>CM069546.1:11947500-13147500 GCA_035773235.1 Eospalax fontanierii
ATGTGGAGGACGCTGGCCTTGAACTCACAGAAATCTACCTACCTCTGCCTCCTGAGTGCTGAGATCAAGGGCGAGCACCACCCCACCCAGCTTTACAAGTCTATAATCTTAATTCTCAGGAGACTGAAGGAGAAAGACGGCTTATTCAAAACCAGCCCGAGCTACGTAGTGAAACTTCCTGTCAAAATGGAGAAAAAACCAGAACTTCATCATATTTTCCTTGTGGTAGATTTCAAGAGAGGAAAAAGAAGTGGAGTTTCCTAGAGTTAAGAAATAAAAACCAGAGCCAGACTTGCCACGGGCAAGGAATGTTACTTTACTATAAGCGTCCAGCCAGGGTAGATTCTCCACAAGAAGCTTCTACAAACTAATGAGAGAGGGAAAGTTTTTATCCCTTTGGGCCCTGCTGGAGTGTGTTTGGTACCAAGGTTGGCTGTCCTTGAATGATTGAAACCCTTCTTTCAAGATTCCCTTGCAGGAGAGTAGGCTGGTGTCTCAAAGTCCTTAAAAAGACAGTCGGTTCCACAACCTCCCTTTGCTCCTGGAGTGACCAGCTGGTAAGGATCCGAATGAAGCAGGACCTTCCGGTTTTCGGATAGTTAGTTACCTCAAAGAATGTACCACATTGTGGCCCCCTCCAATGGGACTCTCAGTTCTTCTGCAATTTATGCATTTTATCACCTTAACTCTTTAAGGTTCTATGAGAGACAGAGAAGCTGAAGCACCTTGCCTTGAATTTGAACTTCTTCCTTGTTCCCTCCCGTGTAGACTGAGTTAGTATGCAAATATTAGGATATGAGGTTTGGAAAGAAATGTACAAGCATTTAAATCTGGGGCTGCTTCTTCTTAGGACTCAACTCCTGGCATGCTACAATGACAGACATTGCCTCAGGCACTGGAGAGGCTACCTGCATTTAATAAACACAGAGCATCACATAATAATTCTACAAAGAGATGAAGTTATTGCGGCTTCTCATGATAATGGAGCTTCATTAAAACAGTAGCAAGGAACAGAAGTTGTACAAAGGCAAAATCCTCACGTCAACCACTCAGCTGTGTGCTTGCTATATCACACCTGGCAGTAGTACCTGCAGAGAGCACGCTTTCAAAAATGGTGTCAAAAATAGCTCGTATTTTTAGAGAAGAAGATAACTTATGAAAAAGCAATTTTTAGTTCAGATCAAAGCTCATTTAAAACTCTGTGTGGGTGTCTTCTGAGAAAATTGGTGGGTCCTGTTATTAGCTTACATTATAAATGGAAATTTTAAAACTTGGCTACATCATGTGGTTGACTTATGTGGTTATCCAGTGACAGCACGTCTTTTTCTGTGTGTAGGTCTGCCTAGCAGACCTTTAGCTGCAGGTCTGTCCATTGGAATGATTTCACCTTACAGAGTTTGAAAATACTGCGCTGTATAAAGCAGTGTACATAAAATATTGTTCTAATCTAGCTAGCTTATTAAGCCCTGAAAATTCATAGAAAGCTTAGTAAATGCACAGTTTATGAGCCAATAATATACCTCCAAGATAAAGCATACAGTTGAAAATGGTTATAAAGTGAGCAAAGGGCCAATGATTTTTGTTAGCGTATCTGGGATGAGTCTAAATAGTGATCTCCTCTCCTTTACAGCTCTTAGTGCATCTGGTCTGTGTCCAAGTAGTGATCTCTTCTCTGCAGCTGTGAGATCCCACTTCTAAGAGGACTTATTAGCTTTAGAGGTCAATAGTTCCCACACTTAAATGGGGTATCTCTACTTATATGATAGGTGGGTGTGTACATGTCAATACTCTAGTTCACATTTCTAGGATCTGATCCCCTGACTACAACCCACCCCACTGCCCCATTCATTGGTCCTTGGGTTACCACTTGGACCCAGAGGTGCACAGAATGCTGTATTTGACCCTTGAGAAGATGATAGCTGGTTAAAAAGCCAGCACCACAGGTTTGATTATGAGAATGCTGTTTTGTGACTCTAAACAGAAAGGATATTTGAGATGGCCCCAAGCTTTGAGTTCTAGGACAGTTAATCTTTGTTGTCAACTTGACTGGAGCAGGAATCAACTTAAAGGAAAGAAGACGGTCATTCCTTTGAGGAACTTTTTGATTAGATTATTTAAGGTGAGGAGACCTACCGCCAAAGTGTGGTACTTCCAATGGCAGCCCAAATAAAAGAATACACTTTTGCTGGCCCGCCTTCACTCTTGCAGGCAAACTCATCTATGCTGTTGCTGCCACTGCTGCCATCTATTTGCTGATATTAGAAACAGGACTTCCGACATAGACCGAAGCCTGTTCTCCACAAATCCTCCAGGTTTGGGACTGCCAAGACAGCCAACTCTATAAACTGAGCAGTTCTGGGTTCTCAGCCTCTTCAATGTGAGGGAGCCATTGTTGGATTCTGAGACCATATCATGTAAATCAGTCTTGCAAACCCCTCCTTTAATATATGTTTCTTCTCTCAGTTCTGTGTCTCTAGAGAACCCTGACTAATGGAGATAAGTACATTCCCTTGGATCTATGGGAAATGGTTGGGCCAGAGGAGAACTAAGAAAAGAACTTCTCAAGCATGAAGCATACCTTTTTCTGTTCTAATAGAAGTACTGACTGTGACTATAGTTTTAGATAAATTTTTTACATTACCAGAAAGATAATTTTCACAAAGAGGTAATGGTTTGTTTTTATAGTCCTGTTGATTGGATTAAGAAATATGTAGGTTATGAATGAGGCACACATTAGGTTTATCTATGAAGGCTTTTCCAGAGAGGATGAACTAAGGGGAAAGACCTGCCCTGAATGTAAGCATCAGCATTTCATAGGCGAGAGGTCCCAGACTAAGTAAAAAAGGATAAAGGAAAAAGTCACCTGCCAACAGGCACCTTTCTCCTATTCCTGATCCACTGAGTGTAACAAGCGGCCTCCAGCCTTTCACTGCTACAGCTAGGAGTCATTTCACACTGACGCCTTCCCTACTGTGATGGACTGTATCCCTTCAGCCATGAGCAGAAATGATCAGAATAGGTTCCTTCTTGTTAGGTATTTAGCCACAGAAGTAAGAAAAGTAATTAAAAAGCCACATATGGACCTATGTCATATGAAACCAAATGCAAAATATTCCTGTTGTCCGCACAGAAGCTCTGCACCTTGCCCATCCTGTGTTTGATGCTTCCCTTCTTTCTCTCCCTATGTCTCACTCTCCTCTTTTGAATCCTAGGTGCACCTCTGAGGAACCTCAGCATTTGACTCTTATTTTTAACTAGTAATGGGGTTCTGAAACCTGAGCACCAATAAAAATCCACTTGAGAACTTGATAGTACAGTCTGCTGTCTCTCACGTTCTAAGAGCTTGTTTTCTGGAACATCTAGGATAGTACTGAAGACTTTGCATTTTAGTAGGTTTCTTGGTGCCTCTGCTGCTGCTCTAGGTGTTTTGGGTCCTACTGGATAAAGTGATGATGTCAGAGTGTTTTAGCTAGTCTGAATTCCCAGGAAACCGGGAGCTTGTTCTTTTTAGCTGGACCTTGGTATCTGTCACTTATCATGTAGCTCTCATGCAGAGTGTGAACCAAGGAAGGACTTTACCCAGCAAATTAAGGTGTCCCCGAATTTGGCTGCTGTTTGACTCCATGTTCTTCTTTTCTCCCTGTCCCTGGGGATGTGCTCTAGGACTTGATACAATCATTACTACCAGCATCAGCAAAGAAAGGCCACTATATTCTCCCACATTCTACATTTAGCTCTGAAACAGCAGCTTAAACAAATTATTTACAAAATTAAAACCCAGTGATCAACATAACTGCAACTGAATTGGTAGAAGTATTTGTCACTGTTTTAGTAAAAAGAGAGACTAATTTGTTTCATGGGGAAACTGGCTAAATTTCTGATTTGTGGCACTAAGTCATTATAGTTTTATTTTGTGTTAGAAAAGTGTGGTTTGTTTCATTGATGCATTAGAATTAACCTAAAGATATTTGTTCTCATATTCTTGAGAACAACTGTGTTTCTGAATGGCTGATCTCTACCTCTTCCTCTCAATTTTAAGTTATTAATTTTCCCATTTATAGTTTCCTTGTTAATTAGCAATCAAGTTTCCAAATACTTACCTTCTGTAAGAGGTATTACTGAAAGTCTAATTAGCTTCAGCTAAGTATTGTTTTCTATTAGGTAAATATGTTACTTTGACCAGCCATTCCCTTTTGAAGTAAAATATGGTAAGATGGGGAATAGGTGATTATAATAAGCTAAATGAGCAGGAACAACTAATATCTGAATTAAGAAAATAGCTAAATATAGAATGACAGGATGTGTTATGGTCTGCGAATCCCACCAAGAAAAACCAAGGAGAGACTTGACTTCTTTTGTGTTGTTTAATTAAAGTCTCAAAGCCAATAAACAAAAAGCCAATTGATAGCCGATGCACTGCACACAGGCAGGAGAGCGACCCTGAGGAAGTACAAGCTGGAATTTATAAAGGCAAAAACCACATTCTGGTGGGCAAGGGTCCTAGTTGCATAAACTATCAGCTATTTCAGTTGGCTGGTCTTTAAGCTGATGGGTTAGTTCTTTTGCAGTTGTTCCTTTTCTCTTATCTAGCAACTGCAGCAGTTTTTTCTGCTCAGGAAGTAACAACTCAATAGATTCAGGAAGTCCCTGAAATTGACCAGGTTCACTAGGCTTCTCCCTCCTCAGCTCATGTCTGCTCTCCTGAATAGAACCTGCTTCCCCGACCTCACCACTGCCTGCCCTGCCCCGTACCTGCTAGGTGCTAGGTGCACACTATTTTGAACTCTAATCGAATTACACTGAGTGTTGCTTGGAAAAGTGTTTTGGAGCTGGAGAGATGGCTCTGTGGTTCAGAGCACTGACTGCTCTTGGAGAGAATTCAGTTCTCAGCACCCACAGGGTAGCTAACAGCCATCTGTAACTGCAGTTCCAGGGGATCTGATACTGTCTCCTGGCCTCCAGGGCATTGAACAACATGGGTGTACTTACACACATTCAGGCGAAACACTCATAGGCAGAAAATTTTTTTAAAAAAATACAAATTTCAATTAAAATATTAAAAAAAAATTTTTAAGTGCTTTGTTCTCCAAATGAGAAGACAACAGGTCAATAGTGGTGTTCTTTAGCATTTTTTCTTTTTTGAAAGAAGATCTTGCTGTATAGCTCAGACTGGCAGAAGGATTGCCCTGCATTACTTCCAGAGTGCTGAGATTACAGGAATACCACACCCAACCTAGAGTTCTACATTTGAATACCTCCTTGACTGATTCTGTCAGAGGAGCTCTAGGACAGCAACCTTAGCATAAAAGCAAAATAAAGCAGAATAAACCCTTCCTTAGGCCATGGAACAGGAGGCGTATCTACATGCCTGATTTCTGAGGGACCGGCTTGGAGACACGCTTGCTGGCCCTTCTGTTAGGTTTTTATTTTATCCTTACTTGCTCAGAGAACTTGTCTGTTTAAAATCATCCCTACTGCACTTTGAACTCCATAGTATCTTCCATGGTCGGGAATCTCTCATCATGGAGGGAAGGTGCTTTCCCTGGGGAATTGCTCTCCTGACTGTCCCTTCCCCAATTTCTTGCCAGGAGGGTTTCCTCTACCCCAAATGCCTTTCCACTGAGCCAAATCCCATCACTTGGCTTTAAATGCCATTTCCTTCGTGAAAACAGCTTCAACTTCTGCCTTCTTCGATTTCTTTTAATTCCCTCTCACATTATGCCAATTCTTTTTCTCCACAGACAGTCTCACTACTTTGTGTTTGCTTGGATGGTGTCTGATTGTTCAGAGACATGGTTTGGCTTTGGACCTCAGGCTGTCCTTGAAATCAGCACCCTCCTGCCTCAAACTCCTGAATGTTCAGATTACAGGCCTGTGCCACCCGGCCATATGGTGTTATAACTTATATTTTTGCACAATTAATTGTCTGCCCTCTGCCTTCCCGAATAATGTCTAAGCTCTATTTATAGAAGTCTCCTTTAAACTGGTTCATTGCCGTAGTCCCAGCATCTTTCATTGTTTCATGGTCAAAGCCAAGGAGATATTTGTTGAATGAACAAAGAAAGGTGTATGTGTTGCCACAACATGGTCCATGATGAAGGTATCTGGAGTTCCTCTCTTTGCTGCAGGGAATATAATTGCCCAGCTCACCTGCACTCCATTTTTCAAAGTTCTTGATAGTAATTCTCATGATATTTTTTTCCAAAATGTCTTTTTCTCTGCTCCTTAGAGCTGACTGACCTGGGAGGGGACTGGTAGAAGTGTTTCATGGGACATCAGTTGCCCCAGGGAAATGAGAACAGAAAACCACCTCCAGAGTACTTGATGATTAAAGGCATGTTGCCAAGATTTTTGAAAAGATAAGTGACTCCCTGAATTAGACAAAACTCATTCTAAGCCAGGACATTGATAAAGAGGCATCTAAGCAGGTTTTGAATTGAAATTGATCCTACATAATATCTCAATTTTATTTTGAAATGTTAAGAATGTTTTGTTCATGGTTGAATTATTTTTAAAGTAGCAATCTTTGGGGCCCCCAGAGATTTTCCAATTAAGTGTTAAAAGGGGAACGAAAGCTTCCCCAGATGACCTCAGAGACTTTTCCTTGATTTGCATATTAAAGATGTTTTGATTTTTTTTAAGTGGAAGATCAAAGCTTTAGGGCTCCGTTAGTGACTATATTAGGAATAGAGATAGACACATAGATTTTGTTTTAATTTGAAAGCAAGTGGCTTTATCTTATATCTCATGTTATTAGGGTCTCAGAGAGAAGTCCGTTCCTGTTTTCCATGCTTAAATAGATTAAGAAGGGAAGCAAATTAAGCAATTCTCTGGAATCAGTGCCTTCAGAGAATAAATACGTGGAAAACATCTTCATTATTATGCTAGTCCTTACTTCAAGATGACGTGCTATTTGATATTCAGAGTTAAAAGCAAAGTATATTTAAAAATATACAAATATGTGTAGTTCTTCACATAATATTTGTGCTTACGGCTTAACTGTTGCTTAAACTATGCCCAACATTTGTAACTTGTTTTTTTCTCTATAACAGTTCTGCTGCTGGTGCTGCTATTAGACCATGGAAGCTGTATTTATCCTACTGCTACTTGCCTTAAAAAAAGAGACTGATTGATTGATTGATTTTATGTATATGTATGTGTGTGCCTGGGTCTGTATGTGCATCATGTGCACGTAGCACCTACAGAGGTCAGAAGAAGATGTTGGCTTCCCTAGAACTGGAATTAAAGGCTGTTGGGAGCTGCCATGTGGGTGCTAGGAACTGAACTTGGGTTCTCTGCAAGAACAGCCAGAGCTCTTAACCCCTGAGCCATCTCTCTAGCCCATCCTGTTACTTGTCCTATGGTAGTGTTGACCTCCTTCATTGAGAAACTTCACTGGATCATGTGAAGTGTTTCTCACATATGGCTTCCTTCAATAATTGCAACAGTGCATAAGCTAACTAGTCTGTTGCAGACTAGAACCCTGAAGGAAGAGGACAGGAACTCCCACAACTTGATGGAGTCAGCCCAGGTCAGCCCCACTTCAAAGCACAAGCTAGCCTTCAACCTCTCAGTCTTGAATAGGGAAGGAACAACAGCAGTGCTTTGACGGAAAAAGCCCAGTGCTGGAACTTCTCTTGCATGTGTCATCCTACCTTTACAAGGGATTCAGAACACACATAGTACAGACATTCTTCATAGGAATGCTTGTACTTCATGGGATAAACATGTGTATGCACTCACTGCGCCAGCCAGATTGAATTAGTCTTTGGCCCCAGAGTGTACCTGTTCTTGACAGTGCTTCTGGGTGCGCATGAGGTTGAGAGGGCGGATTGATGTAGATGGAAACACAGACAAAAGAAAAAGAGACTACCAGGCTGAGGAAGCAGCTCAGTGGATTAAGTGCTTGCCTTGCAAGCATAAGAACCTGAGTTTGATCCCCAGGCAGAGTGATAATAAAGCTGGATGTGGCATCCTGTGTTCATAGTCTGAGCCCTGGGGCAGCAGAGGAAGCAGGCAGATCTCTAGGGCTTTCAGAGGAGCTGGCCTATGTGTTTGGTGACTTTCAGGCATGGATAAACTCTACCCATCTCAAAAAAATAGACAGATGGGACAGTGCCCAAGATCTTTCTCTGGCCTCTACATAAACATATATGGACACTCCCCTCTGCTCACATAAATGTG
The DNA here is from genome assembly GCA_035773235.1 of Eospalax fontanierii. Classification (NCBI taxonomy): domain Eukaryota; kingdom Metazoa; phylum Chordata; class Mammalia; order Rodentia; family Spalacidae; genus Eospalax; species Eospalax fontanierii. Next base: position 11,955,685 of record CM069546.1, read on the forward strand.
TACACATTATCCACACACATAATTACTTTTCCTATGTGTGTTGGGTATGATAGGAAGTTAGGGTATCTATATCCTGGGTGCTTGGCATTTCATTACATGTCATGACCCACCCTCAGAAAAAGCCCCAAGTCCAGAGCAGGCAAGGTAGAGATCAGAGCCACCAGGCACATAAAGCTTTAAAAAGCTTCAAGATAAATGTGCAGAGCAGGGAATTCTCAGGCAGATGAGGGGAAACTGACTGCAGACTAACCTGTTTCAGGAAGCAACAGACACAGAAGACATATGATACAGCAGAGAAAGATGAGCCCCTCCCTGACAGTTGCACTGAGGTTGGCCGCTTCCCCTGCATCCTGCTTGTGATAGGCTTCTGATTGATCCGCCTTTCCAGCATTCATGAGCACAGACGGCTTTGGTCAAGTCTGTCTCTTACTAAGGACATTCTAACAGAATTAAGAAAGAGCCCAAGGAAGTAAATCAAATCATGGGAAAATGAAAATTAGGTATCCTTCAAATTGGGTTTGGGGATTTCAGTTGTTATGGTCAGATGGTGGGAGAATAAGGACCTTGATGCAGATGACAGAATGCATGAATTCTAGTGGGGGGGTGGGCAGGCTGGGAGGGGATGGCTCTGAGAAGGTGCCAGTGGAGGAAGGAGGTATAGAGATGATGGGAATGTTCTGTGTGAAATACACAAAAATTCAAAAAAGTAAATAAAATGGACAGCATTTCCAGCTTGCCAATCCCTTTGACCTCACAGTTCACATGTGCATCATTAGGAAGCACTGAGGCATAGGATGCTATGCTGCCATCAGCACTGAAAAGCATGGACTTTGAACCCAAATGGGCCTTCATTTGAATTCCAGTTTCCTCATTTACTCTAGGCAGCTTATGTAATCTCCCATCTCCTCGCTTCCCTCATCTGCATCCCAGAATAGGAATGCTCCAAACTTCTGTGGGCTGTTGTAAAGTTCAAATGAGAGAGTGTGCTTTCTGCCTTAGCACAGTTGAGTTCGCAGTAAACTATCCACATGAGTGATGGTGGTTATCATCTTTATGTGCTGGTGCTGGTGCTGGGAGGCATGAACCCTGCTGATCATGTGTAAGACCCAGATTCATTCAGTCCCTACTCACAGGCCACCTCATTTCTAAAAGAAGGTCATTGACAGTGTTAGTATACATTATAAAGGCATTTTCTTCCTCGGCATTGATCTTTGAATTCTGTACCAAAGTCAAAGATGGTATATCCCTTCAGTTCTTGTGTTTTTTTTTTGTTTGTTTTTTTTTTTTTTTTTAGGTCAGAAGGCTTTTTTTTTTTCTTCACATTTTTGCTTAGGCTGAATGCTTAACTGTTCCATCCTCCCAAGCATATGTAAGCTCCTTACAGATACCTTGTCTGCTGGATTTAAACCTCCCTTATTCCCAGGAAATGAAACTGCACCACTTTTCTCAGCTAGGCAGAAAAATCTAATGCTGTTCACTTTACACCAGGCAAGAGACAACCTTCTCTCTAATGTCAACCACCCCACAATCAAATATGAAAACAGACTCCCAGGTATTTATCCTTCAATTTGGTGTGTATTTCCTGGTTTGGGGGAGAAGACATAAACTGATGCTGTTTTAGTCTATGTTTTAAAATGGAAATCTACTGCCTAAGACTCTGAATTTTGCCCTAGCTGAGGGACCTCAAACTTGTTTAGTCCAGTCAGCAGAGGTACAGAAGTTTGTGAGTTTCTGCACCTCTCCCCACAAGTTACGATTCCTTCTCCCTTCTTTTACTCTATCCTTGGGCTGGAACCTAGGGCACCGTCCGTAATACTAGGCAAGTGTTCTACTACTGAACTCCACAGGACCCTTTGCAGTTTACACGGAGAGGGCTGGTGTTTCCCAGGTGCAGGCTGACCCAGCTGCACACATGGGGACCCTACTGAAATAGTTACCTGAGATGTGAGTCCGCAGCCTCCATCCGTGAAGCTGTTTCAAGTGTTTCTCGTACTTCCTTGCTTTCTTCCCAGCATTCTCTGGATCAGAGAAGGTGACTACAGCAGGCAGGAAACCTGCAGACCTCCACTATGGCTGTCCAGTACCCACTTCCACAATGCTTGGCAGGTGCTCTGCCATAAGGGGTGATGCCTACACTAACTATACCTCCAACTTCCTTCTCAACCCTGAGTTCAAATCCTTAGCAAGGCAGAACCTGTCTCCTTTGTTAGAAGTCAGGATAAATTTAAGCTTTAGACTTTCCTGGCAAATGAGGAAACATATCTCATTTCATCTTTCTGGGGTTTCAAAGAAAAACAGAGTAGCTAAGTTTTCATGTCAGGCTTGTCCGCCTTTCCTCCCAGATTCTGTTACAGCATCCTGTTGTTTGCTCGTTCTCCATGGGATGTGCTTCGTTTTACTAAGCCTCAGGTCTGGCTGTGTAGTGGAGTAGAACCGTTAAGGGGCTGTTCATACTAAAATGTGGACAGCTGATTTGTCAGGACTAGGAACAGTATAGAATCCGATACTGTAGGACTGGTAGTGGCCCAGCTGATGAACTTCCTGTGTGAATAGTGGGCAGGTCGGCAGGGCAGGAGGTATCATAGAATGGACAGCTAGGTTACCTGAGTTCAAGTGTGGCAGACACATAAGAGACCTGCCTAAAAAGTTTTAAAAGGGGGAGGGTATGGCTAGAGAACTATCTCAACTGGTAGCAATGTTTGGTTTACAAGTATGAGGACCTGAGTTCAAACCCCTAGCATCTACTTGAAAGTCAGGCATTACCATGTATACCTGTAACGTCTGTGCATAGACAGGACTGTGGTTTGCTGGCTGTCAGCCTAGCTCCAGGTTCTCTTGGAGCAATCCTTTCTCAAGTGAGTGAGACAGAGACTGACAGAACAAGATACTGCAATTTGGACTCTGCATGAGCATATATGGGTTCACTTATCCTCACATGCACATGTGCATAGTGCATATAATAGGAGAGAGAAAGAGAGAGAGAGAGAGAGAGAGAGAGAGAGAGAGAGAGAGAGAGAGAAACACAAATAAGGCAAAGGAACTGGGACCATAGTGGAGTAAACTCCCTTAGTATCACCTTAGAGCACTGTATAATGGACCCCACCCGTGGATCATTTACAGGTTCTAAGAGAATGTCCTTGTGTCCTTTGGTGGGATTTGTACATATTAATTAGGAGCTCAGAATCTCTGAAATCACTTACTGACTTTCTTTCTCTTCCTCAAGGTAATGGTTTTCCTGCCATGTGGGACATAAACCAGTCTTGTATCTCTAATGCTGATTAATCCAAGATTCCTTTTTACTTTAAAATGATGCTAAATATTCAGCATTCCCAATGTTCTGTGAGTCAGCCTTACTCACAGCACAGGGTCACAGACCTGCTCTGACATGTTACCAATAAATTATGTGGCTTGAAACAATAGAAATGTATCTATTAAATCACAACTCCCACAGTCCTCGTCTTTACTCATTAGCAAGTTCTTTCTGACCTCTTCTTAGTTTCTGGCTGTTTCCAGCAATCTCCTAGTTGTCCTTGACTGACAGTAGTGCTACTCCAGTCATTGCCTTCACTCCTCCTTCTCATCCTTTCCTCCTCCTGTTCTCTTCATCCTTCCTCTCCTCCTCCTTTTCTTTCTTCCCATTTTTTTTCTTCTTCTCTGGTGTTTTGAGACAGGGCCTGATTGCGTGGCACACTCTGACCTCAAAGTTGTGATTCTCTTGCCTCAGCTTCCCAAGAGATGGGATCTTAGACATGTAGCAGTATGCCCTATTCACAGTTTCTTCTTAAAAAGAAACCAGGGACATTGGGTTAAAGGCCCACCCACTTCAGTATGACTTCATTTAACTAATTAAATCAGCTAACTCTGTGCTCAAGTAAGATATTGTGAGTCACTGGGAAGTGATGTCTACATACATCTTTGCTAGGGGGATTGCAAAGTCACTCATTGTAACCATCTTTCTTTTCCTGTCACTAAAGAGTTACATAAAATTTTCAATATGTATTGACTATATTTATATGAGAATACTACTTTTAACATTTAAGAAATCATACTTGGAATATCTTTCAAGGTATCTAGGGTTAATAAGAAATTTACCGGGTAGGCAGTTGTGAAACCATACTGAAATTTTGGTTGCTATTGGCTCTTTGGCCAGAGACTGGAGAGTTGGAAGTGTCTCATCAAGTTGTTGCCCCCAGAAGTTCTGTCTCTGAACTCACAGACACTTTCCTCCCATAAACCCTCAGTGAAGAAAGCATTTGTCAGCCCTGTCACTTAGTTTATCTATGAGATTTATGATGTAATTTGTATATTTATGGACTTCATGGAGGCAGAATGCCCCTTTGGGTTATTGATGACTTACTTTATACATTGCAAAGCCGTATACACTCTCCACATCTTAAATTCCCAGTCCTTGTCATTAGAAATGCTACTCTGGCTTATTCTCGGTCATATGCGTACATCTGCCTACTGAAGATGTTGGCCGTGACAGTGAGCTCAGTCTTGGCCTTCTGTCTCAGTGTTTTAGGGACATTAATTATTGCATTCTTTGACTCTTATCCTTGTGGCTTAGAGCACATCTTCCATGCGGGTTGACTTTCTGGATATTAATTGCAAATATAATGTTCCATATACATTAGAACTAAAATAAACATCTGAATAAAAGACACAGACAGCTTCTGGCTGTTCCAGAGACCACTAGCAATGCACCACTTCTGTCCTTTAGAAAGAACTGTTTCTGTTTGGCAGATTTTGACGGCTATCTTTACATGGTCCAGTCTGCCTGTGTTGGCTCACTCTTACACCTCTGAACATGTGTATACTAGTCTACTTGAAGACTAACAAGGGTTGTGACGTGCTTCCACTCCCTTTGAAATACCAGCTTCTCTTAATAAGAAGGTTTATTTCCAGAAAACCAAGAATCAGTTTGGACAAAAAAATCTAGTTTCCCTTATAAAGTCAAACAGATTTTAGCAAATTTTCTTCTTTAATGATCCTGCTTGCTTAAGTTCAAATATTTTACTCTGCGGTCCACTTAAAAGCTTGATGAGTCAGTTAATTAGATCCACATATATTATTATAGACTCTGAGAGATTTAATTAAAATGTGCTAATGTGTAAAATCAAATGTGAGTCATTGGCTCCTTAATTTTTCCCAAATTTAAATGGTGCTTATCATAACTTTTTAACTATTATAGAGCTTTATACAAAGTAGCGATTAGATTCTCTGTTTATGAAACAGTATCTTAATCTTCTGGTTAAGATTTTACATTTGGAAGTTTAATATAGTAATTACTTTGTGGCTTTTGACAAATTAAATGCTGACAAAATTATAATTAAGTGTGAGAATGTATTCAATAGCTGTTAACGTGTCAAAACACATTAGGCAAGACTTAAAACCTGTTTGTTAGTGTTAACATTCAATTAATGTATAAATTAACTTTATAAATATATTATTACTGCATGCATAAGCAAAGGTGGGGTGGGAAATAATACTCCAAACACTTGAAGTCTAGAGAATTATAGAATTAAGGTGATTACAGAATCTAGAGGATTGGAACCCGAGTCTGTGATAACAGATTCATTTATTAAATTATTACATTAACAAGTGCTAATTTGACAAACGTTGTGCTAAGTTGCTCCACACACATTCTCTCCTTTAATCTTTGTCATAAACATGAATGGAGGTATACTTCTAACATCTAACATCTGTTTTATATATTGAAATACTGAAGTGATAAACTTGTTGCCAAATAGAGTGAAATAAGGAGAGATAGGATTTAAATCCATTTCTTTCTGATGTCAAAGCTCATCTTCCTCCAAACTCATCATTACTGCCTTTACCAGAAAGTACTATCACTTATACACATTGTTCTGGCTGGTTTCCTTTCTAGTTCATACGTATAACATCACGGTGAGCTGTCTCATTTCTTTGCCAAACAGTCATAACTATTCTGAATATTTTGGTGAAACTATAATTATATAATTATAATATAATTCAGATGATTAAAAATGTGCATCTGCAAGTACTTTTACCGTGATAGCAGTTAAAGACATGTAAAGGGGCTAGAGAAGTGGCACCTTTGTTAAGAGTTTACACTGCAAGCTGGGCATGGTAGTGCATGACTTTAATCCCACTCTCTGGAGGCAGAGGCAGGGGAATCTTCATTGCACTGATATGCACAGACACAGAGACATTTAAAAACATGTAAGGAAATTAAGGGGGAAAAAAGACTGAAGGACAAGGAAACTGATAAACTTGGACATCCATTCCATTTTAGACCTTGAATTAGATACTTTACATATTAAATCTCTATTAATTAATATCTCTGTGAGTGATATTAAATGGTGCACAAATTTTCAGTCCCCAAGTTTTACTGGAAATTCTTTGTGCCAGAAGTATTTCAGTACGGAGACTTTAGTTGTTACTTTTAGAAGGGAGATGCAATAGACATCCACTAACAAGCTCTTGCACAGCAAAACCAACATGCTAACATTTCAACAAAGTATGTGACATGAGTAGATTTATCATTGTAGGGGAAATAAATCCTCTTCATATATGAAGCAGGCTGATTACACTGTGCCACTGGCAAAGTTCGTGTCAGGTCAGGCTTGCAACCGCCTAAGTTCTGAAAACCTTTTGTTGTCAGAGCTTTTAGTTTCAGAACAGTGGGCTGTGGGTTTGTGTTATTCACACACCACACATCAAGATGCTGCGGCTCAGGCTTTGTAAACGACTTATTCTCAGATCATATAGCTCACAAATAGTGGAGTGAGAATTTGACCTTCAGTCTTTTTCAACAGAAAAAGCTTCGTTTGATTTCTGTTGGTCTCTGTTTGCAAGTGTCCTTCAGGAAGCCAAAGATGGAATTGTTAATTTCTTTCAACACCTGCCCTCTTGGCCCTGAGACAGTAGGTAGAACATCATTCTAGCTCTTGCAGGGGCAAGGTATCAGCCCTGAAGCGGGTACTGCTCCAACACTTCAGGCTTCCTGGTGATGTGCCGGGCTGTGCTTTGCTGATGACATGCCGATTCTGTGGGAATACACAGAGTGTAGACATAAACAGACACTTTAAATATGGACTTGGCCTCACATAACCAGAAAGGGTCCTCATCTTTTGCAATTAAAACTCTTAGGTATTTCAACCATTCTTTTTCCCGTTTCTATCCTTGAGATGGTATCTGATGCAGAGGATGAGGTTTTCAACCTCCGTTATTGCTCTTCAAAAGTTAAGATGCTTTAAAAATCTCCTGGAATCTTATTAGAATGTAATAATTTACTCAGTAGGGTATGAGTCAGTCAGGATAGGTTAATATTTTCACAAGCTCCAAGTGACATTGCAAGTCCATGGGTTTCACCTTGAAAAGTAGTGACTGAAGGGACTTATTAAGATTTGCACAAATCGAATCCTTCTCCCCATCTCACCGTTGGCTGTGGGGTGTAGCCTCTCCCTGGTTTCTGCTGTTCAACTCTGTGAGGAGTTCAGATCTCTGAGGTTTCATAAATTATCAAGTGCCTCTTGTTTCCTGAATTAAGAATTTAAGGGAGAAAGGAGATATCATTCCCCATTCTGTGTTTTAAAAATACATTAGTTCAATACTTCTGCATATACACTTGTCTCTAATTTCTGTTTGGTAATTGAACTTTATGCTTTCTCAGTAGGTAGTCATTTTTTAGGTCTGATAAGAAAACTGCAAAATGGAAGTCTGAAAAAAGCATTTCTCTCCACCCTGCAAAATGCTACTTTTTGTGTATTTGATTTGGATCCTGTCTCCATAAGCTTATCTATTCCCACAGAGTGGTGATCACCAACTTACATGCCACTTGAAAGGCTGAGCTTAAAAATCAGTCATTTTTTTTATGTTTTATACGAATGAACAGTTAAATATGCATAATTTGAAAGTCTTAAAATTGTATATAGTAGTGAATGAGTCATAATCTCACCATCGAGTGAATTGAAAAATGGCATTTCAGTGATTACCCTTATTCTCCCTTCAGGATGTGGATGTATTTATAGCTCTGTCTATCTGTAGAGTTAGAATTCATTAAGTAAAGACCATCTTTAACGTATAGGGTTATATGTTATATATATATATATATATATATATATATATATGAGGGTGAAGAAGATAGTTGGATATGTACTTTAGCTAACAGTATGCAATGGGCATTTCCTACATCATTCTGTTGTTATGCCCAGTGAACGGCTCCCCCAAAACCATCACGGAGTCTGGAGTGTATGCAAAAACAAAGAGCCTTTATTCTTCTCAAGCTTGGTCTCTCAGACCTTACCAATGCAGTGGATCTGTTCTGAGAGCCCCAAGGAGAGTGGGGAGGATCTTTTCATAGATGTGAGCATATTTTAAATTGATTGGTTGCTATAAGCTGTATACCAAAATTAGTTAAAGGTTACTATGAAGCCTCTCATTCGTGGGTGCTGTCTCCAGGGCAAAGGAATATGCTGACCATTGCCTAAGTCTGTTGAAATGTGCTGACCATTGTCTAAGTCTGGTCCTGTTACAATATTTTCAGAGACTTGCTAAATTTGCCTGGGCTTGTTCCCTTTTTCAGGTCCCATGCTGACTGAGGCTTGTTAGAAAGGACAAAATGGAGTCATCTCTGTTCAGTTTGATATTCTAAAGCCAAGTGTTTCTACAGAAGCAAAGAGAGCAGTTAATCTACAGATATTGGGTACAGAGAAGGGGTTCTAGGTGTCCCACACTGTAGCCATTAAAACTTTAGTTCAATGGCTTTGTGACATTCTTTCAATACACATAAGCATTTACCACGTGTTTCCAGTGACATTTAGCTGCACATTTAGGTGTTTGTCAAATGTTGATGTTTTGTTTTCCATGTTTGTTGAAAACAGAATTTAAAAAATCAAAATGGGAGAGAATCTCAAGCTGTTAATATCTACTATGTCGCCCCTAGTATCTTGTTTTCCTTGGGTTACTGTTCCTAGAATGTCCATTTCCGTTCCTTACCAATGTGGACATGGTTGCTTTTGTATTGCAAATGTTTCTTATTTGATGTCTCAGTGTTAAATTGTATTTATTTGACTATTGTGTTTGAGGACTTTCTCCTACTGTCTGGAGGAACAGCACCTGGATCTTTGGTATTTACACCCATCTCTGTAACAAGCAGAAGGTCATTTGACCACACCCTTAGCATTACTTTCCCACTAAGTGTTTTCATTTTTCACATGGTCAGGGTGTGAAGTTTCTAAATCTTTCTACTCAGCCTCACTTTAAGGATATGATCTGTCTTTAAATCACCTTTTGGGCCAAATGTAGCCCTTGCAGCTGTCCAAATGTTCTGATGCATGGATATTTCTTCTAGATGTCCTGTTTTCTCATTCCTGTCCTCCTCCTCCCATGATGCCCCAGGTTGTGGATATGCTTCAGCTAGACTCCTTGCAACTTCATAGGGAAGATGGTCTTTATTCCATTTTCCAAGACTGTGTTCATGAGTTTCATGTAAAACTTCACAGACCACCCAGACCAGTCATTCTAGATTCATATTTCCTGTTGATGAACTGGTCATGACTATGTCTTAGAGACTATCTTCAAAAGCTTTGTAACTTTCCTAGTCTTGTCTTCTAAGTCTAAGAATTATCCTTAGTGTTCTTCCTCATAGTAGTCTGTTTTGTTTGTTCTGTTTTAGCCTGTGCCTCTACATTGTTCCAGAATCCATTTCCAAATATATTTCTTATGTATCCATTTCCAAATACATTTCTCTATTTTCAAGTACCTTTAGAGTATCTACCTTATATCTCAGTGCCAATTTTCTAGTCTGTTTTCTGTTTCTATAACAAAATACCTGAGATTGGATATTTGTTGAAAGAAAAAAGTAATTTGGCTGCTGATTCTGAAGGCTTAGAAAGACATGCAGCCAGTGTCTTCCTGATTTCTGGTGAAGGTCATCTTGCTCCTTTATAAAATAAACAGAAGTAAGAGAAAGCTGAGGAAGCCAAACTCACTTTTGTAATAACCAATATTCAAGAGTTAAACCCACACCCACAAGAATGAATTGTCCCTATCCTTAGAACAGTATTGATAAATTCATGAGCATAGAAGCCTCATGACCTAAGCACCTTTGGGTAAACACAGAATCTTGAGGTTAAAGATTCAACACGCAGACTATTGTGGGGTTCACTCAAACCACCACAAACATGACAGTTTTCTTAGCAAACTGAAATTAGATCTACTATGTGACCCAGCATACTGCGTTTGTGTATTTTTCAAGAAACTAAAATCAGTACACCAAACATGTAAGAACGGTCTTGCCTTATTCCAGCAATTTTCAGTTGCCAAGATGTGTGTGTGTGTGTGTGTGTGTGTGTGTGTGTGTGTGTGTGTGTTTATGTGGGTCACTATCTTGGTTTTCTTCCTCTCATAAAGATTAGCAGAGACTCTTGAACTTTCTTTTTTCCTTTCATTTTTTACTCAGAGTTTGCATGTTAAACATAATCCTGCATGTATGCTTAAATGTATCCTGAAAATAACTCTCCGTTTAACATGTGGAGGTCCTTTCTATACTCCTCTACAGCTTCGGCATTCTTCCTTTGTAGAGGTTCCCTGAGTCACTGAACTATTCAATGATTGATCCTTTAAAATAAGTCTCAAAGTTTTGAGTGACAAAAGTCTTCAGTGAATCTGCATGAATGTGTTTATACTCTCAGAAATGCCCGTTCAGCTGTATTTTAAGGTATGCTTCCGCTGGAGCAGCAGCACGTAGGATTTATTTAAAGACCTTGTTATGGTCTCCCCTGTAGGGTTTGTGACCTTGGATTTTCACCAACTATACCTGTATGTGATTATTTCTCATAGCTTACTATGAGGGTTTGGCAAGTCTCCCCCGAAACCCAGACTTGAAAGGTTTGTCCCTCCGCCTGTGTTTTTATGAGATGGGGTCTGGTGGGAGCTCTTAGTCAGTGGAGATGTGTCTCTGAAGGGGGCTTCTGGTCTCTGGCCCCTCTTTCTTTCTTTCGTACTGGCTCTAAGATGCCATATATGTTCCTTGTGATCTGTGCTACAGTTCCAAAGCAACAGAGCCAGTTTGTCATGGACTAAAACTTCCCAAACTGTAAGCCAAAAATGAAGGGATTTTAAAGATGATTAAGATAGATTGAGGTATTCTGTCTGAAATACACAAAGATTCAATAAAAATAAAGCCTTTTTAAAATGATTTTAAAATATTTTACCTGCTTTACTTTTTGTTTTTAGAACTTCATAGATTTGAGGACTGCATTTGCCTTACTCCGCCCCCTCCTAAGCCCACTGCAGACCCTCCTGTGTCCCTCCCACTCCCTCACAGATTTTCCTACTTCTTTGATTATTATTATTACCTCTAAGACTTGATTTTTCTCCCTTCAGAGTTCAAATAGTCTTCATATGTTATTTCCTTTATAGCAAATGGCTTCTTCGTTTTCGTTTTCATTTTCATTGACTTTGCGTACAGCTCTTATCTTAATGTTTTTTATCTATTATTTGGTGTCAGTACATCAGTTTATTTACCATGTCATATTGATCCATAGAATTCTTTGCTCTCCATCTACATTGTACAGGATTCTATTTAAGTTTTTCTCTAGAAACTATTGTTTCATTTTTTTAATGCTTACTCAAATTTTTTATTTTTTATGAGTTTAGAAATATGTTCTGTAAGGACAACATAGTAAGTATTTTAATTGAGTATCTTAACCTTTACATTTTGTGTTTATGGTATGTAAGAAGTCTAGTTTCCCCCACATACACACACAAAAATTGGATGTGGTGACTCAGGCCCATAATCTCAATATTTGAGAAGTAGAGGCAGGGAGGTCAAGAGTTTAAACTTATACTTAACTCCATAGCGAATTTAAAGACAGCCTGTCTTACACTGAACCCATCAGTATTAGTCACTTTTCTGTTGCTGTAAGAAACACCATGATGAAAAGGTATATAGAAGATTTTATTTTGGCTTATGATTTCAGTGAGATAAATCTATCATCGTGGGGACGTGTGGCAGCAGGCAGCAGGAAGCTGAGAGAATAATCTGAAAGTGGGACTAGACTATGAATTCTCAAAGTCCATCCCCAGTGATATTCTTCCTCTAGCAAGGCTCCACCTTCTAGAGATTCTGTGATCTCCCAACAATACCACCACCTGGTGGCAAAGTATTCAAATACTTGAGCCTTTGAAGGAAATGCCATACTGTCTAAGAAAAGAAATCCAGTGATGTTTGTAGAGTGACAAGGAAGCATCACCTTTACTATATTCTCAATATGAGTGGAGAATTAATCATTAATCACATAGTTATTTTTTACTCATGGCTTCTCTGCGTTTTGTGATTTATTGCATTAACAAAAATATGTATGGCATTTATTGTATCAAAGAAAACAAAATAATCAAACATAGTCACCTTGACATTTAAATTAATTCTAAGATCTTGGATGTGATAGTGGAACACTGTCCTGCCTTCATGATGTAAATGTACCTAGAGTATTTCATCATTACAGGTGTTTTCCTAGTTGTTTTCTATTGTTGTCATAAAAAACTGATCAAAACCAACTTGGTGATGGAAGAGTTTTATTTGGCTTATAGCTCAGAGTCCATCATCCAGGGAAGCCAAAGCAGGAACTCAAGGCAAGAACTTGGAGCACAGACCATGGAGGAACTCGGCTTATAGACTTACTCCTCTGAGCCATGCTCAGCCCGCATTCTAATACAAGCCAGGCTCGCCTGCCCAGGGACGGCACTGCCCACTGTGGGCTGAGACTCCTCCATCACTCAACAATCAAAAAAAATGCCCCATAGACATTGCCATAGGCCAATTCCACGGAGGCAATTCTCACTGAGGTTCTTTCTACCCGAATGTGTCAAATTGACGGCTCAAACTATTCAACATAGTTGCCAACTTCAGCTCCTAATGTCTCTTAAGATTAAAAATAAGACTGGAGAGATGGTTCAACAGCTCAGATCATTTGCTACACTTGTAGAGAACCTGGGATCAGTTCTGGCACCCACATGACAGCTGACAGTCGTCTGTACCTCCACATCCAGAGGATTCAGTATCCTCTTCTGTCTTCCTTCATCCCTACATTGACATATCGCTCTTATATACGTGGAGGCAAAACACAGAGGACTCAGGTTTGATTCCTGACACCCTCATGATGGCTAACAACCGTCCATATCGCCAGTTCCAGGAACTTCTGACCTCTTCAGGTATTGTACAGCATGGGTGCATGTACACACAGGCGGACAATACGCACATACACATAAAAGATAATGGATACATTTTTAAAAAATAGTAACATTTCTGCTATGCCATCACATTTATGTCACTGTTTTTGAGATGGGGTCTCACCTAGAAACTAAACCTCCGTCTTCTACAAGAGCAGTCAGTGCAATTGAACTATATCTCCAGCCACTAGAATTTAAGTAACTTTAAGAGACTGATCCATAAATTCATGTTTAATAAAAAAATGGAAATGACTGTATAAAGGTATTTTACTATATTTAGAGACCATGATATACTGATGTTATACACTCATGTATGCCAGTATTCTGGGGTTAACATTCTATATTATGGGCACATTTTGTAAAGATGTATGTCATATTTTTATATTCTATGTGTTATACATGTGTTCTGGGGAAATATTTTTAGAGATTTATTTATTCTTCTTTAATATTCTATTTTTATTCAATGTGTATGAGTGTATTGCCTATATGCATGTAAGTGGATCCATGTTGGGCACTGCGCTTGGAGATAAGAAGAGGCATCAGATCCTCTGGAACTGGAGTTACAGATGGTTGTAGCCACCATGTGGGTGCTGGTAATCGAACCCAGGTCCTCTGCAAGGGAAGTCAGTGCTCTTAACCTCTAAGTCATCCCTCCAGAACCAAGATTTATTTCTTCCTAATTAAATGTATGTGTGTGACGTGGGGGTTGTACATGTGAGTGCAGGTACCTGTGGAGTCCAGAGGAGGTCATCGGATCCCCTGGAGTTAAAGGCAGTTGTGAGCCAAACTAGGATTGTCAGCACAGGTACCACATGCTGTTAATTGCAGAGCTATCTCTCCAGCCTCTGTGAAATTATTTTCAAGTGAGGATAAACACCACAGCATGGAGTGGTCTTCATCCATCCTTCATATCCCTCACTAAATCATTCATTTATATATCCATTTAAGAAATCTCTCCCCTTCCTGTAAGTGCAGAAGACTAGGCTAAGCTCTGGCAAACAAAGACTTTCTAAAATGCTCTTATCTCAGAGCTGCTGGGACATGTGCAGCCTCCCTCTTCTGTTATGACTTTTCTGCCTCAGCTTTCCTACACAGACATTTATTTTTGTTTTTTTCACAGCACGACTGATCCAATTTCTCAGGTACCAATAGATAAAAAGAAGCTTAAATTAGGGGGGCTAGAGAGATGGATCAGTGGGTTAAGAGGAAGGGCTGCTCTTGCAGAGCACATACTCTGCATTCCCAACACCTACATGGTGGCTAACAACCATCCATAACTCTACTTCCAAGGGATTCAGTGTCATCTTTTGGCTCTCAGGGCACTGTACAACACATGACATGGATGCATTTACATATATGCAGGCAAAACGGATAATATAAATATTTTTTTAATTTAATAAAGTAAAATAAAGAAACTTAAATCAGCAGGGAATGCTGAATATTTTTTCAAATTCCTTTGACTTTTAACCAGGTAATTTCATTCACTTATAAATCAAAAAGACTTCATTGTCTTTTTCATTGAAAAAAAAAATTCTGTCAGGAGGGGAAATACATTGTCCATAGAGAGACATTAAGTTCATCAGTATAAAGGCAAAATTACTATATATTTAACCTTTATTGTTTCCCCATCTTGTTCTCATTTGACACATTTAATGAAAATCACTGCTGGTGCCTAGTATAACAAACTGATCTCTGAAACAAGACAGACACGTTCTAAGACATTTATGTTTTACATTGAAAGAGTGATGGAACCCTACCTTGAGCATGTATTTCACGATTTCAGAAAAATATACAGTTGCAATTTCAGCTAGGGTGAACTAAGTCACGTCATGCCACAATGCAACTTGGAATCAGAACCCAAATGTTGACATAATTTACATATCAACTTGAGCTTTTCCTTCATGGTTCAGTAGAAGCTTGTGATTTTTTTATTCTCCCTGAAAGTTAAAAAAAAAAAAGTCATTCATTTGCGATACATTACTTGGGGACTGTGTTAATGATCTAGCTTCCTTTCATTTCGCAGGCAAAACATTTCTTTGAAAAACGGTATCAGCCAAATGTTTGATGACTGAATGAAGACCAGTAATTAGGGGATGTGTAGGACACCTTTCCCAGCCTGTTCATGTGACTGAGTTCATATGAAAACAACACATACGTTCTATCGAGGTCTTAGATGCATCGCTGGGCAACTGAGGAGTAGAGAGAACTGCTGGGCTCCTGGTGACATTCCACTTGCCCCACTAATGTCTACCCCTTCTGCCCCTGGCCACACATCCCTCCAGGCAAGCATCTCTAGGCTGTCATGGTCAAAATGCCATTTTATTCACTCATTGTGCTGGATAGCTTTAGTTGTCAACTTGACATACCTGGACTGAGGAAACTTCCTCTATTGAACTGACCTGTGGCCATATCTGTGGGGTTCTTTTCTTGGTTGTTGAGTGGTGGTGCCACCCTTGGCTTGGTTGTTCTTTATAGTATAAGAAAGCAGGCTGAGCATGGGCCAGGGGAGCAAGTCAGTAAGCAGGGTGCTTCCATGGCCTGTGCTTCAGCTTCTGACTCCCAGTTCCTGCCCTCAGTGATGAACTGTGGGACCCGGGAGATGTAGCCAAATGAACCCTTCACTCCATGAGTTGGCATCAGTCAGAGTGTTTCACCACAGAAGGCAAGCTGGAATACCATATTCCCTGACTTATTAAACTCTATTACATGTAAGATTTGGTCTATAAAGTCTCACAGGAAAGAACACCGCATGTCCCACTTTTCAACTCCTGCTGCTTAAGTGCGTCCTCAGCTACTGTGTTTCTGGTATCTGCAGATTTCTGATTTGTCCCTCTACCTTCGAGTTCTTACTTCCTCTGCATGGAATTTTATTTTATACTTTGCCATCGCCAGTTGCCTAAATTCTCTGTGAAACATACCTTTGTATGTGCTTTTTAAACTCATATTCAAATACTTAGGAGGGCATATGTTAACAAACCTTTTTCTGTTTTCAATTTGTAAGGTATCTGAAAGATTCAGTACATCAGGTTTCTGTATACATGTGTATATTATGTGATTTTGTCTCCTTCTGTCTAATTAGACTTAAAAATCATTGAACATAAAAGGCCTTAGAGGAAGCTGCATGGGAGAATAGGACCCTCTATCCCCTGTTCCGAATAACATGCTTTGTATTTTTATGCACATGAGTGTTTTGATTGCATGCATAGACATATATCATGTGTGTGCCTGGTGTCCACATAGGTCAGAAAATGGTTTGGATCTCCTGGAACTGGAATTACAGAAGGCTGTGAACCACCATGTAGGTGTGCTGGGGACTAAACCAGGGTCCTTTGCAAGAGATGCAAGTGCCCTTAATCACTAAACCATTGCTCCAGCACCTTACTTTGTAATTTTAACATGGACATTCTGCTACACCCCATCCTTTGATGAACTTCTCTGTCTTGATAAATATTTTAGTTGATGGTAATTGTTTTTAAATCTATGCAAACAATATTGTTTGTGATAGCAAACACTCTCAAATGGTCATGTTGGAGAACTTTGGCAATACTCATCATTGGATGTCTTCCTAGCATGAGCTGATTGTGCCTTGAATTATAGTCACAGTGCTGTCTTTCCACCTCGTCTTTCCTCAGTCTGCTTCTTCAAGGTAGATTTATTATGGCTATTAGCACCATCAGATTCTGCCAATGGCTTGACAGCTCTATTTGAGTTGTCCCAGAGCCCCCATGGAGCTGTTCATACTTTGTTTTCTCAGGTAAGGAAATGGAGACTTCAAGGCACCAAGTCCCTACAAAGGCAGGGGCTGGATTTATATTCCGTTTCTAAGGCTGCACTTGAATTCCTTTCTAACCACTGTGCTTCTCTCCTATAAGCAGATAGCTGGGTCACTGGAGCTATCTTTGCAATTCTATTGGTTATTTTCCCTGAAAGGAACCACTGAGGGGGAGGTGTTTTATAATCATTAACACATAAAAATTTCTTTCATTTACCCCTGAATAGTTTATTTACTACCATTAAAGAAATTCTACTTATATTTGTTTGATAGAAGAAATGGATAGTAGGAAGACTTTTCTTTTTAAATTTGTTGATTTGTTTATTTTGGTTTTATGTGCGTGAGTGTTTTCCCGGCATGTTTGTAAACACACTTGTGTTGTGCAGTATGCTGGTGCAGGCCAGAAGACGGCTTTGGATTCTCTGGAACTGGAATTATAGATCGGTTGTTAATCCCCATGTGGGTGCTGGGAACAGAACCCAAGTCCTCTGCAAGGTTGCCAGGGCTCTTAATCATTGAGCCATCTCTTCAACCTCCTGGAGGCTTTCTTGATTAAAAATGTCTTACTAAACAATTCGTGGATTTCTAAAATACTTCCTGAATGTGTTATATACCGGGTTCTATGCTACCAGCTGGCAGGAACTAGGTAAGGAAATGTTTGAAATGCCTTCAAATAGAAAAAATTAAATAAACACCTAGATTCCCAAGGTGCCAACCAGTGCTCTGCGGTGTTTCCCCTGCACAGTCTGGCAAGGCTGCCCTGCTCACGAGAGCTGGAGTACCAGTGTTCTGGGATAGAAGGTAACTGGGATCTGGGCAGCATGTGGTAGACTTGAGGTAGCAACAGAGACCTGAAGAAAGGAGGCTGAGGGAGAGGAACAGTATGGGCCAAATACAGTTTGGGAATGTGGCCTTATACACAGAAGAATCTTCATTCAAGGAGCAGCACCTGTCCCACACTGGAGGTAATGACTTCCTAATATAATAGCTTTGTTGAAATACAAGTCACATGCCATACATTTTATTCAAGTGTATAATTCATTCCATTGCATTATAATCACAGAGCTGTGCAGCCATCATCTCAATCACTTGCAGAGTATTTCCATCACTTGTAAAGGAAACCCGGTACCCACATCCTGCCAATCACCATTTTCCCATTCGTTCCCACCACTCCCTTTGCACCAGCTCTCTCTGGATATGCCTATTTGGAGAATGTCCTTTTATCCCCAATGCTGATAAAAATGGGCCCAAACAATACCAACCTTACCCCTTGCTGCTTTCCCTTCTTATATTTTTCAGGTTCACCTGTGCAGGGCAACGCAGCAGCATGGCATTCTATTTCACTGCTAAACAATTACGTTTTTTTGTGGCAATAAATATAGATTCCCTTGTTTGTTGTTATATAGTCATTTTAGCAGCTTCTAAAAACTATTTCACAAGCCTTAAATTCTAAAACAAGCTCATACGCAAGAAAATAGAAACATGAAGCTATAACCTGGTTGTTAATTAGTGATTCTTTTGACATTTAAATAAGATGCATTAGAATTATTTTAAATATCCATGCGTGACCTCTAAATTAAAATAGCGCATGTTTTCTCCTCTTGAGCAAATAGTAACTCTGACATCTTTTACTATTTAATTCTTTCAAAAATTATCAGAGCATGTAAACATTACATGTTTTGTAACTTCAATTATAAAATAAATGGGTTGAAAGATTTGTTGTGTTTCCCCAAATAATGGACAGAAATTAGTTTTATTGATGGTGCATAGGGAATTTATTTTCTGTCTCTTTTACTTATTTCTGTAGAGGAAGAATATATAAGACAGAGTTACCTCCTTTAAAGAGTTTTAATTGTGTCAGAAAATAATATTTAGGGATTGGAGTGATGGCTTCACAGTTAAGAGTACCTGCTGCTCTTGCAGAGGACTTGAGTTCAATTCCCAGTACCCACATCAGGTAACCCACAGCCACCTGCCTCTCCAGCTCCAAAGTATCCGATGAATGCCCTCTTCTGGCTTTTGTGGGCACCTCTCCTCACATACCCACACATAAACACACATAATTACAAAGAACACAAATCCTCAAAAATAATTATCAGTGAACTTTTCTTTTTGACTTGTTTTCAGTTTAGAGAGAGAGAGAGAAAGACAGGAATGGAATTGGATAGTAATTAATTACTTTTCTTGCTATATGAAAAACTCTCTGTGGAAAATAATCTCCAGCTGTCAGAGTACTCAGAATGGCGCAGCCTGAAAACACAGGACGGCAGTGTACTTTCCCACCCCAGCTGTCACTTCTTTGTTCCCTGGCTAAAGAGCTCCTCTTTTTTCCCCCTTAAGTATAACACAGTAGGAAGAGCACAAACTTAGAATAGCAAAGAGCCAGCAAGAAGAGAATTTGAATTGCGACTTGGGAACTCACACTGTGAGTCTTCAGGGGATTGCTTAAACTCTCTGAACTCCCATGTACTTACCTGTAAAATAGGAAAGATGACATCCTTGCCTTGGGACTCTTGGGAGGATTAAACAGCAAGTATGTCAACACATCCCACAATATTCCTAGCACACTCTAGGAGATCAGGAAACAGCAGGTATTAGAGAGATGACTGGGGCTGGAGAGATGACTGAGCAGTTAAGAGTAACTGGCTGCTCTTGCAGAGGACCTGGGTTCTATTCCCAGCGCCCACATGGTGGCTAGCAATCATCTATAACTTCAGTTCCAGAGGATCCAGTGCCCTCTTCTGGCCTCCACTAGCACTGCAGGCCGCTGGTGCACTTACCTCCATGCAGGTAACACCCTCGTATACATAAAAATTTTTAATAAATAAAATATTTTTAAAAATAAAAAGGGAAACCTTGGACTCCAGATAGTATAATGGTTCTTTTGTTATAGGTGCCAATCAGAAGTCACCACACACGAAAGAAAGGCAAAGTAGATTTTATTTCTGCTGGGCTGACTTCTGGACTCTAGGTAGGTGAGTTCTGAGAAGCAGTGTGGATTCTTTGTAGTATTCAGCTTTTATAGGCAAGTACAAGGTGTGTAAAGGTCAGCTTCAAATATATTCAACCCCCAAACTCCCACCTGAGCCCATAGAAGCAGATGTTTACATTTTAGCCATTGCCTTTGTTCCAGATTAAGACATCCTGGTATTATATCCAATCTTGAAGACTGGCAGAGCTTCCTTTAAGTTTAGCTTGCCCCAAAACAGGATGTCACTGCTGTCAGATGGAGTCTTTATTGGTTTGGTTAGAGACCATTATCACTTCACAGACACAGATGTGGTCATTAATAATGGTTCTGCATAAGATTAGATACTCTTCTTTCACACAAGATGTCCGAATAAGATTAGATACCAAACAGGGTGGGGATGGGGGATGGTGGGGCTCTTACACAATCTGGTAGGAAGCAGGGAAGATTAGGTCACTCTAATTCTTGACTCTGCACATTTTAGATATTTTCTTGTCTTTTCATATTAAAATAGAATCCTCTTGTGGCTAAGCATCATGCTTAATGTTCTCACCCAACTATCTATGAATTGCAGTTGATTAGAATAAGAAAATTAGTTTCTAAAGTCAGGATCTTGTTGTCCTTGCTGCAGACTGTGGAGCGGAGATTTACTAGGTGTCTCAGTACATATTTCTTAAATGAATTAGTAGTGTATCTACTATAGACAAGTCTCTGTAGTAGGCACTGTTAAGACTGTGGGAAATAACTCAGAACCATGGAGACCTGTAGCAGTATTCAGCATGCACCATGACGTCATTGATGGTCTAAGAAGGGAGACTTTCATGTGGCTTTGCAATGCCTGTGCCTATCACTTTGATCTCTTCCTGCACTGAGTTATCCACATACGTGGCAGTCATGGAGAAGGGTGGTATAGCATGCATCACAAAGCCCATCTCCTAACACGCAGCACCCTTAGGATGTCTACTGTAAGTGCCACCCCATTCATTGGAGAAGGAAGAGGAATACTTGGTCTACATGATTGGGAATGTTAATAGAGATGCAGACGCAGAGAAACCTGCTTTTACAATTTCCAGTCTACAGTGATTTCAAGTGTTCAAGTATTTGGACACTTGACTCCCAGTTGATGGTGCTATTTGGGGAGCGTCATGGACACTTTAGGAGGTGTGGGTGCTGGCGAAAGTAGGTCACTGGGGGAGGACTTTGAGAGTTCTTAAGCTTTGCCAATTTCCAGTTTTACCTGGATCCTTGGGCCTTCTTGAGAATGTGAGGTCTGGGCTTCTCCAGCCACCTCCTGCTGCCAAACCTCCCCACTGCCATGCCTCCCCCGCCATTATGGACCCTAACCCTCTGAACCATAATCCAAGTAAACTCGTCCTTTTATATGTTGTTTTGGTTATCATGTTTTGTCACAACAACAGAACAATAACTAGAAATTGGGTTTCTGAATTATCCCTCTACCTCTTACTGGCTAGACTGTATTTCCTTGTTTAAGGAATTGCTGTGGCTAAGAATTTAAATTACATTGGTTCCTTGGGAAGATATTTTAGATGCTACAGAGATTCCCCAATTGTTCCAAGTATTTTTTTTTTCTGTTTGATATTATTCTTATAGTCAGAAAAGTGATGAGGGGGTCCAGGAAAGTTAGGAAACCTTGATGGACTGAACTCAGCTGCGCAGTGGTTGTCTCCCATGACTCTGTGGCTTATCTTGAGAGAGGTTTGTTTCTTGTTTATGTGAATGACCTTGTCCAGGAGCAGTGACTCACACCTGGGATTTAGGGTTCAACACTGTTTCCATCACGTGACTGTGGGCACAGCATGGAGTTCGGGTGTTCACCCTCTGCTCCTAGGAGCTGTGAGAGTTAGATGTTTCAACAGGAGTTCTCCCAGGCCTCTATTTGTAAGTGACACACCCCATTCACACATTGCATGGTTAGAGATAGTCCAGGTGTCTCCTTGGTAACAATGATAGGAGAATGTTCTTTTTCTTCCAAGGAAAGGTAGGAAACACCAGCTGTTAGGAAGGAGCGGCAAACCTCTTCCACTCCGAGAGACCGTGTGTTATGTCTTGATAATGGTGGGACTTCCTTGAGATAGTGGGCGTTGTGACATACTTTGTCTATAAGATGGGCCCACGCTGTCTCATTTCTTGCAAATTCATTTTCTCATAAAACTCTTCCTGCCAGGAGCACCGGACGTCACCATTGTCCCACGGCGCATGTTTTGATAAGCACGCGTAGATCATTCTGTATTTCCTCGCTCACCACTGCCCTAAGCCTCACTCTACTGTCCTTTGAGGTGTCTTATTTTGCTTGCCTTTCTTATGAAATTCACAGTAAGTGTGCTGTTTACCACTAGAATCTTTGGACTAATCATAGCATCTGCAAAGCATGCATTCAGAAAGGCAAAGCAAAGAAGCTGCAGAATATAACAGAAGTGATTACTGGGTACCAAGGAAAGACTCCCAGTGTGGTGCTAGTTTTGGTCCCTCAGCCCTTTGTTGAAAGGGTAAGAGAAGAAAATATTATCAACCATGTGAAATGAACAGCTGACAATAACTGTCTCAGAGCTGGTAGGTGTCATCATTTCCAGTAATTGAGTACCAACAATTGTGGCTCAGCTTTTGTTTGACTGAAAAGTTTACTGAAGAATAGTCACTGAATTCCTGATAAATGCAGAGCCCATTGCTAGGCTCTGAGGTCGGAATGGGAAGCTGATCAGGACCTAGTACCAAGGAATAAAGATTTACTGATAGAGTAACGATAAAGATCAGTCAACAAATATTTATTGAGGATCTATGTTGTGCCCCAAACGCCCTTAATATATTAAGGAGAAAGAACTGGATATGGTGACAGTTGTTAAAGATTTTATTTAGTTAGTTATTTTAGCATCGAGGACAGATATGCATCAAACAGTTACAGAAGTGAATGAATACACAAAAACAGTCTGAAAACAGAGGGAAAGGAGCCTTTGAGACCTCTCAGCAAGGAGCCTTGTGAACACCAGGGGTGTGAGCTCCCTAAGTGCGGGCAGGCTACTCAACAGGGAGTAAAGCCAGAGTTTACACTGCTCTCTGTGCCATCATGTACCTTTGAGGAAGGACATCTTGCTGTGCATCCCAAACTGGGGCCTGCCTGGGACTCACTATGCATTACTGGCTGGCTTTTAACCTACAGTCTTCTCACTATTTATACTTAAATGATGGAATTATAGGTATGCCCAGATTCTTAGTGTGTTTTCAATGAAATAATTCTATATTTTTTACATTTAAGTGTCCTTCAAACCCAAATTATTCAAGGATTTATCTTCAGAAAAATCATATGTGAGGTGTCAAATTTAGTCACCAGCCTCCTTGTGGTATGAAGGGAAGAATGTCTGGGCAGAGGAATACCTAGCAGGATGTGGAGATGTGGCTTCTGCCCTGTGGAGGAGAACTGGCCTCATGACTCTGTAGATGAGATAGAAGACTTTCGATAGGTATTTTAAAACTGGATAATATAAAGATATTTTATATATTTGTGGCTATTTTGTCTATGCCTCTTTTCTGCTGTGTTTCTCTGGCTCCAAAGCAGCAAAAGACAACACATAAAAACAACAATGTGTCTGTTTAAATAAAGCTTTATTTACAAAACCAAGCTACAGGCAGGGCTTGATCCACAAAGAATGGTATTTACATCTGCAATCCTGAAATGATTGATTTTAATCACTGGGGAGTAGAGTGAATTAATTCTTAATCTTTTCTCAAATGGTATTTTAAACCATCTCATTAAAGGCAATGCAGTTTTAAGAACATCAGAAAAGCCTTTTGGAGCATTTTCCTTAAAATATTCCTTTTCATTCCTAGCTGATGTTTTAGACTCTATTTTTGATGCCTCATCTATTTTAGATATTTAAATCCAAGTTGGATATTGAACTTCTAGAATAGAGGCACTTGAAGATATTTCAGCTTTACAATCCTGATGTGTAAAAAGGCTTTAGAGATTAGTTTTGAATGAGTGGAAAGTCCCTATGAGTAGCTGCCTAACTGGGGTGAATGAAGGAGAATGTGTCCAGTAGACACTTGCTTCCTGTTTTACAGCTCTCAGGTGTCTGACTTTGACTCCATTTTCCTTAGACTATGACAATTATTGAACATCAAACGTGATGGATGGAGGCAGTTCTCAAGTTCCCCTTTCTTACATAGAAGTGTCATATATTTGACGTGCTATGTATTTTCTATGGAACCTCACTTATAAAAACCACTATGCTGAATATAGGTTTTAAAATAAAAGAAAAGTAGGAAGAAATAAAGAAACAAAAAAGAGGGGGAAAGAAATGAGGGCAGAGAATCCTGTTATTTTTTACTTATTAGCTCAATCAATATTCAAAATTCAGATAAAAGAATATATGCATTACTGACTGATCTTAAACTATTTAGTAATGAATGCATTTGGCTGACTGTTACTGATGGTGTACTATAAACCAGGTAACTTACAAATTGCAGAAATGGATTTCTTACAGTTTTAGAGTCTAGGAAACCCAAGATCAAAGTGTCAGCAATTTCAGTGTCTACTGAGGGCCTAGTTTCTCCAAGATGGAAGCTTGCATGCTTTCATGGAGGAAGGCCGAAGGGCAGAAAAGGAGCGCACTCTGTGTCAGACTGCTTTTGAAAAAAGGAGTTAATCCCATTCACGAGGATGGAGACCACATGACTGAATCATGGCCAAAATGTGCCACCTCTTAACACTCACACTGACAGTTAAGTTCAACTTAGGTATTGTGGAGGGCATATTTAACAGAAAATACTGTTAGGAAAGGCAATGCATTTTTGTTTGAATATTGACTGTATGTTAGGTGTTTCCTAGGTTCTGTGGCTATTGTGAGCCACGATGGCAGTATTAAAGCCGAGTGGCATGTGTTCTCAGCTCAGCCCAGAATTATTCCTTCAACATGGCTCCATCATGGTTTATTAAAATCATCTGACTTTTCTTATACTTCGTTTTTTTTTTTTTTTTTTTTTGCAGTTAAAAAACAAACACACGAGCACAGAGTGACTTAGCAGATGGCGCGTGCGTTTCAGATCATCTGGAGCTGAAGTGAAACCGAATTTCTTGAATTGCTAGCTGTGTAGTGTTGGGCTACTTATTTGGTCTTCACCAGCTCAACTATTTCCTGAGGAAAATAGTAAGAGGAGTCATTTTTAGCTCAGTGTTTATGACGGTGATTAAATGAGAGAGCTTAATGTTTTCCCTTAATGTACTGAAAACTCTGCCCCATATGGAGGAATTTCCCAATAAATACTTGCTATGAATATAATGATAGTGAATTCTATTAATCAGAGTATTGCTTTTGATTTTTTAAACTTCTGTAGATAATGAAGGTACTGATATCAGTTGTTTGCATATACGTGCTCTGTATTATGAGACCTGAGAAAGTTAGGAAGATTTTTTTTTCTTTGAAGGAGACTTAATATTTCATCTGAATCATGATAAAAATTTAATAAACTTTCTTCACAAAGCAGAGGAAAAAAGTCTGATGCTATTCCAAACCTACTGTTGCTTGTCAAAGAAATAATGTCTGTGTTACTGATACCAGGGAGGAATTACTGGTCGACACAAAAGCACGATCTGTGTTACAGTATTTTAGTGTACTGCAAGTGTGTATATGAAAGAGAAAATTTGGGAGTACCTGTGGAATACAATCATGGATTTCCTGCTTAGCTTTTAGATATCTAGCATCATTTTTATAATACAACTTAAGAATTAACTCAACATGAGGTTGGAGAAAGTACTCAGCAGCTAAGAGCACCTGCTGCTCTAACAGAACTGGAATTCCACATCCAGTACCCACTTGATGAATAACCACCATCCACAACTCCAGTTCCAGTTGATCCATTGCCCTCCTCTGGCCTCCATGGGCACTGTTCATGGGTGCACATAAGCAGGCAAAATAATCATACACATGCAAATTTTTTTAAATCAAAGCTGGGACTACTCCTGTAGTCCCAGCACTCGGGAGATAGAGATAGACAGATCTCTGTGAGTCGGAGGACAGCCTGGTCTACATAACAAGTTCCAGGCCAGCTAGGGCTACAGTGAGACCCTGTTTCAAAAAGACAGAAAAAGAATGAATCCATCAAATTGACCTTTCTGGTCCTCATCATCTACTTTGAATGTGGGTATAAGCAGATTTTTTATTCAATCTCATCTGGGTTTTAAAATTTTTATTTCATTTATCTGTTTGTCTTTTTGAGACAACTGTAGCCACAGCTGGCCTGGAACTCACTACACAGGCCAGGCTGGCCTCTGTCACATACCGATCCTGCCTCCTCAATGCTGGGATTAAAGGCATGAACCACCAGGCTTGACTTTCATCTGGTATGTTGATGTTGATCAGGCATGTGCCATGATTGGTGGGATATGAAGCATAACTCCTGTCTAATGAAGTAAAACATAAGCAAGAATGGAGACAACATATCAAACAACTCAAATAATCACTTAAGACTCCTTCAAGAACTGTGCTTAGAGAGATGTATGATGCATTTTAGTATTCAGGAATTTATAGTTAATGGGGTGGAAGGACCATTGATGTACACAAGACACCCACATGCATAATTGCCTTGTTATCAACCATCCATCCATCCATTCATTCAGGATATAGCTATTGCATGTGGCAAGTGGAGATACCGCAGCCACCAAGGCAGACCTGCTGTTTATCCTCACTGTAAAGCTACAGCTTACCTCCTAGCACAGGAGGATGATTAGTGTTTGGACATGGGAGTCCAGGGTTCTACAGGCACATTTGGCTGCCAACCCAATTATCTTCTCTCAGATACAGAATTTAGAAGCCAGCCAGGGAGCAATAAACTAGCAGGAAAAATAGAGCAGAGACCAAACAATGATAATCGAACTAACAAGAACAAGCGATGGATCTTTTCCCGTTTCTGCCCTAGGTCCACTCTCCATTCCAGATTGGTTCTCCATGGCTTTGGCTCTGTGAACACAGATTTTCAAAGAAAAGCTCATGTTCCAAGGTTGTTTTCTCAGACTTTTTTTTACTTAAAAGTTACCCCCTTTGTCCTCTCTGTTTTTATGTCCTTCATTCACCTAGAAGTCTTTCTTCCTCCATCAAGACTTCTCTAAGCACCCAGTCCACATCTGACCCAATCTGCCCGCCCTCTCAACTCCCCACAAATGAAAGATGCAAGCAGTATTTCACATAACTGAGTCTCAATTGCATTCCCCCTTAGGTCCTTGATAATCTACTTATTAAATGATGGTGTGTTTAAAGAGTTCTTCTATGAATTAGGTCATATTAGAAGATGGAGTGGGTCAGACAACAGTATGGAGTAAAAGCAGGAATAAGCTATATTACTTACATTTATAAAACTTACTATTATTTAAGGTGATCTGTCACATGCACATTAACCTGGGTTTAATTGTGCTCGTCACAGGACCTTTTGAAATCCTAGCCCCCGATATCTAAGTACATGACAGTATTTGGAAATAGTCATTGAAGTTGTAATCAATTTAAGATGAGGTCCAACTCGGTTAGAATGAGTACTGATGCAATAGTAGTTGATGTCCTTTTCAGAGAAAAAGAAATGGAGAGATATATATGTAAAGATGAGTGCAGAAATTGCAGAGTCACCTCTATAGCCAAAGAATGCCAAGGATCACTGACAACACCAAACACTTAGAAGACACCACGGCTCTGTGTGTTAGTTACCATTCTGTCTCTGTGATAAAACACCATGACCAAGGCAACTCAGAAGGAAGCGTTTATTTTGGCTTACAGTTCAGATGGACAGTCTACGGCCGCATGGTGGTGGAGGCAGCCAGAGTGGAAGGCTGACAGCTCACATCTTCAAGTATATGCAGGAAGCAGACAAGGCACCTGGAAATGAGTCAAGGCTATGAACTCTAAACCTGGCCCAAGTGACCTGCTTCCTCCACCAAGACCACACCTCCTAAAGTTTCCATGACCTTTAAAGCATGTCACCAACTGACCAAGTATGGAGGACATTTCTCATTCAGACCACCACACCCTGCCAACATGTTGATCTTGGACTTGAAGCCTCTAGACTGTGAAAAAATAAATTTCCATTGTTTTAAAGCCTGACTTTAGGTGATCTTTTATGGCCGTAGGAAACTAATACATTAATCGCTGTGGCGTCAAGTTGGAAAATGAGGAGAGTGTACTAGTTTATTTTGAATGTTCAGACAAAGGAGCAGTGTTCTGTAGAAGAGAGTGCTGCTTCAGTGAGGGAAGTTTCATTGACGGGCCTTGAGGATGAAGAAAATTCATACTTCTAAGATGGGAAGGAAGAAGAAATTATGCTACAGTTTTAGGAATGAGTTCCCACATAATCACCGAAGCATACGGCAATGCTTTGTTTCTAGGAAGTTTTAGGTAAGTTACTTCTACAAGAACTTCATTTCAGAGGAAAGAAAATAGTGGAAAATGAGCCTGGAAAAGCAGATTGGGGATAAATGATAGAAGACTTTTGTTGTTTGTAACTTTTTTGTGTAATTTGATGTGTCACAAACAATTTTCTTAGCAATAAATACGTTCAGGCAAGAGCTGTGCGGATCACTCAGTCGTCAGAAAGAAGTGGGGTAGAAGGGGCGGAGTTCTTCGTGTTGGAGAGAGAATGATCTGACAGTATTGTGTAGAGCCGGAATGAATCTCAGTATTCCCTGGATGCCTTGAGTAAGGGATTATTGGGCTGTGTCCTCAAAGTTTTTGACTTGGTTGCTCTGGGGTGAATCTTATGAATTTGAGTTGTGAATATATTCTCCAATGATGCTTATTCTGGTGATCTGGAAGCTACTCTTCATGAAGGCTTGGTGTAAGAACAAGGTGCTCAAAGCAGCCAGAGGCCAGGAGACCCTTTGGAGCTTAGCAAGTATGCAAAAGATAGATAGGAGCTGGGGAAGAGAAGAGGCAGCAAGAAAGCGGGGGGACGCAGGGTTCCAGGAGATGAAGGTCCTCTAATGGAAGGCTCAGAGAGAGCACAGGTGTGCTCGTGGATTCTGGATTCTGGGGAATGACCCCCAGGCATTCCCTTCCTTTCTCTTGTGCTAGTTTTGTTATTCTTACCAATTAGTAACCTGCCCACCAAGGCTACTGACTGCGTCATTTGGCAAGTTTACCTAGTGTCTTCAGAATTCTCCTCTCTCAGTTAGGTCCGGCTTTCAGTCTGTCCCTCTAGGTCCGAATCAACTGAACAATCAGACTGTTAGAGAAACCAGTTTATTCGGGCTTACTTACAAAGGATTTTTCCCAGGACTCCAGCACACTCCCCAAGATGGAACCAGCCACGGCTGTCTCCTGCCCAGCTTTCATTGCTTTTCCACTAGACCCTCCCCCTCAGGTCACTGGTTGGTTGGAAAGTAGTTGACTCTATAGGCTTCACCTCTGTCAATCACATTCTTGGAGGCGTGTCCCTCAAGGCAGAGAGAAACTCTGTAAATGAACCCCTACACCTAGCAGCATGTTTACTTTGCCTTGGGCAGAATAATCGCCTAACATCTATCAGCTGTATAACAGAAGCCAGACTATATGGATTACCTGTTTTACACTTCAGCAACAACCTGTAATTTGTGTATTACTGTTTGTTTACCACAAGGAAAGTTGATGCTCAGAGAAGCTTAATGACTTCTGAGGGTTCCCTCCAGGATTTAAATAAAGAGTCTGGTTTTAGAGCCAGTGTCCTCACCACTGATTAATAAAGAAAAAGTCTAAGAAGTTCTAGATAGACCATGGTATTATATTAGTATATGTCATGTGAAAACACATAGTCAGAGAGGGAAATTAGATGCCAAACATAATCATAAAATTATATCCATGAATCCAATATCCAGTAGTACTCACAAACATATATATCATTTAAGAACTCTCTCTCAGCCTGTACAAACACACACACACACACACACACACACACACACACACACACCACTGAAGAGATTTTGTTGTTTTATAACTGTCTTTTAATATTTTTTAAATTTCCAAATATGAATGTACATATGTATCTGTGTGGGAGGTTTGTGTATTGGAGTGCAGTTGCCCGTGGAGGCCAGACGAGGGTGTCCTCAGGCTTGGAACTAGAGTTACAGGATGTTGTGAGCCTTCTAATATGGGTCCTGAGAACTGAACTTGGGTCCTCTACAAGAGCAGTATGCACTCTTAACTGATGAGTCACCTCTACAGCCCCTGTAAAAAAATTGATGACATCATGAACAGTTTTGTCAGTAAATACATTTCTTACTCTATGACTATGCATAATCTATTGACCTCAGTCTCCTCAGTTGGACTTTAGGGATCACAGAAGGAGCCATTACCTAAAGTACAGAGCTTGGAGCTTAGGATTTTGAACTTGGTTGGAAGGAACATAAGACATAATTATAATATACAGATGTTACGGTTTGGATGTGAAGTCTCTTCCAAAGGAGGGCCACATGTAGACAGAGTGGGTTTCCTCTTGGTTGACCCAGTCATTACCATTGGGAAGTAGTGGGAACTAGGAAGTGAGTCCTTTGGATGAATTAGATTACTCAGGGAAGGTCCTAGAAGGGCGTATGTAGTGATGGTCTCTTTCTGTCTGTTCTTCTGCTTCCTAACCACCACAAGGAAATGAGGCCAATAGGTATGGACTGAAACTTCTGCAGCCATAAGCCAGGAATAAGTGTTTCCTCGTTTAAGTTGTTTTGGCAGGTGTCTTAAAACTGATTAACACAAGAAAGCTGAAGCCCAGGGAAACAGAGTAGCTTGCCCCTGAAACTCCTACTTGCTCATTGTCCACTCAGCAGATACTAAGGAATGCCTCCCATAAGAAATTGTGTACAGGAAATGGCAAAGATGAAGCAGTCCCCACTCTGCTGGAGCCGGAGCTGACACTTGGTAGGGTATCGGAAGGGAGGGTGGTATTTAACCTTGTCACTACCTCACAGTGTCAGTTGTCAAGACAGTGCAGTTTCCTGTTCCGTAACAAAGACACCAGTCAAATCAAACTGCTCAATTATCCTTTCCTCACTTAGTTTCATCCTGGGAAAATTGTGTCTTGTTAATGCAAAAGAACTGCTGCCTTCTGCAGGAACACCCTATGGGGCAAGTCTCCTTCACTGCCTGGAGGTGTTTAGCTATGCCCTGCCTGTTTTTACAATCTCTCTCCCACCCCACTCACCACACTTGAAAAAACACTGCATATCTCCCACAAATGCTCTTCCAGTCATCCTGAAAAATGCCTGCTCTTGTTTTTCTTTGAGCCACTCACTGCTGTTAAATGTGGATATCAGAGGATATGCAAATGTTTGAGCAGAAATGAGCTTTACTCTGGATCCTGGTCCCAGGGAGGTCTGCAGTCTTCATTTCTTCATCCTCATGAAGATTCTTCCATCACTCCTTTTGGGAGCATTCCATGTGGTGGTGCAGGTGGTGGTTGGTGCTCTGTCAGTAGTCCAGATTTGGACTCTGAAGTACAAAGTATCAGATGTTTCATCAGTTCATCCATGGAGTCAGGTCATGTAACTGGGAGCGAAGAGAATAGGCTTACTTGAACACATGCATGTTTGGGATACTATTTAAGTGTTTTAATCTTAGTTTCTTCATCTGTAAAGGGGGACTGATCACACAGTTTGTTGATACAGCTGTTTCTTTGTAATAGCATTCATGATTATAATACCTGGTGCAATTCTTCTTCTGACCAACTGTCCCCTTCCATTTGGGACTATTGCATTATTTCTAGGTTGTTAAATTTTCAGTACTTAACACCAGAGAAATCAAATGAGTCTTTTACCCTTAGTTATGCA
This sequence comes from Eospalax fontanierii, assembly GCA_035773235.1. Lineage (NCBI taxonomy): Eukaryota > Metazoa > Chordata > Mammalia > Rodentia > Spalacidae > Eospalax > Eospalax fontanierii. Next base: position 11,987,428 of record CM069546.1, read on the forward strand.
TTAAACATTAAGATACTGTTCCATGTGTGCCACACATGTCCCTAGGATGCATGATTCATACAGGCAGTGTCTTCTTCTGTGTACAATATGGACGCATGGTAACCACTTGGTAAATATTTGTTGAAAATATCTTCAGGTCCAATGGAAATTAAATTAGTTTAAATGTCTAGTGCACAGGATGGTGTATTAGAAATGTTTGGTAAATGTGAACAAGTTTTGTTCTGTTCCTTCTGTGAGTACTCTCTAATCTCATAAACTTTATTGGCAGGTTTTAAATGATAGGACTGTCTGAAACATGTTTCCATTCTAAGTTTTATACGGTAATTAATGAGACATAACGGATGCGATTAGATAACCATTCCATTGCATGGGAATTGAGGCACTTCAAAGGAATTTCATCCTAAATTGTTTCTCAAAGTTTTCCTTAGTGAGTCTCTCTGTTTGCCTTTTCTGCTTTGAAATGTTAATGTCAGCTTCCTTTTTGTCTTGTACATCTTTTAATTTGGGACTGAATTTTGCCAGCACCTTCCCTGAGTGCGAGCAAGATGATTTGTGTGCCCAGAGAGTGCAACTGGGCAGCCACTGGGTATCTCTACTCCGACTGAACAGAAATGTAATTTGCCTCTTAGACGTTTAAGACAATGGTCTAAAAACTGATATGTTTCCTGTTGTCTTCCTTTGGACAAGGGATCCTCTGAAGACAAAGAACAAAGAAACCCGTCTTCATTCTTGAAATATTATCATTGAAGGAACCCAGAGTAATTGTCTTGCAACACAGCACTTTGGTGAGTAAAATGTTAAGACAGTATCAAGGAATCCTGACACTTTAGTTTGGGAAATGGCAGAACTATTTGAACTCTAAGGTTCTTTGAAAAGAATAGAGAAGGAGGTAGAAAGATGGTTCAGCAGTAAGGAGCCCTCACTGCTCTTGCAGAGGAACCCCAGCTCAGTTCCCAGCATACATATCAAGGAACTCACAACTGCCTATAAGGCCAGCTTCAGGGAATTTGATCCCAGTTGACCTGAGGGGACACCTGTAATTACCAACGCATTCTTGAAAACGCATAGACGTAATTAAAAATAAATCATAAAAAAGGCTAGGAAAGCTATAGTTTGGAAAGCATGTAATACATCTAGGTGTCCACCCCCAACCCCCGCCACTTAACTACCTCAGCGTTTTGTATTTATTTATTGAGCAATTTAATTCTCTTCCCCCTTCTTTCTGAGGCAGGGTCTCAAAGCCTCGGCTTATCTCAAAATGACTATATAGCATACAATGCTCTTCAACTTTGATCATCCTGTCTCTTCCCACTGGGTGATGAGTGACAAGCATGTGCCAATGAGTCCAGCCCCTATTATTATTATTATTATTATTTGGGAAAGAATTTTTGCTGTGTAGCCTCAGCTTGTCTGAAACTTGTGATTTTCTTGCTCAGTTTCCCAAGTAGCCATGTGGTTCATTGTAACAAGCAGGGAACCAGAGTGACTCCATTTTTGTAATGGGCCTCCATTTTGTAGTTTACCTTCCATCTGACCTTGTGAGAAAAAGAGCTCTAGATGAACTTTGCTTGGTGTTGTCATGCAATAAGCAAGGTTGAATTTCAGGGAGTGGTGGACCACTGTGAAAAAAGGGTTCTAATCCTATGCAAATATCCTGAGCCAATGCCCATTGTTAATAGCTACATCTGCTTCTGTAAGTTGCTTGCTTATGCAAATGAAGTTAACAGAGTAATTTTTCATTTTAAATGATCTGTAATCTTCCCATGTCAGGGTATAAAACGTTAACATTTGGAACCTTGGAAAGCTGCTCTCTGAGTACTTTTGGAGTCCAGGGACAGCCTGGCCATAATAACACTTTGCTTTGCCTTCCATCTGTGTGTGGTGACCTCTGGTTTTCGACTTATAACACCATCACCTATATTTAGACATTTCTTTAGTCGTGACAGGGAACTAAGACTTGGGAAACCAGATGAACTTTTCCTAGTTTACAAAGCTACCAGGCTGTAGAACTCAGATTCCTGACAGCCTAGCTTGACTCTGGAGAGCAGATTTCTCCTGTAGCATTCCAGTGCAGCTATCTGCCTAATATGATGTGCCAAGTGCCTTTACCCTGCCAAAGCCTTTGCCACACACTAGTGATTCAGAGTGGAATGAAGCAGCCACACAACTAACTTGTCCACATGTCACTTGCCATTTATGAGAGGGCCAGGTTGTGCCTCAAGGTCCCAAGGTTTTATTCTGAAAATGTAATTACTTACAGTCCTTGATATGTACAGTGACTCAGTGACCATTAAATTAGTATGCTTTATTGTCAAGTATTATTATCAAGTAACAGTACAGATGCATGGTTATAAATTCTTTTGTGCTGTAGAAAATTGTACATGGAATTAGATAAGGATAAGGCTGTGTAGACGATCTGACTAGGCTGGAGGGGTAGGTAAAAGATCCCCTAAGGAATGGAAAGACAAGACGGTGGAGGTGTCAGGGGTTGAGATAAAGTATCCAACACCATGTGGATGGTGGATGAAAGAGCAAGATATTTTATTTTTGGCCAGCCAGGCTGCTTATCTCGGGAGTAAGCGAACCTCAGTCATGCTCAGAGAGAAGCTTTTTATAGGGTCCCAGCAGAGGTGACTGGTTACAATTTGAAACATCCAATAAGAATTAAGCATTTTCTCAGGCTTACAATATCCAATAAGAATCAAGTATTTCACAAAGTTTCCTGCACGTGCACGTCACTCAGTGCCACTATTGTCATTTTCTCTCAGAAATTCATGATATTTACCCCATCATGATACATGTGTCTAGGCTGTGACTTCTGCTGATGGCACCTGAGGATCTGTGACCTTACAGCTCTGCAGAATTCTCATATCCTGACTCTAAATGTCCAAGACAACTCTGCAGTATTTTATGTGCATGAGTGTATTATCTACATATATATATATAAGTGTACCAGCATTATGCAATGCCCATGGAGGTCAGAAGAGGGCTTTGGATCCCCTGGAACTGGAGCTACAGATGGTTGTTAGTCGCCATGTAGGTGATGGGATTCAAACCTGGGTCCTCTGCAAGAGTAGTCAGTGCTGTTATATGCTGAGCCATCTCTCCAGCTCCTGAGATATTATCTTTTAAAGGAGCAAACACTGAGGCCTAGAAAACATGCAGGTGTGGGGCTCACAAACATCTTACTTTCCTGCCCCTGTAGGTAGGCTAGGCTACTGAGGACATGGAAGGCCAAGAATAACAGTGGTAAAAAGAAAACCTTCCTAAGAGTACTTACCTTGCCATTGTGGACACCTGGGTATGCCTGACTTCAGAGAGAAGTAAGAAAATGCAGAAAGCTAACAGATCAAGCGCGATTTGAGAGAAGTCACCGGTTAATGAGGCTCTCTACAGAAAGCGGAAAAGAAGGGCTTCCTGGAACTGTCATAATTGGAAGCTTCTTTCAAGTTTACTGTGCAGGTTATTCTACACCTCAGAGAATCCAGAGTGAGGAAGAGACTGGGGTTATGGGTTTGCTTGAGATGTTCCGTGTAGTGGAGAACTAGGGGTCACGCAGTCAGTGAGAAGGTAAGCTTACTGGTGTAATACCAGCTCCTTGGTGTAATTACGAAGAAGTGTCAGGCAAATGGAGAAGGGAGGTATCCTGCAAGCCACCTGGCCAGTCCTTGTGTCAGGTCACCAGAGGTAGGGAAGCATGGAGATGCTGTTACAGATTAAAGTGATGGGCTAATTAATATGGAGGACTGTCCTAAACTGGGTCCTGGAACAGAAATGTAATGAAACAAAACTGAAACTAAATCTTAAGAGCACCTGTAAGTTACTGGATAGGTTTGTACCCATGTCACTTTTTCATTTTTTAATCTATCCTATTTGCATAAGATGTTGACAATAGGGTTAATTTTTAGCAAGAGGAAAGGTGTTCCTCACCCTGAAGGTCTTCATGCAGGAGCTCATGCAAAAGGCTGAGGAGGACTTCGCAAAGTTTCTGCACCCTTCCATACACCAACACGAATGTATCTGTTTATCTTTTCTGTCTGAGATGTTTTTCATAAACATATGCAATAAAAAGCCAAATCTTTTGCAAGACCTAGAAAACCTGACACTTCTTGGCCTCTGATGCACATTGTCTCTCTCTTTCTCTTCCTCCTTCCTTCTCTCTCCCTTCCCTTCCTGTTTCCTGTATGCTTCCTGTGTTCGTCTGCCTCAGCCTAGGAGGCCGGAACTGTGTCTCTACATACACTCACATTTCAGTTCCATCTTCAAGTCTCACATGTTAGTAATTTTTCGTTTGTAGTCTGTCCTTCTTTCCCCCTTAAGAATTAATTAGACCATGTATTTTTGCTCCTACAATAAATGCTTAGTATGACTATACTGAGAGAACAGTATGCTTAGTTCAGTATGTCCATTACATGCCTCATAATAGCACGCTATTAATATGTACTATACTATATATATGCCCCCACTTTAAGAGGATATCTGAGATATTATTTACTACTGTCCAACCCGTAACCCTAAACTCTGATATTAAGCATCGATGCAACAGAGTCACATGGACAAGGTAGGTGATTATGTCTTGGGTGAGTTTTCTTTCTGAGGGATAATGTTCAGCCACATGCCATGCTATTGCTTGCAAAGGCATGACTAGATTTCTCAGGTCCTAGGGAGTATAGGCCCTGGGTAGACATTTGAACTCTGTTGAATAAATAACTCATGACTAACCGCTAGACCATAGAAACATTTACTTGGAAACCAACTAGGAAGTTAAGGAAAGGCAAAATTTAGAAATCTTGCAGAACTAAACTGAGATAGTTTTGTGCACTCATATTTCAGCCTTTGTGCCTTGCAAGGTTTCCACAGATGTTCCTTTCACTGTTCAGGGAACAGCTTCCTTTGTTTGCAGTTCGTAAAAGAGAAAGTGAGGTAGCCGGTGGCAGAAGGTATATTTGCAAAAAGCCTTCCACAGGCTCTTTCCATGACGTCTGTATAAAGGGGAGGGGGAGAGTCCTCTAGACGTCCCCTGAAATGAGAGCTTGGTGTGTCCTCCCTTCAAAGTCCTCTGACTGCTTCCCTGTGAAGATAAGTGTCAGCACGTCTCAGTCCATTTAAGGTAGCAGGGTGTTCCACGTGGGGTTGTATGTGGGAGATAGTGGCACAGTGTGGTACTACAAGACCTGGGAAGTCAGGACAGAGCTGTTGCCTAGCTTCTGAGAGGGACTTGCACCTACCAGTGCCAAGTACGTGCTGCAAGACAGGCCCTGCAGGAGTTCACCGTCTTCACCTGTGCCATACCACTTGCATTTTCCTGTTGTGGAAACCACACAGACCACTTCCTGGACAGTTAGTGTAGCTGAAGAGTCTAGAGCTCTACTGTGCCATCACCAGAGGAGGATGCACTGAACAGCAGATACAGTCTAAGCCTCAGCACCCTTGGCATGTGGGAGCCCCTTCTGAGGAGGTCTGTTTTATCTTCTGCTAATAATTTTGCATTCTCTTTCTTATGGAGCATCCCAACAAACTGTATAAAGTGAAGGTGACACAGAATCTGAATCTTCCTTTGATTATAATTGTCCAGTAGGGATAGAATTCATACAAAAGAAACACTAATGTTGAACACCCAACATGCCAGAAAACTTGAGCTTCTATGTCTTGGGGTGGATACTTGTGACGGGAGAGCACTGCATACCAAGTAGAAGCTGATGGAAAGTTGTTGAATTCAAATTGCTGGCTCTAAACGCCTCCACCTTACACACGGCTTCATTCACCACTGAATTGGGTTCGAGGTTTCTCATCCAGCTGTTTCTGCCCCTCCCACGAGAGTGGGCAGATGCATGCCTTCATTTCCATTTAGATGACATATTTTAATCTCCTATAGTGGAGCATCTACTATTAAGTCTTACATCAAATTATTTTAGGGCTTTTAACATCCTCTACTGAATCCATTGCCATCCTGATGGAGCCTGTTCCAGTGATGTGTAAGCCTCTAATTTAGGAATGCACTGGCTGGAGGCCCATTCTGATTTTTATAGTAGCCTATTAATAAAACATCATCAGATTTAGAATCTCAATGCAAGGAGGTAATGCTTTGGGGGACTTTTTGTTTCTTATTGCCGTGATGCGCAAACTGTGGTGCTCTGTGTTTCTTTCTGAATTATCATATTCAAACATTTTGTTCTGTTCTCCTTTCTGACATCTGCTCAGCGCTCGAGGTTATAAAAGCATCATCAGATGTGTGTGCAGGAGGAAGCCTGTGTGTCTGGGTGTTGATAGACATTACGTGCAGGTTTTCAAAAGAGGAGCTAAAGAGATTACCCTTCAGAATAAACTTTATTAGGAGAGAGAGTCTCAAGACCGCAGGGGTCATGAAGTGGGAGAACATTAGAAGAGATGCGTTAAGCCACAGGCAACATGATGGGGCCTAGGAGAGGAGAGAGGGAAGGAGGTGGGGAGAAGAAGAGATGGACAAAGAGGAAAAGAGGAGAGAGGGAGAGAGGAAGAGACATGCCTTCAAATCCTGGAGAGGAACTTCATGAGAAGGGTTAAATACCATGCCATGATGGGTGTTCTGAAGGAAAGAGCCTTCAAATACCCAGAACAAAGGAAATTTTTAACACAACAGATTTTAAGAGGGTGGTAGGATATTCTACACCATGTGTCTTTGTTTACCTGCCAGTAGGCAGGCACTAGGTGAGATCTTAGTTCAGTGTTACTGGGTCCTGGGTTTGGGGGAGTGTTATGTTCCTGGCAGACTCCTAAAATGGTGGTGCAGCTCCTGATATTCTAAAATGGTGGGCTGGGCTTAGCCCAGACAAGTCCTTCTGGAGACCAACCAATCCTGATCCAAACCACCCCACCCCACGTCAGGTAAAGTTACCCAGTCCCCTAAATGCTTATAAAGATTGCTTGACTTCTGCTGCTGCTGTCTCTCTCTGATCCAGGAGGAGAGTGTACAACAGTTTCTGTCCCCCAGTAAACTGCTGTCCCCCATGGAGTTGTCTTGGTCAAAGGTCTTTGCTGCCCCCTTGGATTCAGAGAACAGACATGGGCTTGCTTTTCCCACCTAGGTCTGAGACACAGGAGGTGCCTGCCAGTCAGTTCTTTGTCTTGAGGAATAGACTGCAGAGGGCTTAGCCTGGTTTCTGATGGGTAGGCAAGAGAGAATAGGAGTGGCAGGTGGCAGCTGTAGGGGCTGCGATCAAACGGCTATGTTAAGAAATCAGTTGACAAGACACTTTTGTAAAAGATGACTAAGATGTCACCAAGAGCCCCCAAATGGTCTCCACTGAAAGAATTCATACCTGATATACAGACCATTATGTAGAAGACAGAGTTTATTATAGAGTGAGGTAGGAATAGGACAGTCCCAGGTGGTACGAGTGAGCCATGGTGAAGGACCATCCCGATACCTTGTTGTTTTTAGACAAACTTGTAAAGTGTCTGAAACAAGCAGCTTTATGTAGGCCCTTTTCCTGCCGGGGTGATTGACAGGCCCATTTGGATGAACTCTGAAGGGAGGGAAAAAAAGTAATCTGCTTTTTACCAAAGAGCCTTCAATCTAATGGCAGTCTTTTGATTTGGGGAACAGTTCATAATTTTATGCCCCATGCAGGGCCATAGACAGTGATTGGGGAAAATCAGGGTTCCCTCCTAGGTACTTACTAAATTACTAAATTAATTTAAGAATGAACTCAAATGGAAGCTTGAGGACAGTTTTATTAGTGTTTAAAAGTAAAACCTCCAGAGCAGGAAAGCTGTAAATCTCAGCAGCTTCCCAGAGGAGAAGAGTTGGGGAGAGAAAGAAAAAACAAAACCCATTCCATTTAAAGCCAATATGAATTCAAATAACATAACAGACACATGACAGAGGAGAGGTTTGGAGAAAGAGCAAGAAAGGTTAAACTATTGGGAAAGCCCAAAGTGCTAGGGGAAACATGTTTAGAAAAGTGTTGATGGCCATTGTCACCAGATGTTGGGGGCCAGAGGCACCAGATGTTGGCTGGCATCAGCAGGTCTCTCGGGGAAGCGGGCAAGAAGGCGCGGAGTCAACAACACAGACCCTGGGAGAAAGTAGAACCAACAATCTCGTTTAATTTTAGAAGGAAACAGGCTTTATTCTTTTGCCAAGTTTAGGGGAGGTCTTTATCTGACCATCTGACGTGCTTCATTCTGGTAGGTCCTGAACGCCTCTGATGATCCGAAGTTCATCACTCTCATTGGTCCTGGATAGCTGCTAGGGCCTGAGAGCTGCCCTAGGTTAGGTCCCAGGAAGTTTCTAACCGTTTTAGGCCAGCAGCCCGGGAGCCTACCTGGCCTGGCCTGAATCATAGTAGAGAAAAGAGCTAGAAAGCAGACAAGGAACGGTAAAGATTTTCTGAAGAAATCAGAAAAGCACACAAGGTTTATGAGGCTGCGGGTCTGTGGCCCAGATTAACAGTTACACCAGGGCTGGAAATTCTTGCCAGGAAAAAAAGTACAGTATCGCATTGGAATACTAATTATTTTACTCATTTTTTAGCATAACTTAAGGTGAATCTGTCTTTCTAGGGGTGGTTCATAGGACTCAGTACAACTGAATACTAGGTCTTTACCCAGGCCAGACATTTTATTTTCTTGACTTGGAGTCTTTCTCAAGGATGCCTTTCTTGGTACTAACATTAAGACTCAGATCCCTTTCTTTACCAATAATCAAAGTCCTGCAGATTCAGCTCTTGGTTTTACAAACTACTAATTATAAGGGCATCCTCTGCATAGGGCTTGAATGAGGAATGTCCCCTACAGACTCCAAGTATTTCAATACTTGGCCTCCATTGGGTATGCTGCTTGTGGAGGTTTAGGAGGAAGCACATCCCTGGGGATGGGCTTTGAAAATAAATGCCTTCCTATCGTGCTTTTCCCACCATGATGGACTCTTATCCTCCTGGAACTGTAAGCCCAATAAGCTCTTCCTTCTATAAGTTGCTTTGATCATGGTGTTTTATTATAGCAACGAGAAAGAGAAAGTAGCTAATATGCTCTCTCAGTAACTTTTAAGCCTGCCTGCTGATATCTGAGTTGTTTCCTAATAAGAGAAGAGATCAATAATAAAACATATTTTTTTAATTTAATTTTTTTGTTAACATACTAAGAAACAGGTTTCATTGTGACATTTTCATATATACATGCCACTATACATGATGTCACCTACCCTCAAAGTGAATAAGTACTTCCCTTATTCAATCATCATCATATTCTTCATGAGAAGCACTATTGTGGAACCATTTTTACAGCCTACAAAGATGAGGCACAGAGAAACTACTCTTTTGCCCAAGAAAACATTAATGCAAGCCACTAACATAAACATATGTAGCTCTAGCCTATTCTTTATTATGATGAGTTTTTCCTGCTCAGTAGAGTAGGTCAAAAGTTAACATACTCTAAATGCTTTTCTGGAAGAACAGAAGTCAAGACATGAAGCTTCTCGTGTTTCTAATTGCATCCTCAAATTGTGGCACTGAGCCATCTTGCTGCTAAGATCCATTGCCTTAAGAAAATGGAATTGGATGGCACCTGCCTCCTGCTCAGTGGCACGTGTCAAAGCTCAACTGTTTTACCTTGATTTTTTTTTTCTCAACCAGATGGAAAATTGGGAAACTTCTCAATTAAATGTCACCAACCCTTGTGTTCCCCAGCAGCACTCACCTCATTCCTCAGGGGTTTGGCAAAATTTCACCTCTCTGCTATCTCATTTTCTCTGGCTCAGTACTGGAAATGTGGGGGCAACGACCCAACTTTGATCCTGTTTCTCTCTTGAAGATACTCACTCAGCAGAGAAAGCATTTTTGCTGCTTGGAGAAAGCTCCTTTCTTTGTACCTCGTGCATGACTGTCTAAACCTGGAGTTATTCAGAATTTCCACCCATCTGGGGCAATTTGGATGGCAGAGATTTCTTCTTTGTATTGTAAATTGAAAAACAAGCCCTGCTCTTTTAGAGCCAGTTAGAAAATAGCTTAAAACCCCAGCCTCTTTAGAAATGAATCATTACCATGTTTAGAGACCAAAAATTGGCCTGTATTTCAACAAATATTAACATTTCCCTAGCAGTGGTGTGTTAGAGTCTTGGGCCAAAGAAAAAGCAAATCCAGAATCCATCAGTTAATCAACAAACACTTATTCAATGTCTACCAAGTGTAAAACACAGTGAAGAGTACCAGAGCTTTGTCCCACAGGGCGTGCTGTGTCAGAAGGAAGTCAGACATATTTAAGTAACTGAGCATTGAATGTTCCCATTTGTTTACTCAAAGAAACAGTAGCAACCTTGCAATTTTCCCTGGGAGGGTCTGCTTGGTATACAGTCATGCAAGACTTCTTATTGAAACTGGGATCAGAGTAGGATCTCTAAAAGGAAACACAATGTAGATATTTCTCTTTGAGGAAGTTAATGGTTGCTGCGGGGGAAGGAATTAGTTTCTTCAGTGGTATGACTGAATTGCCAGAGCTCCAGTAAGTAACCCCCCACGTTCATGCAATACTTTAATTAAACTAATTACATACTTCATTATAATGACGTCAGTGCATGTGCATTGTGGAAAATTGGTGAGCACACGCAAGTATAATTAAAAATTAATAGTATTCCTACCACTGAAAAATCTAAACTACAACACATTAGTATATATATTATATATATATATATATATAAGTTCATATGTGAATTGGAGAATTTTTATATATGCCTCCACATAGGTATATACACTCATATCTTTTTCAAAGTTCAAGGGATTGCTAGATGCTATTTTATAAACTGTGTATTTTCAGTTTATAATCTCTTTTTCAACTTGAATTAATATTTATGTTGTCTGATACCTAAGTCCATTTCTCCAGTAGACTGAGGGACACCTTTTTAAGGTTCTTTGCTTAAATCATTATCCAGTGCAGGATAACGCTTGCACCTGGTTGGTGTGGACTTGTATAAATTGATGTGGGCTCTCATGACAAATACAATAGTCTGGGTGGCGTAATTAACAGAAACGTATTTCTTTCAGTTCATCAGGCTGCATGTACCAGGATTCAGCAGGTCAGTTTGCGCTTAAGGCTCCTTCCTATTCTTTATGTAACTACCTTCTTTTGAAAACAATGTTTCTTATTACTTTTATTTTATATGCATGAGAGTGGTTCCTGCGTGTAAGTGTGCCCATGTTGGCACCCATGTTGTCCAATGCCCGAGGACGTCAGAAGAGACACCGTGGAACTGGAGTTACAGACAGTTGTTAGCCACCACATGAATGCTGGGAACTGAACCTGGATCCCTCTGCAAGGGCAGCTAGTGCTCTTAACTGCCGAGTCATTTCTCTAGCCCCTGAACTACCTTTTTATTGTGTTGTCAAACGACGTTCCTACCACAGTAAAAGTCTGTGGAGAGCAGACTGGGAAGGAGGCAGATAAAGAGAGGAAGAGAAGGGGCAGATGTGAGGAAAAGCTCACGCCTGCCATCTTTCTGATAGTACTAATGGTCAGGGTTTAGGGACCAGCCCTGTAATCTCATTTCAGCTCAGTTGCTTCCTTAAATGCCTTTCTCTGAATACACTAGACTGTGTGGTCAGGGTTTAGACGTAGGGAAGTCGGAGTGGGCGTGAACATCCAGTCTATAACAGGTCCTCAGGACTCTAGAATATTCATCTTCACATTTTCATTTGTGAAATTGATAGCTCTAATATTTTTAATCTTTAAAAATACTGTTATTCTCCAGTCTTCATAATTGTTTATAGGGTTCCTTCACATTTGATATAAAAGTATATTATAAAACTCAGTGTATCTTCTTTGACCATTTTCTAGTTGCCACAAATTATTTCTCTATCTTTCTATCTATTATCTGTCTATCTATCTATCATATGTATGTCTGCCTATCTATCTATGTATCATCTGTCTATCTATCATCTGTCTATGTATCTATGTATATATCTATATCTATCTATCATCTGTCTGTCTATCATCTGTCTATTTATCATCTGTATGTCTATCTATCTATCTATCTATCTATCTATCATCTATCTATCTATCTATCATCTGTCTGTCTATCTATCTATCTATCATCTGTCTATCTATCTGTCTATCTATCATCTGTCTATGTATCTATTATATGTCTATATCTATCTATCTATCTATCATCTGTCTGTCTATCTATCATCTGTCTGGCTACTATCATCCATCCATCTATCTATCATCTGTCTATCTATCATCTATGTATCTATGTATATATCTATATCTATCTATCTACTTATCTCTATCAGCTATTCTTTGAAAATTTATAAACTTACACAATGTATCTTGATGTTATCTATCCCCTACCAGTCCTCCATCTCCTCTGCCCCCCCAGCACATCCCTTTCCTAACTTCTTACCTTTTTTGAGCTTCAAAATCCACTGAGTCCAGTTCATACTACCTCTATGTCCATGGGTATGGGGCCATTGACTGGGGCACAGTCAGCTACCAGGGGCCACACCCCTGAGGAAAAATGACTCTCCCTCCACCAGTAGCCATCAGCTGCCAATGGCTCCTCAGCTAGGGATGTGGCCTCACATGCCTCTCCCGCTCCCTGCTGGACTGTGGACTTCCTTGATCTTGTACAGGTCTTATACAGGCAACCACAGCTGCTTGAGTTCATGGAGGCAATGACTCTGCCGTATCCAGAAGGCACGCTTTACATCAGTCCTCCCTGACCTCTGGTTCTAACGGGCTTCCTACCACCTCTTCCAAGATGCTCCCTGAGCCTTGCAATGGGAGATGGATGGTTACAGATGTCCATTGAGAGTTCGAGCACTCAACATTCACTTTGACCTGTCCTGACAGTTACGAGCTTGTTATTTAATTTTTTACAACTTGTTATTTAATTCCATATTCTTTCAGAAGGGAGGATATTTGAAGGTTATTGTCCAGACCCTTGTGGGTATTTGGGTATTCTTCCAGAGCGTTGGTAAAACCTAGCTGAATGGGAGCTAGGTTTCCTCTCCCAGCACTGTGGGATGGCCATCTTGCGTCCTTGTTGGGGACCGACGTCAGCCTCCTCTTCTCACATGCTTTCCCAATTAGCCAGAACAAATACAATCCCCCCAAATTCCTTGCAGTCTGTGCACATTCAGCTTCTTTCATTGGGTTGTGTAAAAGCCTTTCCTTTTCACCGCACGAACAGTTTTATGATATAACCGACTTGGATTGTTATAGTCACTACCACGCCCTGCCTTGTACATCATGGGATATCCCTCAGCCTTGACTCTTCTCCTAACTGTACCCACCGGGAGCAAACGACTAAAGCAGATGCACCACCATCCGTAGTCTCTATGTGACGAGTTGCCATCATGGGCAGGTGGAAGCAGATGTTTCTGGGCCATCACAAGAAGGGAGACATATAACAAGAAGCAAGAGACATGAAGCCCTGGGACCCAGAGAGAGGCTTCCAAGAGGTGGGGAGGTGCTGGCAACCCAAAGCTGCAAGCTGTTGGTTGATCCCATTGTCCATCTGTCTTCACTTGCAAAATACGAATTAGAAGGTCCAGTTCAAAATTTCAGTGTGGTAGCCACAAAGCCTTAAACTCCAAGTACAAGAACTTCCTCAGTGTGACTCGACTGGTCATCTGTCCACTGACACAGCTCTGATGTCTAGGTTTCCAGGTTAAGCATCTTAGTTCCATATTCTGAGATGTGTGGTATTTGATATCAAAATAGTTGGCAAGGTGTCTTAGTTCCTTCAGGAACTATAACAAAATACCCAAGTGTGGGTAATTTTTAGGAAACTAAGATTGGTTGATTACAGATTTGGAGGCAAGGAGGTTCAGATTCAGTATCTGGTGAGTATTTATGGTGTCATTTTATTGTGTACTCACAGAACAGATGGATCCAGAGATCTGCTGGAAGCCTCATTTACGAGGGGACCAAGCCCATGAACGAAAGTGAAGCCTTCATAATTTAATCACTCCACAGACCTGACCTCTCACTGTCATGATGCATATGAATCTTACAGGGAGGTGGACAGCAACATTCAGACTACAGCATGAAGGAATAAATATCAGGTCTTCCATTAGATCTCACTAAATGGCAGTTTCCTGTGAAGCATCTAGGTGCAAATGCCAAGTATGAATTAGAAATAAACGTCTAGATCTTGGAAACATTCTAGAGCCACTGAAACGTGCTTATAGTTTGTTTGATATTGATGTTTATGTTCACATGAAAAGTTATGTAGACTATAAACTATTAAAATGTTCACATTCTAGATTTATATGAACTTTGTATATTTGGTCACGTCAACTCTCTACGGTCCCCCGCCCCCCTCCCCCGAAAAAAAACCTTTTGTGCTTACTTCACTGCTGCACTGGTCTGCTTTCAAAGATGTTTCTTTATTGTATTTCCTAAAGATGTGTTTAATTTTTATGTATGTGGATGTGGGCACGTGTGAGTGCAGCCGCCTGTGCCAGCCAGAAGAAGACATCAGGTTGCCTGCAGCTGGAAGTACAGGAAGTTGTGAGCTGCCCAATCTAGGTTGTTGGAGCTGATTCTGTGTCCCCCGAAAGAGTAGCAAGCTTTCTTAACCACTGAGTCATCTCTCTAGCCTTGCGTATTTCTGTCTGTATTCGCCTTTTTTTCTTCTAAATTTAATAGTTTCCACATAATATTTTTGACAGGCTAGTATTAGTTCTTAATGAGCCTAATCTATACCATGTATTAGGTCTCTATTTGTAAGTTATGACTATAGAAGAAGATTCACTGTACTCCTCTCTTAAACTAGACTCAAAATATAGAAGTTTTCCTCATAGCGATGCCAGCTTGCCAGCCCCATCCTCCTGTTTTTCTCCTGCAGAAGGATTCAGGCCCTACACTATATTTCTGTTTATTTATGTATTTATTTATCTATGTATTTATTTCAATACTGAGGACTGGGCATGGCTCTCAGACCATACCAGGCAAGTCCTCTACCCTGAGTTATAGTCCCAGCCCTATTTTGTTGTTGTTGGTTGGAGGTTTTACTTTTATTTTTGGAGACAGTTTCACTATCTTGTCCAGGTGGGGGCTTGAACTTGCAGTTCTTCTGTTCCAGCCTTCCCAGTAGCTGAGGTCATAGTCTTGACCTAATAATCTGAGTTCTTTCCTTTTTCCTCGTTTTTAAATGAAAGTTTTTCAATGAACATACAAAGAATTATATGTGATTATGACATTTTCTACCCTCACGTACTTAGTAGATGGTTCCCCCCAAGCCCGCACTCCACTCCCATATCTCTCTTTAGAACCTCCCTCCTCCAAGTCTCCTTTCTTTTTCATGTCAACCCCTTACCACCCCGTTCCCCATCACCTATTTTGAACCCTTTCTCCATGCTGTTCCTAGGTTCTTTAGGTTTTATCCAGGTGCATATCCATTTTAGACATATGTATGTACATTACAAGATAGGATCCCAGCATGAGAAAGAATATGCTTAAAAGAAAAGAGGAAATGTCTGGACTGTGTGAAGTTATATTATAAAAACGGCTGAAGTTCAGGAGTGACTGTGTGATTGACATCAGGAAACCCACTTCTAAATGGAGTTTCTTCTAAACGACAGCAGGGAAAACCAGAAACATGTTTCTTAAAGTCCCTGGTTGATTATTGCACCTCCTCTTCCAGTTAATGCTGGAGACAACCCACTTAGAACAGGGGCATAGTTAGAATTATGTCAATGGACAATCTTTCTTTGTAGACAAGTCTATATTTGTTTACTGCCGCTTTCTGTTTGCCCATTTGCAGTGATCTACTTTGTGAGGTCTAACTCTCTTGACTTTTACGATTGTTGCATAGCCAAGAAAAGATATTTCAGGAGAAAAAATTTAAGACTATATGTTTTCATGGAAACATACTCATCTAACAAACTTGCTTTTTCTGAAAGTTTAGATTTTAAGTAGCTGATGCCTTATAAAAAGAGGCAGCCAGTAAATATTGGTGAGATTTAAGCTGGACATGAATCTCTTCTGTACTCAGAGTCGTATATTCTAGTTCAATAGCCAGGAGGGAGTCTGGGAAATTAATTCAGTAAGCAGGTATAAAACTGGCCATGAGAAAACTGTGATAACTGATGCTTAGTCAAATAAAAACAGAATAAGCAGGAAGAATAACATTGACGTCTTAGAACTTACAGAACTCTAAGGCTTGCAAAATTTATTTGAAGTTTATTCTTTTTGAAAGCTGGAAGAAAAATGTCAAAATCATCTGCTCTACCCCGTTTGCTTTACAAGGAGGACTGCTTTACATTGTGCTGGACGTGATTCAGAGTTAGTGACTACTCTTCTTGCAGGCTTCATTCTACCTTTAACAGTTGGGCTGTCTTTGAATGTAGATTTGATTCCTCTTGTCACAAAGATGAGAACTGTTCTCTAGTTAGTATGAAAGATTGTTTGAGCAATTTTATCAAGTTATAGTGGAAAGTAGGCCATTAATAAATAAGTTTGAAGCAACCAGTGCAAGTGATATGTTGGTACAGGGTCATTAAAGCATTTAAAATTGTGACCCATGGAATATAGCTTGGATGCTCAGTAATAAGGAAGTGATTAAATGAGCTATCTGGTAGCCATCAAAATGAAACTATAGGGTAGTTAGTGATTTAGAAAAATGTGCATAGCATAATAGTATCTAAAGATATGCACTGTCATGAAATATACATTGCATATTATTGGAGAGAAAAGATAATTCTTCTAATCCGTTGCAAAAAAGAATAATTAAAAAAATCAATAGGGGGCTAGAAAGATTGCTCAGTGGATAAGAGCACTGACAGCTCTTGCAGAGGACTGAGGTTCGATTCCCATTACCCACACGGCAGCTAACAGCAGTCTGTAACTGCAGTTCCAGGGGATCTGCACCCTCTTCTGATCTCCGCAGGTACTGCATAACACAGGTGCACTTACATGCAGGCAATACATTCATACACAGGAAATAAAAATAATAAATAAAATATTTTCAAAAATCAATGACCACATAAAGCATGGTGGGAACCAAGTTACTTTGAAAACTAATAAAAAAGAGAGTCAAGCACCCATCTTGTCTTTCTTATACAAACAAATGTCAGTGGACTCCAATAGTTGACATGGAAAAGATACCATTGGAAATATCAAAGCAATAAAAGAGGAAGGCAACAGAACAATCTGTAATGCAAAATGAAACAATCCGTTTGCTGAATGACTGTTAAAAGCACTAATGTTGTTAAATGAATTAACGAGCTTGTATATTCTTATCCACTGATGCACACACCACCATTTCCAGTCTATTTCTGCCCGCACAATTGGAACAGATTCTCATCAGACTTTAGCGATATTAAATACAGACAGTGAGGAGCATGGAGATTAATGCCATCAGGATTCAGTTAGTAATACTCACACTGAAAGAGGCTCCAGGAAACAAACAACTTTGTTGGATTTTAAAATATTCAAGAAAAGAAGCTGAGACAAGAGGAACTTGGAAACTAGAGACTGAGAGTGATTTAAAACCAACCAATTCTGAGCTGTAATTAGTGTGCACGGGTGTCCCCTGGGCTCCTTCAGAATGCACATCTGACTTCAGTTGCTGTTAGGACAGGGAGTGTGACATTCTGCAGCTCTGAAGGGTTGCCCAGTGAGCTAAGACTTGCTCATCAGTCACACTTGGAAAAACTGGGCTCAGTAGCATGCTCTGTAATAACACTGCATTGACCTAAATGCATTAAACTATTACCTACATTTTGATGAGATAGTGGAAATGTGTAGGAATGTGAAATATAGATATTTTGAGATATCAGCTATTAACTGTTTGTAGGTGAATTAATGATACTAGATTACCAATAATTAGCCCAATTTAATAAGGATGATGGGATAGATACTCATTATTAAAATGAGGTGATATTTAGGATAGCTTCAAAATCACCCAGAGGAATGTGGATGAAAGAAGACTAACCCTGAACTAACTGTTCTAAATGATAGACTCATTTGAGTTCTTGATCCAAGACTGAGTACTTCTTATTCTGGAAATTTTAATAATGAATTTATTTAAAATTCTTGGTTAAGCATAGAACAAAAATGTTAGAAGGACGCTGTATTAGTTGCTTTTTGTTGCTGAGATAAAAATACCATGACCCAAAGTGACATACAGAGGAATAAATTTATTTGGATTTATAGTTCCAGAGGGAGAATCCACAGTGTTTGGGGAGGCTTTGGAGCCAGCAGCCAGACAGGAAGCTGAGGGATCACAACTTCTGCAAAGGGAATGCTGGCAGGGTGAACTGGAAGTGGGGTGTGGCTCTAAACTGTCAAAGGCCCCCTGCCACAGATGTGTTTCCTTGAGCAAGGCCATACGTCCAAAAGGTTCCATAACTTCCTTGACCAGGACAACCAGCTGAGGACCAAGTATTCAAATATCTGAGCCTATGGGGGGTGTTTCTCATTCAAACCACCAAAGATGAATGGTTTAGAATGCTATATTCTGAAAATCCAAAATGCTTCCAAAGGCAAAACACTTTGAGGGTTGACACATATTAGCAAAATTGGAAAATATTACCTGTCTTCATGTGTTGGATCACTAACAAAACACAGAAGTACAACACTAAGAAGAAGAAAAAAAGACTTTTCCAGCCCCTTTCGCCCTTTCAGTTGTAGTATACAAACTTTATTCCATGCAACATAATTAAAACCTTGCGTAAAATTACTCTTAGGCGATTTATATGATATATGTATATATATATATATGTGAATACAAATGAATTTTGTATATATATTTGGGTTCTAGCCCCAAAATATCTTTATGTGTACATAAATATTCCAAAATCTGAAAACTGTTTACAAACTAAAATAGAAATCAGAAAAGAGGTACTCAATCTGTAAAAATGTAGCAAAGAAATCAATTTCTCTTTTGTTCTTTCCCATAATTTCCAGTTACCAAATTTCTACAAGTGTGAGTGCTGTTAAATTTAGAGTGACTGGTTGCTTTTTGCTTTTAAGTACAATTCTATTGATTAAACTGTCCCTGCTGGTGAATGACTGGGCTTGAAGCAAAACCAAACCCTGGCTAGAGGAACACAGTTAATTAAGGCGGTTTTCTAACAGGGTGAGAACAGAAAACAAAGGTGAGGTGATTTAACTTCTACCTCTGCTAAGAAAATCTGTGTTGAAAGCTGGTCTTGCTATCCTTTCTCAGGATACTGCCCCCTCATGACTAGGGGGGAAATATTGGGAGAATCTGAGATAGATGAGGTTTTGATTTTTTTTTCCTGCAAGATGCATTTAAAAAATCAACAAATTCAAATCCTAGGATTTCTGTATTGGAGTGACACCTGGTTTCGGCTCTCTTCAAGGATGAGTGTTTCCAGGCATCCCGGTGACACATTCCAGGTGAGGGAGTGCATCTTACACTGTCTTTGGAGGTAAGGAAGAGTTCCAGCTTTTTGACTTAACTGATATGAGGCATTGTCAGAGTGATTTGCTCTCCCTCAATAGGGATTTCTGCATTTGTAAAATGGAAAGAAAATGATGCCCCTTCACAAGCTTGATATCGTTATTGGAAAGCACTGTGGTACTCTAGTACTTGAGAGTCATGCTATGCAGTATAGGCCTTTTTTTTTTTTTTGCCCTTTTTTGCCACTGGAAAATAGACTAGCTGCACTTGCCGCGTTAACCAGTCTATGAACCATTTCTTGTTTTTCTTTTTCTGGTTTTGTTATTTTTTATTTTTATTTTTTTATCTTACCGGTTCTCCTTTTCTCTGTTGTTACTGGACTCTTGGCTTGATTCATTTTGGCTCTTCATGCTGTCTTAGTCTATCACACCTTCCCTCTTCTTTCTGTGGCCCAGTTGCTCACTGTGTCTTTGCTCTGCGGGTAAACTCCCCAAAAATTGATTTAAAAATCTTTTCATTCAAGGCTTCGTGCCCACCTGAGCCATCACTGGTAATGGAGCAGTCTCTGCAGAAAATCACAGGGTTTTTGTTATAAGAATTTTCTGGGAGTTCATCTATGTTTTTCCAAACTGTAAGAGTATGCCTATCTCTACAGTTCCCTAAGGCTCAGATTACAGGCCTTGGACTTGAGTTTAGGATCCTTCAGGAGTTGGAAATCAAAACAAAACAAGACACACAACTAGGACAACGAGACAGACACAAGAGTACATTCAGTTTCCGTTAGGGATTGTGCCTGGTTCCTATAGGCTTGTTTTCTCTTAGGTCTGATCCTAGAAGCTAGAAGTAAATCTTTTCTTAGAATAACAAGGCTAGAGAGATGAGATTTTCACATATGAATGGAAGTACTTGTATGTGAACTTATTTTCAACATATACAGTGGAAGAAAGAAGAGAGAAAAAAATCTTGGTTTGCAGGGAACGGTCTCTTGTCTATTACTTGAGTCTGCTGGTAAACAAGTTTTAAGTTTAGTAGGGTTCAAGGGAGTTGCAAGGACATACTTTATCATGACACCTTCTACTGCCTAACCACCATCATGGGTCTTAGAAACCCTGTATGGTAGTCTAAGGCATACATTGAAATACATAGGCTAGACCTAGTGTCCAAAGGAATGCATTTCACTTAAGTTTAGTTTTAGAGAAAAAGAAATCTAAATTGGACTGATTGCTCAAAAGTTAATGAATTAGACCTTTAGTAGAAATCCTGTTATTTTCAGAGTGTAGTTTTAAAAGATATTTATTTATTTATTTATTTATTTGTGTTTTATGTGTTTTGCCTGCATGTATGTAAATGTGCCACATACATGCAGATGCCTGTGGAGGCCAGAAGAGGGCACTGTATTCTCTGGAACTGGAGTTATATTACCTTAGGAATGATTGTAAGATGCCATGTGGGTATTGGGAACCCAACCTGATTCCTCTATAAGAGTAATCAGTGCTCTTAACCACTGAATAACATCTCTAGCACTCAGGCTATAGGTTTTGTTTTGGCTTTTCCAGATAGGGTCTCCCTGGAGCCCCAAGTGGCCTGAAACTCACTATGTAAGCCAGGCTGGCCTTGATCTCATAGAGACCTCCCCCTGCCCCTGCCTCCCAAGTATTGGGATTAAAGGCATAAAAATATCCATATCAGAGTAAAAATTCAGCTCTGCCTGTGCATAACTCTTGTTAGTGAGGAAGGAACCAGGGACATGTATTGGGGTGGTCTTCCAAGCTCTGTTAAAATAGTCGTTTAACTGAGTCACAAAGACGGCAAGTGAAATATCTTGGATAAGCTGTCTCTTTGTTTTCAGTTTCATATACTGGGGCTGATGAGGTAGCTCAGTGGTCATGAGCACTTGCTATATAACAATGAAGACCTGAGTTCAAATCCCCAGCACTTCATGTAAAAAGTTGGGTGTGCTGTGTACATACATTCAAAGCCAGTGTTATGGGAGGAAGACACAGGAGGACTGATGAGCCCTGCTCAACAACTAAGGAGTGAGGACTCACGAAGAGCCTTTAAGAGATGTCTCACAAAAGAGTAAGTATATGGATCAGGCTTAAGAGGTGATTAGGGGGCTGGAGAGCTGGCTTAGAGGTTAAGAGCATTGGATGCTCTTGCAGAAGACCTGGGTTTAAGTACCAGCACCCACATGGCAGCTAACAAAGTCTGTAACTCCAGTTCCAGAGGAATCTGACTCCCTCTTCTGTCCTCTGTTGCATGCAACACACACATACACATAAAATAAAAAAAAAAACAAATCCCCCAGAAGAGGTGATTAAGATTCAATTAGTAGATGGACAGAAGGAGATTGTATTAAAAGAGCCCAGGGGTGGGAATGAGTAATAGGAGAAACGGAGGGACTTGTTTTCCAGATGACCTCAATCCCAGTGGCAGCTCATGAGCCCTGAGAGCTGACCAGACTAAGCTGAGGGGTTCTCTGGACCCCCATCCCACTCATTTCCGTCATTTTCAACTTACAGTTTATCTCAAGATTTCAACAGCTAGACATGATGTGCATTAGAAATTCAAAGGCTGACCTGGAGAGATGGCTCAGTGGTTAAGAGCAGTGACTGCACTTGCAGGGGACCCAGGTTCGATTCCCAGCACCCACATGGCGGCTAGCAACCATCTGTAACTCCAGTTCCACGAGAACTGATGCCCTCTTCTGATCTCCGTGAGCACCGCGTGTTGCTGGTGCACTTACGCACATGCAGGTGATACACTCATACACGTAAAACAAATAAAAAAGAAATCCAAAGGCTGCTTTAGGCTTTGGACTTTCCACGCAGGTAGAATCCTAGACTGCTTCATTTCACTGTTTCAGAACCTAAAACTATTTGCCTAATATATCTTTTGATGTGATAAATATGGCAGACTTGTAGCTATTGCTTTGGATTCGGGTGTCAGCTGTAGATTCATGTCTGAGAAGGTGCAGGAAACCTGTTTTGTTTTTCGAGTCTTGGGAAGTCATCGAGGGCTGCTTTTGCCACTTCAGTTTTCTCACCATTGCCTGGGAGTTGGCTGGTTTGTTTTCTTATCATGGCCTCGTTCTCTATGTGTCTTCGTCTGGACGCAGCAGCTCCCACTCTCCCTGACCTTCACTGATGGTTTGTTTTATTAATCATATTTTTTATTTTCTTTCTAAGAGGTTTTGAGAATCATCCCTTATTTTACTAGTCCAAATGGATGTTTCATTTGCTGTTACAGGTATATACACACACACACACACACACACACATATATATATATATATATATATATATATATATATATATATATTTACTTTATACCTTTCTTATTTCAAAACTAGACCTCAATGCAAAACAGGGAAAACACACATTCTTCTGAGGCAATGTCAAGTTCTGAAACACAACTCTAGACTTTGTTGACATGACTGACTAGCTATGGGATGAAGCTTGATATTTGACATTTCTTAATTAGATATTGCATCAGGAATAGGTATTTCTGCTCTTTTTATCTCACTATCTTTATTTTTCGTGTATTTTAGGTATTTTTGAGGATTTCATACATAACTATATTTACATCATTCCTACCCCCAGCTCCTCTCATGCCTCCCCCAATAGCATGACCTCTTTTTCAGTATTCTGCATATATGTATGTATACTTACGCTGTCTACTGAGTCTATTTTATGGTGCTAGTATGTCCAAGTGTGTAGGGCTGAACACTTGAGATTGGATAGCCTGTCAGGAGACTCATCCCTGGAGAGAACTGATTCTCCGGCTCTCAGCAGCCATTATTTGCCTGTAGCTCTTCTTTATCGAGAGGTGTGACCTGGTGAGAGTTCTCCTACCCAAGTTGGCATGTCTGCTGGTGGTGTCATTATGTAGGTCTTGTTTGGACAACCACACTGCTGAGATTTATTGGCTGCCACTTCCCTGTCATGTCTGGAAGACACATCTAGCAGCAGGCGCCCTGGCCCTCTGGCTTTTACACCTGAGTTTCAGGGAACTTGGGAGAAGATGGGGCTGTTTCTTCTCTAATGAATTAATGTCTATCATACTCCCAGGTATTTTAAATTTTATTAATATTTTCAAATGTTTTATAAAAACGCAGTATGCTGGACCTCCTTGCCAAATCTGGGCAATCATCTGCAAAAAGGTTGGAAAAAAAAGCTGTTTCATACTTTCCAAGTAGGTATCTGCTAGGATGCTTTGGGACATACATAGGTCCTAGGTCATCCAGTAATCTGGGTCTTCTGTGATATGCAACAGTGAATGAAAGATCCCCTACTTCTTCCTAGTTTGTCCTGAAACTCTGCATTGGGTTGAAGGCTCTACAAGCAGTAATCCTTTTAATGTTTATAAGTCTTTATCGGGAGCTGTGACTATTAACACTATTTTATTATTTAAAGATGGTTTTACTTTATCTTATTTTGTGTGTGAATGTTAGTCTGCATGCATGCATGTGAACCATGTGTTTTCTGGAACCCACAAAGGCTAAAAAAGGGCACCAGATTCCCTAGAACTAGAGATAAAAGATGGTTATGAGTCCCCATGAGGGTGCTGAGAGTTAACATGAGTCCTCTGCCAGAGCAGCAAGTGCTCTCAACCTCTGAGCCATCTCTCCAGCCCCGGTGTTATATTACTGTAGAAAATAAATGGACCTGATTCTGCCGCCTTTCTTTTTCCCGCCCTCCCTTTGTCCTCTTCTGAATCTGCAGGTAACTGAAGCCACTTAACCATATTCAGAATAAGATGTATGGATTCAAATGCCTTCTCTTTATTTTGACTTTAGCTGCAGATCTGAAAAGACAGTAAACTTAAGTTTCCACTTGGCAGACTTATTTCTCATCCTTTAGACCTGTTTTGGATGTTACCTGCTTTGTGAATGCCTCCCAGTTTGACAATATTACAGTACAATTTTTCATTTTTGTCTGATGGTTATGGGTTTGAAGAGACAGGTGAGGAAGACTAGGAAAAAGTTTGACAATGGCTTTTCGTAATAGAAGCAACTAGGAGTTTCAAGGGTAGTGTGTGGTACAGTGAGAATAGATAATGTTATAGCGTGTATAAAATATCTGGAACAGAGAACTTTGAATGTTTTATAGAAATGATGAATGTGGAGACTAGAGAAATGACTCAGTGGTTAAGAGCACTGGCTGTTTTTGCAGGCGACCCAGGTTCCGTTCCCAGCACCCGTATGGCTGCTAATAACCATCCATATCTCCAGTTCCAGGAGAATCCAACTTCTTCTTCTGACCTCATGGGCATTGTACGACCCAGATGCACTTACATACAGTCAGGCAATACACTCAAACACATAAAAATAATAAAATGTATTTTTAAAAAGAAATGGTTGATGCTTAAAGAACTATATTAGCTGTATTTAAACATTATACATATAGACATGTATCAGAATACTACACAGTACCCCAAAATATAGGTTTTTATTTAAAATATAAGTTTGTTTTCTGGGTTTGTTATTTTTAAATCCTGTGTGTGTGTGTGTGTGTGTGTGTGTGTGTGTGTTCGTGTGTGTGTGTGTGTCTAGGGGTGGAAGTTTTGAGTACAGGTTCCTTTGGACACCAGAGTTTCTGCTTTCCCTGGAGCTGGAGTTACAAATGGTTGTGAGCTGTCTGATGTGGGTGCTAGGAATTGAACCCAGGTCTTCTGCAAGAGTAGAATATGCTCTTCACGACTGAGCCATTTCTTCAGCCTGCTATGTTTCTTTTTATAATAATTAACAGCTCTATACCCTCAGCTATAGATATTTTAGATACATATAATTGAGATAGAATGAAGACAATTATTCCACCAAATAGTTTGTTATTAGCAATAAGGCTTGCTTGAAGTGTCTGGCCCTGTAGAGAGAACTGGAAATGTGTGTAGGTATTGAAACTTAAGAGAACAGCTCTGGGCCCCGACATGAATTCCAGCAATACCTGGTTTAGACTTAGGACCCAGCCTTTAGAAAACCCTTTACACTCCCTTTCTAGGTACATGCCAAGCTCTAGAGAGAGTGGCCAAAAAGAAGCTTTTCTGGCGGCTTCATGTGCCTTGGAGCTCCTTGTTTTATGTTTTAACCTTAATCTGTTTTCCTTTCTGGAGAACTGGAGTGTAATGCATGCTGGGAAAGTACTCTGGCACTGAGGAACGTCTCCACCTGTGCTTACTGTCTCTCACTGGTAATTGTGTAAAATAATTGTGAATGGCAACACTGAAGTAAGAAGGCTCTATACATGCTGTGCTCTGCGTTACTCCATGGAGATATTTTGCAAAACTGTAATTTTATAAACAGAATCTTGATCTTTTATGTAATGAATGAATCATTCAACTGTCTGTGGTTTTGCCAGTATATGTGTATTAAATACAACACAACTTTTGTCACTGCATGGGTTCACCACAGGCCAAATAGTAAACATTTCTAACTTCACAGAAATCCTTCGTGAGGATCTTTTATACCCACAGGCAGCTGTTTCCTCTACGCCCCTCAGATTCTGTATACCTAAATATTGAGCTGCAGATTCATCCAAGTCTGTATGAGTATGCATAGTTTATTCCTTTTTATTAGTAATTACTATTTCATGGTGTATGTCCTATGGTTTGTTTAACCATTTCTCTCTTGAAGAACATCTAGGCTCATTCCAATTTTTAGCACAAATGAAACTACAATGAATATTCATGTGCCAGTTTTTGTGTGAATGTAATTTTTTTATTTCTCTGGGATATATAAGGCGTGTATAATTGGGACAAATACTGAGGCATGCGGTTTCTTGGTCATATGGTGGTTACATATTTCGTTTTAAAAGATAAAACAAGCATAACAAACAGACTTTCTGAAGTAACAACTCATGTCCCCATCCTGCTGGCCAGACATAAGCATCCCATTTCCTCCATGTCCTGCCCATCACCATCTTTGTGCTGTGCTCACACGCGAGGAGCAGCACCTCACTGGGGTTGTATTCGGCATTTCGATAATTGCCAGTGACACCGAACATCTTTGGAACATGAACATCTTCCCAGCTGAAATGGCTGGTCGTAGCTTTTCTTCATTCCTGATTGTATTGTCTGGATTGCACTGTTGGATTCCGAGTTTTCTGCCTGTGTTCAAGATGTGAGCCTTGTTAGATATATATGCATTTGCAATGTGTCATCTCAGTCGATCACTTGCTTTAACATCCTTTTCTGTGAAGTTTCAGAGTTAAAGTTTGTTGTTGTTGTTTTTTTTAAAAGACATGACTTATCAGCTACACCTTTCCTATAATGTGTATTGGGTGTCATGCTCAAGAGATCTTGTCCCAAGAGTCTAGAGCAGTGCCTCTGCAGTTAAAAGCACTTGCTGCTTTCCAGAGGAACTAGGCCCAGATCTCAGCATCTACATTTCAGCTCATAACTATCTATAACTCCAGTTCCAGGGAATCGGAGGCCTTCTTCTGGTCTGAGTAACTGGAGTGTTAAGTCTCTGTCCAGGCTAGAGATTTCAGCCTCTTCACCAGAAGGCAATAGTTTTCCATAATGGCTCTTTCACTGTTATTGTGACCATAGGAATTCTCTGATTTTTCACTACCAATGTAATGTTTTAATACTTTTGTTTCATGTGGGAGGATCCATTAAGCCCAAGGTATTAGAAATAAGAAACTATGGGGCTGGAGAGATGGGCACAGTGATTAAGAGCACTGGCTGCTCTTACAGAAGGCCCCTGGTTTGATTCCCAGTCCCCACATGGTGACTAATAATTATTCCTAACTCCAGTTCCAGGGGAATCCAGCGCCCTCTTCTGACCTTTGTGCTCATTGCAGGACAGGTTGCACGTACATACATGCAGGCAGTACACTCATACACATAAAATAAAAATAATAAAACATTTTAAGAAAATACAAGCAGAGCAGGGGAAAGGGGAAAGAAGTTCCCAGCAAAGTATTTCCAAGCTGGATATACTTCTAGTCTTAGGCTTGAACAGTAAAACCATCTGTGTTCATCAGCTGATTGAGAGAGGTCTCGCCACAGGCTGTGCTACGGGAGAGAAACAATGTTGTGTAACAGTTCATGGGAGGGAGAGAAGACAGACTTTTTCTGCCTATCTTACTCCTGTTTCCTGGTGCCCAGTAGTCAGATTTACCCCCTAAGCATAGTTCTCCCACAAGTCTGTCTTGCTATGGGTACATGGATTGCCACAGCCCAAGTCTAATGAGAGGAGACAGAAGGTCTGAGCTTGTGGATGGTCAATTCCAGGGAGAATCTGATGCGGTAAATGTGACACACCCAGTTCAATCCAGTACTGTTTTTCTTATTTTCCAGAAGATGAAAGTATTTAAAGACCTTTCCCAGGATCATTTCACTTGTGAGTGGCAGTGTCATGATTTGAGTGTAGGCATACTCTGCAAACTGTTGAATACCAAGAGAATGAACATGTATAGAAGCTTCACTAAGGGTTCCCAGCTGGAAAGCGACAGCTGGAAAATGACTGGAGACAAGAGCTTTCTAACAAGGCTCACTGCTTCTGCATTCCACCTTCTCATCTGTTGAATGGCGGAAGTGAGTAGCCCCTGGAGACCTGCCTGCATTTGGCCGTTTTGAGGGTTTTGAGGAACCCTGTTTAGATGCGAAGCTGAGGTGTGCACTCCATTACTTCTGGAGATAGAGGAGTATCACTGACTTCTCGTTATGCATGGGGGCAGCTGCTTCACTGCCTGCCACTGATCCCATGACAGCAATCCCTGGGAACAAAGAAAAAGGAATGTAGTGTGGGCCATACCTGGGTGCATGTACAGAGTTCTGCCTGTCATGACCCTGAAGCATGGAGCACCAGGTCAGGGTATCCATGTCTCCATATATAGACATAGGAGACCAGGAACCTGAACTACAAAGAGGAGCAAGGGGAACAGGGGCCACAAAAGCTTGGGTTTTTGTTTGTTTAGGGTTCTGATTTTTGGGTGTGGACCCATAGAGCAGGGTACTAACACAATAAACTGCTTCTGGAGAAAAGAAATACCTTGATGTCTCTGCACATAGTGCCTGCACCAGTCCAACTCCTCATCCTCCAGCACCTTTTTGGCACTGGGGCCAGCTGCATGTGGGAACCTGGGAGTCCGGACTCAGTTCAGAACAAAAGGGAGCAAGCCCCAGTGGTACCATCATAAGTGGGTATACCAGTACCATTAGGTAGGACTCTGTAATTTTTATAACATAGATAATATATATAATATATATATAATTTATACTAAAATATTCTATATTCTTAGGAATTATTATAAATAATGCCACATAATTTCCACTTTGAGTGTGGTCATTGTTAGGATATAAAGATCCATTTAATTTTGTGAAAGTCTTATAGTCTACAGCTTTAGTGGATGCATTTGCCCTAAGGTGTTTATGGTTTATTTGGTTGTACTTGTAGACGATAATATCATCTGTAAATGATTCTTTTTGTCCTTCTCTCCAGTCTGCCTGTGCTAACTTTGTTTTATGTGCTGTTGTGTAACTTTTCCTTAGGAAATGAATAAATGCTAACTCACCATCTATGGAAACCATACACAGACTGAAAGATGATTCCACCCAAGTTTAAGTTGCTAAAACAATGAGTTTAATGAGATCACTAAGAGGCGCATGGGGCATGCAGAGGCAAATCCAGCACCAAAAAGTCTACCCCTGTGGGAGTCATGAGTGATAATTTATGCCAGCTGTATACCTGGAGCTCGCCCATCAGCCTATAGGCTTCACCACAAGTGTTTCCTCTCCTAGACAATTGTTTAATACTGCCAGGAACCTGGGGAGAGGCCTTGTGAATCTCTTGCCTTTCTGAGCTTCTTAAGCCTGGTTAGTTCCCGGAGCCTCCTGAGTCTTCCTGCCTTCTTTCTCTAGTAGAAAATGTTTCAAGTTAGAGGAAATAGCCACATAATAAACAGGGCTTTTCAGAATGATTTTCAGTAAGATCTGGTGAGGGTAGGCCAGGGGTAACTATATCTGCGGCCAAGCATGACAACCTGAGTTCCACCCCTGGTGCCCAGATGGTGGAAGGAGTCTACTAACTCCTGTAAGTTGTCTTCTGTTCTCCACGAATACACTGTGGGATGCCCTTCTTACCCTCAAAAAATTGTAAAATAAAAATTTTAAGATTTTTTCTGAGGGCTTTCAAAAAATTCAGGATTAAAAGAAATATTAAGTATGATGTTGGAAACAATGTTTTATGTTTTAGGCCTGGCATTGTGGCACACACCTAAAATCACGGTACTTGGGAGGGTATCTGTTTGAATTCAAGGCAAGACTGGTTTATTTAATAAGTTCTAAGTTTGAGGTCAGCCATTTTAGAGAGAGAGAGAGAGAGACAGAGATTGATTCCATCTGCTATGTTGAATTTTCTGCAAATTTTAATTTTGAATGGATATTGCATTTTATCAAATGTTTTTATTATTAGTTTTTGAGATAGGGTCTCCCTGTAGCCCCAGTTGGCCTAGAGCTTACTATGTAGACCAGGCTGGCCTCTATCTCACAGAGATCCACCTGCCTCTGCCTACTGAGCAATGGAATTAAAGGGGTATACTACCGGTGGTCTGCTTTTTATGTGTTTGCTATTATGATCACATGATTTTTCTCCTTTATCTTGTTGACAAGAAGGATCCTGTTCATCAGTGTTTTTGATAGTGGAGCCTGCCTGTTGTATCAGAGTGTCTCATTTGGTTGTGCTGTACAATTCCGTTCACAGATGCATAGAGTTGGTTTGCTGCAATTTTATGAAGATTTTTGAATTAAATTCTTGAGAGATGAAAGTTTTCAGTCTTTTACATTTGCAGTGTTTTTGTCTGGTTCTATACTGGGGTAATACTGGGCTTATAAAATGAACTGATAACTATTCAGACTTCTATTTTGTAGAAGAGACTATATAGAATTGGTGTTTTTTAAATGTGTGTTTAATTTTTCCAGTGAGTATCTCTGGGCTCAGAGGTTTATTTTTTAGTATCTTTTAAATTTCATATTGGATCTGTTTAATATTATAGGGCTGTAACAGACTGTCTGTTACGTCTTGACTAAACATTGATAGTGTATAAATTGGTAGTTGATCCTGTTGTAGTTCCTATAATTAACTACTATAGACTGAGTGGTTTCAAATAACACTACCTCACATTTTCTTAGGTTAAAGTGCGGTGTATGTCTCCTAGGATGGATCAAGATGCTGGCAAGTCTGCATTTCTTCCTGGAAGATAGGGATAGGACGTTTTCTTGCAGTTTCATCTTCTGAGGGATCCTGCTTTTGTTTGGTTCATTGTTCTCTTGCTCTATCTGAACATTTCGGTGTTCTCAAGTATTCCCACAGGACTGTATGGCCGGTATCTGATCATAACCTGCAAGGTTTTCTACTTTTTAAATTGCCTGTGATTAGCTTGGTCTCACCTGGATATCTATGATTGCCTTTCCGTCTCATCATCCCTATCTTTAATCACCAATGCAGAGTCCCAATTGGCTTATAAGGGGACACAGTTTTCTAAGAATAGAATGCCAGCATTCTGAGAATTGGCATTATGTTGATGACTCTGGCTTAAGGTGCTTTGTGGTTTTAAGGAATCGATCCATTTCTTCTTACATGTCAAATTGACGAGTATAGAGTTATTTGAAGGATCCTCTTTTTCATGGTCATATACTATGTAATGGCATACGATCGTTGTGTCTGAAATTCATTTTTGGTCATAGCCTATGTAATGACATACCTTCTTTGTGCATGAAATTCAGTTTTGGTTTTCTGTTTTACTCTTTCCTTCTTGCTAGAGGTTAATCAGTTTTACTGGTTTTCCTTGAAGATACAGTTTTGGGTTTCATTGATTTTGCATGATTTCTTTCCTCCTTAGAATATCATTAATTTCTGCCTTTTATTACTTACTTCCTTCTGTTTGCTGTCAGGGCACTTTGTTGCTTACAGAAGCTTTCTCTTCATCTCTAATGCCAGCATTCCATGCCCTTTCCTTCTCAGCACCGTGGCTGCATCTAACGTTCTGATGTTTTGTATTTTGCTTTCATTATCTCTGGGTGCTTTTTAATTTTCCTCTAATCCTTTAACCCACGGCTTGTTTAAAAGAGCATTATTTAATTTACATGTGTTGAGATATTCTCTTTCTGTTACTATTTACTAGTCTGATTATGGTCAGAGAAATACTGGTGTGTGTTGATTATTTGAAATTTGTTGAAGTTTATGGTATTGACTATATATTCCATATTATTTTGGTGAGTTTTCTATGGTCTGTTGAAAAAGGAAGTGTATTCTTTGATTGTTGGATGAAATATTCTGCAAGTATTAAGAATGGTTGAGGGGATTCATTTGTTTTTCATTAAGTGATATCTCTTGGCCTCTAGTATATGTAACATCTGTATATGACAATAATGCAGTCATCCCCATTTTTTTAATTAATGTTTGCCTGGTATATCTTCACCACTCATTTACTTTTGACTTACATGCAGCATTGAATTTGAGGTGATTTCTTACAAGCGTCATACAGTATGTAGTGTGTATATTTAATCTACTCCACTAAATCATTGCTCTTAAATGGTGTATTTAGGTCATTCAAAGTAAATATTCATACATAACAATATTTATTCGCTGTGTTAACAAGCTTCACACAGAAAAAAAAAAGTTGGAAGTCTTATTTTTAATTTCAAAATTAAAGCAGGTAGAAGTGAATAAACTCACACCAAGGGACATCTGGGGATACAAACTTGACTCCATAGGTCTTAACATATGTGGCAGAATGAAATACGGTATGGGGGGACTACAGGGAGAGGCACAGAGTCGGGCAAGGGTCTCAATATGATCAAGATGTATTATACAGAACACAAAAATTCAGTTAACATTTAAAAAAATGATAGTGATATAGACAGCTTGTTAGATACATAGCTCAGATTTATCAGTCAACAGGAAAATTGAGTTAGGAAAGCAAACTTTATGTTCAGAGTAAATTGGTTTTTGTTAAGAATACAAAGGCAATTCAATGGGAAAATCATAGTTATTTCAAAACTTTATGTGATGGTATCTACATATTGAAGAGTTCAAAACCAATCGTAGATCTAAAAGTAATAACCGAAACTATAAAACTCTTACACGATAACATAGGCAAACATGCTTGTGCCCGTGGAGAAGGCAATTGTTTCCTCACAGATCTTTGAAATCACACTGACTGAACCCAAAGCAAAGGAAGAAAGAATGGCCTGAGCATTATAAACATAACAACAGTTATTAATAAAATAAAACAAAACCAGAAAATAATTAAACGTGACTTATTATGAGAAAAACATGGACCACTTGTAGATTGATACTGAAAAATTTAAAAGGCTGCAGCTGCTTTGAAAACTGGTCTGGCAATTCCTTCAGCATTTAAACAGAAAATAACCACACAATTCTTCTTCAGAGTATCATTTTGTTAAGTTTGAAGTGATTGTTCTGAGTTTTACAGTAGTTAAAAAAAATTAGACTTAGGGGGACAGAAAAATGACTTAGCATTTAAGAGCACTGGTTGCTCTTACAGAGGGACCTGTGTCTGGTTCCCAGTACCCACATGGTGTCTAATAGCTGTCCATAATTCCAGAAGATCCAACACACTCTTATGGCCTTTGTGGGCATTGCACACACCTGATGTACTTACATACATGAAACTAAAACACCCATACACATAAAAGAAATTAAAATTTTTAAAAAATCAGACTTAAAGTCACAAGATGTGGTGGTGTATTCCTTTAATCCCAGCACTTGTGAGACAGAGACAGGCAGATCTCTGTGATATCAAGTCTAGCCTGGTCTATATAGTGAGTTCCAGGTCAGCTGGGGCTACAAGGAGACCCTGTATCAAAAAGACAATTAAAATGATTTATAATAATAACTTAATGCTATGAACATTCTGTAATGACAAATGAAGTGTGGAAACTTCTAATTTAGTTCCTTAGCTTTCCTGGGATAGCAGATGGTGCTGTAAGCATTATGGATGACCAAGGAATTTAGGAAAAAGAGAATTGGTTGTGTGTTTCTTCTCATTTCCTTGTTCTTTCTTCCTTCTTGATGTTTCCTCTTATTCCAAGAATTTTCCATCCATCTTTTCTTTCTTTGGAGAATTTCCTGCAGGAGATCCTTAAGTATAACATTGGCAAGGACAGATTATTTTATTTTTACCTCGCCTGAGAATGTTAGTATTATGCCTTCTTTACTGAGGTCAATTTTACTTAATAATAAATTCATGATTGATGGGACAAAAGAGATGGTTCAGTGGTTAAAAGCACTGGCTGCTATTGTAGAGAATCTGAGTTCTGTTCCCAGAAACCTTACAGTTGCTAACAACTGCCTGTAACTCCAGTTCTAGGGGATCTATACCAGCCTCTTCTCATCTCCATGGGCATCGTAAGCACATGGTGTACACACATACATGCAGGCAAAACACTCATAAAAGCACAATAAATATTAAAAAAATACTTCATGGTTAATAATTCTTTTCTTTTGTTGATTAAAAAAGTGATACTTCTTTTGGATTTAATGATTTCAAGTGAAAAATTTAGTATTTTTATTGACACTTGCCAAAGTGCAATGCGATATTTTATTTGCCTTTAGGGTGTGGTTTTTACTACTCTTGAGTTTTTATACATGTATTTATGATGTGTTTTGTTGACATCCCTGGGTATATGCTGTTTAGATTTCACCACATTGCGCAGAGAGGTAGTTTTATGTTTTCCACTGAAGTCAAAATGTTTGTAGCTGCATGTTTTTCAAATGCTCTTTCAGCTCCTTTTTCTCCTTTCTTTTTATGACCCCAGTGATCATTGTAATTGATCTTTGAGTCATTCATCTATTTTATAGAATAGCCTTTCTATGTTGCTAACTCTGTGTGAATTTTGTTTCTTGGTTCTCTATGTTATACCTTCTAGCCTTTATCATTTCCATTAGCAACTGAGTTCATTGACACAGTTTTTCTCTTCTGTCCCAGATTTTTAGATCTGTACATTTCACTTGGCTGTGTTTGTGTTTCCTTTTTAAAATCTTCTGTTTGTGATAAAACGTATTATCAGAAGGGTTTGTAATTGGTGGGCGGGATCAGGTGGGCACCATTCCTGTCTGATTCAACTTGATTATCACTTAATTGTTTTTTTCTCATACAGTTTTTAGTTTTCATGTTTTTTGGCATAATGGGTGATTTTTCTTTTTAATCGTATCCTACTCGGGTATGGTGGCGCACACTTGTAATCTCAACACTTGGGAGGCAGAGGCAGCCAAATCTCTGTGAAATCAAGGTCAGCCTGGACTATAGAGCCCGTTCCAGGCCAGGTGGGGCTACAGGAATATTATTAGACAACTCTAGCCCAGTTTAAACATTCTATGTTAGTAATTAGTCCTTGTGTTTAGTTTAAACCTTTTATGTTAGTAGTTAGTCCACACGTTTACTTTTAGTGCACAGATCTTGGTCAAATGATTAGGGGTGGTTCTGGTACTGTATCTTTTCAGTACTGTTTTGGCATACTTGATTGGCTTTGTGTCATCAAATTCTCACCAGGCCAAGCACTGACTGCTTACTTGCAGGAGCAAAAGTTACAGATCAGGCTGCCAGGTGTCCTTGATGGGGAAATAGGATTGTGATATTCCTTAAGGTATGGTAGCCCCACACCATTATCTGTAGACAAAAGAGAAAAGTTAGAGATCCACAGGCATGAACAGCATCTCGCCTTTGGCCTCTTCTCAGGACCTCTTCCCTTCATCCGCTTCCCGACACCTTCTCTCTCTCCAGTATGTGAAAGTGTTTTAGGAATGTGGAGACAAAGAGTTTTTCTCGATCACATTGCTTAATCTGTCCTGCTGTTATGCGCCATTGTGTCTTCAGGGATATCACAGGTCCATGCTACTGTGATATCCTGTTTCTGAGTGAACCACCAGTTGATCCTCTTGATGGGTGTGATGGGGTTATAAAATGCAGTTAAGGGATTTCCTATCCATTTCTAGAATGGGATAACTGTCCTGGAGATGGTCACACCCTGTGTTGGGGATAGTTGGAAAATATCAGGTCTGAGTTGGTTTCTTTTTAATAAGTGGGAAACAAGACATTTGACTACTACGCAGCTGCGCCTGTGTTGGAATCCTAAGCCAGCTGATCAATGCCTCATTATCTATCAGGGTTCTTCTTTGGTTGTCTCCTGCTCAGTTTCCATGATTGATATTTGTTCTGGCATAGACGGAGCATGGATAAAGGGAAGCATATTTTGTCCTGGCTGGAAATGCATACTGTAGTTTTTGACTGTTTGTTTTCTTGTCTGTTTCCTTAAGCTAAATGTAGTTCTCCATATCTCACAAACATCTGTGTATTATTGTAACACATTGTTCTATCCAGATGTTTTCTAGTGCTTAGTAGATTCTAGACTCATAGTAGACTCTCCAAACACATATGTAAAGGCACACGGAGAGCAAGGAAACACAGCAGCCTTGAAGGAACTCACTCCTGCCCAAATCCACATGAACTTGGAACCACTTCCACTTGGTGTTTTAGCTGAGCCTCAGATAATATTCCAATCGTGACTGATACCTCCTCTATCTCGAAAAAGACACTCGGGAAAGGGACCAAGCTAAGCTTTGCCCAGATCCTTGACTAACTGATGAGAAGTATGCAGTGTTCAGTCACTAAGGATGTGTACTGGTTATTTAATAGTAGCTAACAAAACCACCCTTCTATTTTTATATTAGTCCATTCAATGAAAACATTGCTTGTCTATAGGTAGAGATTTACATAAGAATAGTATATCTGTTCCACACGTAATTAGGGTGTACATGTGTGTGTATATAATAAGATATTTGCGTATTTTGACTCTATTTGTGCCTGGTTTTCACAGTGCTGCATCGAAGCGGAATGTTCTCCGGAGGAGGTAGGGATTGGCACACTATTGCAGAGCAGTGGTGGAGAAATGAGAAGCACACATTGAAGGCCACTGTTTCTGCAATGCTGTTTACACCAGCGTGCCGGGTAATTGGACAACATAGCATGTGGATCAGTTTCCAGCCAAAGAAAGCATTCATTGTGTCTTAATGGCTTCAGGAAACCCACAAAGAAAAAGATTCCCTGAAAACAGAATGAACATGCAAACAAATGTGTTTTTTAATACTTTCTAAGAGTATTATCCCCTGGCAATGTCAAAATTTCAGTCATTAGCAAGGAGATGAGAAATATGTTCAGGGCAGAAGCACTGGGTGTGAGAGAGTGTTTTATGGCTTCCTTCGTTAGCACAGGGTGTTAGCAGGAGGTCTCTGTGTCTCATGTGTAAGCTTTTCCTTTTGTTTTAGAAATCCAGGAATGATTGCTGTGTAATCAGCCTCTTCTGTTTTTCCTGCTACAGTAATGTTTTTTCTTTAATTGTGTGTCTGATTAAAATTCCAAGATAAAAAAAACTTAGGAAATAAGTAATCATTTTTCAGCAACTATTGTTGGGGTGACCTACTAAATGGAGAGGAGTTACAAAGAGCAGCTCTCTTACATTTCTGTAGTGGGCGGACTTTATTTACTTTCTAACAGTTTATTTATTTATTTATTTATTTTATGTGTATGAATGTTATGCCTGCATGTATGTAAGTGCACCTGTCTTGTGCCATGCCCGCTCAGGAGGGCAACTTAAAATAACCTTTCCTTTAAGAAATCAACAAGAGTCAACTATGGCAGATATTTACTTCCTTTTCCACATGCCCCTGATAAAAATTCATACTTCAGTAGAGGTAAAAGCATGTTGGATTAAATGGTGTTTTTCCTAGCAATGCAGAACAGGGCGTTGGATCTCCTGGAACTGGAGTTACGGATGATTGTTAGCTACCATGTGGGTGCTGGAATTCGAACCCCGGTTCTCTGCAAGAGTGGCTACTGCTCTTAACAGTTGAGCCATGTCTCCAACCCCTGCAGCTGGCAGACTTTAAAGAAAGCAACTTTGAATATTTTTCCTTCATGGGAGAATGTTGATTAGCAGAAAAGCCAAGAACTACTATCCTACTCTCTGGATTTTAGAAACTGCTCTGGACTGTCTCTCACCCCTGAAATCTCGCATTGTCGCTTAAGTCCATAGTGTGATGGTGTTTGTGGCTGAGAGTTCGTAGGGTAATTAGGTTGCAAAAGTCAAGTCCACCTGAGGAGGACTGGTGCTTTCATGAGAACAGAGACAAGAGCAACTCCACCATAGAATACTGTGATGAGAAGGTGCCTGTCTCTAACCTGGGAAGAGGCCCTTCCTAGCCATGACATCATCCTTCTCATGGTCTTCTGGGCTTCACAACTGGAAAATCCAACTTTCTGTTGTTGCAGTCAGCCAGTCTATGGTAGTTGCTCAGCAGCTTAGACTACCAGAGGTAGAGCACTGGAAGTCTAATTATGTTCAGAAGAATGAAGTGCAGTGGACAGCTTGAACAGCTGAAGGTTCAGTGTGACTTTCCCTGTGATGTCACGCCTGGGATGTCACCATACATCAGCTTCAGCTAGTACATCTGGGCACACTAGATGAAACCATCTGGGTGCATCTAAATAATATCAGATATCTGGCCAGTCCTTACCTTGGCAGTGTGCTGTGAGTCTGCTGGGAAAATGTGAGAGGCCAGGGAGGAAAGCTATGATTCTGGTGTAAAGAAATACTGTATTTTAGTAAATGAGACACACAATATAGAAATAGAACCTTGCTCCCCAATGGTTCCTTGGATTTATCCATAGATCCAAACAAAGCACCATTTCTGTAAATGTGTTTTCATAGCTCAGGCTACCCAGCATGGCATCCACTCGTCCATCCTCACCCTGCTGTACTACCAAGTTTATGACTCTAACTCAAACTGAAGAGAACTTCTATTTTACAGACTTTTTTGTATCTCTGAAAACAATGGATTAAAAAAAAATAAAAGATCCAACAGAGTCCCACAATAGAACTGTCAT
The DNA here is from genome assembly GCA_035773235.1 of Eospalax fontanierii. NCBI lineage: Eukaryota > Metazoa > Chordata > Mammalia > Rodentia > Spalacidae > Eospalax > Eospalax fontanierii. The sequence continues at coordinate 12,025,684 of CM069546.1, forward strand.
TCCTTGATGGAGTTGTCTTTACTATATACAGGGGCATCTGTCTACGCAGTCTCCATCTTTGTCCTTCAGCCTCTGGTTGATTTGTCAGCTGTAGTTAAAAGCAATGAGCATTTTGACCCCAGTGGCATTTCCGTTTCCTCATGATGCATTCAGTCTGTCATCATGAGGACTCCAAGTAACCCTGGCCTCTTGTCAATAAATACTTGTGAAATAAATATCACCAAGTTTCTGATTCTCATTTCCATGGTTGTGACCAGAATTTTAAAGAGATTCATTGGTTCCATAGTTGCCTTGTCTATCTAAAGTGTAAAAAAATAAAAAAAAATAGAGTGTTGTTAATACAGCAGACCATTTAACTCACCTCATGTTAAACTTGCTTCTGTTCAATAAACTGTTATAACTCCATCCAGGGATCAATTTGCCTTCTAGATACAGATAAGAGATTTCTCCATTGTCCTTTCAAATGGAGGAGTGTGCGATATACTGATAAACACAGGGCATAGTTGAGTGCATGGCATTTGCCGGTATTTCTGGAGTTATTTCAGAGTTTTTGGTTCTTTCTTCTTTAAGGTAGTTATTGTCATGCAGATACCTTTCTCCAGTCAAGTAGTTACAAATTTATATGATGTTCAGTCATTGACTTGATCCTGTTAATGAATATGAACCCAGATTCATGCAGTGACAGAAATTCCTCAGAAGCAATATGTAAGCTATTGTTAATGTCTGTGTGATTAACACACATAGATTTCTGTGGATCTCCTGTAACACTGATGTCTTATGTCCTAAAACAGACAGAACATCTGCCTCTTCCATAGAGCAAGTTTAATTTGTATAGAATATGACACAAACTTAAAATAACCTTTCCTTCAAGAAAGCAACAAGAGTCTGTTATGGCAGATATTTATTTACTTTTCCTTTTCCGCATTGTCCTGATAAAAGTTCATACTTCAGAAGAGGTAAAAGCATGTTGGATTAAATGGTGTTTTTCCTAGCAATGCTCAACCATGTGTTAACAATCAAATATGATTTAATAATTCACCCTGAAGCCACAACGGCTGCTTTTACACTAATTTGTTACAAGGTTTTCCTACGATTCCTAATCAGCACACAAAACTCATTAATTGGATTTCCTAGATCTGGTAAAAACTCTATCAGCTTTTACTTGAATCTTAAGATCTTACTGCGCTGTTGGACTCTGATACCCATTCTTAGAATATTCAGCCTAATTGTATATCAAGTGGTATATCAAGTCATAGTCTCCAACACAGACTTCATAAATGAAAGTGAAAGTTGGCCTCGTGGGACATTGTGCTCAGCTGGGATGCTGAGTAATGTTTTCACCTTGTAGGTGCTTGCGATGCATTGCATTATTTCGACATGAAGACCTCTGTCCTAGAAATCTAGGTATATGAAAATCCTTTAGGACTCAAATGCTGGATGCAGTGATTTATGTCTTTATTTCTCCTCAGTTTAACACATAATAAACCCCAAACATTTCCATTTTAATAATGCTGAAAGATAAAAAAGAGTACATGGTATTTTTTCTTCTATTAAAAAGGCCTTGTGTCTTCCTATAGCCAAATACTTAAGCAATAAATACAAGGACCAAAGTATAATGTAAACCTGATTTGCTGGTTTCAGACCCTAGGCCCCAGCATAGCTTGATCATAGGGAACGGTACATGAAATGTTCCAAGAGAAGCTGAAAAGATCATTTGTATGATTTTAGACTGAAACTAATATAGAAAACTCCAAAATTATCATCACATTTGGAAGTATTTCAGGGAGTCGTCTATGATGGAATATTATTTTGTTTCCCAGCAGACTTGCAGACGTTCAAATTATAATTTAAATCTTAGAATATGCACAAATCTGCTTTTCATTACATATTAATATGTTCCTAATTGCTCCATAACCATTAGCAATTTAGCTGCATTATTTAAAGTGTGCATGCATAAATACATACTTAATATTTTGGTTTTTTATGTGTAGTAAAAAAAAAACTGCTTAAAATATTAATGAATTCAGTGACCCAAGCCTTTTGGGAAGCATTCTCTTTTCAGAATATTTTATTTAGTATTAATTAAAGACTTTTTGATAATTCTTTCTGTTAAGGCTGCATGTTAATTTTTTTCTTCGGATCAGATACTGACTAAACTTACATTACAGAAATTTTGTATCCCTTAAGATTACATGAAAATATATCGAAATTTTTCTCTCTGCATTAAGTCAGGATAAATTCCATGAGGATTATCAGATGCCAAAGAGACCAATTCTTATTGTTTTAAATTACATTTACATAATACTTGAGAACTTTCATGGCTCTTCCTTACCCTTTTGAATGTGATCTTTACAATATGCCCAAGAGTATAGTAATATGGGCATTATAATCTTTAATGTCTAAACTCCCTTGTTCAGTAACAGTCTGAGACCTGTGCAGCATTCAGTCACATTAAATACGAGATTCGTGTAGATGTTCCCTCTGTTATGCTGGATGTGGGTCATTGGAGGCAATACTCATCATGGTTTCTGTACTTCTGGCTGTATCCTGTGATTATATTTCATGCCAATATCCAAATGGGACTGGGAAAAAGAATTTATCAAACAATTAGATGATGTTTAAGCAAGTCCTCTAAGGGAACTATCCTGTGTGACCTGTTTGCTGCGTCCATTCTGCTGTGAACAACAGCTATTAAAACACTGTAGCAGAGATGGTAAGCTCCTTGTTCCTAGAAGGAAGCTGCACCCATGAGTTGATCGACTGACTAGAACTTCAGGCGTGTGAGGTGGGAATGTTACAAGTCCAGAACCAAATTATCTTGGGCCGTCTTTAGCTCCTTTCATTAGCATTTATTGCTCACTGCTGCCTGGGACCTAATATCTTTGTGACTATTAGGCAAGTTCTTGGGAATGTGAACACACTCCCTTGCTCCCCGACCCAAAAAGCTGAGCATGTTTATGATCCCGTAGCATCTGAAGACTGTGGCAGAGGCCCTGTGCTTTGCTGTAACTCATCTGCCTGATGTTTCCACAAATCATTTGAACAGTGTCTTGATTTCTGACTTCCTTTTCTTTATCACTATAAAAATTTAATGAATTTGTCACCATGCTAGCGCATAGAATTTGGAGTAATTAAATCCATGTTCTTGGGCAATAATTACCCATATTTAGCAGCATTCAGTCACTTTAAATATGAGATTCGTGTATATGTTCCCTCTGTTATTCTGGATGTGGGTCACTGAGGGCGAGAGTTGTGTTTCTTACAATCTTAACTTTCCCTCACATAAATTTCCTCCTCTTTATGAGGGAGAGGATGCTAGTTAGGTATTTTTGTTCATTTCTTGAATTAAATGAGATAGTAGATTTAAAGTGGGGTATAGAAAAAGCACTTAATTGTTAGTTGTGTCTTTTCCTTCCTTTCCTCTTTAAAATCAGTTAAAACCCGAGGAGGAAGGAGGAAGATGTGTGGAATGTTACACAGATGAGAAAAGTACTTTATTCATATTTTCATGTAATCTAGTAAAGAACAAATAACCTTCTGAGAACATGTGCCCTGTCCATACCTGTCAGTGAACACACTTGCTTTTAGCTTTTTGGCAGACTTATGAAGCCAATTAGCTTGGTAATATATGTTCAACTTTAATGGGCAAGTAAATAATTAATGTTATTGCCTTTGTAAATTTAACTTTTCAGTTATAAATTAACATAATTAAAAGAGTAATGTTTCAGTATGCATTCTACCAGCCAAATTTAAATCAAGCAATTAAGCTGTAGGTTTTCCGCACCAAATGAGCTCAGATGAGACAGACGTAAATTTGTTTTTTTCATGGTCAGGTTCATTACAAAAACACGAAGGAAAATACTTGCCGTAGGTGTAATCAAGTAAATTATTCTGAGCAGCACTTACATATTTTAAGTTGTTATTCTTGTTCTTCTGTCAGGTTCAGGACTTCTACACTGTTATGTCTGTCCCCTTCTGAGGAATGAGCTCTCCTTGCAAAAGAGAACTTAAAGTCTCAGCAGAGGAGACCCTGTTAGTAACTGTCAGCACTCATTCCAAACTCTGGAGGTGATTTGCTTACATAGGGGACAGGTCTGGGACAGGAACTCAGCATCAGTGTTGAGGCCATTTAAATGGAAAATTGAGCCATATTGCATGTCTTGAATTTACAAAGTTAGCTGCTTAAAGACTGGCATTGTTTTGTTAAGTGATGGTGGAGAGAGAGGCTGAAGGGTCTTTGGGGCTAGGCTATTCACCTGGATATAAGAAGGCATCGAGCTGGAGCTTCTGTTCTTGAGATGGGAAATAGGTTAGCAGGTAGATTTTGTCTTTCCTTTGAAATTAGCTCTCCAGGATACCACAAACAGATTTTAACCTAGAACAGTCTATTTTGCACATACATTGTTCCTAGTTGAAGGGGTAGAAATTGTGGCTGGCTATGTGGTGATAATTGAAGGACAGACGTTTTTAATCTTCAAGCAGCACTGATAGGTAATTAAACATGCAGTAACTAATGATCTATATTTAACTGTTCGCCACTTTGAGGCATACTGATAAAAGTAGATTTCAGAGCATATTAGAATGAGCACATGAATCATGTGAATCTCTTTGGGAGACAGATACAACTGCTTCTCTTCCTTGTCCACCGATATGTCCATAAAATTAATCCCTTTAAGTGATCGCAAGCATAAAAATACAATACTGACATTTATCTTTAATTTGTTTAATTGCTAGGGATGCAATGTTTTCATATATCCAATACCTTAATGGTGAAAGACATATTTTTGCCCTGGAGAAAATTGTTAGTGATTCTTTAGAAAATATGTGTTCTATTGCTTAGACTCTTTGTTTGATTACAGAACATATTTCTTCCCTTTGGTGTTCTCTATGTTAAAGAGTTCTTGTTAACATGCCAGGGTTTAATTAAAAGTTTGTTCAGATGTGATAAATGTCCACTACTCTTTGCTTTTGGCCCAGTTTTATTTTTCTTCAAAATCATTGTCTGTTTCTTCTGATGTCTTTTATCAGTTTTTAAAAGCAAATAAAGCTTTTGATTATGACTAGTTTGTAATAGATCTCATTCTAAGAAAGAGGCAGTAACTGCCTAACTAGCCCATCACTGGCCTTGGAATGAGTCTGGTGCTCAGTGATTCTAGGTGTGGTTTTGATCAAAGTTAGAACTTTCTTCCAAGGAGAATGCAGACACCATCACATTTCATATAAATTGTAAGTAGTTCACATATTCCCCTAATATCTCATCTGTGGTTTCAGTTCAAAATAATTCTCTATATAATTTAACTTATCAAGAAAGAGCCCCCTTTACTTATGAGTCTGTTCCAGTGCAATAGTTATCTGTTATCATATACTTGTCATTCTATTTTAAATTAGATTATATTAGTGGTTCACATTTAGTCCTTTTTACTAACGTTTGTATCACTTTCTGAAACGATAGTCTTCTTTCAAGAGTTAAGCAAATGTAGTCCATGAAGCTATCTGTCTTCCCAGGTACCCTTCAAGTCAGCTAAATACCCTAGGACTCTTGTCTCTCTGTCATTCTTATCAAGAGAGAATGAGGGTTGTTGTTTTTTGCTCTTTTAAAGTCTGTGTGGCTTTTTTTTCTGCTCCTAACTTGATCATCCTATTACCATCCTGAGGTAAAGATAGCCTTGGCCTACTAGCCATGGTAATGAAATAAATAGTACTCTACAGTGACAGCTAGGTCTATAGTAATGGTAATGGACTTTCTGATGCTTCCTAAGTGAAAGAAGAGTGGGAAGAAGTTTAGAGAACCTTCATCTAGGATTCAAGTAGTTTCTCCTTCCTGCCTCCTGCCCCTCTCCGCAACAAAGTGATCTTCGGAAGTGACAGAGTATACAAGAAATGGAAGACTCACTGAAAGTGGGAATCCATGATACAGCTTCCATGAGGATATCATCCATGATGCAGTGTATAGCTGTTTAGGAATCACCACACATCTATAACCACCTTCTCCCACCTCCCCACACACACCAGTGTTCCTGTCAATGCATTCGGTCATAAATATATTTGGCTTATCATGTGAGGCATGGCTGGAATCATTGTTTTGATTTGTTGTTTAGATCCTGTCAGGTAGATAAACATTTGTTCATGACTGCCCAAAGGAAAGTTCTACAACAGCTACTTTATAATCTGTTCTTCGTGGAAGCAGGAATTGTCCTTTCACAAACGTTATTGATTGACATAACATTTATAGGAGATATTGTGGAAGCATGTTCTTCTACAAATATTATGTACAATTGAAACAAATAGGTTTGTAAGCAAACACAATTACTTCTTTGTATATGTTCCCTGGATGTGGATAAAATGCTTCATTATGAGAAATGAGTAGCTTCGTCTGTTTATCATGACATGGACATTGCTCAGGATATTTTATATAAAGAATAGAAAACATTGTGTATTGCTACACTGATGTATTACAGGCCACGTAGCAGAGTCTCTGTTGCAATTAGAAAACTAATCCTTTAAGATCTTGGGTGTTAATAGTGATTATAATAAAACGGGATTAAATCAGGATGTCTGTCTCCAGCAAGTATCATCAGGGTTTAATTTTAATCATGTTAATTTTTTATATGTTTGACTAAATGAGTACTTATAGTCCATAGCATTGCCTTATGGCATTTAAGTATATCAGTAAGCAACTGTATATAGGATTTAATAATAATAATTCTTTCTGTACTATTAGTGGTTGGGATTGCCTCTTAATAGTGATGGAATTTCTACAATCTATTTAATCTATAATCCCACATATCTGTAAAGCAGAGATGTCGCAGTGAAGCAGAATTTGTATAAGATGATGTCAGCTGTATATCAGGGGCATTAAATAAGTATGATCTGTTCTAAATATTATGAATGAAATTTACTGGATATTTACTTTCTGGATACTACATGGACTATATATCATTTTGATTTTTTTTGCTAGTTCTTTGGATTGAATTGTAACCTTACACATGCTAAATAAGTGGTCTAATACGCAATATCCCTAACCATGACATGTATTTAATTTTATTAGTAATAGTGATATTAGAATCCTAATACAATGTAGTTTGAGGATATTCTTGACACTGATATCAACTTTGCCAGAGTTAAAACCCACAGAAGAACTACCTGCAAAAATCATACTGCCTTTTCTAAGCAAACATTGCTTTTGTTTCATGGATTTTGTGGAAGCATATTTCCAGAAAGATGGACATAGACTCAAGAGGGCAGGCCAGGTTTATTGTTTAGCTACACAGTACATTAAACTAACACACGGGTTCAGATAATGGACAACAGTTTATTACTTTAGGTTTCTGTTACAACCTCTAATATATAAAGAGTCTGTAGAGTAATAGGAAATTTCAAAAAATGCCACCTTTATATTATTTATTTCCTTCCATCAAAAATAGCAGCAAGAAATCTTGAGTGAGTATAGGCGGTGGTGTGCTGGCAGACTAGCTCTACAAAATAAAATTCATTTTATGGTATCTACAAATGCTCATGGTACAAATGTGCCCAATGTGACTGCTTTCAAATGACCAGTGTTTTAACAGCCAGTTCTCAAAATCTGAAACAATTCAACAAGTGCTTCTTGGTAGTTGGTACCAACACTATTCTTCGATTTCAAAGTCTTGTGCTGCCATGTAGCAACTTACCTTCTTATGAACTACCATTCCTTTTGGACACATCTGTCTTCATTCTCTTTCTCATCACTCTTGTGCACATTTCTAGTGGAATGGGGCAGTTGGGACAAGGCCGTTGTAGCTTTAGTTTTGTCCCCTTCTAAAGAAGGGTATCAGTTTAAGAGGTTTAAACTCTTCTATGGAGTCTGTGAGCTCTATATGATCACATCCCAATATGTTTTTTTCATTCCATTTCATTAGAATATATCATCCACAAAATGCACAACTCAGACTTCCATGTAGGACTTCCATGAGTTCTTTGAAAGCACAGCATTCCCTTCTGGATTTCTCCACATGGTGTTTTCTGCTTGGAATGGTCTTCCTGTTCTCCCCATCTTTCTGTCCTTTTATCCAGCCATGCCTCCTTGACCTGGTCTCCTGGTGCTGCTTCTCTGTCATGTGGGTTATCTTTTGTCTGTGAGTCTATAGGATCCGCTCATTACTCTATGAAGCTTTGCTGTCTGGCATCTGACTTACTTTCCATGATAGTGACAACTGCTTCAAAGACTACACATATATTTGTCAAATTAGGTTCCATGGGCTTGAAACAACAACTGTACACTAGGGATCAGAAGAGTTTTCCCCATGTAAGGTCAGTTACAAGATCTGTCGGACTTAGGTGTTTTCGTTCTTAGAGAAATATTTTTTTTATCCATCTCTACAGTATTAGGAAACACTGTTTCACACATTTCTCTAGTGTAGTATGTAATGTGTACCTCTGAGTCTGGCTGTCTTTATGACATGATATTCAGTACAATGCCATGATTTTGGGTCTTGACACTGGAATCAACCTTGACTTGGACTCCAGACCTGCTAACATCGATGTGTTGACATGTTTTCTCATGTTTCTGGTAGAGATCATAACAGAACTTTGTTCATTTGTTGGAGAAATAAACTCAGTCAGTGAGTATTCTCAAGATTCAGGTTTTATTACTAATATTGATAATTTCTGTTATTTCTTTTTTCATTGGCCTCTAAAAGACATTCTTGTATTTCTTCTGAAATTATAGTGAACATCTTTTCCTGCAACTTATTTGTACATTCCCGGAGAATCCCCAAATACATTTTCTAAAATTAAAAAAACCACTTTTCACTGTCTCGTGCTATACTTGTCTTCCCCTCCTTACACTCTCCTGGAATTCTTTCTGGGGACTTTGTGAGAGTATATAACATGGGATTGGTTATTAGCATTAGCAAAATGAATTTCAGAAAGCGCAAAGCAATTTTTTGTTCTCATATTTCCTCTTAGAAATGAGTTTTTTTTTCCATGTACATTGGCAATTTTTTTTTCAAGTAAGTATTCTCTCTCATATGCAAAAGAACTTTTCAAATTAATATAATGATTTGTTCCATTCTAAGTGGTAATTATCTATAATGATTTATTTTTAGAGTAATATCCAGTAGTTTTCAAAAGCTGGAGCTTGTCATAAAAATCATTGAAAGATAAGTAATGTTCTTCTGACTACTCCATCAGACTGGCTCCGTGGATTCCAACTCTGCTGTGGTTGTTTGAATAAGAGTGTCCCCCGTAGGCTCCACGTAGTTGAATGAATAGTCCCCATTGGGTGGCACTGTTTGGGGAGGATCATGAGCCTTTATGAAGTGTGGCTATGGAGGAAGCCTGTCAGTGAGGGTGGGTTTTCAGAGTACAAAGCCACATTTCACTTCCAGCTTCCTGTGCCTACTTGGAGATGTGAATGCTAGGCTTTCTCTGCCTATCTCCTGCCAAGCCTCCCCGCAGGATGGACTCTTATCCCTCTGGAAACATAAACCTAATAAACTATTCCTTATATAAGTTGCCTTGATCTTGATATTTTATTACAACAACAATAAAAGTAACTGATACACCTGCTTAGGAACTAAATCCGACATGAAGATCACCAGCGTACGGAAACTGTGGTGGTGAATATGTTGTGAAGGGTGGAGGGGTGGAAGAGCAGGAAACAGTATTACAGCGAGGAAAAAATGTTACAAAGACCTCTACAGATTGGATACATGTGTACTTGTAAAGAAACACAAGGAAGAAATACAGCTCTGGCATGATCCTGGCCCAGTGGTGTAGCCTCCTCGTGAGAGAGAGGAAACAAAGGGTTGAGTCATTCATAAACCACTCCTGAATCTGTTTTTATATTTCTTTTGGGAGGGTGTGGGGGGCAAAATTCCACATCTAATTTCTAATGAGCTCTAGATATTAAATCCATTTAGAGCCTGGTGGCCAATCTGACTGGTGTTGGTGCACTGTGTGAGGTTTGTTTCAAAATGACACTGGTGAGGTGATCAGGGACCAAATCTCAGAGGACCTTCTAGGCCACATTAAAAATTTGGGGTTCTGGAGGCTGGAGAGATGACTCAGTGGGTTAAAGCACTGGCTGCTCTTGCAGAGGACTCGGGTTCAGTTCCCAGTGTCCACATGGTGGCTAACAACCATCCTAACTCCAGTTCCAGGGATCCAATGCCCTCTTCTGACCACCACAGGCATTGCGCTACATGGTACACTTACATACATGCAGACAATAAATTTTATGCATACACATAAAATAACAATGAATGAAATATTTTTAAAACGTATTTGGGATTGTATTCTAAAGGCAGCAGGGGAGTTTTGAGAAGCTTGGACATAGCAGTGGAGATGGTTTGGTTTTCTATACTTCTTCAGGCTCTGTGTTGGGAATCAGCTAAGGTGAGTTGACTGATCTCCATTGAGAGGATGTAATAATGACCTAGTGAAGGAAGACCTGCTTTTGGTTGTCTAGAGTGGATGTTGGGTGAAGAATGCACAGTATTCCCAGTCTTCTTCTTCCAGTGAGAGTCAGGCATGTTTCTAGCTGTTCGAAAGAATGTGAGGAAGCAACTCTTATTTCACCTTTCACCCTAATGTCAGTTATGGGTGTGTACATTGTTTGGGAAGTAATAGGTAATAGGTGTTACCTATTACGGGTCAGTTAAAGCTGGATGATTCAGAGAGATGGTTCTGCAGTTAAGAGCACTGGCTTCTCTTGCAGAAGACCTGGGTTTGAATCCCAGCACCTCCATGGTGTCTAACAACACTCTATAACTCCACTTCTGGAGGATATGACACCCTCTTCTCTCCTCTGTGGGCACTACATGACACAGGTACAATTATATATATGCAGGCATAACAGTCATACACATGAAATAAAAAATGAATACATGGAAAAAATTATTTAATTCTTAAAATTTAATTTTTTGTATTTCATACAGAACATCTCAATCGATCTGAAACGCCTTTATTCCCTTTTCCTCACTGGCATCTCCTCCCACTCCCCAGCCTATTGTGTTAAGGCCTATTGTGTCTAGTTAGTGTCCCCGGACATTCCTCAATGCAAGTTCATTCACTGAGGTCTAGTCAGCCTATCCAGAGGCCCTTGATTTATGAAGAGTAATTCTTCCTCACCCAACAGTAATCAGCTGTCAATATTTCTTCAGCAAAGATGTGGGTCTGCTGCCAATTTCCCCAGTTAAAGAGCGGGTGGTGCATTGCAGTTTTACAAATGTGAATGTAAATGAGTTCAAGGATTTGCCTAAGCAAACGTTGACAGAAAAATACCTGTATCTTCAAACTCAACTTTCTGTAAGGCTGGTCAACTGATAAGTATTTTAGTGATTGTGGAGTTTGGATATTGCAGGTCCAGTGCCATTTATCTTGGGCCATCTCTAGCCCCCTAATTAGCCATTCCTTGCCCAACTCTGTTTCTCACTTAACACTGTGTGGCTAATGGATTGTACCATTTGGAATGTATTAACTTAACAGACCACCAGCTTCTACCAACCCAAGGACTCAGCAAGCCTGTCAGATTGCATCCAAGACCTATAGCAGAATTCCCCTCACTCTGCTGTAACTTGCCTCTCCAGTATCTCCACTAATTGATTTGAAAAGTGTCTTGATATAGGACTTTCTTTGTTCTGTTACTGTAAAATCATCAGAAACTGTTACCACATTGGAGCATGGAATCTGTGGTAACCACAATCTGTGCTCTCAGACCATGTCACTTTTATTTGGCTCCAGAAGAAGTTCCCTCCCTCCCTCCCTCCCTTTGAGATAGGGCCTTGCTGTAGCTACTGCTGGTCTGGAACTCCCTATGTAGAGAAACTCTTAACTGCCTTCGAGATGAGAGTTGTGCTTTTCAGTAGACAGTTGACCCCTTTGTTTTCCTTTATGTAAACCATTTCTCCTCTTACAAAGTTTTTCAGCTTGGAACTTTCAATAAGTGAGATGTAAAATTAAGACAGTCACTTTTGGATGTTTACCAAATGGTTCATGCAAGTTCATGAACATCACTTGGCACCAGATGGCTATGAACAATTATCAAGCGTTTCTTTAGACTTTCATGTTTTCAGAAAGCGTTATGATAAGTGACTAATTTAGCTTCACATTTGCCTAGAAGAAGGATGGGGGAGAGGATAATAGCCAGCCATTTAAGCACATTTATGTATGTCACGGGCTCTGTGGATTCTTAATAAATATTAAAAGCAACTTAGATGGTATTAAGACAAGGAAGCATGAGTTTGCAGAAGGCTTTGGATCAGCAGACGTGTGGTAGTAACAAGATTGGAATAAATTCTCATCACTTCACACTGAGGTACAGAAAACATTATGGTTTTGTTTGAGAAATGATAATGGGGCAGGGGAGGGGCTGCCCTGGCTTCTATGATCCCTTATCTTGAGCAACTTCCTCCAGAGGGTATTTGTTCATATCTTTGATAGTTTAGAACACTGAAACTGAACGGGTAGGCGAGTTCCTTGTCCTCTCAGCCACTTACCTTTGCTGAACAAGAGTTTGGGGTTCTGAGTAGTCCGTCTTTCCTCTCCTTATTGAGGTGATGAGAGACAGTTTGGTTTCCTAGTTAGGCCATTTGTGCCTGGGTATGTGTTATTTTATAAACTTTCTCTCCTCTACCTCTTGATATGGCTAAATATGTTTTTCAATCTAATTTAATCTTTCTGGTTTCTAATGTGATTTCAATGAAGGCTTATTTCCAATGCAATGGTTTTGCAATTATAGTGGAAGCTCAGCTTATGTGCATCTAATTTATGTAAATTCAACTGTTCGTGCATAGCAAATAAAATCAGAACTATTTGAATAGTGCAGAGGATTCAGTCCCCTGTTCCATGCTATGAGCATATGCCCCAGAGTGAGAGAAAAGATTCTACCCTCCCTCTGTCTCTCCATCCCTCCCTCTCCCTTTCTCCTTCCTTCACACTTTTCAGAAGAGGAGGACCTTGAGTGAAATTCTATTGTTTACAAATATTTACTTTTCACACAACATGGTTCCTAAGGAATGATCTTTACTTCATTTGTTAAAGCAAATTGAACTCTCTGCTATGAAGCTAGCTTTTTATTCTCCAGCTAATATATTCATTCAACAAACATCTAATGATAATTTTATGTCCCAGTACTATTGTGGGTGTAAAAAATACACTGAACACTGAAAGTCTGACTTTGATGAATTTACTGCATAGAGGCTTTTGATATAGGGATCATCACTTTCAACATACTGTATCCAAAGATATTTCCCAGAGGGATATTTGAAGGAAAATCAGCTAGAGAAATCAATGAAGGAACTGACTCCTCACTCCAGGAGGGAGAAGCATCTATTTAAGAACACATGGCCCCTAGCAAAAGACACCTGGCTCCCTATAAACTTCCTTATAGATCTGGTTCCCTATCAATGCCCCTATCGGAACTACCATATCTCCTTTTCAGATCCCATGATGGAGAAGGACACCACACAAGAAAGAACGACTCCCTTTCTGGGATTTTCTAGGCTGACCTATAAATCACAGACCTCCTCCAATGCCAACCCATACCTTCTGGTACAGCTTGGCCCTCTTGACTAGTAAAGCTATCTATATCTGTTGAGGTTGGATTAGGTTCCTGCTTCTTTATCCTCATATTGCCTTTTCATCCAGAATTCTAACAATATTGAATATGTGATGGCCATTTATATGCTAGCTTTGAAATGTAAACCCTGAGTAAAGCCCCTTTAGAAGACTGGACATTTCTTTTGTAAGGAAACACATTCTTAGCACACTGTACAGCACTCATAGATGTGTTGCTTACACACATCAGTGGAAAGTTTGTGTTCTCATAACTGCATGTGAATGTATCAGCTTTCTTCATAATTGCCCAACATTGGGAACAGGCAACATGTCCATTAGATAAACAGATAAACCCGCCATACATCTATATGATTGAATGCCATTCAGTGCTAAAAAAAAAGCCATCAAGCCATATATAAAAGAATTTTAAATGCATTTTGCTAATTAAATAATAAAATAAGCCAATCTGTAAAAGTTGCATACTAGGAAATCACATAATATAAATGTCCTGGCAGGGATGAGGATAGTCTAAAGAAACAGCTTTGTCCTTCACTTTGAATATCTCACTACTGAAACAACAGATTCTAAGAAATTGGAACTCCCCCGCCCCCTGGAATCTTATGCTGAAAGGGAGCCTAAAGCCTTGGCCAGACAGAAGTGAATTGTTCTCCCAAGAAGAGATTTACAATTTGTTAGTCCCTTTAGAGAAGAGACAGTGATTAGTCAATGGCAGGTGGGTGGGACAATATCTTGACTGGGGACTGCTTGGATCTGCAGAACTCTGGCTTTCTATTGAACCTTAGTCTCACTTCAGCCAAGTCCCTGAAGACAGACTTGGGGGAAAGGCGTCACTGAGTCACTTTGTCCCTCTTCCCAATGTGGCTGTATTGAATAAATCTCCTTTTTGGTCTTTGCACTATTAATTTTGGCTGTTTTAACTGGCTTATTAAAGACAAGTGATTGAACTTGGCTTCTTGGGGCACAGGCTGTGACACTAAGTAAAATATAAAAAAATTCAAGGATAATAACTTTGTGGAAAAGATAGTGCTATGGATATAGTGAAAAGTTAAGTAGTTCTCAGAGTTCTGGAAAGATAGATGCACAAATAGATGCCATTCTGGGATTTTTAGGGCATAGAAACCATTGGGTGTGATATTGCACATTAGTCAGGATTCTCTAATGGAACAAACTGGATAGAACAAATTTAATACATATATTAATTGAAAGGCAGTGTAGTAGATCGGCTTACACAGTATGTTCCAGGTAGTCTAGCAATGCCCCTGTCCATGCTCAGTCTGTGAGACTGGATGTCTCAGCAGCAACAATTTGACTATGAAGGCCTAGAAAACATTTGGAAAGTTGCTGGTCTTCAGTCTGCATTGGAAGCCTAAAAAAAGCTTGTTCTAATGACAGTGAAGAAATACACAAGAAGATAACCTGCCAGCCAGTGTGAGGGCAAGCAGGCAAAAAGCTACATTTCCATATCCTTTGATCTAGGCTGTCACCAGGAGGTGCTGCCCACATCTAGAGTGGATCTTCCTGCTCCGCTCCAAAAATTCCTCACGTGAGCGCTCAGAGAATTATGTTTCAGTTGATCACAGTTCAGTCAAGTTGACAACCAAGAGCAGCCATCACACACTGTAGTGGTGGGCATACAGTACTATATATATTTCAGTATTACAGAGTGTAAGAATCAAGAGTGAAGCCTGGCATAAACCATGGCCTCTGATTAATTATATGTCCTTAAAATGATTCGTTGGAACACACATACTGCTCTGGGTTGGCAGCTGTGGGAGGGACACGCTGCTTTTCTTAGGAAAGATGGAGCACTGTGCGCTATGGGAACTCTTTGTGCTGGAAGAACAGTATTACTGTGAGTCTATACTAAACAGGGTGTGTGTATAAACATATGCAGCTATAACGGGACCTCTGATCTCCCTCATAACACTCTCCTACAAGCTCCAGCCCCCCTTGCATCCATGATTATTGTATGCATTTTCTGATTTAAAGAATAATGTTGTTTTGATGGGTTACAGAAGCATTTAATAAGATGTCCCATGGTGTGTGGAACATGATTGTGAAGGATGGTCACTATTAAGGAGATGGATCTTGTCACCCATCACCCCCAACTGTGTTTGTGACTTCAGCTAAGTCATTTTCTTCCCCTCCATGAAACTAAAATGAGATTCAACTGGCTGATCTCTGAGGCTTCCTTCTATTCTTTTACTTAAAAAAATCTTTCTAACTGAATAATATTTTCTAATCACTGAACCATGGATGAATTGAAAGCTGTATTTTTGTAACTTTAATAATCACAGTGTTTTAAGATGCATAGTCTGGGCAGTGTTCTTCTGGCTTCCATAAGAGGCAGATTCTGAGAATCTCTTATGCAATTCTTTATAAATAATTACAGAAATATTTCTTACATTAATGGCTAAGTTTAATTATGATGTATGGCATTCTACTTCTTGAGATTATTTTAGAAAGTATTCAGTATAATCTGTCAGACAGGGGTAAGAGAGACCAGTCATTTTCTTTTTAACTTATTTTGTAAAATATTGCATATTTACTTATGTTCTGTTTTTATTTATTTTATTTTGTGTATATTCATTCTATTTTGTTTGTACACATTTGTGTGTCTCTGTGTGTACGTGCTTGCCCTTGAGCATATGAGCATATGTGAGAGCCATATGGAGAAGCTAGAGTTTGACATGGGGTATCTTCCACAATTACTTTACTCTCTGAAACAGCGCATCTCGCTGAACCCGGGGCTCACTGATTTGTCTAGACTAGCTGACCAGTGAGCTCCAGGGAACGGGCTGTCCCTAACTCTGGACAGCACTGAGATTTCAGACGTATGTCCACAGACCAGCATTTTATGGGGGCCGAGCTTCTAAAGTCATCATCCTTGACAACATCCGTTTACTGAGACATCTTCTCGTACCTTGATGTTCTATTTTCAAATTCATTTGCTTTTTTTATGTGTATGAGTGTATTGCCTGCATGTATGTAAGTGCGCCTGTCATGCAATACTTCAGAAGTCAGAAGAGGGCATTGGATCCCCTGGAGCTGGCGTTATGGATGATTGTAAGCTGCAATCCATAGAAGCGGGCAGGGAGGCTGATTTTGGTCTTGGAGATCAAAGCCAGGGTCTTGTAAAAATTATTCCCCAAATCCTGCCATCTATCCTCCTAAAATCTTCTAAGGTTTTGAGGTGTTGGTCTACCCGCATAATAGGTGGGAAAATCCAGACCAACACATTACGGCATTGCATCCATTAAAAATTCTTTGAAACGATTCCCTTTAATTCCCTTCTATCCCACACTGCAGGATTATACACTCTGCCCCACCAGCATGTTCTGTAGTAGTATTGTGCTGCTTTCCCCCTTTGTATAGCAAATATTCAGACTTCACTTTGTAAGGGCTTTATGAAAGCAAAAATCCCATCCCAACCATCACTTAACAATATTAGCAGCAAGCGCTTGTGTTCCTACCTTTTTGCTGGACGCTATTTTGGTTTTGTGTGTTTCTTTGTGTGTATGAGACAACATCTGAGTATGTAATTCAGTCTGTCCTTGAGCTTGAAATTGATCTCCTTTCTCAGCCTCCTCAGAAGTATATGTGGTCACACATGGCCCCACTATTTTGTTTTCAAATTGATTCTCCCAAAGAACCCTTGAAAGTGTCTTTCTAAATTCAGATTTCCATGTTGCAGATGAAAGCAGTGAAGGGCTAACATGGTCAAGTATTCAGTTAGCAAGCACCTGAGCTAGGACTCCAACTCGGGTAGGTGCGAATACTCTTAATAATATCTTTAAGTTTTATCATATAAATAGTGTCCGTATTGATAGCCTCTTAGAGTGGTAGGTTTGCACAGGGAATCTTCCCATGCATTCTTACCAGTGCAATCTTCTTGTGGCTCTAACTTACTTGTGACTCTCATGTATTATCAGGAACAGAAGATCAGAGGCTAATGCCTTGGTAGTGAGGTGGTGCTGAGTTATTACTAGTGATATAGAAGATCCTGGTCAATGTCTCTGTTGTACTACGTAGCCAGACCAGAGATGCACAGAAAGAAAGGTCTTACTGTTTAACCCAACCCAATTGTAGTTAGAGCTGAGCACCCAAATTCTCCAAGTGTTTTGTGCCTCATAGTCCCAGCTTTGTTTCAGCAAAATTAGCTATTAGACGATGTAACCAATGCTTTCTGCTAAGGTGGACATGATGATGTGGTGCTGGATTGCTGTCGCTGCTACTTGGGAAACATTTTTCCCTATGCTGGGTGACTTGTAGAACTTTGCAAGAAATGTGGCCTGTCCTGCCTGCATGACTTTTCTTTCATCAGCAGAGAGCAAATGGGCCAATTTTCAGTCATATTTCTAGAGACTGGACTTTTTTTCTTTGGAGATCAAATTTGGACATTTTGAAGTGTCAGAACTAGGGTTAATCAGAAATAAAATGTTGAAGGTAGTTGACCGATTCTCAGCATACTTTGTGAATAATAACTCAGAGATATGTTTTAGTTTTATTCTGACACTTCATTTTAACTAATTAATCTCAGAGTACTTATAGTTTCCAGTCCAGAATCTTCTTCTGTGCAAATAGAAACGATCCACATACTGTGAAGCATGGCTGCCATATAAATGGTGGGCGGAGACATGACAGGTCCAGCCTCATTTACCGGTGGAACACACCTGACGTCACGCATCTTGAGGACTGAGTCTTTACAGCAGCACTTCTCCAATTCCAATTAAAACTGACAGACATTATTTTAAACTTAAAATTATGAATTGAAACTCATATTTCACCCTTTCTTCAGGACACTTTCATTCAACAATCAATCGTGATCACCACTCATTCAGAGTCCCTAATGCTTTTGTTTCCTGTTCTCACTCTCCCTGACCTGACATACCTGCCTCTTTGGCAAACGTGTGCAGGTGCCCTTGGATCTGGTCTTGGCACCTGTGTGTGCTTCATCTTCACAGGCGACAATTTTTGAGGCAACCTAGCCATGGAGGAGGTGCGGCTGACACTGCTGTCACAGGAGCCGCTAACTGAGGACTCTGGAGAAGGGACACATTCTCCGAAGCATGCGAGGCTGCCCACCGGGGTAGATGCCACCCACCCTATGACTAGGCTTCTGCCCTGACAGATGCTGTAATTTAAGACGTTTGTTGCTTTTTTCTTGACATTGATTCTTTTGTCAGTGCTCCTAATAAGTGCTTGTCAGTTCATTTTACCATAAAATAGAAGTAATTCCTTTGCAATTTCCAAGGATTTCAGAGAAGTTGATTTCTGAGACTTAGACCACTACATTTTATACTACCATGGTGCATCTTGGCACTGGATAATGTCTTTGTG
Organism: Eospalax fontanierii; assembly: GCA_035773235.1. NCBI lineage: Eukaryota > Metazoa > Chordata > Mammalia > Rodentia > Spalacidae > Eospalax > Eospalax fontanierii. The sequence continues at coordinate 12,044,584 of CM069546.1, forward strand.
CATTTGGTGTAGGCCTTTGTTTCCTTTAAAAAACTAGCTAAAGGTATCTGTTGGGTGAAAACTAAGGAAATAAACTTGTTTACAATAAAACAAAAATAAATCTGGATCTGGTGGCAGAGGTCTGTAATCCCAGTTCCCAGGGAGATTGAGGCAGGAGGATTACAACTTCAAGACCTAACTTGGTTACAGAGTGAGTTCAAGGTTAGCCTGGACAACTTAATTAAGGACATATCTGTAAAAGTTAGAAAGGCGAGGAGCTGAGAGATGGCTCAGTGGTTAAGAGCACTGGCTGATCTTGCAGAGAACCCAGGTTCAGTTCCTAGCACTGTCGTTGTGGCTAACAATCATCTGTAACTCCAGTGCCAGGGGATCCGATGCCCTCTTCTGACCTCCAAAGGCATTACACAACATGAGTAGATTTACATAACTGCAGACAGTACATTGATACACATAAAATAAAATAAAAATAGTAAATAAAATATTTTTTAAAAGTTAGGAGAAAGGGAGAGATAGAGATAGAGAGAGAGATTGTGATATTGTGATATACCAGTGTTAGAGAGAGTTTTACTAACATGCCATGGATGTTACCCTAAATTCAGTCCCAAGTACCACAAAAGAAAGGAAGGAAGGAAGAAAAGAAAGAAGAAAGGAAAACAATTCAATAAAAGAGAAAGGAAATTCTGAAGTTCCTTTTCATCAAGTGGGATTTGAGATACTTTAGTCAGCACACTATTTATTACAGTGCAGGAGAATCAGCAATAGGGGAGAAGGGTGGTCACACACTTTTAGATCTGGGCACAAGGAAGGAAATGACAAAACCCAAAGAATAGCTTTTGGACTGAAGGCTTTATAGTGGCAGGAATGAAGTCTTCAGTAGTTCCCACTGTATCCCAGCCCTCAGTAAAGTGCGTGGCAGACATGTACTCACTGAACATGTGATGAGTAAATGCACTGTGTGCACGTCCTTAGATGACCTAGGGTGGATTGCAGTTATTTTTCCCTCTAAAGCATCTTAACTGTTTCTTAGATTGGGATGCAACTTAGACTGAAAAGGAAGTGATTTGTTTTTATTTGGAAGCAGACAGTTCCTGATATTAGTTAGGAACAAGGACACAAAGATGCATTTGAATGGACTTGAGACTTGAAGTCTACACAGTTTTCTTTTTAATCACTCCACTTATATACATATATCATTATTCTGAATTAAGCATTGTTTGCCTTCTGAAGTTCTGTCCCTTGGCTTTGGAATGCAAGAATAATTGCAGGCTATGACAAACTGATTATCAGCTTGCTCTAAAATTATGGCCAAGATCACCCCTCAATTACTGGGTATCAACAAAAGGACATGAAATGATCCAGAAAAGTTGACTTATGTTGTACAGTTCTGCCAACTACTTCTAACATGAGGGCAGTTCGGGTAACAGCATCTCTCTGGAAGTGGTCCAGAGAAAGTTGCCCAGAGTCATCCTGAGCCATATAAATGATGCTATTTAGCAGATGATGGAAACTATCCATATACTGGTGAGAAATGAATTGGAGGTATAGTAAGCCTTGAGATGTCATATAGAATGTACACCTGAAAGAATAACAGTAAATGCATCTGATGGACAGAAACACTTGACTACTTCCATCATGAACATTTAAGAGTGATGCACCCATGTCACCATTTTTTTAAACATAAGCTTCTTAAAACTTCAATGGAAATGAGAAAACTATGTAAAGATAGACTGACGCACTATTCTCTGGTGTCATTTCATGATAGAGCAGTGGGACGCACATTGCGTTTACTAAAGGTCTATTCACTTGAAGGATGGAAAATATGTCGCAGGTAATGACTGATGGTGGGAAAATCACTTCTCCTCAACGCCTTACTTTCCTTCTGAACCAAATGAGTAAAAACAATTGGTCTAGTTATACCCTAGATTTTTTTTTCACATGTTATCATGACTGTATCTTGTTGTTGGTAGTGCTCATGGTGATGATGGTGAAAATGGTCTTTGTGACATTGATGGTGATAGTTCTGGTGATGGTGATGGTGGTAGCTGGGATGGTGGAGGTAGAGGTGCTGGTGGTGGTTGTGGTGGTAGTGAGGGTTGTGGTGGTGAAGGTGGTATTGGTGCTGGTGGATGTGGTGCTGGTGCTGGTGTTAGGGCACGTATTAGTGTTTGTGTTTCAGGACAATTCTTTGAACCAGTCAATATTGAATCCTTAATTGCTACTTAAAATATTTCTGTATAGTTTCTTAAAAGAAAATGGTTTTGAATTTGGTTATCGCTCTGCTTAATTTTGCTTTTGTTTATATGCATTATCCTCTTCTAATTTTTGTAGACTTGAAAGAAACCACCATCCTCAGGGACGGGGAGAAGACTGCACTGGAATCTGTGTGGAGATTAAAGCTCGTGTGGAAACTGTCCCTGGGGTGGCAGCCTGAGCGTATTATTTCAGTCCCAATGTTGCCCTGACATTTGTGTCTAAGATTCAAGAAGATTAGGACTGCAAAGGTAAGGATGTATACTTTTTACATTTGTCTAAGATTCGAGAAGATTAGGACTGCAGAGGTATGGATGTATGCTTTTTACATCTTAATTTTTAAGATAAATGTGATACATTTAAAAGTCAATTATTTTTATTGTCTTACTCTGCTGCTGCTCTTTCTTTTCTTCTGTCTTTTCCCTTTTAAGGAATATCTTTTCTTCTGTTAGAAGCTTGTGGGATGTGGTGAGATAGACCAAGGTACAGTGGGGGAAATGGGAAGAAGCCTCTACTGGTCTAGTGATGATTACGTGGAAAGCATGGCAGAGAAAGCAGACAACTGGACAGGTGTCTGACAGAAAGAAAAAATAGGTTACCATAATGTAGATATTTATGTCATAGAAGCCTTTCAGTAAGATGATGAATAAGGGTGCCGTGTAAAACTTGATTTATTCCTGTTTTCTGTGTCCATGGGGAACTTCTGGTAAAGTTTATACTTGTTTTAAGTTCCTTAGAACTGCTGTTGCAATTCTTTTTGATATATACCAATGCTGGGGCTGATTCTAAGTCAGTCAAAGGATTCTTAGTTTTTGGTTACAACGATAAATATCATGGTAATAGTAATTGGAGAGCAATCAAGGAAAGATGAATATGTATATATTTTTATGCAAACATATATATTATATAAATAATTTGTTGGATAGCATCTAATTACTTTCTCTGTGTTTATAGATCAATGTGTGTGCAGAAGTTTATGTTTACAAATATGGAGGATGTCAGGGCAGGTAGATGAAAGAGAAAAGGGCGGAATGCCCGCAGCTACTATTTATAAAGCGTTTACAGTGAATCAGATATTATGTTATAACCTTTGCAAAACTTTCTGTAGATCTCATGATAACATAACCATGTGGAATAGAAACTTCTGGGAAGCCAAAGGGGAGGGAGGAAAAGTAGGTTTCTAAGGCCGTGGGACTCAGGGGCCAGACTTACTTCCAGACTTACAATTTCAGTCTCCATGATTATCTGAATAGGATAGTAAGATCATATTTGCACTTGGGAAAATATAATTTGATGGGAGCACCTGACATATTCACAGGGGATTGTAAGACGCCTTGGAAAGCTCTGTTGGTGACTCATTTACTGTGCTTTCCATTTCTGTTAATGGAGAAATATAACCTAATGTGGAACTAACGAACTATGACCTTGGTATAACTTTATTCTGTATGGTAAATGAACAAGTCCTAGCAAATGTATTTAATACCCTGAGCATGCTTGATAATAAGTGTGCTTGTTGATACATGCAAGAATTTCCATGAGAACTTTATGGTAGTGCCTTTAAAGTTTTAGCCTTTTAAGCTTCTACTTTAGATCTGTGTTTAAAAGCTATAAGATGGAAGAACTCTCCATTCTAAGCTTTAAGATAAGACAGACAAACACATAATAGCTACAGTGTGTAAGCACCTTGAGGATGATGCCTCTTGTACTGGTCTTAAGGAAGCACCTGCTACCATGTGTCTTCTCAATTAAAATAGCTAAGATTGTATTTGCGTCAGCAATATATCCTGTTACTGGGGAATTTCACAACCGCATCCTTGCCTGAAATATCTACTTTTGTGTAAAAAACACTGGCAGTTTAAATTTCCTCTAATGACCTAAAGAGCATGTATATTTCTGTAGTGGAGGACTCAAATCCACCAGTATGATAACTGCCAAAGAATGATATGAAATCTTACAAAAGCTTGTGTGTGTTTCTGGTCCATGCCTCAGTTTCTGTGGAGCATAGCCTAGTCTGAGGCCTGTGCATAATAAATGATAACATTTCTCCACTTCCTGAGTATGGTTTGAGTCCAGGTTAATTTCTGTTACACCTTCAAAAGAGAAGGTGAAAAACAACAGAGACAAAATAAAACCAACCAGTAGCACTTCCTTATAATACAGAGGATGGGGGAGCTGGGAGGACACAGAGGGCCACAGGTGGGGTGGGGCCCCTTCTGATGGCACTGTGGGACTCCCATAGGCCAGATACTCATAGAAGGAGGAGGTGCTGGCCTGGTGAGGATAGAGATAATCATAGCTGCATGTCCGCCTTCACTGTGGCTCTGCGTTCTTCCCTGTTCCTTGCTTTCAGACAGTTACCAGTGGATCTTGCTTCAACAGAGACGCACACACACTTTTTCTCTGCTCTTTCCAAATACCAGTGAAGAAATGGTCCAGGTCTGATATTCACATGGCTCATAGACCTCTGAACCAAAAATAGTGCTGAGGGATGGGGGAACATGTGAGGGAAATAATGTCAAATAAATGCCTCTCCTTCTTCTCAGCAAAAGTTTCTTTGTTCTTTTAAAAAATTCAGTTTGTTTTCTATCAAAGGGCTTCTTTAAAGCAGTTCAAGTATAAACACTAATTTGGAATTCATTTCCCATTAACATGATTTCAAAGGCCAAACTGATAATTTAATGATTGGAAAGGAGGCACACATACCCACAGTGTACCTTTTTTGAGTTCTTGCAGGAGGATAAACACGCTACATAATAGATGCTTCACTGAGCTATAGCTCTCTTTGCTCACACATCCTTGATCTCTCAAGAAAGGAATCTTAAAAGCTCTTCCTTGTTTCTCCCAAAAGCCTAGAGAAGATTAGGGGTTGGGATTTTGAAGACTGAGCTCTTTATTTTGAAAGTGTTGATCTTTAATTCAGAATGTCTGTGTTCTAGATGCCAACAGCTTATAACATATATTCAGCAAAGTTTTAGCGATCTTGGCTATAAAAATGTTCTTGGTTGGGAGACCAATCCCCTGTTAAGGGAAAGTAAAGCTGTTTCTGTTACAGAGGATATATAGAGAGAAATGTCTACTATACAGTCAGTGCATGCTTATCACAGGGCTCCATTCAGTTGGTACATAGATAGGAAGAGACAACATCTTGTTTCCAGAATGATAAAGGGAGTGAGATGCTATTAGCACTGTCCATCTACCACAGTACCCTCTGGCTCCCATGACCTGGATTACTGGATAGAGTTCTCAGGTGCATTTTCTTCTGAAGGCCAACAGTATGAATTAGTAACTCTGGAACCATAATTTATAAAGGGTAAATCAAAGTTGTTATCAAAGCAGTGCTTGAACATTAGAAAATTTATTTAATTCTTCAAGTCAGTACTGTTTAAAATAAGGTTCATAAGCCAGTAGCATCAGTACCGTCTTAGCTTGGGAAGCATGCAAATTCTGAGGCCAGCCTGGGCTACCTAGTGACATATTTCTTAGAAAAATTGAAACTGCCCTCTGGGTAGGATTTATTATTCCTCTGTTACAGATGTACAAAGTGACTCTTAGAAAACTATTGACTTGTCCCACTTCATACTGCTTTTTCTAGACACTGAATTATGGAGTCATAAATGACTCTATTCTTGGCTTAGATGTGCAGAAGTAGTCCTCGGGAAGAGGCATCCAGAATGGCCAGTAGGAGGAGTGGTTATTAAATGTGTGGACTGTTGATTTTATTAGTAACTTTGGGGAAGTAAAATGTTAATAATATATATCACTCTTGTCCTAAAGGATCATTGCTGGAGAAAACATTTCTCTCAGAGTGATTTTTCTTGATAATGGACCGTTACACAAATCATATTTCCAATCAGGGTTGTTCTGTGCAGAGCCCTGGGCCAAGGTTGCCTTGCTATAGTCTAAACTTCTCCTTTTTCTGTTTGTTCTACCAATGGAAAACCACTGAACTGCTCCTGTGCCTCAGTTTCTTTATCTGTAAATATCAAACTCACCTGTGATGGAGTGAATATTAAATGGATTTCATCCTGTGAAGTGCCAGGATATTCTGATGACTTTAAGACCTGTCCGGCTGATAAGCCATTGGGTCTAGTTGAAAAATTCATATGAAGAATTGTATTCCTATATTCCTACACAAAAGAAAACCAGGACTGCCTGCTGTATAGGAGGTCTCTGAGTCCCTCTAGACACATATGCGATTTGCTTAATTATAGCTCATAGCAAAATGTTATTTCCTAAAAATGGTATCAGTTTCATTTTAAGAATTTGCAAACTCTGAATGAAGTGGACCCTTTTGCCAAAGGGGGGCAAAGGCATTTAATTAATATGTATGAAATTACGTTGAGGAAAAAAAAAACTGTCATTAAATGTAAATGTTATGCTTTATCTGTCCAGAGGGACAGAAAGGGAGTCGAAAGCTATTTGCATGTTTTACAGATACCAGCAAGGTTAATTGTCTGGAGGACACCGGAGAGCTGAATTCCTTTGTGCACTTCACAGTTTTACTTTTTCCTGTGACTTCAGCATCCGTCTCTATTTTAGCTGGGCTTTTGAAAGTCTCAATTTCCAGGGTGTAATTTAAAAGCCAGAAAAATTGCAAATGTGTGCAAGCTAATGGAGCGTGATATTGACAAATTAATTAGTCTATTTCCAACCTGTTCTCTTGGTAGAAAAGCTCTACGTACCTCCAAGAAATAGTATCAAAGGCAAATCAAAAGCTGCCTTTGGGGACAGATTTTATTGTTGCTTCTGATAGTCATCACTGAGTGTGAAGATGTGGCTGACTCAGAAGAGTGACCCTGCAGATACTGTTATGTGTGTGTGTCTGTGTGCATCTAAGTATGTTTGTGTCTGAGTATGTCTGTCTCTCAGTGTGTCCGTGCCTGTGTGTGTGTTTTCCCCTTCAGAATGGTGCTCGTTGGCACAGTCTTACATTGCCTTTGCCATCCTGTACATTGCTTGAAAGCTTACCTGCTTCTTTTCCATGTGGAAATGATGGTTCTTGTATTTTTGTCCCCCATAGCAAACCATCAGACCACAGCTAACTTGGCAACCTTGGTGACAGCCTTTCCTTATGGTTTCTTCTGTTTCCCAGAATTTCTCCTGAAGTCCATTGCGCATTAGAATTTTGCCTCAGATCGTAAATATTTTAGTGTCAAAAATGAGAAGATTAAAAAAAGAAAGAAAACGAGAAAAAAACAAGTCATGCTTTCCCCTGAAAAGAGAAAAATGGGCTGGAGAAGCAGAACACTGCTTTCTACAGCTGGCTCAGCTTGTCTTTGTGGCTAGTTGACACACACCCAACACCTTCTAGGAGTTGGCAGTTGGGCTAAGGTTTGTCATTTGATGTCCACATGACAATACCTCTCTTTTGGGTCTTAGTTTCCTCATCTGTAAAATGTATCATTAGATCAGATAAAAAACAATACTAAGGATGAGAGCCGGACATGGTGGCACTCATGTATTAGTCCCAGCACTCATGAGGCAAAGGCAGGTGGATCTCTGTGAGATGAAGGCCAGCCTGATCTACACAGAGAGTTCTAGGCCGGCTACAGTTATAGGGAGACCCTGGTTTAAAACAGCAACAGAAGCAAGCAAGCAAGCAAGCAAGCAAACAAACAAACAAAAACTAAGGCTGTCTTGAAGACTTACCCTCGGGGCCGGTCAACTACATAGAGCCAAGGATGACTATGAAAGCCAATGCAGGAATCATAAATGTACTTAAAACATTGTGGGACTTTTATGGGGGGATTTGTTTTTTGTTTGTTTGTTTGTTTAAATAGACTATGTGGTTCTTGTGTATAAACTTTGCACATGACAGCATCATATTATAGCTCAGCAAGTATAGTTTCCTTCAATTTCAAATTAATTAGTAATTACTGGTGATAAAGGAACACACTCTAAGCCTATGTGACAGCTACATAAGAATGTACATTTTGAACTTGTAATTCCAAATAGACAGAGCTAAAGAACTTTTATTTCAGTGCTGGAGAGACAGCTCAGAGTTCTTGGATAGGACCTAAGTTCAGTTTAGCATCTATACTGGGCAGCTCACTACTGCCTGGAACTCCAGCCCTAGGGGATCCATCACTCTTTTCTGGCCTTTCCAGGAAACTGCAGTCATATGTATATACACACAAACAAACACACATATACATAATTAATTAAAAAAAATAAAAGAACTTTTACATGAACTGTATGAAATACTTCATACTGAATTTTGGCACTTACTTTGTTCAATGAGATCTTTAGAATAAATCATAATGTTTCTTGAGGTTATTTTTGCATTTTTACATCTATGTAAGTCTAGAAATGTCTTTTTTCCATTTTCAACAATGGATCTTCCAAAGTTCTAGTTTTACCATTGATCACACTGAGAGAAGTCAGGTTAGGCAGCTTTCTTAATGCTCTCTGGAAGAATAAGAGGTTTACTGATTTGATCTGTCTGTTGGTTCCTTAAAGTCTACCCACTTGACCCAACTCTACCTCAAGGTTTGTGTGGTCTCTGAGGACCTTAGGACACCTCCTTTAGTGCTCCTTGATTCGCTTCTCAGTACAGGAACAACGTTTTTGCTTTGACATTTTTTTTCTTTATTCAAACAATTACCATTTTAGGATTCTCCCTTTGACAGTGACTGAAGGAAAGATTTGTATTTTACCCCTTGAGCTTGTGTGTTGCTGTCTGTTTATTTCTACTGGATTTTATGTAAGGGTTTTGAGACTTAATGAAATGTGTGTTCTTACATTTAGAATCTTGTACAGATTAAGGTTTATTTACAGGTTAAATCTCTCTTTAACTATAAAAATGACCATTTTAAGTTCCATCAGCAATTCTCTAAAAGATATGTTCATAACTAAAGGAGTTTATGTTGAAACGTCTCTATGGTGCAGATCTGTGTCCTATCGATGGTCTTTGATGCACTCCCCCTCCCCAGACAGGGAGTTGGTGACACACCAAAGTAACCATACTGATAGAGTCCAACTGAAATGAACCTGAGTTGATTGGGATCACTTATGAGATCGTGGGTGAGGGGATAGTAGCACCTTGGCAAGAGCCTCAATGATTCAAAGGCACTTTGGTCACTCACCAAAAACCCACCCCATGGTATGAGGGTGACTCTCAAGACATGGAGCCCTGGCACTCTCTGAACAACATTCAGGAAACTGGGCAAGTTGGTAAGTCTCTCTCCTCAACAGCTCTTACTGCTTATACAATCTTGGTCAGGGAGGGAGGCTGTGAATCTGGTCACTTTTCATGGACATCCTGAGACTTAGGAGTTGCTTCTTAACTAAGTCTTAATGAGCTTTTCTTCAGACTTCCTGAGTCTTAATGAACCTCTTTTCGGGATTCTGTTCAGTGTTGCTAATTGGAAAAAAAAATACATAACAAATGGTCTTAGAAAGATTTTTAAAATTTTTAATTATTTTTATTGTATGTCTATGAATGTATTGTTTACATGTGTGTTAATGCACCCACATTGTGTAATACCCACAGAGGTCGGAAGAGGGCGTCAGATCCCCTGGAACTGGTGTTAAAGACGTTTGTTGGCTGCCATGTGGGTGCTAGAACCTAAACCCAGGTCCTCTGCAAGAGCAGTCAATGCTTTTAACCGCTGAGTCTTCTCTCCAGACCATCAGGGAGACTTTAAAAACCCATGGCCTTGCTTGTTCTTTCTCTTAGCTTTGCTGACACCTCCTGCCCCGCCCAGCTTTCCTGTCAGGATATTCACTTTGTTTAGCTCCCACTGAAGCTCTGCTCTGTGCTCGCAGATTCCTGTGGATCCAAAAGCGGTAATGTGAAAATGATTGAAGGATACTCCTCCGCCCATTGTTGCTGAGCCACGCAAAGATTTTAACGTGCAAAACCTTTTCCTGTTTCGTGTACCTTCTCTCTGCTATCTCCCTGCTTGGGCTTGTCTTGCTCCACACCCCTCCATCCCCAGTTTGTCCACCACCCGCAGAGAACCTCAATATTTTACAAAAATGACAGATCCTTTTCTATTTTTTCTGTTCCACGCCCGCCTGCTGGTTCTTTTGCCTATAGCATTCATCTAACAATAGCAGTAGAGCTGGAATTCCCCATTTTTAAATGTCCAGTTCAGTAGAGGCCCATGGAAACTGAAGTCACTTGTTTTCATTGGATTTCATTGTGATTCCTTCAAACCGACAGTAACTTTCATTGCAAAAAGGGCTCACTATAGTTGTACTGATGGGTCAGCACATCTCTGTCCCCCAGAACTGAACTCAAAGATTCTTATTTTCCTTCCTGTATCTTCTAATTCTCACCTCTATTTGACATACAACTAGTGATTGAGTGGGTATATATATTATTAAATGTATTTAGTTTAAAAATTAGTCATTTACTGCTTGGGTTTTTATTATTTCATTTTTGTGGTATATATGTATCTGATTTCTGTTGGCTTAATGTTGCTAAAATATTTATTTTTTATTATTTTTATTTTACATGTATGAGTGTATGACCAGCATGAATGTAAGTGTACCCATATTGTACAATGGCTGTAAAGATCAGAAGAGGTTGTCAGATCCCCTGGAACTGGAGTTGCGGACAGTTGTTAGCAGCCAAGTGGGTGCTGGGAATCGAACCTGGATCCTTTGCAAGAGTAGCTAGTGTTTTTAACCACCCGGCCATCTCTCCAGTCCCTTGCTTAGTTTTTTTTTTTTTTTTTTTTTTTTTTTCTTTTTCACCTGTGAAAAAAACTGTAAAGCCTACCCATCTTCCCCCAGAACTGGCACTACAGATGGTTGTGAGCTTCCATGAGGGTACTGGAAACCAAACTCGGTTCTTCTACAAGAGCAGCAAGTGCTCTTAACTGTTGAGCCATCTTTCTAGTTTGAAAATTTTGTGAACTCTAACAACCTGCCAGACTCAATCTGCTATCCATCAGAAACTGAGGAGCATCCCTGCAATATGTTATTATGTACAGAATGTTTCCAGAATGCTTTTCTATTGTTCTTTATCATATAATATATAAACATTAATATCCTTGAAGATGTTTCTGGTTTTAATACACTTATTCTTTTACAAGATCTTTTTCAAAATATTTTATGTTACTGAAGGATAGATCTGATGATTCATAGCTACTGATTTTGTTTTCTGACTGTTGTTATCTTATCTACAGATAGCATTTTGTTGTTCTTATTGCTGTTAGAAGAAACAATATGGATAAGTCTGCTGAAAAGTTAATTCAGAAATATAATAAAGCTGATAAAAGCTGTTTCCCCCAGAGAAAGAAGCACAGGCAGTTCATCTGAATGTCCTCTTCCCATCCATTTTATTACTGGGTGGTCAGTTTCTGCAATGAGAATTTGGATTGTCTTCCCAGATGAGCATATGTAAATACAGACATCTACACACAATTGCAGGATGCATTTGGAGCCATGTAAGCCTATTCATGGATGAAAAGCTAGAAACCAATCCTATAGTAATATACAGGACATTAAAAAATTTTATTTTCATTTTATGTGTATGAATGCTTGCAGAGACTGCAAGAGGGCGTCAAAACCCCTGGAACTGGAGTTAGGGTTAGTTGTTAGCTGATGCTTGGGTGCTGGGAACTGAACCTGAATTGTCTGCTAGAACAGTCTTATCCGGCAAGTCATCTTTCTAGCCCCTATAGAAGGCATTTTGAACCTAATTTAAGCAATTTGTGATTCTAGCCTCATTCTGTTTTAAGAAATAAAATGATCCCATATAAAGAAACCTGTGATCTCTAGGAGAGATTCTAATCATAAGATATAAGGAAAACAGATCTTCCTTATGTAATGACTGGCATCTAGAACTCTCCCTGGGATTTTATGAGTAAACTCAAGCACAAGCTTGTACCTCTGTGCATCTCAACACAAACTAAATAAACACAAATGTCAAAAAGAATGAAATAGGGATTAACTAGGAAATATATGGCTTTACAATATCTTTGGAAACTATGTAGAGAAAATACTTTTACATAGACCTAAGCATACTAAAAACCAAATCAGTACCCAATAGATGTCTTAACATTTGGAAATATGATAAAGCATGGGCAAGAGATTTGAAAGGACCGAAAAGAGGGAACTGATTGAAACTTGATGTGTAATGTAAGCATTCCTCTTTTTCATTGATGCTTCTTAATGAGCTAATAATGGTATTTGACACAGAAGAAGAACCTGAAGGGCTCTTTTCTGAAGATATTGAATGAATTTCTGAAGTGGAAAGCTGCTTGGTGGAATGGAGGTTCAAGGAATGTCCTTCCTTTCATCACTTGTGCAGGTATCCCAAGGCTGGATTTAGTTCTCTGATTCAGTCTATCCCTGGTGAAATCCAGCAGTGATCCAGCTTCATCATTCCTGTGAGCCTCAAGTCACAAGGCCATGACAATTATGTGTGAGGCCAAGAGGGAAAACAGGCCTGATATGAATGTATTAAAATCGATGCATATTTACAGTATCTCAACTCACTCATGTGCAGTTGATGATAGCATTAGGGGAAATAATTCATGTGTCTGTCATTTACTAGTGGAATCATGTTTTTAACACACAGGGATATATTTACTAATGTAGTGAGTTTTATTTCTTTTATGGTTTTTATAGTTTGACCACCTCATTGTATGCAATACTATTCAACTATTTGAATATGTGCATCATCTTAGACTACATGAAAAGTACATAAAATACTTTATATGATGGACAGATTTTTGTAATGTATTTTGAAATACAGTACTCTAATAATGTTTCTTGTTTGTTTTAATTATACTTGACTTTTGTCTCTACTAGGCATGGTTGTGAAATATAAGCCTAGGTAAGGTATGGTGGTTTGAATGAGACGTGTCCCTCATAGGCTCAAGTATTTTAACCCTTGGTCCCCAGGTGATGATGCTATTTGGAAAGGTCATGGAATCTTTAGCAGGTACAGCTTTGCTGAAGGAAGATGTCACTAAGGCTGCGGAGCTGTTCAGAGTTCATAATCCCACTCCACTCACTTTCTGCTTTTGCCTGCCATTGGAGATGGGAGCTCCCAGCTTTCTGCTTCCCAAACTGCACCTGCCACTTGCTGCTGTGCTTTCTCACCATGATAGATTCTTACTCTTCTGCAACCATAAGCCAAAGTAAACTCTTTGTTCCATAAGTTGTTTCCATCATAGTGTTTCAAACAGCAACAAAATAGGTAACAATGATTGACACCTTTAATATGCACTTTCATGGAAGTATGTTCACATTTTTTGCCCAATTAAAAATACTTCATTATTTTTATTCTATGTATATGAGTGTATTGCCCGCATGCGTGTAAGTTCACCTGTGCCATGCAATGCCTACAGAGGTCATAAGAGGGTGTTGGATCCCCTGGAACTGGAGTTAATGATAGTTGTTAGCCACCATGTGGATGCTGGTAACTGAACAGGCTCCTCTGCAAGAGTAGCCAGTGCTCTTAACCACTGAACCATCTCTCCAGCCCCCACGGCCTCCTTTAAAATTTTTTGATTACTTTCCTACCTTACTGATTTGTATGAGCTTTAAAAAAATATTTTGGCTAGAAGTGCTCCGTCAGTCTTATCTATTACAGACATGCTGATCAGCCCTACTCCTTGACTTTTCATTTTCTTAATGTCTTCTGAAGTTGTTCTTTTGTTTGTTTTTCATTTGTTTGAGACAGAGTCTCCTGTAGCCTTAGCTGGCCTAGAACTAACTCACTGTGCAGACCAGGCTGACCTTTACTCACAGTCATCTGCTTCTGCCTCACAAGTGCTGAGATTAAGGGGTGACCACCATATTCTGTTTGAATTTTTAATACTGAAGAAGTCTAATTCACATTTCTATTTAAGAATTTATGCTTTCTTATGTTTAATACTTTAGAAGCTACTGCTTGTCTTAAAGTATAAATATAGTCTTCTGAATTTTCTTAAGGAAATTTATTGCTCTAGGTTTTACATTTAGGACTCTGATTTTTCTTAGTTGCTTTTTATATTGGGAAGCTTTCTAGTTTCAAACATAGTGTGCCAGCTTTTAGATTCACCGGAATGTTTGCTAGTTTCCCACGGTAGCAACAGAAGCCATCCTTCTTTGGTGGCCTCATTCCTCTGATCTCCAGATCTCCAACCTCAGAAATTGTCCCAACTCCAAGAGTGTCCTCTGTCTGCTCACCTAGGAAGGGCATGGCCCTCTGGTCTTTGATTCTTTCAAATTTGTAATTCTTCCATCTTTAGAAAGGTTTGTCTATGTCTTATGGGTTTTTAGCAATGAGTTTGTTTTTCTGTCTTTACCATAGTGGAAATTTCAATCTCTCATTTTTTAAAAAAACTAAAGACTGTCCACCATATGCAGGAGACCAATAGCATGTCTCCTACCCTTTGAATGATTGTATTCCCTCAGAATTCTTGTTGGAACACTTCTCAATACAACTGAAAGTGTCCTTTGGAAGATGATTATTTCATCAGTGCTGAATGGGGCTAATCCACTTATGGAAAGATTCATTTTCACGCTCTTGTTCTGCTCTCCTGCCTCAGGAGGACACAGCATGTGTTCCCACCAGGAGATAAAGCAACATGGAGCCTGCTGGGAAGCAGAGAGCGCAGCCTTCACCAGGTGCCAAATCTGCTGGCATTGTGACCTAAGTTGTTATAAATTACCAAGGGTATGGTGTCTTCCAGGACAAACAGACTAAGATAATGATCATGGAAAAAGACAAATAGTAAAGTGAATGATAGGTGACCACTGCCAAAATAGAAACTGTGAGGAGCAGACAGATCTATTTAAAAACCATTTTAGCACACTCCTTGGTGGTAATAAAACAGATCATCTGTCCTTAAAAACATGAAGCCACAACAGTGTGGAATGAACAGTTGGAGAATAATAAGATCAATTGCATATTGAATAATGTTTCTCTAATGGAAGACTTGCAAATTAAGTATAAATCTTTTGAGATAGAGGAAAGAGAAAGAATATTTAGTGTGAATGAGTAAGCTAACTTAGATGATTCTCGTAGCAGTTCTCCTCTCACTTTGAGAACTCTGGTGATAAGATGAACTAGGACTGGGGTCTTCAAAGACATTCAAAAGCCGTATTCAAGCTGAACATGGACAACAGATTTAGTTTGTCTGTTGGGAGCCACGTAGAGTAAGTGACAAATAATGATCATGTTCAATTTTCAAAAATCTAAGGAAAGTGCGTTTAAAAGCTCACTTGGGGAGAAAATATTACAGATACAAAAAATGGTCTTGAAACAGTATCAGACTTTTCATAAATAATACAAAGAACAGTTGCGGGAACTTTATTGAATTTTCTTATGAAAAAGCACTCTGAGTATAGAACCTGGATTTAAGCTTACTCCAAGTGAGGACAACATGCAGAAATTGTGAAAGATCATGATCATTAGCTCTCCCATAATTCTTTCTGGATATATTTCTGCATAGTAAGAATTTAATTCAATAATCAATTTACAAAGAAACCATAGTAGGTTTCATAGCTAATGAAGAATCTCTCCAAAATATTTAAGTTAATAATTATGCAGCAGGTCCAGAAACTGTAAGGTTAGACTTAGAATGTAAATTAAGTTAAAATTAAAATTAGTTCCCAAACTCTAAGAGTCGTATGGTCAAGAAAAACACGGAGCAGATGGTCACCAGACTGGCCAGTAGATGAGGGTTCCTAGGAATTTTTGCTAATGTAGACACAATGGTAAACTGTAGGTCGAATAGCAAAACTGTATAAAGAAATTAACTTGGACCAAACACAAAGCATTACAAAACACATCCTGGTTTTGAGTAACAGAGTTTCTTGTTTGAAAAAAAAAATTGCCATTCATGGTTTAGAGGTCATGACATTGTGGAAAAGATGAATAATTGTCATTCTTGTACTGTTATAATAAACTCTCCTTTTAACATTTAGACTCAACCTGTAAAGCTAATGGAGAGACGTTAACCAAATGTTATAAAACTTCACAGTAAAGGCTAGGGTACAGGCCACAGAAGACAGGGAGAAGAAGAGGAGAGACACAGGGATGCAGAGTCATTGCTATCTTTAAAGAAGGAATATATAATCGTTTTTTCTTCAGGTTAAAGAGGCAAGATAGTATTAGATACAAATACATATCCTATTATGTATGTGACACTAAAGGCCTTTAGAAAAAGCCATATGGAAACCTACCATTATGGAAGCTTCTAAAGGTAGGCACACAAACATTATAAAAAGAAGCCTCTCCTATAACAGGGATTGTCTCTTCTAGACATCATGGGCTAATGAAACAACAACAGAAAGCTCTATATCAGGAATGAACTTCCTCTCTAGAAGCTGTTGATCAAGGGTCCTATAGACTCAAACACTACTGTTACTTACCAGAACTGGAAGGTAAGACTCTGTTGCTGAAGACACTATATATATATGTGATCTGTAGAGTAATCAGGATGGTGTTGACTTTAGAGCCTCCTTTCTGCTGGCTAGCCTTCATAGTGCTGGAAGGTGCTATGCATATTACTGGAAGGAAAAAAATAATCATCAACCTTAATAACCAGTTCTGAACCCTGAGAACCACAATAGCAACTGGCCTGGCAAGATTTGTCCATTGGTGCAACTATGGGAACCTTTTTATGCGAAAAATCAACCACTCTCTAATTGAATTTTCTGTTTCATAGGATAGAGCCCATATTTGACATTGACTTGAGACCAATATCAGGGATTCAGGCTTAAGGTCCTGAGTCCAGTCAGATCATAGGGCACAGGGAAAAGCCTAATACTACTATTAGGCTTCTACCAAGTGCTTATCATATTAAACTGACTCCTGAATGGCTTATTTTTATAATCACAAATTATTTCACCACTTTACTCTCACCAGAGAACTTTCTTTATGCAGCATATCATCAACACAGAAACCCACAACTGGCCAACATGTAGAGAACAAAAAGCTGCAGAGTGCTTATCCCTGAGTGAAGCATGATACCGAACATGTCTCCCAAGGCTCTTAGATTATTATAGAAGAGGGGGTAGAACGATCTAAGAGCCAAGAGTGATGGATAACCACAAGGAAGCAGAGTCTTCCAGGCAACGGATTATTTACTCATAGGAACTCACAGGAATGGTGACAGCATGAACGAGTCTCATGCAGACTGAATCCAGACAAAATCCCAGCGCAGATGTGAGGAAGTGGATAAGAAACCCCAATGAAACCTAAGGAGATTATGGCAACCAATGGCTTCTGGGAGGTAAAGAGACAGTATTTAAGGATGGAACTCCTCATAAGTTAACCACCCTCCAGTGAATGGGCACATACTGAAGAACATCTTAGGGACACAAATTAGATTCTTGTAGGGCTTATTTTATATCTATTTATATGCCTCTCTCTCTCTTTCTCTCTCTCTCTCTCTCTCTCTCTCTCTCTCTCTCTATATATATATATATATATATATATATATACACACACACACACATTATATATGTAATAGAGTACATTAACTTGGGAGGGGACAATAAAGGGACGTGCAGATAGGGGAGGGGATCTAAGTACAATCAATAATTTTGAAAATTGCAAAAATTCAATAAAATTATTCTTAATTGCTCCTTTCTTGCTGATGAGTTCTATTAGAAATGAAACTTTCTGTGCATAAGACCAGTGTGTACTAACACCTCAAGATGTTTGTTGAATTAATGGTTTAATTTTCAAATGTTATTGGCTTTCTTTATAATGCCGAGGCAGAAAATTAGAGATGAGAACGTAAGAGGAGAAAGATCAGTAAATGGATAGCTAGAAGGGAAAATCTTAAATCTCTTAGAAATCTGTTGATGTGGCAATTTTCAAGTTGTCCAATAAAGAGCCAGGAGGAAACATTACCATCTTTGAGTTCATCTACAGTCAGATATTAAAGACTTAGTCTTCACACAGGAGGACTGCTGGGTTGAATGACTGAAGCGTCTGTTTGTTAGATATTTAATATACCTTTTATCTCATTATCAAACCTAGCTAAAATGAAAGGGAAGGTTTTCAGGAGAAAGTGTCTTCCTATTTCTTTTGAATCTGAGGCTAGGGAAATGAAATAGTGTCATTAAAGTCCATGATCATCATCATCAACCTTTGTTTCCTGCAGACACTGGGCAAACTCAGGATGGGGAAACTGAGGTGTATCTTGCGGCTCCTTGTTTAGAAAAAGAATTGGGAGTTTCTGTCTATCCTAATGAATTTAAAACTGTTTGTCCAATCAAGAAGTTGGGTGCCAGCATTTTGGCATCTGTATTTGAAAAAGCAGTCTTTCTTACTAGTTTATGGAACCTGCTCACCCTGCCACTCAGCACAGGTGTCTTCATCTGAAGCTACCTTTAATGAACTATTGACAGAGCTAATTTGTGGTCCTTTGCTGTGCACTCAGGTAAACAGTCGGAGTCACCTTAACTTACCACCGGCACTTGGTAGAACAGTGCATACATAGTATTCCAGAGCGTCATAAATATTCATTGATATTGAACCACCACTTCCTGTTTAAGGAATTGGAATGTTATATATTATAAGGACATAAGATTTCATAGGATGAAACTAAGGCTTCTCCATGGTGACCTTTAGACTACTATTTTCTTTAAGACTCATAAAATCCAAGCTTTTGAGAGGATAGGTAAGTTCAATACAAGTGACTTTGCTATTTCCTATAATGAACTTCTTTTGTTTTCTGAAAGATAGGTCATTAATTATTCACTAGCTTTCTGGAAAGACTCTTCAGTTTACTTTGTGGCATAAAAACAGAAAAAATTTGTTCAAAAGTCAGACACATAGAATACTTTGACGTAGCCTAGAGAGTGAAAAATACTTTGTTTCAGGTGATCTGAACAAAACTAGAGAAAGAAAGTCCTGACATCACTGAAGGAACCAACGTGACATGCATCTGATTTTTGAAGGATGGGGACTTGAGTCTCTCCTTTTTGTCAAGATTTCTTTGAGGTTCATTTAAACTAGGCTCTGGTCGATTTGTTTGTCTCCTGACTGCTTTTTGTTTTAGTGCTCAAGGAGATTCCAGTTTAATCACTTAGTTTCTTGCTTCTTCCGTCTCCAGGAAAGGCCTGCCTGTGCTCCATACTGGGTAGGGTTGGGTTCTGTTTGGGCGCTGATGTTCGTAAACAGAAGAGGAGGTAAATGGGTGAAAAACCTGAAGTTCAGGAGCCACAGCCACAGAAGATGTTTCTGTTGAATTTATTGGCTTTTATCAAAGTACTTATTTGTCATTGGCAAGTGTGTGTTTGAGGATTTGAAAATGCTACCAAAAATAGAACTGAGGTTCTTCATTCATTCTCTTCATGCTTTGAGTGATTGAGAGCAGGAACAAACAGCACTTACGTTTATTTGAAATTCCCTTTTAACTTGTTTCTTTGGTTACACTTCTCTCTCACACTGACCTTCTAGGGATCCTTTGGTAGGTCTTTATTGATGGAAGGTTGAGAAAGGGATAAAGCTCTGAAAGTTTCAAGAATTGTTTCTTGAGATTGTGACCCCAAAGGATCAGCTAAAGAGGAAGCACACTAAATGCACCTGACAGTTTTCCTCACAGAGGCCAGACTCTGTGTTTTAAGTTCACAAGATCTACTTAAATCCCATAAATACCCACTGACTATGTGTGGATACTGGATGTTTGAGTTGCATGTGCCAAGCCCACATTGGGATGCAATGCAAATGTAAAATGAATTGATAATTTTAAAGATGTCATAAAAATGTAAAGTATCTTCAACAATGTTAAGAATTTTATTGACATCTAATTCATATTACTATATAATCCACTTATTAAAATGTATTTTATATATTGATAAGGCATCAAAATGGTCAAGTTTTGATATATTGTGTTAATATACCCTGACGTTTTACTTTTTAGTTTTATATTTTAACATGATTACTGAAATATTGAAAACATGTGATTTGTTTTGTATTTCTTTTGGATATAACTGATTTGGAAAATGGCTCATGATAATATGATTTGTTAAGAAGATGCCCAGTCTGTAGATATCCTTACAAATTGGGAAAGTCTGTGGGTCTGCTTCTCTTCTTTCTGTCTTCACCAAAAATACATCATAAGGAACCTCCCTCCCTTATTCCTTGAGCTACCTAGAGAGTGATCTAGGTGGTTTTTCACCATTAAAGGGGAAGGAAATTGGAATAATGTCCATTTTCTAAAGACATTAAAATTTTACTTGGCACAGAACCCCCTTCAGCCTGTTCACTTCTACTTAAGTTGCTTTGTGGTTTTGTTCTAATGTTTCAGACTAGGACCTTTTAGTGCTGCTTGAAAATTCTTTTCTATTCTCTTTGTAAACTAGAATGTCTCAAACCTACCACCAAGTCAGATATAAATAACCTCTTAAAGCCAGTGTTGTAGCAAATTGAATAAAAAATTAATTTCTTTCTTTCTGGTAAGAAGAGGAAGCTCAGTTCTTTTGATTCAGTGTCTGTGAGAAGCCAGGTTGTCATGGATTTTTTAATGTGGACCTTGGTTTTATACAACTCTTTAAAAAAACCGCATTTACGTTTTCTTTTACTATCTCTATGGGGGAAAGTAATTAGAAATCAAGTCTTCAAGAGAATAAGTAAACATCGCTGGCATTCTAACGATCTGAACTCTCCTGAAATCCCACTCCTGAAGGGATTGAATTTTTTATTTCCTTATGCTCACAAGATTTCTGCACCGAATAGACTAAGGGCAGACTGGTAGATGACCTTGGACTTGTCTTAGCTCAAATTTTCATCAAAAATGTGCTAAAGGGAACAAAGTATTTAATTATTCTTTCATTAATGTTCTGCCCTTCTGCAGCATTATAGCTGCTTATTCAGAAACAGTGGTTATTGAATCTGGGAGACTCCAGTGAAATGGTCCTGCATTCTAGAAGCAGATACCAAGAAAACATTTCCATATGTGGGTGTCCAGGATAGAGCCCAAGCTAAGTTTACTAGTCCAAGTTCTCTAGAGTAACAGAAAAGATGGAATATGTATTCCCTATATATATATATGATTTATTGATTATTTATATGATTATATATTGATTTATTAGGTCAGCTTATGCAATACGGTTGAAATAGTTCAAACCCAGCTGTCTTGCATCTAAAAGACCAAGACCCCAGTTGCTCAGCCTATGAGGCTCCAGTGCTTCAAATAGGCCCTGACACCTAAGGCCTGGGGGTTTCCTGGAGAGCTAGTGATCCTCAGTCCATGTTGGAAGACTGGAAAGCATGGTTCTAATTTCAATGAAGGAAGCTATATCATCAGCAGCAACCAGGCAAATTAGCTTGACAGTGAAAGAAAGCCAAGCAAGCAGACAGTGAATCATTGGATGACTCTCCTTCTTCCCTTCCTCATATTCGTTTTTATCTGGGCTGTGAACAAAAGGTGCCACAAACATATGGCGATTGTCATCCCACATCAGTGAAGACAATGAAGACAGTTCACCCAGACATATCCAAAAGTCAATATAGACAGTTCCTCAGTTGAGGCTCCGTGCTCAGAAAATTCTAAGTTGTGGCCAGAAGTTGACATTTAAAACCAACCATCAACACCAGTAAACAGATCTCTAAGACAGTTTTTACATGAAGTATTGCAGAAAGCTTCCATGAACTATGAGCTGCTCCAGAACAAAAATGAGTCTGACTTCATGGTCCCTGTGTCCATGATTCTCTGGGGATACTTCTTTGGAATAAGAAATGTGTTTGTTATTTCTGAATAGCTGTCACCAAATACTTGACAGAAATAAGTTAAAGGAAGAAGGATTTATTTTGGCTCGTGTTTTAGAGGTGCTAGTTCACAATGGTGGGGAGAACATGATGGATTGAAGCACTTCACACCATGACCGGGAAGCAGAGAGAAGGGAAAGAAGAAGGTGCCAGAACAAGAGACAGACACCAAAGACACTGCCTGAGTCACCTACTTTCTACAACTAGGGCCCCTTCCTCAAGTTGCCAGAACCTTTGCAAAAATGCCACCAGCTGCAGCACACGCGCTGACACAGGAGCCTGTGAGGAACGTTCCATACCGAAGCCCTAGGAACAGCACAGATCAGCACAGATTAAAACTGAAAGACCAACTTTCTAGGTAGGTCCGAGGCCCAGATCTGTTCGGTAACCCACCTAAAGACATTTCCTCTTTTTTTCTTCTTTTGCATTTTCCCTCTTCCATCTCCATCTTCTCTCTTCCTAAAGGAGTACAGCTCCTCAGGATCTGAAGCATAATTCCAGCCCTGTTATCTTGGGTGTGGATCATGACCTTTTTTCTCTTAGAACTGGATGTCTGTGTAAGCAGTAAGGAAGACAGCTTAGAGATCATGTGGTGCTAAGCACTGCCTGTGGACTGAATAAGTGATGTCTGACAGATGTGCGTGCTACTCTTTTCATACATATGTATGAGTGACAGTGATTAATCAAAAATAAATTCATCTCACCAATATAACATATATAGAACCAGCTTCTGTCATTATGCATTTTTATGTAATGAATGTGTAATAACAGTGATCTATACTGAGTATTTATTATCTTATATGACAGAGGCTACACTTAGTATTTTATACACACATATGTGTGTATACATAGTTGAAACATTCTAGGAAGTAAGAAATTATTAGTGAGAAATAAAGAACCTGAGAATTAAGAAATTTGATTGTTCTTTTTAAAACATATTTTATTTATTTTTATTTTATGTGTATGAGCGTATTGCCTACATGTATCTAAGTCCACCCATTTCATGCAATGCCCATGGAGTGCAGAAGAGGGTGTCCAATCCCTTGGAACTGGAGTTACAGACAATTGTTAGCCACCATCTGGATGCTGAGAATAGAACCCGGGTTCTGCAGGGCAGCCAGTGTTCTTAACCTCTGAGCCATCTCTGTAGCCTCTTGATTGTTCTTAAAATGCCAAGGCCATCTGAGTTTAAGACTTCATGTCCAAGTACTTAACCTTTTTAATTCCCAACAGGAACAAGAGCATCCCTGTACTTCCTGGTCAGACAGTCTAGCCTAGTTGGTGAACTTTAGGCCAGTGAGAGACTCTCTCAAAGGAGGTGGATAGTGTTCCTGAGTTGGACACCTAAGCTAACCCTCCAGCCTCCACATGCACATGTGTACACATGCACTTACACACAGTAGACCAACATATATACTCTGCAAATGCATAAAGTAGGAATACAACTGTGTGATTATCATATTTCAGGAGGCTAGGAAGTATAGAAGCCTGAGTCAGCATGTAGCAAGGGCCTTCTTCCTTCATTATAAAATGGCAGAGGTCCCCATGTGGCAAAGATAAGCTGTGTTCCAGCCTGGGTATTTCTCTTCTTATAAAGTCAAACACAATATGTGAGCCCTACTAACATAGCCTCTTCTAATTCAAATCATCTTTCAAAGACACACTTTCAAAATACCACTGAGATATACATTTTAGTGAGATCTCCCAGAATGTTATCACAGTGGCAATAATATTTTGTGTCCTGTGGAGGGAGAGCCTTCCAAGAAACTTTCAACAAAACTGACCAATCAGAATTCCACCTGCCTCTTTAAAGAAAGTTTGGCTTTTTCTATACTGACGTAATTATTTCCTTCTATGTCTAATTCATTCAGTCTACTTTTAGTTCTACTTCCATCAAGTTAAAAATCACAAATTCTCAAGATGGCAGATTATCCAAAAGGTTTTATTGATGTCAGAACATAACACCTTCAGGTAAGAAGTATGTGCCTAGAGGCAAGAGAAGAGAAAGGTTGCGAAAAACACTTCGCTATGTTACCTTGAGTAGGAGAGAGACTTTGTTACTTTCCATCCATCTCCAGGGATTCTCAGTCTCGGTCTGCACTGGGATTCAGAGCTTTAGTGAAAAATATTAAAATTACTTCCATAGACTAGTGCATGAAAACTACTAAATTCTACTTAGTATTTCACACCCAGATGATTCACAACCAAATTGTAGTGCAGACATGACTTAATGGTATTTTCTCTCTTGTTTGATACAATGTCTCACTATGCAATCCAGGCTTGCCCCAGACTTGGTATTAGAGGTGTATGCTACCACACCAGGTGAACACGTATGTTCCTTGTATAACTCTTGGTTCTCCAATCAGCCAGTAGCACTTGGTTCTAATACAAAATGACTTATTTTCAGCCCCTTGACAAATCCAACAAAGTAGAAATCATTATATATTGCACAGAGGAAGGTTGATGGCCATGGTTTCTGAATACTTCACTAGTTTTGCTTAAAGCATGCACAAAGACTTCCTGTATACAGGATTCTGAATATTTACGGGAACAAAAGCTTCAGAATTTCTTTCTGAAGCAAGAAGAATGAAACATATTGGCCTTGCCGGAAGCAGGTTTTTGAGAAGATGTTTAGCCACTGAGATCTCTAATCCTGTCTCTAGGGTAGTGAGTACTGTGGTCATCATAGGAACAGTGATCAAAATAGTGAGCACAGAGACTAGAGAGACGGGTGCTATTAAGAGTACTTGCAGCCCTTACAGAGGACCCGAGTTCAGTTCCCAGCACCCACATGGTGGCTCCCACAACTGCCTGTCCTCTAGTTCCTAGGGAACCAACACCATCTTCTAGTTTCTGCAAGGCACCAGGTATGTTCTTGATACACATGCATACGTGTAGACAAGCACTCATGCACACATGACCATAAACCACTTTTAAAAAGACAGTGAATGTGTTTACTAATGCTTGATGAGATGGTAGAACTAGACTGCTTTCTACACGCATGTACACTTACAGATACATGCATATGTGTTTACACATAAAATATGATGTAATTTTCATAAGCACTATGAAGTACATTATTTTTGCCACTTTCCAGATCATAGAAATGAGCCACCGCTTGTAAAACCTGTCCTAGGAAATGCAGTTGGGAATAAACAGGGCAGATGTTGAACTCTAAGCTGGTCCCACCTTTTCTTTATGTCTGAAAAGTGAACATTTACTTGGAAAGACCATCAGCCCCAGGCGCTTATCCTCTCCTCCCTCAGTCTGTCATCTCCATCTAGTCATGCACTCTGCAGAGATTGAAAAGCAGTTTTGACTCAGGAGAAATAGATTTCTCTACTCAGTATCCACTCTGAGCTCTAAACTGTTGTCTCCAGCATATAAAGCAATACTTATTTGTCCTTTCATCATCATTGCTGGTGACGTGTGTTTTCTGTAGCTTTGCTTCGCTAATATGTAACATTTTGCTAATTTATTCTACAACACAATGGATTTTGGAAATGGAAATAATTTTTATTGAGGATCCATTAAAAGTAACTGTAATTAGTACAGCAGTTAAATTATTTTAATGGCTTTCTTTTTCTGTTTAATTTGTCATGTTAGATAAGAAAGACAGACTGATCACATTTTTGAAGATTTGAATTTTGACAATTTGAAATATTGTGACACTACAATACTCATTTCTTGATTTGTATCCAAATTTTGAAATGATGTGGTAGGAAAATATTAACTTCTAACTTTATCTTCTGGTATTAAAATTATGTGTCACCAAAATTAATATCCTTCAAGAAGTCTGTAATATCAAACTTGGTAATTAGAAAGAACAGGATATTGTATGTCTATAAGTTTGTGCCCTGCCTCTTGTTTCTGAAGAACTCCTAAGAATGTGTATGGATTCCTTGGAAGCTACTGGGGAGTATCTATTTGTAGATATTTGATCATTTTTAAGATATTTTACTTATTATTTTCACTTTATGTGTATGAGTGCATTGCCTGCATCTATGTAAATACACCCGTGTCATGCAATGCCCATGGAGTCCCCCTGGAACTGGAGTTAAGGACAGTTGTTTGTAGCTGTCATGTGGGTGCTGGGAATCAAACCCAGGTCCTCTGCAAGAGTGGCCAGTGCTCTTAACCTTTGAGCCATCTCTCCCACCCCAGATATTTGATATTTTACAGAATGGATCAGGCTTCTCGAGTTTGGCTCCTGGTCTATACACTGGTAGAAAGGACTGCAGGGTGTGTACTGAAGGGTCAGTTACTAACACTCCTCCTGCTGGGGTCTTAGTCACCTGGGGCTCATTATTTCCTGTCCTGTGGAACAGTGTGGGAATTTCATTCTGCTTTCCAAGACTCTGACTTTCTATAAACTTCTGGGAACAGAAACCAATGCTGGACAGTCTTTGGCTTTCCACTTTGGAGAGGTACTTTATCTGTGGAGTCAAACTGGCCAGAGAAAGAAACCACCTGCTTTTTCATCTTCCTTGTCAGGAAATAGCTGGTAAGCTCATGAGATTGGGGCAGTTTAATGAAATCCTGTATGGTGCTGTGTTACGGAGCATCTAACAGCAGTAAACAGAACTTCTTATAGTCCTGAGGGAGTGGGGAGAGGAAGCCAGAATGAAGATGTGGCCTCACTCCAAGCTCCAGCCCGTCTACCACTGTGAGAATAGCCAACCAGAAGAGAGGAGACCTTGGAGACAGCCTGCCAGAGTGGGGTTTCGTTAGAGTGATGCCTGAATTTAGAAACAGCCTGACATTCATATTAAGGCAGACACAAACTGCCCAGCGCCTGTTCCTTCAGGTGAGTGTCAGAACTGTGCTCTTGAACCAGGTTTTACTCATTCCTCTTATTGAAAGAGTATCTCCAGCCTGCACTGGGGAAGTGGAAGCCAGGACCCACCGTCATCTTATCAAAGAATCTCACCCTGTGACCGCTAGGCCCAGAATATCAGGCACACAATTACAGACTCCTCAGTGCTTCTCGTTGGTTGCCACAAGACAACACCTGGCCTTTAATGCTTTAAAAGCACATATGAATATGTACATTTATTTATCATCCTGTGTGGAGGAACAGCAGCGTTCTTGGGGATTAAGGCGGTATGTTCAGGTCAACAGAGGAGTAGATGATCCAGTGAGCTTTTTTATGTTCTAAACAGGACCTTTTACGTGTAAGGCTTGGTAAACGTCTCCAGATTGTGCCCATATTGTAAACATCATCTTTGTATACTGGGACATCAAGCACAGTAAAGGCAAGAGTAAGTCTGGAGAGCAAATGAAGGATATTCACTCCTGTTTGCTGTTGTTTATGAATTTATTTACAACAGGAAAGACTTTTACAGTCAACACTGAAGACTTTCTGAAAGCCACTCAGCTCTTCTGCATGTTGGGCGGGGCTCACCAAGGCCTTCTAGCTCGGACTGCAGATCTCAGGCTGCAGCCGCAGAGGTGGAACTCCTGTTACTAAATGTGCAAACAGCAGTCACACGCTTTTCCATCGTAACCGTTTTTCAAGGTACACTTCTCATCGCGCTCTGAGAGGCAGCATGGGGCTTCTGAGGAAGAACGGTCGGCATGGCTTCCTTCCCAGGTCCTCCCCTCTTCTTAGTTTTTGGGCCCAATGCTCACCTCCACCATCACTGGACTCACGATACCTGTTCTGCCAGTTTCCCATGTTTTTTTTCATTTATTTATTTATTTGTTTATTTGTTTGTTTATTGTGTATGACTGCATGTATACAAGCGTAAGTTTATATGTGTGAATGCCAGAAAACAGCTTTCAGGAGTTGTTTCTCTCCTTCCACCATGTGGGTCCTGGGGATCAGGATTGAAGCCAAGTTGTTAGGCTTGCGGCTTGCAGTGAGTACTTTTAACCTGATGACCCAACTCAGCAGCCTCTAATATTCTTTATAAAACTGAATACAGTGATCCAAAATCCTGTTAAAATGCCACCTGCTCTCTGTACCAAAAATGCATAGCTATTACTGATCAGAATACAGTCATAGGTAAAAGTTATGAATCTGCCTGAAAGAACAAAAATATGTGGGTGTCAGAGTTATCCAGTGCTCTATCTCCTGCATAATCACCATGATTTACACTTTAAAGAGATTATGGTTCATTTTTAACCATCAATTCTATGAAATTAGAATCACACGAATGAAAAATACCCACAAAATTTCCAACTACCATGTATATTATATTTGCTTTTCTTGATTACTCATTTCTTAAAAAAAACTATACAGTTTTGGCTTTCAGAGAGGTTATTGCTTATTCTTCTAAATTGTGATATTTAATGTTTTGCATATCTAAATAACATGTAAAACATATTTAATAGGATTTATGTCTTCTCAGATAGAATAAACACTAAATATATAACTTCAGAAAACAGGGCCTGGAGAGATGTCTAAGAGGTGAAGAGCACTGGCTGCTCTTGTAGAGCTCCTGGGTTTGATTCTGAGTACACAGTTGGGGGCTAATTACCATTGGTAACTCTAGTTCCAGTGGATATGATGCCCTCTTCTTACCTCTATGGGCATTGCACAACAGGGGTGTATTTACATACATGCAGGCAGTACACTCATATACATAGAAAATAAAAATAATAAAATATTTTTATAGATTTAGAAAACACAGAGGGGTATATTGTAGGAAATCTAGAATAATTTCATTAATTACACCAGAAAGAATCTCTGCATTTATAAATATATAACCCAATTTTTCCTCGTTAAATTAGAATATATTATTGTAAAACTTTCATTTAATGTACTATAAACATTTTCCATGTAATTAGTTGTTTTTCTGTAATTTCAATGATTGCATGAGTATTTGTTAATTTACTTTAACAAGTCTTGTATTGCTAAATACACAGCTATTTATAATGTGTTTTTGATCATCAAGAAAATGTGACAATTTTCCTTCAGCACTCACAGAAGACTGAAATTTGAGAGAACAGGGAATTATATTTTTTAGTGAAGAAATTAGTTCTTCAGTAAATCAGTTCCAGTACATAACAGAGTCAGTATGAGTCACTACCACAAAGATATTTAAATCACATCAGACATATTTTTTAATCTTTAAGACAGATTTCCACAAATGCTTCTTAATAAGATATAGTAATTACACAATAAATAAGATTATCTTAGCAAGAGAAACGCATCATCAGTTGGTGCTAAATTTTTTAAAGATGCTAATATGAAACTAAGGGGAAGTGAAATCTATTTTTTACCAGGAATATATGAGGGCACAGAGATGAAGATCTGCTCCAGAGTCAGTCTTGTGTATACTAATTTGAAATTCTTAAATAATTAATCTCTCTGGTTTTCCTATTAAAAGGCCCCATTTCTTGGGTTTTACTCCTTCAATTGATGTATTAGAGTAATAAAATGAAAAATGACATGGAATTACATTTATTTGAAACTATTCTTTATAACCTCAAAGATGTTTCTGCAATAACATCTAAATCGATAGCCATAACAAATTAAATTCAATTATTGTTGTGTTCATACCAGATTCTCCTTCTATGCATTTTCTTTAAACTGTATTTCCAAGCTGAAACATTTATTTTAAGATTTATGGGAGATGGGACTGGAGAGATGTCTCAGTGGTTAAGAGCACTGAACGTTCTGTTCCCAGAGCTCACATGGTAGCTAGCAACCATCTGTAGTTCCAGTTCCAGGGGAATCCAATGCCCTCTTCTGACCTCTGCAGGCAAGCATGACACAGGTGCCGTTAGACTCATGCAAACAACACACTCATACTCATGAAATGAAAATATCAATAAAATATTTCCAAAGAAGACCTATGGGAGACATTGCCTGTGTATTTTTGGTTGTAGCATTCATTCTTAAGTAATGATGGGCCTTCGCCAACAGTATTTGATTTCATTGTCATTTCCTTACCTCTCCTCTGTCTGTGACTAGCCTCAATGAGTATTAGTCTGTTCTTTGAAGGTGCTCCATAGGTGTCTTCCAGCTCAACTATCCTGTTCTTGGTTCGTCCCTCATTTTGTCTCTTGGGTCAGTGCCCAGAAAACCAAGTAGTAAATACGTTAATCACTGTATACCACAAACTGTCACTATCCAACTTTTCCCTTTTATGTGAGAGCAGATGTAAACTCTGCATAAACAAATGGCTGTGTTCCAATAAAACTTTATTTGGAGAAACAAACAGCACTGGAGAGCCTGTTGGCCTTTTCTCCAATTTTGGCATGATATATTTCATTTTTATGTGTATGTTTATTAGTCCATCTTTCTTTCTGGGTGTCTCCTGTATTTGAAAATGAGGAAAGTCAGATCTACAAATATCTCTCTTTTATCCTAAAGGTGATTTATTGTCTGTTTTATTGGAGAGAAAGAGGTAGGGGAGGGGGCGACTTTAGGAAAGCAATCTAAATTTTATTGCTGTTTCTAGTTTCATATGAGTGTTCATGTCTGTGTCCCTTAGGGAGCTTATCTTTGTTAAGTGATAAATTTCTCCAATTGCACCCAAGCAAATACCTTGATAGTAATGATCATGTAGTGCTTTTTGTTTTCCAACCAATCACTGGGATGCTTTCATCCATAAGAGGGCCCAGATCTGTATCCTGTTGTCTCTGTTTTATGGATGAAAAGTCCAAATGTTTCAGCAAATTGCTTAATGGTACACAGCTGGTCTACATTAAATCCAAATTAAAGCTACGACTTGCATTTCACTCCATATCCACAGTATACGCTTCCCAGATCTGTTTTTATGCTGCAACAAAGTCTGAGTACTTACTGCACAGAAGAGATGTACTTTGGCATCTTGCTCTGGTCAGAAGTGCTTGCTATAGCATGGCATGGAGGATGCCATGATCACAGGGTGGAGATATATGAGACCTAAGAAGATTGGCACTCACACATCTTGATGGCCTTTTTCCCAAAGCTTCCACCATATGAGCCTCTGTAGGACAAACCACATCTAAACCAGAGCAGACCTTGAATTTGAATCATAATTGTATTTCAAGATTACAGGCAAACAGTTGCCATCCTGTTCAGGCTTCCTAAACTGAAAAATAAGATTATGAAAATGTCATTTTCTTTTCCTCTGGACTTTATTCCAATGTCTGTTTCACAGTCTAATCCTGGCTACTGACTTCAGCCAAATGTAGCCGTTTCTTATTAAGTTTAGGTCATTTATTATTAAGTTATTTCGAGAGTGAATTTAAGCACAGGCATGCCTTAGTCTAGATTCTCTATCAAACTATGCCACAGAACTCACATGCCAAAAAATGTGTGTAACTAGAGGGCGGTAGGGATGAGGAGAGCAGGCCAAAGAAGAAAGGAAGCGAACCGTGGCAGGGGACCGGGCTGGCCATGGTGGCTTGAGAGAGCATGGCTCTTAGTGGACCCTCTACCCACATTACTGGGCTTTTCAAATCACTGACTGAGGCATCTGTAGAAGTTGTATCTCATGTTCAATAACAGCACTGAACACAGGCCAGGAAGGAAGGAGGCAGATGCTGTGAGAACCAGGAGAATGAAGAGTGGGAGCTAGAGGCTCCCCTGTGGGTGGTGTGCTGGTGGCCCTGCTTCAGGCCAGTTGGACGAGGGTGGTCAGAAAAAAGCCATGAGGTTGGTGGCTCCATCTCGTCACTGAGCAAGTGTCCAGTGGTCGAGGAGGCGGAGCGGGGAGGGGTGTGTGTGTGTGCTGAAGACATCTGAGCAGGAATCTGCCTTATTCCCAGTGAGCAGCAGGAGTTCTGGAATCAGCACCGGCTCCTTGATGGATTTGGCTTCTTTTCTCTTTGGTGTCTATTGAGAAGTGCAGTCATACTCTTAAGTCCTACCAGAGACCCTGAAGAGATGGTGCACAGTTCCCATCACCGGTTCTCCTTCGATGTGACCTAGAAGACTATTGGAATACTGAGACAACCTCCTCTGATGTGCCTGCCTGTGTAGGAGATTCAGAAGCTTCACTCTTCCCCGTGTCTGTCTGCATCGGTGGGACATGATTTATTCTAACATTCAACAGTAGCTTTGAACATAGTGAAAACACAGTGGCTCCCTGATTCCGTGCAGGTTATGAGCTGACATTCCCCTCTCCCTGAAATCCTTAAAATTAATCAGTCTCTGTGTTCTCCACCAACACCAAGCCGGAGGGAGACAGTAGGCAGTAGTTTATCTTCTCATCAGCATCTGATTGTCTTGGCTTTAAGCTAACTTCACTCCTCTTTCAACAAAGACGATCCCTTTAACCAAGCTTGCCCATAGGGATTGGTGTGGGAATAAAACCAAGGTTGTCTAAATCTTTCCTGTCTTAAGATAGACTGGAAAGTCCTTTCAAATTAAAAGCCAGCCATTTTCTCCCTCCCACAGCCCCTCCCTCTGTCTATCCCTCCCTCCCTCCCTCCCTCCCTCCCTCCCTCCCTCCCTCCCTTCCTCCCTTCCTCCCTCCCTCCCTTCTTTCCTTCTATCTCTCATTGATTCATGATATGCTTTCTTCTGTCTGGACTGTGAAGCATTCTACCTTTTGAGCAAAGATTCTGAAGAAATTAAGGACAGTAATAAATAGTTACAAAGTGCAAATTGAGGAGCGAGGCCCTTGAGAATTCAGTGTTGAGGAAGCGGGTCAGGATTATGGGCTCTATAGAATTCCTTCAGACTCTTGCAGAGATCGTCTACCTTGGCAATGACCTCTGATACAGGGGAAACTGGAGGTCTCCTCTTGGGGTTCTTAATCTCAACTTTAGGACCATTTTATTATGGATTAAAAGAAAAAAAAAATTCCAGGTCAGGAGAGCTATAAATCTCAGTGACTCCCAACGGAGGAGAATGGACAATGGAAAAACTCAGGCCTTTTAAACTGGCACAGAGGTCGCCCACTCACACTTGGTGAAGGAGCAGCCACATGACTGGGAGGGGAGGTTTAGAGAAAGAGCAAGGAAGCCTAAACTTTTGAAGAAGCCCAAAGTGTTAGGGAAAGCACCCTTAGAAGAAAGACAGAAGAAAAGAAGTTATGCTTTCCTCCCCAAAATGGGCAGACTTGATGAAGCCGATGCGTACATCAGAGGCAGAAATTCTGGGCAGTACTAAATACATTACTTTGTAAAAGCAGCAATTATTCCACCTATCTCTTTAGCATGGCTTATAGTGAGCCTGTCTTCCTAGGGCTGGTCCCTTATCTAGGTACTGAGCCTGCCCAGCTGGAATGTTAAATCTCTATGCAGGCTGGAGCTCTATTGCTTTAACCAAAAGGAATTTCTCTTAACCTGCCTTTGTTGTTGCTGTACTATCTAGACCCACTCTGCTTTCAAGGCTGTGATAGGAACTACCATGATTTCCTCTGTGTGAAAGGCAGATTCAGCCTTCCCATGTGCTCACAGAGTTTCCCCACCCAGCATGCAAGACCTGTTTGGCTTGAAATATATGTATTGCTAGTATAATGTGTCCCACTTTCTGGCTTGAGGGGATACTTTCCAGTGGTTCCTTTGACTGATTTTTTTTTTTTTTCCTTCTTTACAAGGCTGTGGTCAGGCCTAGCTCAACAAGCTCTCAGAAAGTAGGAACTGATTTCTAGATTTTGAATCTACCACTGTAGTTATAGGAAGAAATAACTTACGTGCTCTGCAGCTTTAAAATTCACTTGTCTTGGAGATGGTAGGGAAGGAAATCTAATACTGTCAGATACATTGCTAAGACGCGTCTGTTTATAGTCTTGCAGGTTTTAAAGCAGCAAGTTTAAATATAGTCATCCTTAAACGTAAACGCATGTGTGTTGGGACTGAGAATGGAACTTGAGAGTCTTTTTTGGACCTGAGGTTCAATTTCCCTCTTGGAATAAATATTGGCACTTAGGTTGGCTGCACTGAAAATTCTATCCGATGCTGGGCTGGCTTCTAATTCTCCTTTCATTCCATTTTTAATACGGAGAATATGAACGTCTGCCCTGCCCGCCTCTCTTCTGCCTGCTTTTCAGCCCTGCCCCTCGTGCTCAACCCTGCCGCCCCCTTCAGGAAGGGGCAGAACCGCGGTGTCAGCGTCGATGCCTCACCCTGTCGTTTCCTTGTGCTCCTGCCACGCCGGAAGTCCCAAAGGAAGGCAGGCATGGAAGTGCCTCCCGTTTGTATTCATGCTGGCATAGAATATGAATGGGGTCATATTTTTCTCCAAGTCCAAACCGAATTCAAACGTCAGTCATTTGTAAAGGGCGCATATTAGCCAAGCATTCCCTTTTCTCTTCAATATCAAATCAAATATGTCGGCTTGTGGGAGAACTGGCTGAACAAGGCACTGTGCTTGTCTTTCCTGTGATGCAAAGGTAAAAAATATGGCTACCGGCTTCTGAGACGTTAGACGCCGCTGGAATGGCCAGGCCAGCCATGTGCACCGCATGACGGGCGTCCTAAACGGCTGAGGGCATTTTTAATGACTGTGAAATCCATTTGTTGTTTTCTATTTCTTGGAATTCCTCCAGTTGACAAATACCATTGTGATAACAGTGTGTGTGTGTGTGTGTGTGTGTGTGTGTGCGTGTGTGTACCTGTGTGCATTCACCTATGGAAACCACCAGAGGACAACCTCAGGTGCTATTCCCCAGAAGCCTCTCCTATCTTGTTTTTTCTTTATTTTAAAATATTATTGTTATGTATGTGTGCACATGATGTGCATGTGTGTATGTGGTCAGAGGACAACTTTGTGGAGTTGGTTCTCTCCTTCTGGGGATCGAACTCAAATTGTCAGATTTGCACAAGTATCTTTCAGTTTTCCAATTGTGCTGACTCACCATCTCCCTCCCCTACTCACCCCGCTTTTTTGGAGACAGGGTCTTTCACCACTCTAGAGTTCACCAATTAGACTAGGCTGACTGCCCATTTGGCCCAATGATCAGTGATCTGCCTGTCTCTCCCACCTTGTGCTGAGTGTGCAAGTGTATATACTCTCATACCAGCTTTTTTACATAGGTTCTAGTAATCAACTCAGGCCATTGTGTGTGTGTGTGTGTGTGTGTGTGTGTGTGTGCGTGCGTGTGTGTGTGTGGCACTTGACTGAAAACAATAAAAAAAGTTAATTTGATTACAGCCCATTATATAGTAGGTACTCAGTAGACTATATATGTATTTGTTTTCCTTAATTCAAGAGCTCTTACTTTGTGCTTGGAGCAGTGAAACACATCTGCAATCCCTGCACCTGGGAGGCAAAGTCAGAAACAGCCTTGTTTCAGGTGAGCCCAGCATACGTAATGAGACCTTGTCTCAAAAAAGTAAAGAAAAGCAGACATTGAGTGCTAAATGCCCGATTCAAAGGAGAACAGGATGCTAGGTGGTCAAAGAGAAGGGGGCATCTCAAGCTCTTTTTTGTTTCATGGAGGCAATAGAAATTTGGTGGGACCATTAGGAATGGTTTGTAGTGGAGGGGAAACTTGCAGATGGTATTCTAAGTCGTATCATAACATCTCTGTATGTTCTATCTGGTCTTCAGTGTTACTCTTCAGCATTGTGTCAGATCAAAACCCAATGTCTTAAAAAGTTAAAGACCTAACATTATTTTATACACAGGTTAGTAAGGAAAATTCCCAAACCTTGTTCTTTATGAAAGATGGCTAAATTTGAGCTTTTTACATTTAAAAAGTGCATTTGTTTATTTTTCTTTCTTAAGATCTCTTTTTTCAAAAATATTTTTAGTTGAGTCATTGTGTGTTTCATATATAACATCTCAATCCATCTTAATCATCTTTATATCCCTTTCCTCACTGACACTCTTGCCCCATAGACCCCAACAGGAATCCATACATTCTTTCATCTTAACAAAGATTTATTGTGTCAAGTTAGTGTCCCCCAGTGACCTCAGCGCAAGTTCATCTACTGAGGTCTAGTCAGCCTACTGAGAGTCCCTTGCTTTAGGAAGACTAGCTCATCCTCATCCAACAGTAATCAGTTGCCAGTATTTCTTAAGCAAAGGTTGGGGCCTGCTATGCATTTCTCCACATGCTGAGTTTTATCTGCTTGAGTTTGCATGGGTGTTGAACATGCTGACATCATTGCTGTAGGTTCATAGTAGCAGGGTCCCAGGAGCTTGTAGGATTCTATTTCCATATGGTCATGCACCTCCTCACTGGCTCTTACAATCTTTCTACCCCCTCTTCTGCAATGGTCCCTGAGCCCTGGGTGAGTGAGACTTGATAATATGAGTCCTGTCCAGGGACTCACACTCTGCAGATTCCTCATCTCCACGATTTAGCCATTTGTGACCTTTTGTGTTACCTGCCCTTTGTTGTATGTGGGAGCTTCATTAATGAGAGCTGAGAGATTCATTGGTGTCTTCTTTACCCCTTGTTATAAATTGCCCGAGTCTTGAGTGTATAGGCTGCATTGTAGACGGCTGCTTAGGCATAGACAATTCACAGAGGATGGCTGTGTGTGACCAGTTGTGGTACTCTGTATTAGCCTGGTGCAAAAGAAGCTTCTTTAATGAGTGGTGACTAACATACTTGACTATATAAATATAAGGAATCATATTTTGCATTTAGTAAGAAGTTGTGTTAGCTTAAGGCTGTAACAGCCCTGGGGATCTCTCTAAGATCTATGACCTCTTCAATTATGTATATTTGGCTATGATTACAGTACCACACATGGTTTTCCTCTCATTGAGTGGGCTCTAAAACCAATTAGGTAGCCATTGATTGGCCCTAGATAAAAGTGCCACTATTGCACCAATCTCAAGTGCTGTGCCAATCACTGATGTGGTTATTTGTTCATGAAGCTGGTGTTGGGCTATCAACTGATGTTCTTACTTGGCTACATAGCTCTTCAGAGCTATGAGAGATAGACTTCAGGGGAAGTGGATTCCAGGTGAGTTCCAGCTCCATTGCTCCAAATCTAGTCTCCAAAATATGTCTTGTCTTCAGCAATAGGGTCTTACCCTCAAGTTCTGGGAGGCAGTCAAGGGCTGTGGCAATAGCCTGTGTAATTTTGGGAGTCTCTTGGACCACCCTAGCCAACAACTCAAAGGAAAGTTTCCCCTGTTTGGCGTTGTTGCTTGTTACGTAGCCTTCAGGTATGCACATGCGCTCATGTAGAAATACTGTATGTGGAATGTGTCATTATGTTGTTAAACTAATATGCTTCCCTCTGGTGATTTACACTATCTCGCCATTATTAATGCCTCCCCAACCTGCCCTCCATGCCTTCCCCATTTAAATGGTCTCCAATTTTCCCCATTTCTTCCTTGATAGTACCAGTCTCCTAAGACCCCACCTCTCTTGAGCTCTACGTGTACCATGAGAGGCCTGCAGATCTGTTGGCTTTTCTGGCTGAATCTGGATTTACAGGTGGATGAACTTGCATCGTGAACATGGGTGCTTTTGACAGGTCCTTTGGCTGTTTTATTTAGATTTTAGGAATCTTGAGAATACTGATCTTTATGGGTAAATGTTTAGAAGACTTGAAAGTTACAGTAAGCTAGTCTAGGTAGAAGTACATTTTTCTCTTTTTAATATCGCTGTTGGTCTCAAGCATATCTTACGAAAATTTAGTGCCATATATTTTTCAAAAGAAGGAAAATCATAATTGCACACCATGCAGAGATTTTCTGAGTCCGTAAACTACAGCAAAAGTGTTGAGGATGATGTGTAAGTATGACAAGGCAGATTTGATCCCTCCTTGGCTTAATTTCACGTGGAAAATGTTGCCCCTGTTATCTTCCCTTGGTCATTTCATCATCTGTTGAAATCTGGCTTGTCTATCTCTTTCTCTGTCTGACTTTCAATGTTACCTTTTTGGGAATTATCAGAGGGCTCTGTAGTTTAATTGGAGCTTATATACTAATATATGTATGTCTTTTGTATTAATGCATCAATGAAATACTTTGCCTGATATGCCTTTAAAAAATAATTTCTAGGTCAGTAATAGGGTTCAGTGGGTAAGACACTTGTCTGCAACTCTGAAGCTTTGGATTTGATCCTCAGAACCCACAAGGTAGAAGGAGAGAATCACCCCCCTCCATGGATTATCTTCTGATTTTCACACATGCACTGTGGCATGCACATGCACACACATGTACACACACACATCAAGAAGTGTAATTTTTAAAAATCGCTAATTTTTGTTTTGAAGGGATATCAGAGGAAGAACTTGGGCAAATCTCAGTGCCTGCAATGTGTGGCTTCTGTTGATGAGCTGAATTAATCCACAGATACCTTTGGGCATACTTCTGTCATTTCTGTCTTTCTAGGTGAATGAACACTTATGATAAGCATGCTCCTGATTTCTGAAACAAGGTCTGGGTAATGTTTGGGGAAGGAGTTTTAGACAACCTTGGACTTTCACTGCACTTATTGTTATTCATACATTATTCAAGCTCTTTCCACTGAAAAATGAACTCAGTCTTGCCTGAGAAGTAGCTGTACCTCAATGCCATCGTGTGCTTCAACTTCTCCCGTTAAGTGAACACAGGGAAGACAATTACACCCCAGTGAGCTCACAGTTTCCTGAGTAGGAAACTTTCTGTATAGGCTACATGCTCCCTGACCCTACATTCTGCCTTTTATATTTCACTGCCTTTTCCACTTTATGATTTCTTCTTCTTCAGTGCATAGGCCTAGCTCCCTCTCTAGCTGATCCCTGGTGTCTACTCCACAGAAGGAGAGCAAGCTCCTGCTTCCTGGTGTCCTCACGCAAGGCGCTCAGGCTGATCACGTTCCTCTTGCTTACTTACCAGTTTCTTTTCTGCAGAGTCTTTGCTAGCCTTCCTTTCTCTGTGGATATCCCAGCTGTGCTCCCTGCCCAGCCCTGTACTCTTTCTAACCGTGCCCTGCATTGTCATCTGTGACTTTTTATGTTTTTTTCCAGCACTTGCTGTCATTTGTACTTCTGTATTTATTAGTGTAATTACTTATGCGGTGTTATTATCCTATGCTGTATTTGAAGCTCCATGAGGATAAAGTTGTGCCTTTTTCCATTGAATTCACCATCAGTTGCTTCAGAGCTTTGCATATGGTGTGTCTTTGTGGCACCGATGGCCATCTTCCTTTTGTTTTCAGAGATTCGCTTTGATGCTGTGTTTATCTGTACAGGGATTTGACAATCAGTGTCATCTCACAGATCTGTGACTTTGACATGATAAAACATACAGGATTGGACTGTTTTGTGGAACGAACGGTATAATCCATTTAAAACACTTAACAGAGTAGAATGCCTAACAATGGAAAATTAGCAAATATAGTTAAAAGCATAACTTTTCGTTGGCTAACATAAAATGCAGGAAAATATTATTCAGTTTGTAACGTGTTTTCTTTATTGTGTGATAGGACTGAACAAAGGAGAATGTTTGCTCACTCTTACATGAATCTAGAATTTAATTTTCTTTGCCTGTTATGTTGATTATCACAGTGACAGAGCAACGAATAAAACTTCCACCGAACATCGTACTTTAAGACTGAAGGAATGGCATGCTCTCTGAAAGGCTCACAAGATCTGTTTATGATTTAAAGCTAAGGAAAATTAGTTCATCCCCTATGTGCTATTAGGAAGAAACAATTCTATTTGATTCCTTGTGCTCTTCCTCATAATCCTTGAGCACAACTTCCCTCTCCCCATTCAACAGATAAGAAAACCAGGCCGTGTCTGATTAAGTGAGCTGCCAATTCAGTTTAGCAGAGATTCATTGAATACGTGCCCCATGCCAGGTGCTCTGGGAGATAGAGAAGGGCCTTGGCTGGACTCCGAAGACAGCAGAGCTGTAGTCCTGCAGTTGGCCCCCACTAGGGTGACCTGAGGTCCTTTCCACCCCTACTCCGAGCCTTACAGTGAGCAAGGTGTTTGCTGAGGAATGGAGATGAGGATATCCACCCCTGAAACAGAAATCAAGAAGGGCTGACAAGAAATGTCTGATCTCCCGGCCCTAATAAAGAACCTCCAGAGCATGACAGGGATGCTTGAAACACTGAGGCTCACCACTTCCTCACTGTCACAGCATTAAAACTAATTGCCCTCAGGATCCTTGATTATCTGTGACCCAACTGCTGCTGTGACCGCTTGACAAATGAACAAGCCTCTCAGAAGGGGGTTTGTTTAGAGGAAAAGGCACAAGCATTGCTCAGTTGTCCCTGACCTACTTAACACACTCTGACAAGATCCCTGTGGCCCCTAGAGCTCTCTGGTCCTGCCTAGTAGCTGAGGTCTCCCTGCATTCCTTCTGTACATAGCAGAACTTTCTAAATTTCTTTTTACTTGGGATAAAAGGACAATGGTATTCATTGTCTGAACTTGTCCAAATCACTTAAAGTCACTGGAAGGTTTGAATGTATTTGTTCCCAAGTTCACGTGAGGGAAGATTTTGGGGGATAACTGGGATCAGATGATGTCAGGGGGGCGGAGCCTCCATGCTGGCTTTAGTGGGTGTAATGGTTAATTTTAATTGTCAAGTTTACAGCTTTACAAAATATAGCAGTGCCAGGAAGAGGGTCATAATGAGAGATTTTCTAAATCAGATTGGCTTGCAGGCATGTCTATGGGGGATTCTCACGTTCCCTGAGTAGTATTTCTGAATCTTCACTGAGGTAGGTGCCATTCCCTAGTTGGGGATCCTGAACTTCTGTGGAGGGAGTGAGCAGAGCGCAGGTGGGCATGCATTAGTTCTTTCTCTGTTGTTGACTGTGAATCTGAATAGTTACTTCAAGTTCCTGCTGTCTTCACTTTCCTAATGATTCACTAGAACCTTGACCTGTGAACTAAGCTAATAGACACACAGTGTTGTTCAAGGAGAGGACAGTAAATTCCCTGCAATACAACCATGAGGACCTGAGTTCAGATCCCCGATACCCATGAAATAGACCACGGGAAGGTGGAAGCAAGAAGATCCTTAGAGCTCCTTAGCTAGCCAGCCTAGCTAAATCAATGAGCTCAAAAGAAGTTGCTAAAAAATTAAAGTAGTGATTAAGGAAGATGCCTAACATTTACCTGTGGCATCTCCATGCACGGGTACACTGTGCATGCATAACTCCATGAACATGTATACACACCCATAAACTTGTACACACATGTAGCACTACATATCCACAAGGAGAAGAGGAAGGAGAAAGAGGGAAAGAAAGAAAAGGAAAAGAAAGGAGGAAGAGAGGCTCCTCACGCTGTGGTATGCTCTGTGGATTTGAGTCAACAATAAACAGAGGGCTTAGGGCAATGGTGTTTTGTAATTTGATCGACTTCAAGGCCTTTGGAACACTAAATATGGGCAGAAGTACTGTTACCAGGGAATTTGGAGTTCCTGCTCTTGATTGAGTTCTTAGTCTCTTTAGTGAGAGAATTTAAAAATGGATTCAGATGGAAGCTGAAGACCAACTCCATTAGCGTTTGAGAGCAAACCACCAGGGCAGACAAACTGTCAGCCTCGCAGTTTCCAGGAAGAGAGAGTGGAAGGAGAGGAAGAAAGAAAGTCCTTCCTTTACAGTCAGGATCCAAGAAAGCAATATGGGTTGGCAGACAGCTGCCCGGTAGCAGGGGGCTGTGGGCAGCTTCAGAGGACAGCTGAGAGTATCAGGCAAAGCATGCCCAGGATTTGGCCAGTATCCACAAGAACAAGAGATAGGAAGAAGGAAAGAGTGTTGGGCCATAGAAAGTATTCAGTAAAGGTCATCATGTGGATTCAGGCACCAGTAGCGCGAAGATGGAAGTGCTTCCCATGGAGTGAGTACTGCTTCTGAAGTAGAGCTTCCGGAGTCAAGCCTCAACCGTGCCTCTTCCTCCTACTCCTGGTCATCAGGTGACTGTGGAATACGTGTGTTCTTGTTCCTCTGTGGCAATGCCGTGCCAGGTTAAACAAATTGGAAGGAGGTATGCAGGGTCATGCATCCAATCAGGAGAACCATTCATTAGCTCAGGGAGAACCCCCCCGCCCGCCATTCTACTGTGCCCTAGCTGAGCTCCAGGCTGTAATCACATGCCATCACCCACAGGTCCCCATGTGGCTTTTGCAAGAGAAGAGATAACTGCTTTTCTACAGTTCTTCACTAGGACTCTCACTTTGCTGTGTCTGGAGGTCCTACTTGGAAGGAAATGTGTTTTTATAAAGTGCTTATTTATAAAACGTGTATTTATAAAATGCTGCTAGATACTGCTCCCTAATAAGTCACTTGCTAGCCAAGGACCAGCCTTCTACTTCCTGAGTGTTGAGCTACTGTCTTAGAATCTCTTTTCTCTTGACAGGTTTTGGGGGGTTTCTTTTAAAGAATATGTTTCTGTGACTCAGACATTAGGAAGATAAATGTGTTCTATTCCAAAGAGGAAATTGGAATAACCAAGGAAGGTTGGTTAGTCAAATGTACCCATTCTTCTGACTTTTTACAAAGTATTTTATTTATTTTTATTTTATGCATATGAGTGGATTGCTTGCAGTTGTGTAAGTGCGTCTGTGCATTCAAGACCCATGGAGGTCAGAAGAGGGTGTCGAACACTTTGGAACTGGAGTTATGGATGGTTGTTAGCTGCTATGAGGGTGTTCTGAACTGAACCCTGGTCCTCTGCAAGAGCAGCCAGTGCTCTTAATTGCTGAGCTATCACTTCTGCTTCTTTTATCTGACTTTTATAAATTTGATGTTTTAGGGCTTATAAACGAAACACATAGCATAGTATCTGTGTCGAGCTAGGTTTGTCCTGGAAGACTTAGTGGCACTTCCATTTCAGTCATTGGCAAATCAGTTAACACAAAATTTGGCACACTTTGGAAGGGAATCCTAAGGGATTCATCCACTTAAGATCTGTTTGGATAGAAAGTCTTTGTCTCCAAACAGTCTTTGCTTACCTGCAATCTCATTGTTTTTGACCAATAGACATGAATAGCTGTATTCTTAATGTGAATAAGATAAGGCAGAATTTAAGATCAGGGTTATGTTAAATACCGTGTAGTATCTTGAATTGAATCCTGAAACATAAAGAGGAAGAGCCGAACTGGGGGAGTCCAAAGTCTCTTGTTAATGATAATATTTTCAATTTAAAAACTATGATACTTATGTTAATTTCTTAGTTTTGTTAAATGTACCACGGTCCTGTAAGTTGTTAATGTTAGGAAAACTATATGATTGGTACTAAATAACATGATATTGTTTCTTTTCAATGATTCTGTAGATCTAAAATTATGTCAATATAAGTTTGAGTTTAAAAGAGTTATAACTTGAATGGATGTTATTTGGGATTCCTGTCCATTTGAACTTCTGCTTTGGTAGTAACGTCCCAGTGCAGAGAGTTCACTGGTGAGGCGGCTTTGGAAGGATCAGGACAACTGCTGGAGGGTTTTAAACCTCATCTTTCAGCAGTCAGGAGCCCAGTGAGGCAGGCAGAAATTCATCTGTACAAGTGAGAAAAGGGACTCAGAACTGGAAACTAGCTCAAGGTGAGCAGTAGTACTGAAATCAGAATTCTGGCTCCTGTTTCTTGATGTCCCACATCCACTCTCACCCGGGAGTCAGAAAGTAGGCATTTTAATCATGGACCCGTCATCTATTAACTGTGGTCTTGGAAGATTCCTAAACTTCTGTGGTTCTTAATTTATAATATAAGTAGATGAAGGTCTCATGACCCTTAAGCCTTCTTTCAGCTCTGAAATCCTCTAACCTGATGAACTGTGTATGAAATACATCTTAATTGAAATATTACCATTACATTTTTCTATGAAGAGAAATCCTTTTAAAGCTTATGGAAAGTAACCTTTTGATCTGAAGAGGCTTATGTGACATTTGATTTTTCATTCACAATCATCATGTTCTCTAAATAATCCTGTCAGTTCCTCATTCTTGTTTAAACATCTGTGAATCCCAGAAAGTATAAGCACTGTCAGGAAAATTTTGTTAGGAATATTTCAAGTTTTTGAACAATAATAATTTTGGTGTATATTTACTTATATTGCTAAGTGGCTACAATATTACCAACATAGATGTAAGGAGAAAGTAATAAACTGTCTTGACAGTATTTATACATCAGAGTTTGAAGAGCAAGATGGCTATGACCTTAACCAAATATTCTATG
The DNA here is from genome assembly GCA_035773235.1 of Eospalax fontanierii. Classification (NCBI taxonomy): domain Eukaryota; kingdom Metazoa; phylum Chordata; class Mammalia; order Rodentia; family Spalacidae; genus Eospalax; species Eospalax fontanierii. The sequence continues at coordinate 12,088,484 of CM069546.1, forward strand.
AGTTAATTAGGAAACCACTTTCTAATTCATGGTTGTTTTTCTGGTTTCCTTATGTTAAGTATTATTATCTTATTAATCTATTTATGTTTTTTAAGAAATATCTGGCACAGGCATTAAGCAAAACAGAATAGTAATAAAAACTGAGATTTCTGAGCCCTAGAAGAAATTTAGCCAATTTGTATAGAATTCTTCAAATTTTAATACTTCTTGATTTTAACCCATCTTATCATATAAAGCAAAATAAATGAACAAGGTTGGAAAACATGCACTTGACAGAAAAATCATTTTGTGGTATACAGTGTGAAATTGTTAGCAAATGCTTTTCACTAAGCTTCTTTGTTATACCTTGATAATGTCTCTGAAACTTCAATGCAATGCTGTATGCACTCATACAAAGACACCCAAGTTAGTATCATTTCTATTCTTGACAAAAAAGCAATTACTCAACCGAAAAGGAATAAGTTAAAAAGAAAAACATGGTTGTTTTGTCAAATGCTATTATATACAGTAAGCAGAGCATACAATAAACTCAATATGTCCTTAAGCATTTGTGTTTGTTTTAATAAGCAGATTTAAACATTTTTTGAATTTTTATTTGTTTGTGTGCATGCATGTGTACATGTCTGTGTGTCTGTGTGTAGTACCCACAGTGGCCAGAAGAAGGTGTTGGATCCTGGAGCTGGAGTTACAAGCAGTTGTGAGCAGCCCCATGGTTGGACTGGGAGCTAACTTGGGTCCTCTGAAAGAGCACCAAGCACTCTTAACCACTGAGCCATCTCTCCAGCTTCTTAATACAAAATTTTAATTGATGTCTTTATACACAGTTACCTTCATGAACAGAGTCAATGTTGCTTCCTCCCATTTGCTGCTCTTTTTTGCCAACTTTGATGCAGAAAAACCTTAGTAAAACCTTAAAATCCCTCAGACCATGTTATGTCTAGATTTACTTCCTTTTCTGTAGAATAATGAAGTAATAACTTCTTTTATAGTTAGCTTGACCTTTAATCCTTATTCCTTTGATAGTAAATTAACAAAGGCACTCTGTGAGGTCTTTTTCAATGATGACCAATCATATGGAAAATTAAGTTCTTTGTATTATACCTGCAATTACTAGTTGCTTGACTTTACAAAGTCAGGAAACTTTGTGGAGTCCCAGGTTTCTTATGCACGCTGTAAGCCTAATTATTCCTGCTGAATTTTCATCAGGGGATTAGAGAATTTGAGAACTCCTTGTAAAGTATATAGAGCTACATTCTGGCAGTTAAGATAATTCAATCTTTGAATGTTTTCTGTGTGATCATTATGTGCATTATTATAGTCATGAGGTAGCAGTGAATGAGGCAATAAAGGCATCAATGCTCATAGATGGCATTGTACATAGAACTCCTAACCAATGAGAACTCAGATAAGATAGTTGCAAATAGAAACAGGAACTATAAACCACTGTGAAATGAGTAATGGGGTTGGTAGAAGAGACAGATCAACTTTGGATAGGGGATTGTAGGAAGTCTCTAGGAGAAGAGGACCTGAAGACAGGAGCCAGCAGTGAAGGAATGTGAGAAGGCCTTTTTAGTGTATTTAAGGAAAAGATGGTAACCCTTGAGACTGGAGCCGAGTGAACTGGAGGAAGAGGGCCACACAATGGAACAGAGACACAGGCAGGGCCTGGATCATGCCGGACCATTTGTGCCCTGTGTTTTGAAGTCTCAGATAAGCTTCATGGTGTGTCTGAAGGATCACTTACTCCTGGTTTTTCTCAAAGCAAAGTACACAGCTGATAGGAGTAATTACGAGAAGGTAATGCTTGCGTTTTGCTCAAGAGTTATTTTCCATTAACACTTTATTTTACAATAGTCACAAAGCTAAATCAGATCTGTTGATGAATGTTTTAGCAATTGACTTTTGTCCCAGACATGTTATACATAATCATATTCTGAAGTGATCTTGACTAATATTTCTGTATTTTACATATTTCTTTTGTTAATTTCAGTATCTTTATACAGACTTTTATCTTTATTTCTCTTCTAGACTAATGCAATGGAATCCAAAGTTGTCCCCTGTACTCAGGTGTCCAAATGGCCTCTGAAATACTTAATTCTAGAGTTGAAGTTTCCAGAGTTGAAGAATGTCCTTGCTCTCCCCTTCAGTCTGTGCCCACCCATCCTTAGCAGCTTTAAATCCTTCTGTAGCATCTAAAATTATAATTCTCTTTACAAGGGATATAGGGCACCTCATTAAACTTTTCTTAGAATTGCATTTATTTATTTAGAGGGAAGGGCACATTCCACAGTGTTCATGGGGAGGTCAGAGGACATGTGGAAGTTAGTTTGTTCCTTCCAAAATGCGAGTCCTAGAGAGTGAACTCAGACCATCAGGCTTGGTAGCAAGCAGGACCTGTACTTGATGAACCATCCCTGTGGCCCATGAAACAGTTTGTTTCTTTGCATTTTCATGTTCTCAGTTATCACCACAGATCTGCAGAGGTTTCTTTGGAGATTGGTGAGTAATTCTAAGTTACATACTTTGTCCTACTTCTTCCCTATACTTCTGAACACTAAGTAAGCATGCACTGTGAATGTCCAATGTCCATTCATTACAAAAATCCCTGCTCTTCTATGCTTTTTAGGGGAGCTAAACTGGCAATGGTCAGAATACTCCTGTGACTAAGTCCACTAAAGTTATAAGATTCTAAAGATCAGGACCATTTCCTGCTTGTCTTTATGGCAATATTCCTAAAATGATGCTATAACGAAACAGGATGTCAGAATCTCTTGGTGATAGGCTGATTTTGGACAATTATGTTGATGATTTCTGAATCTAGAAGAAAAAGGAAATGAAATAAGCATAGAACTTGAGCTAATGAAATAGAGGAAATCTTTTATAAACGTCTGTGGCCCTCATCTGTGACAATATTCTAGTCATGAAATATTTGTCATATCTTAATATGCCCCAGATCACCAGCAGTGGGTACCCCAGGGTTCTTCCCACCAGCCATGTCTCATCTCTGGTCTACACTTGGAGGTGACCTGAAGCAATCTCATCCTATACTTGTCCTCTGGAAAGAAATGTCATCCAAAAATGTAATAATTAACCTAGGAAAATATATCATTCTAAAAGACTGTGATCAGCGGGAAATAAAATGCAAAAGGCATTCTAGGATTTCAATTTATCCTCTGAGAAAATAAATAGGGAGTCAGCAACCACTTGTGCGTAAAAGAAAAATGGAAATACACTACAAATAAATTCACACAGTAGTCATAGGCACAGGAAGATATGCTGTTATTTAGACTTCATGAGAAGGCCAATTAATATAATTTGGTTGATATTAATCAATAATGAAGAAAGTAAATGAGATTATATTTTAAAGATAAAAACTTACTGTGTCTTCAGTTAATTAGACGAGAAAAGGTTTGTGCTTACTCGAAGTGAACAGTTTCTTACCTGTGTCAGCCTTCAGATGCCTTTTCTCATGAATCATTTCTCTTTTTTAATATTTTATTTATTATTATTTCTTTATGTGTATGAGTGTATTGTCTGCAGGTATGTAAGTGCACCTGCGTTGTGCAGTGCCTGTGGAGGTCAGAAGAGGGTGTTGGATTCCCCTGGAACTGGAGTTACAAATGGTTGTTAGCTGCCATGGGGAAGCTGGGTATCACACCTGGGTCCTCTGCACGAATAGCCAGTGCTCTTAATCGCATTACACTTATATACATAAAATAAAAATAATTTTTTAAATGCCATATAGTTCAACAATGTGCATTTGATAAGGCTTTTATTACATAACTGCCTTCCACAATAGCTGTTCTCTTCACTGTACTAGATGAATAGGAAGTTATTGGTTTTCAAACTTTTCCATCTCTCTTAGTTACTTTTCTGTTGTTGTGACAAAACCCTGTGACCAAAGGAACTTATAAAAGGAAGAACTTATTTGAGCTTATGATTCCAGGGAATTAGAGTCCATCACGGCTGTGAGGCAGGGTGGCAGGATGTACCTGGGGCAGGAGCAGAAAGGAGAAGCTGGTATCTGCAAGTGGGCACCAGAGTCCAGTAAGGCTTACAGACTGTCTAAACACAGTGATGTCTACAACACACATACACTTCCTCCATCATGGTCACACCTTCTACAACCTCTCAAAACAGCACCACCAACTGGGGACAAAATGTCCATATACTTGTAGCCTATAGGGGACATTCTCATTCAAACCACCACACCCTCTGAAACTACAGTTGTCTGAACTTGAGATTATGAAGAACATAGGAAAATGCATTCTCTTTGAGAGAAGTGGTAAAGGAAATATCCAAAGTATTTAACTTGGAGCTAAGTTTCAAGTTAGGTTTATTGATCATTTCTTTGTCCTGCAAGTTTCAAGGCCACATCACCTCTGGAAATATATTCTACCTAAAATGTTCTTCCAATGGATAAAAACTTTAAAAACCTAAAATAGAGTAATAGGATTTTAAAAAATCTATTCTAAATGTACAAAAAGGCCTGTGGAGATGTTACTTAATGATCAATTATTGAATGCTTTTATCATAAGATAGAACATTAAATAAGAATGTTTTGGTATTATTACATTTAAATATCTTGCTATTGATCCTACCAAGTGAAATAAAGCAATAAAATGAAATAAAAGTCATAAGAGCTAGAAGATAATGTAAGCTTATTACTCAAATCCTCATTTGTGGATGAAAGATCTGTAGACAAATTCATATATTACAATTGTTAAGATATTTTAATAAAGTTTCCAAAATGTCGATATACATTCCACCTTCAGACAGTTAGAAAAGGAACTTTAAAATTAGAATCTATGGGATCAGCAAGATAGCTCAACAGTCAAAGGTACTTGCCAAGAACTCTGAAAACCTGAGTGTGATTCCTCAGAACCCACATGGAAGAAGGAGAGAACCAAGTCCTGCAGTGGTCCTCACACATATGTTCTGACATGTACATATGCACACATGTGAGCGTGAGCACACACACACACACACACACCACACAACGAATAAAAAAAGAATTTTAAATGCAGCTCATGATAGCATCATAAAGCATCTACTAATTAGGAAGATAAGTGAGGAAGGAAGAGTATGATCTTGGTGCTGGTAAGTAGAAAACATTTTGTAAGAAATTAAGGAGGACCTAAAGAAATGAAGGTACCTTGAACAGGATTTGCAAACATCCAAAGCCAGGCTTTTCGTGTGTATTAAGTACACTATGATATGGAAAACCAGGTTTGATGACAGGGAGGCAGGTGAGATGAAGGAAATGTTGGAATGGCTGTTTGGGGCATTTTCCTTTTACTCAGCTGGCTTGAGGAAGGAATCCCTTGGCTTCTACCCAGTTGTGGGCTTCATCTTCGGGACATGACAAAGTTTAAAAGACTGCAGTAAGCGGAAAAGCCTTAACCGAATGAGGCCCAGTCAGAAGGTGCTATACCCAGGTTAGTTAGTGAGGACAGCTGGGTAACCTAGTTATTTCTGAAGGTGTTTCTAAAGAAAGGGTTAGATTTGGGAATAAAGTTAGGGTTCGGATTAAAAAGTTGGAGGGTGTGTGTCTGAGTTTATTCTGAGTCAATCAGGGGGCCTCTGAGTGCCTTCCCTAATTTATGGGTGGGAAAGTAGTTCTCTGCAGCTAACTGTTTCCTAAAACCCAAAAGGATAGGGCATACTTCTTTGTTGATTTCCACCAGGACAGGACTCTGGTGAAGTTTAAGATGGTCTCATTCAAAGTATTCTTAGTTAAAATCCCAGAAGATAAATTTTGGGAAATGACACACTGATTCTACAATTTATATGGAAATCCAATGAACTAAGAATATTTAAGGGAACCATGAAGAAAAAAAATGTAGGAAATTTAAAATTGTGAGTTGTGAAAATGTATTACAAAGCTGTAGCAATGAAGACTTGGGATTGTAATAGACCAAACTGATACAGAGATCAATCCAAATTGATTACTTGAAGTGACTGTGGTAGACTGGTCACCAGGGAACTTGTTTCTTTATACCTTCCCCTCTCTGGGCTGTTTTGCAGCACAGCCTTGTAGTTCCTTCCACTGAAGGGTAAAAGTCTGTTTCTCTGCCCCTGACTCTGAATTTCTTTACTTGGTATCTGAGATGTTCGCAATATGCAAAGACCAGGAAATGCTGTGCTTACTGTCCCTCTATTGTGCCGTTCTCCGCAGGGCGACACCTCTGCCCGTCTACTACTTTTAGTTATTAAATTACACTGACTAATTTAATCAACTTATGAATTTAATTATTAAGGCATACTATTTGTTTATCTTTGTAGGTTACAGTGCGGCAATTTAATATGTAAATAACGTGTAATGATCAAATTAGGCTTATAAGAATTCTTGTATACTCAGATACCTATCCTTTTCAGTATTGGAGATTTGTACTTGTTTTGAAATGTCTTACTGATAGTTTTGTTCTGTAGCTCCCTGCTCTGCTGGAGAAGACCCAGACATGATTTGTCTACTCAGACTGTTGGTAACTTTTACTGAGAGAAGCTGAAGATTCTGAAGAAGCTTCTAGACCACATCATCATTTGAATCACTTACAGATAATGTATTCTTATTGTCTCTCTGATGGCACACAAGGCCAGGCTGGTGGAGGAACAAGTACAATAGAATGACCTTGCCCTGCTTATCCCAGCCAGGACCATTGTCCTAAAGGTGGAAAACTTGAGTGCTCATGAAGAGTTAATCAGAATTCAAAGAAATCTAAACATTTAAAGACTATGACAAGAAGAGTCTGGAGAGATGCCTTAATGGTTAAGAGCCCTGGATGCTCTTTCAGAAGACCTGGGTTCAATTCCCAGCACCCACATGGTGGCTAACAACCATCCTAACTCCAGTTCCAGGAGATCCAATTCCCTCTTCTGACCTCTGAGGGCATTGCATGACACAGATGCACTTACATGCTTGCAGGCAATAAATACACTCATACTATGTGTAATAAAAAAAAAGAATATAACAGGAAACCACCTCCAGAAAAACGAAGAGTTACAATGGAATAAAATTTAAATCATAGTACTAATTTTACTTCATGATGGACAGCATTTATTGTCATATTTTCTTTTTTATCTTTTAAATTATTTTTATTTATTTAAAAATATTTTGCTTATTATTTTTATTTTATGTGTATAAACATATTATCTGTATGTGTGTAAGTGTACCCGTGTTGTGCAATGCCCATGGAGGTCAGAAGAGAGCATTGAATTCCACTGGAACTGGAATTATGGATGGTTGTTAGCTGCCGTGTGGTTGTTGGGAATCGCACTCAGGTCCTCTTCAAGAGCAGGCAGGACTTTTAACTGCTGAGCCATCTCTCCAGCCCCATTGTCATAATGTGTTCAAAACCCACATGTACCTACACATTTAATTAAAATGAGATGAAACTATATGGCAAGGAAAGGAGAATAGGAAGTCAGCAGAAAGGCAGAGTGGCCAGTGATAGGAGACTGAGTGTCACCTCCACTGCGGCAAGTCAGTGGGTTTTACCCAAGTACGGAAGTCTAAAGCTTTAGCACAATTGTGTTCACTGGAGACCTGAAGATAAACATTAGAAGGAACAACTGAAAGGGTTGAAAAACATTTTTTGTGTATAAAAGTCTGTGGAAGGCGGGCAAAGAAGTAGCTGGTTTTATCTTGAGCACTTTTGCAGCTGTTGAATTTTAAAATAGTATACAAATAGTACTTTGAGCAAAACCTTGTAAAAGATCATTTGCACAAGAACCTACTCCGGCACATCCATTTTTATTGATTGCCATTATATTTCCTTGCCCCAAATTGATGAGACTTTCTAAATCGGAATTATTCTCCTAATAAGACATCATTTGGTTAAATTCAAGTGAAAAGAGTACTTACTGCTGGTCTAGATGATCACACTATGCCCACTTCTCTCCTTGTGTCTGTGAGCAGAAGACAGGACCCCACTGGCATCAGGACACAGGTGAGACCAGCCCACTGAAAAGCCAGTCTAGCCAAACTTACCTGCACAGAGGGCTTAACAGAACCCATAGGATGGAGCGGTCTGTGCAGAGAAAAGGGTTTGCCTCATGGTTCTGGGAAGTCCAGAAGCACAGTGCCTTCGTGTGTTTGGCTTCCAATACAAGTCTTGTTCTCCTTCCAGCAGAAGAATGAGTGGGCAGGGCAGGATGAGGGTCTTCTCATGGATTGTTCTGTTGGATTCCCATAGTGACAGTCAGTGCCTTTGGGGGGTTGTGCTGGCAAAAAAAAAAAAAAAAAAATTCCCTGTTTCCAAATTTGGGTCATTTAGACATTTATTTATAAAATACCTTTTACTCACTTTTTACTCACTTGCATCAACTAGGTTGTTGTTCAGAATCATGAGAAACATCCTGGTCCAAGGGAGTACAGCACACATACACACCTGGGGTTAATTCAGAGAGTTCAGTGGTGTCAAGGCCATGGACTGTGAGAGTTGGGTAGAACTAGAGCATTCATTCTCTGTGCGGAGGCTCCTGTTGTCACTTCTTGTAGGCTTTCAATACATTATGGGTTCATCCTTCATACCTAAGTTCAAGGTCAGCTTTCCTTCACAGCTTCACCAGATGCTTTGGAAACTGTGAGGTCATGCTGCCACCTGAATGCCTTGTTCGCTCCCGGGAAGTTATTGCTAGCACTCCTCCGTTCTATTTGGATTAACGCTATTTTCTGCAGGTAGATCATTGTGTTTCTGAACAGTGGTATGCTGGGCTGAGTGATGACCTCTCAGTCCATACATTCCCCAGAGGCACAATTACAAAAATGCAACATTAAGCCCTTCATTGACTTGTTTGAGAGTTTATAATGGGACACTTTGTCCCATATCATACAATAGATATTGTAGTGAATAAGCATAAGACACTGATTTTAGACAGAACAGGGCTAAGGAAAACAGAAACAGCCCCTAAGAGAGCTGGCCATTTTAAAGTTTTCTTATACAACAGTCCCAGGGTGACAGAATAATAATGAAAAAAATAATCGTTTAGCCTCAGGTGTTTATTCCTTTTACTTTTTGTATGCGCTGAAGCAAAGTAACTTTTATTGTCTGGTGATGGAGACTGGCCTCCTGAGTACAAGGGTATTTGGCTGTCATCTCTCCCTGCGGATTTTTCTCAGGTTGGGTACCAACTTGGTTTTAGTTTGTTGATTGGAGCTCCTGCATGATTCTCAGAACTCGGTGTGCTCTGTGGGGTGCTTAGTGCAGGAGGCCAATCCAGTTCAGTGGTTTACTATAATTTTTTTTTTTTTTTTTTTTTTTTTTGCAGTACACACCTGTGAGCTTTTCTTTGGAGATGTATTGTTCTGCCCTCTACTCTGAATGGTTGTAGGAAACTCTCCAACTTTCCTGTCTCTTTCCTAACATGAACTCGCCATGCCTGCACTTACATGATTTCCCCTTTTCATGAACCTCCACTTTCCCAACGGGGAGTTTCCATACCATTTGATGGGGGATATGGGGCTGAGCTGGACAGCCTTGACCTTTAGTTATCAAAGGTTTTCCAAATCAATGCTCTTGGCTGATGAGTGATTTCTGTTCTGTCCTGGGAGAGTTTCCTATGCTTTGGAAACTCAAAGGCCAAGAATTGATTTCTTTTTTTCTTTTCAGAGCATTTTCTTCCTTTTCATAAGCAGCAGGCCTACAAGGACGCAGCCAGTGCTCCACTGAAAGAGGATTGGTGGGCACACGCTTAAACCTGTGTTAGTATTTTTGAAACATGCAATCACATCTAATTAGTTGTACAACAAAATCTAAGAGCGACAGAATGGGCTAAGGAAAAAGAGCCAAGAGAGATTAAGAGAATACCCCTTTTAAAATTACCTTCCTTGAAAAAATGGAGGCATAGAGACAGAATAATCACCAAAGGAAGGGAATTAGAGACAGTAACAGGGTTTGAAAATGACCAAAATTCATCATATACACATACGAAATTGTCAAAAAGAAAAAATATATAAACAAAACAAAAGAATTTTAAAGGTTACTTTTTAAAAAAATTAAAGCACAGGGAACTTTATTATCATACAGACTGAGAATGAGATGTTTGAGAAATTAGGCAGTTTTGAGTCTTCCCTGAGTTTTCAGTCAGATAACTTGTTTTATGACCATATCCACAGTTATAACTGAAGATATTACAAGATATCTGAATGGTCACAGTGGAGCAGATTCCCTAGAAAGGAGTTCAGCTATCAGTTTGATGGCTGCAGGAGGCACAGTAGGAGTGCTCAGGTGTCCCCCTCTGGTCCACGCCTGCAGCCTCAGGAAACTACTTGCTTTGAGATACCAGGCAGGGCTGGGGAGATGGCTCCACTGATAAGAAGTCTGCTGTATAGTCAGAGGATTAGAGCACAGAGCCCCAGAAATCACATAAAAGACTAGAAAGCTTTGTAACTGCCTGTCATTCCAGCACTTGGGAGGCAGAGACGGGATCCCTGAGCAATTGGAAAGTTCTGGATTCAGTAAAAGATTATATCCTAGTATAGAAGATGAACAGTTATCAAAAAAGATATCTGACATCAACGTTGGGCTTCCACATGCACGTGTGTGTACCCCTGCCTGTAACTGTGCCCATAAACATGCGAACAGCCATGCGCGTACACACCACACTGAACCTACAACTAAAAAAAGGAAGGACACTGGGCCAACTTTCACCCAGGGGTAGCAGTCCCACATAATACAAATAGACCTTTTCCTGAGCACTTAAAACTTTTAATTTTCAGTACTTCCCTATTTATTATTATTCTATTTGTATTGATTTGTGTGTATGTGTGTGTGAGAGAGAGAGACAGAGAGAGAACCTGCATCATACATACGGAGACCACCATGTAATCTTGGGGATTGAATAAGGTCTTCAGACTTGGTGGTAGGCTCCTTTACCCAGTAAGACAAGTCGATGACATGGCACTTTACTGTATAAAGCACATTGGTCAGGCATATAATGCTTTCTTTAAAAAGATATATATTTAATATATGAAACGTTTATGTTTTTATTATGGTTGAGAAATTACCATCCATGTTATAACTTATAGTTCAAATTCAGTGGAAATCCGGTAATACGCCCTGGGTTCAGTTTTAAGAATTGAAGCTGTTTTAGATATATTAGCTACAAATGAAGTAATACACTGACAGCATAAATAGAATTTGAGCTGGGTGTGGTGGCACAGGCCTTTAATCCCAGCACTTGGGAGGCAGAGGCAGACAGATACCCTGTGAGACAGAGGCCAGCCTGGCCTATCTAGTGAGTTCCAGACCAGCTGGGTCTACAGGGAAACCTTGCCTTAAAAACATAAGAGAAGAGAGATGAGTGAGAGAGAGAGAGAGAATTTTAATTGACCAATGTATTGTCTCAAAGGTCTTAACATTATAATATATAATAATATAATGTAAACTGATCAGTTATCGAATATCTTAAACTGATGAATGAAATGTTGTATTGTAATAATATAATGCTCTTAAGAAAGTAAACTTCTTTGAGTTCCTGGTTCTGACTTTGCTGTGTATGTGACCTTTGACAAAGTACATAAACCATTTATGCAGAGCACACACACACAACTGGTGAAAGTGCCAGTCTCAGAAGGAGGAAAGTCAGGTATGCACATACTATATACTTACACTATATACAGAGTACTTGGTAAGAGCTATGTGTATAGTACTGATGATGGGTGCTGTTGGAGGGGAATGTCATTATCCAGTTGCGAAGACAACTGAAAGAAGTTATAGAAATGGGTTAACAGAAAGCCAATAATTATTAAATTTTCATGTCTTTCTGTGATTTTTCCCCTCTAACAAACATTTTGCCATGTTTTCATTGTGAATAGTGTTGCCAAAATTTTTAAATAGTTAATATTTGCTTGTGATCTGCTAACCTTACTTTAACCCCATGTTGGCCTACTTCACACAACTATTACCATATTCAAAGAGAGAAAATGGTTGGTCTTACAGTACACTTCCATATGTTTACCGATAATCATGATTTAGCCATGGAAACAGAAGTTTGTGTTTTCTGGATGTCATCAGGGAAATTAGTGTAAATGAGAAATTTCATTCTGAAAAGCCCAACAAGTATACCAGAGGCTTTCATATTTAAATGTTAGATGATATCATTTAGCACCCTTCTAATCACATCAGCCCTTCTTCATAATGGTTGAAAAATTGTTGTCACTTGTTTTTTGTAATTTTGGAAAATGCCAGCAAATATCAAGTGAATTAAGTCATTTATATTTCTTTCTCACCACCCAGGGATAATCTTTGTCAATATGTTAGTATACATGCTAAATATTTTTTTGCATATATATACATATTCATTCTATCTTCTGAATAAGCTGGTGTTGTTTAACGCAATAGCTACTCATCTGTGAAACTCTGGCTAAATGTAGGGAGCCATGCTGTCATATGAGATTAGACATTAGGCATCTAGACATTTCCTTCCCACTGAGGCGAAGAGGACAAACGGAATTTGGTGGGCAGGAAAAGAGCATTGCCTTTCCATCATTCTTCCTTCTTCTCCCCACCTGCCCCTCAGCAGGACTCTACCAAAGAGGCAGCTACTTATTTCTCCACTTGACGGGGTCAGTTTGTCTGGTCCTCACATCCACACAGGGAAACTCATGACAACCCTCTCCTTCAAGATGGGGGCTTTTCCCTTCCCTGGCTGACCAGCTTTGCTTTCATAGCCCAGCTAGGATTGACAGAACTAGGCCAAGGTGGCCAAGAAAACATCCGATGTTGAAAAAAAAATAAAAGCTAAGAAAGGAGGATGAAGCACCATGGTTCTCCAAAAAGTTTGAGCCCAAAGCTATGTGGAGTTGTTTACTTTTGTCCTTCTGATTGCCAATCTTAAGTATATGCTTTCTTCAGAACAATTCCTTGGGCCTGGTGGGGGTTTTGCTGTTGTTTGTTTTTAATCTCTCCTGGGTACTGTCTTTTTTGGCTCATTTGTTTTTCCCAGCCATTACATTTTTTAATGTAGACAAATAATAATGGATATTTATGTGATACAGTTTGATGTTTTGCTGTGTGCATACATTCGGGAATGACTAAACCAAGTCAATTAGCATTTCATCTCCTTCTTAAACACTGGAGGGAGGAGAAAGGAGACTGTATCTATCTGTCCTCTCTTTTCAGCTGCAAATATGCTCGCTCTTCTTCCCCAATGCTTCCATTGCCAGCATCCCACCCTCCCTCTTACACTCTTTGTACGTGTAACAGAAACACTGACATTCGGGCAGATATCTCTCATGGTGACAGTTTTGAACATCTGCTTATTTCAAACTCAGAGGTATATTTACTCTTTCACTCATTTTTAGGACACTGTTTATGTGTGGGAGATACAGCAGGATCATAAAAGATTATCTTTATCAATAAGGACAGGTGCACAGGACAGATAAGAAGTCTTGGAGTTTCCTGGAGACAATCCAAGTAGAAACTTTGCCTTGTAGGACTTATATAAATGATCTTTTTTTTTTGCATTCACATGGAAAATGAAAGTAATGGGCTTTTTTTTCCTTCTGTTTACAAATAATAATTTACTGAATAGGTGGACCGCAGTGCACTGTGCCTCTCTGTTTGCTAAATCAATTAGTTTTCCCAGCAGTCTTGTGAAATAGATATGATTAAGTAGTATAGATAAGGGAAGGATTGGGCTTGGGGAGGTGATGAATTATCTAGCTAAGATTGGTGCTGGTCTTCAACTCCTGTATGTCTTCTCTTTATGCTGTTCCTTCTATGAAGGGACCTTCCGGCTCATGGCACTCTCTGTGAAAGAACTACCAGTCCCCTTTGGCTTTTACTGGAGAGTTAGAAGAACACATCTTTCCAGGACTTTAAAAGGCAACACTAACTAGGGGATTTCTTAAAATATCCTTTTAAATTTAAAGTGTGGTACAGTTGCCTTCTGTGCTTCAAAGCTGAGTGTAAAGAACTGAGATACGTTGACTGAGGTCATCTGTTGGAGGGTAATATAAGCATTAGAATTCAAATCTGATCTCCAGAAACTACGAAGAGAAATTCTGTACCTGGTAGAATCTGATTGGAATACCTGCAGTGGGTCGGCAGATCTAGCTGGAACCTGCAGGCCCAATGGCTAGCAAGCCTAGCTTACTTGGTGTGTTACAGGCCAATGAGAGACTCTGTCTTTAAAAATAAATAAGAGGTAGGCAGTGCTTGAGAAAAGAAACCTGAGATAGTCCTCTGACCTCTACACATATGCATACTCGTGTAAGTTCACCACTACTACCATGTATATTTATACATAAGACAAGCAGATCTGAGAAGCACACGTGTGTGTGTGTGTGTGCGTATGGTAATGCATTTAGAATCAGGACTTTCCAGGTGATGTATTTGGATCATTATCTACTTGCCATGCAGAAAAGATTTCTATATCTATCTATCTACATACACACACACACACACACACACACACACACACACACACACATGCACATACACAGTGGCTCCATAGTCACATAGACAGATGCACACACCCTCCCACCTTGATGAAAACAGAATAACAGAATGAGTCTTGATCTTCTGCCTAATTTTGGCTTTTGAAAGACTTGTTGGTTCCTAGCTATGTGGCACCTCGCCATTTCAGTGGATGGAGAACTTGAATAAATCTCTTTTCTCTTACATAGTCCAATTGCTCCCGTAAAATCCAAATTCAGACTCAAAGAGTCTCTTGGCTTCTTTGTTTTGTCTACTGGCTCATAATCAACCATTTGACAATTTTGGTCCCAGAAGCAGAACCAGTGTGCATGTCATAGCTTTTGGAAAAAATAACTTTAATGAGGGTTACACACCTCTTCATCAACTTGGCTCTCAGGAGTTGGAAAGCATAAGGCCAGGTATTGCCTCATCTGCCTCCAAGTCCATCAGCAGTGGCATTAGGAGAAGTAGGGGCATGGAGGGAAAGAAACAGATTTCATAGTTCTGAGACCACAACTCAAAGTAGGTCTGCCAGCTGCTGACCTTCTTACCTTTGTTCCCTGATTCCTTACCTTTTAAGATGACTACAATACAACTGAACCTTTAAAGATTATTCACTCCAAACCCTGTGACCTTATGAAAGTAGCAGCTTCTTTACTTCTGCATTCTCAGGGAGTGACTCAGTCCCTGAACAACATTATTCCTCCCCTACCATCTCAAAGACATGTACTCAAAATGGATCTCAAGAGACTGGACACACGGTTCAGTGGTTAAGAGCCCTGGCTGTTCTTGCAGAGGATCTGGGTTCAGTACCTAGCACACACATGGTATCTTACACTGTCCATAACTCGAGTTCCAGGGGTCTGACACCTTCTTATAGCTTCTGTGGGGGCTATACATATGTTGCAGCAGGCAAGTAATCATTACACAGTAAAAATCTGTAAAAATGGGTCTCAAGACTTTTTTGGACTTCAGTTATTTGGGCTTCATGTTAAAAAATAAAATGACTATGAATTTCCCCTTTGCTTTAGTATTTTATAATCTACTACCCACCTTGTTAATATGCTATGATATTAAAGACGTTGAAAAAGATACCGATACCAATACCAAAATGCTCTCACGCTTGTGAATTGGGAGTCCTAATGTTAAAATGTTCACAAAAAACAAAGGGACTCGCTGACTTAATCATTCTCCATCCAAACCTTAATGGCATTCATTTCAGAAAAATAGGAGGTTTCCTAAAATTCATATAGAATCTGACCTCAAATAGCCCAAAACAGACCCCCAAAGGACGAGTAAAACTAGAAGGCCTGTACTACATTATTTCCAGACATGAAACAACACTAATCCAGACACATTGACTCTGACATAAAGATCAATACATAGACCAACATAACATAATACAGAACCTGGATGTGATTCCTTGCAAATATGTCCAAATAGTTTTACACTGATGCTAAGACTTCAAGATGAGGAAAGGAAAAGTTCTTGAGCAAACTCATTAGAAACACTGGACATTACATGGGAAATGCTGAAGCTGGACCCGTACCTCACACAGTGTACAAAAATGCATTCAAAATGAGTTAGAAACCTAAATGGAAGATGTAAAACATAACACTCAGAAAAAAAATCACTGCAGAAGTTTCTAGATCTTGAATTTGACAAGGATTTTTTTAAAAATATAAGACCCTGAAAGCACAGGCAATAAAACCAAAATGGATAAAGTGCAGTCCATAAAGGTTAAAAACTGCCCATCAAAGGAAACAACGGAGGAGAAAGCTACCACTTGACTAGGAGAAAATACTTGTAAGAAACACACCTGATAAGGGATTATAGTCTAAACCGTCTAAGGAATTTCAACAAAATTACCGTAAGGCATCAGATTTTTTTTAAAAATGTGAAATGCTTTGAATTGCTAGTGCTACAAGAAGACATATGAATGTCTAAAAACCAAAGGGCACACATATTCATGTCATCGATTATAAGAGAAATGCATTCAAGACCATCAGGACCTGCCACCTCACATCCATTATGATGGGTGCTATCAAAATCACAAAAACAGTGTGCATTAGTGAGGATGTGTAGAAATTAGAAGCTTTATGCACCATAGGAGAGAATGTAAAATGAGGTTTCCATTATGAAAAGCAGTATTGAAGTTTCTCAGAAAACTGATAATTGAATTACTTAGGACTCAGCCAGTTTTCCCTTGGTTGATGGCCAAAGAATTCAAAGGAGAATCGAAGAGAGATATTTGCACCACCATGCAATCTGTAGCATTAATTACAATGGCTGAGAGATTGAAGCAAAACCAAATATCCATTGGCAAGTTCATGAAAAATCAAGACGTAGTCTATGATACAACGGAATATGAAGCAGGCTTAAAAAACAAAGCCTTATCATAGGCAATAACATGTACAAAACTTCGAGGCATTATATTATATTAAGCAAAACAATTCAGAGAGCATAGAACCAGTACTAAACAATTCCACTGTCATGGGTGAAAGCATAGAATCAGAAAGTAGGGAGGTATGTGTCAAAGGCTGAGCAGAAGGGAGGAATTCATGCTTTACTAATACAGAGTTTCTGTTTGGCATGAGGAGAAGGTTCTAGAGATCTCCAGGACAACAGTGTGGATATTCATACATTTTAACCGTATGCTTAAAAACAGGGAAATTAATGTTACATGTTTTTACTAGAATAAGAAACTTAATGAAATAATATGATGGAGCAAGGCTCATGAGGCTCCATTTAATGTGGTCTAGTGTACATATTTTAGAAATGCTATGTTCGCTGTTTTGAAAAATAAAAGAACAGAAGCATCATCTTCCTAAAAGCTTTAGCTCAAAACACAGTGTCAGCAAAACACACTCAAATCGTTCTTCATTCCCACAGCGACAATGAGCACAGTTCTAATGAACATACAAGGCCAGCATGACTCACACTGACCTTAAAGAAAAGTCAGAGGAGGTTTTCGTTGGAAGCCCACAGTTTAACCAGGAAACCACAGACTACTTACTGGTCAGGTTGCCTGGATCCTATAACATGGCTATTTCCAAGAGTCCAGCTTGGAAGGCAGTGTGCTGGATGTTTCCTAAAGGGGAAAACGTGTTATTAAAATCAATTGAATGTCTCATGCTCCAGAAGGTGAGAGGACAAACACACAATTCCCAAGGTTGTATTATTTTTTTAAAAATCTAATAAGTACTTTATCACTTTCCGTTTTCTCTGCCCAAGCCAGGGATGTTTGGGAGTTATTATGAGATTTGAAAGAATGCTGAGGTTTTTGATCTTGTCAGGTCTGAAAGTGCTTTATAAATGTCAGAGTTGGTGTGTGGGAATCTAGGGCACTGCTCCAGCGTGCACCTTGCAAGGCAGCTAATGAGGCCACAGGAGAACAGCCATGAGAACAGCGCCCAGAGTGGTCCCGACTTTGCAAACAGTGCTGTGCGTCTGCTCAGCTCGAGATTTTCACCTTGCTGTTATTGTGCAATTGCAGATGAGTTTCCTGGTTTGAAGAGAGCCATCCTCACTGCAGACTTTTCTAATGATCTGGTTACTCCCCTGTCTGAGCAGACCCCTCACACAGAAGTTTTTCTCTTGGTGTTTTTCATGAAAATGGGCTTGGACTCCTCCCACATGATTTTCTCATACTAGCTTGTTTTAAAAATATTTCATTTATTATTTTTATTTTATATGTATGAGTGTATTGCCTGCATGTATGTAAGGGCACCTGTGTCATGCAGTGCTTGCAGAGGTCAGAATAGGGTGTTGATTTCCCTGGACCTGGAGGTATAAAATGGCTGTTAACCATCATGTGGGTGCTGGGAACCGAATCTGGGTCTTCTGCAAGAGTAGGTAGTGCTTTTAACCCCTGAGTTATTTCTCCAGGCCCTCATTCTAGCCTGTTATTTGACTTTTCCAAATTTGGGGTTAATTTTGGGATCATTTCTAGTACTTAGTGGATTTAACATACTTTCTCCCCAAATAAATGCAGGGTTTCTCCCTAGAATCTGCTGTTGCTTATACGGCATCTGAGTAGAGTCTGAGTGTCATTATGGGCTGAGGATTGAGTAAATTAGGTGGAAAGAAAAGGGTAAACTGGTGCAGTTGTTGTATCTTGTCTTCCTACTGAGTTACTCGACCCTCAGTGATCAAAGAAACCTGAGCCATGCAGAAACATATCTGAAGAGTCCTGCAAAGTCCCTTCCAAAGCCATTTTGCTTATGAAACAAGATTCATTGGTCGAAACAAAGTTACAACAACTACTCATGAAAGTTCAGTTCTATTGACTGCTTGGTGAGGAGCCTCACTGGGGGTCTGGATCAAGGCTCAGGGGATAGCACTTAGTATGTTCATGGATAAGATAGTGTAGGGAATGGTAGTCCTTTCTTTTTTAAATTAAAATTTTTTCAGTTTGAAACAGATTGGACTTAGTACTGTTGGCTGAAGACAAATATATGCTGTGTTAAATAGTGCCTTATGACATTTTCCATGACGTTTCCGAAAAACAAATCCCATATAATACCAGCTGCAAAGATTTTAACTGCTCAGTTAAAATGGAATTCTATGGCAAAGCATGTTTGAGAAATACGGATGCAATGTAGTAATAGTTCTCCCAACTCTGAAATTCTCATTTTGTGTCTTCTGTTTCTGAGTCTGTCTTATTAGGTAATATTTGGGGAGTTGGAGTTTTACTCCTAAGCAGCTGTTACTGATCCTGCATCGCCAGAATAAATCCCCATTTCAGTAGGGAATTTACACTCTTAGAGAATGGGCTGTACAGAGCTTTTAATTGTGCTGTAGACATATGAGGAGTGTCCTGAAATGATCCCTGTGATAATCACTGCTCGTGTGAGTCAGGTGCAGTTAATTTATGATCAGTTCTTGAAGGCTTGTAGTATATATAACCATGTTCTAAGCATGGAGAGTGATTCAACTATAGGTTACAGTTTCACCAACGTAGTAACACACATAAATAACACAGACACTACAACGAATCCTGCCATGAAATGATTCTGTGCCAGATGACTGGTGCACATCATTTAGTACTAAAACCTTCTGAAAACTAAAGTTTCTGTCAACTTGTCATACACTGGAGACACCTATGTAAAGGGAACCTCAGTTGAAGTTTTGCCTCTAGGAATCGACCTGTGGCAATGTCTCGGTTATGAACTGATACAGGAGGGCCTACTCCATTGTAGGCAGTGCCATCTCTAGGAAGGAGAGCCTGGGCTATATGAGGAAGATATCTGAGCAAGCCAGTAGGCAGCATTCCTCCATGGTCTCTGCTTTAGTTTCTACTTCCAGGTTCCTGAATTTAGTTCTTCTGTGGCTTCCCTTGATGATGGACTGTGAGCTGTAAACAGAAATAAAATCTTTTCTTTCCCAACTTGCATTTGGTCAGCGTTTTACCACAGTAATTTAAAAACAAAAAAAACTAGAATAGCATTGCTGAGCAGAGCAGCTTGTAGGACCTTGGCACTTTGCATCGTTCTTCTAATCTGAGGAAAGATGATC
This sequence comes from Eospalax fontanierii, assembly GCA_035773235.1. Lineage (NCBI taxonomy): Eukaryota > Metazoa > Chordata > Mammalia > Rodentia > Spalacidae > Eospalax > Eospalax fontanierii. Next base: position 12,108,424 of record CM069546.1, read on the forward strand.
TCAGTACCTCACTGAATTGTGGGAAAGAGTAAGCAAAGCTACATGGGTGCCCAAACATATATGACAGGAAGTTGGTGTTAAAGCATGAGATTGTGTTTCCTGCAGCTCCAAGTTACAATTTGGAGACAACCAGTCTTAATGAAACAGCATTATATGGCTTAGGTATCTACTTAAAATAATAGTGGAAGATATTGATAATCAGGGTGCTAACATGGATCAGATGTGTGGTCTGTCAAAGAATAGTGTAGGGATGGAAGTGTTTGCAGAGCCACAGTCTCAAAAGTCTAGAGACAGAAATGTTGAATTCAGAGATATTAGCGCTGAGATGGATGTATGCTGTTTTTAGCTGAGCATTCATTTTCATCATCTCTATAATAACGTAGACATTTTTGCTCTACTGAATTGTTCTTTCTACATCATAGTGGCTGGCAAATCAGGAGTTTACAGTACAGACCCAAAACAGAGTGTGAATCACTTATCAGCTCCTACACATCTCCAGGACGCCCCTTGCTTTCTTTCCTAAAACCAAGGGAGATCACATGGCCATTATTGACTTCCTTTGTGAGCTAGGGTTTCTTATATCAAATCAACAGAAGGTGAGTAGTCCAGGCTATATTGGGGGTAAAACAATGGCAAAAAAGCAAAGGAGAACTGCAAGACAGATTTTGTAGATAAAGCTAAAAAGGAGAGAGTTTATGTTGAAGAGCATGAGAAGATGAGGTTGAAAACATTAAAAGAGTGCAATTCCTTTTTATTTGAATGTGACCACCTATCTTGAGATTACTTCTTATTTCTTTAAAAAGAGTACTTTTTCATTTATATCTGTACCATTACTTGGTACTCCACTTTGTACACAGGTATGTTCCACCGGTTTTCAAAGACTAGACATTTAGATTAATACATTATTTTGCTATTTGTAATTAATGCTACCACTGATATGTATCTATTTTGCTTAACACTTGTGTAAATACATTTTAGGTAAAGGTTTAAGTTGCTGAGTCAAAGAATACACAGATATGGAATTTTGGTAGGTGTTACAAAAATGCCCATAGAAGAATTAGGTGATCCAGTAACAAGGTATACAGGTGCATGTATCTCCACAGATTCAGCAGTATAGCATGCTGTTAGGACTTTAAATATGGACAGGCTGATAGCTAAGAAGCATAAAACATGTTGTTAATCAATAACAGACCAATGTGGTTAAATAACTTTATGCAACATTCTAATAATTAAATTGTTGACAACTCAAGTATAAGATTCTTTGACATTTAACCAAAATGATTGTGTACTGTAGCTCTGAGAATGGATCTTTTGAAGAATTTTTCTTTGTGTCTTACTTTTTCCTAGAAGATTAGTAAGGCATATCACATATGCATACAGAGATAATTCTGTACATGGCAATTCTTCACATTATTCAAAGGTGACTCCTTAGGCTCTTTAAAAAGACAGATAATTTTTTTCTGTGTACTTGGTCATGTGCTTTCGGGATCTAATATCAGATGATTGAATGATAAACTGAAATGTTTATAGTATCAAAAAGATCTTAACCAAATGTACTTTTGTTGGTGAAAATGTCCCTCAGAGCTTGTCAACTCTATTTTACTTGATAGATGTTTGAAAAGATGATGTAAATGAGGGAAATACCTACCTGCAGATGCTCTTTGGAAATTTTGATCCTACGCTTTTTTTTTTAATAGGCAAAAAGCTAAATGGGAGAGTCTGACACTATTCTGCAAAGATCTCTGTATTTGTCCTTGATGGATTCAAGGTGCTTATGATTCAGTAAAGATGATTTTAAAGAATCAACACTTTGAAATAGAACAAAAATTTAGTAAAATCAGATGGAGTTATGTGGTTTTGATGTTAGCGCTATCTTTAAAGGTTTAAAACAAGTTCAGTTAATATTTCTATACCTCAGTTTTCCCTTTTCTAAAATGCAAGTTAGGCTAGTTGAATTTTAATGCCCTTTATAGTTTTATCACAAATTTTGATGCTAATTGTGGTTTTAAAGACATATTTTTGTTTTTAGTTATGGGGATGCATGTGTGTGTGGAGGTGGGGAGGTTATGTGCATCTGAGTGCAGCTGATGCTGGAGGCAAGAAGAAGGTGTTGGATCCTCTGGAGCTTGAGTTACTGGCATTTGTGAGTTCTTCAGTATGGCTCCTAGAAACCAAGTTCCGGTCCTCTGGAAGAACAGTGTGCTCTCTTAACCACTGAATTCCATCTATCTCATAGCACTTCTGGGTCTGCATTAAAATCAGCTCATTCTCAGGTTTTGCAAATATTTCTTAAAATATTTATCCTTCTACTGGTTGTATATTATATGCTGGTTTCTATCAGGAATTCACAGTTTCTGCAGTAAGCAAGCTACATTCACGTACATGTAGGTAGAGGTAGGGAGGACCAACCTTATTACCGAGCAATCTACATTTGTTATTGTGCTTCTGTCTGTGGCAACTCGTCACCTCAATAGGCTTATTTTCTCTGAGGAAGACAGTTAAAGATGAGAGACAGCCCCAGCATCTCACTGTACCCCATAGATTTGGGCTGCAGAACACAGGCTCGATGGTCCCAGCATATAGGCCTACTCTTGCACATGCCCCATAGCCTCAAGTTCCACTAGATGCAGGACCCATGTTTGCCTCTTCACATGTGATTCTACCCACTTTTGTCGATCCCAACACACAGTCAGCTTAGGCATATCAAGACTTTAAAATAAGCCTACTCACCCAGGATCCCAGCCAGATCGTGCGGACTCGGGAACCAGATTTGTTGCCAGTGATTTGGGCTCCAGGACTATTCTAGTGGATCTAGGTGCTAAACTCACTTCTATGCTTCTATGTCTCCTTCAGAGCCAGTCTCAGTACCACCCCATTAGCACATCTGGCCCTCTGACCCCTGGCTTCAGGACAGACTCATGGATAAAGGCGTCTGGCCCATCACCATGGACTCAAGCAAAAGGTTGACTCCTTGCACTCATGTGCAAGGCCAACGCCATAAACTCACTCAGCAGACTCCTACACCTACTAACCAAGGTTCAAGGCCAGCCTGGCTACTGAGAGCTCCAGTTACAGTCTAATCTGTCATCTGACCCATAACCTGTCCAGAATCTCTGGTTTTGTTGACTGAAAATATGTTTCTCCAAACAAAGCAGATCTTCAAAGCATAGAACAAGCCACTACAATTTCCAAAGGAACAGATATTAACAAAAGACAACAAGAAACAGGAAAATTACTAAATAATAAATAATCTCCCAAAAGTTGATCCCAATAAGTGGAGCTCTGTGAGCAACTGTCAAATGAAATAACTGTTCTAAGAAAACTCAATGAACTTCAAAAATAGAGAAAACAGTTCAATGACATCACGAAAGTAGCAAATAGCCCAAACTAGAAATATGGTAGAAATTTGAAATACAGATTTCTAAATTAGAAATAGTGGAGGAGGAAAATGAAAGAATGAAATAAAAAAAAAAAACCGCTATAGAGGTTTTCTGTGGCAGAACTGATTAGGCAAAAGAGGAAAACCTCTGAGCCTGAACTCGGGATATTTCAGAGTACTTAGTCACCAAAGGGAAAAAGAAGGGGCTGTGGTTACGGATGCCCGTGCCAACATAAAGGCTGAGCCTGGCAGCATTCCTCCCCAGCCTCTGCCCTGCTGCATGCAGATGAGAGAGGGGCAGAAACATGCAGATTCCTGGAGCTCACTGCCTAGCCAGTCTAGCCCAATCTGTGAGCTCTAGGTTCACCGACATACCCCATCTCAAAAATAAAGTGGAAAGTGGTTAAAGAAGACAACTAAAGAGACCTCAGGTTTCCACATACATATTCACTCGTGTGCGCTGTCCCCTCACACATGCATCATATATGTACTCATACAAACATAGAACAGGAATCAGGGAAGTACACATCAAAGCATCAAAGAAGCAAATGTGTGAGTGACAGCAATATAACAAATAGGACAGAGCGACTGTAAAATAGATTTAGCTTGCATTTCTGTCTGAATTTTTGCTATTGGCTCATTCAGTGGCAAGACCTGCCCTCCCGACCTGGAGAAGGTGGGCAGAGGAGGAAGGAAGAGGAAGAGAGGGGAAGCCAGCATGGCGTGAAACTGGAAGTCAAGGGATCCCAGGGAAGATGGTGGTCAGTGGGAGCGAGCAGAGGCCTGGAGAAGGCTCTCACCCGTAATGCGACCCATCCCGGGATGCCAAGAACGAAAAGTGTCCTGGCTCCACCTCCGGCCAGCGACCCAGAAGGCTGTCTTCTTGACACAGCTGGCAGGGCATAAATGGAACTTGGCCCTCTGGTGGTGGAAGGGGAACTGGAGCAACCCTGGGCCATGTGTGCCTGGACCCAGTGCAAGCAGGAGCCCCACCTTGGTGAGCCCAGGAGCCTAGGGCCCAGGGCTGGGGGCGAGCCATCATAGCAAATATACCATCGAGAACTTTGTAAGTCACCGCAAGAACTATTCTCCTTTCTTTTTTTTTTTTTTTTTTTCTGCCTGATTGGTGCCAGAGAGTGGGACCAAACCCTGTCCCTCAAAGTGCGGGATGAATTTGTTGCAACAGTGACAGAGTGAACAGTAGATACAGGGCTGGGCAGGGCGTGGTCACACACTCCTTAATCCCAGGACTCAGAAGGCAGAGGCAGGCAGGTATCTGTGAGATCCAGACCAGCCTGAGGCTGTACAGAGACCCTGTCTCAGAATAAAAATGTTAAAAAAGGAGATATGGAGCATATTTTGAGAAAAACATAAGCAACCCCTCCCCCAAATGCTCCAAACATGGAGTTGAGAATCTAGCAAAAGAAAACCATATACAATTTAGTCAGACAAGATTTCACCTAAGATAAGGTGCCTTATCATCACACCTTCACCAAAGGAAGAGAGTTTGCGTTTGATGACCTACACCTGCCATCCAAGCACTATGGCAGAAGAAACAGGATTGTCATGAGGTTCAGGTCAGCCTGTGCTACATAATGAAGTCCAAGCTAGCCTGTGCTACAAACCAAGGCCTGCTCTCCATCATCACCCCACCCCACCACCACGCATACATGAAGCATCAACAAGAGAAATTGGTGATAATGAAGAAAGAAGTGGAAAAGCAGCAGACAAAGTCTATCATATAGACAGGTATTTCTGTGAGGCTATTGGTAAATATCTAAGCAAAACTGGGGTGAATCAAGACTCAGCACATTGCATATCAGATTGCAGAAGGAGAGCCTGCCAACTCCGAAACACTGAGAGTTTTCTTTCTACACAAATGGAAGCTGGGGGAGGTTATCACCAGCAGCCCTGCCATGCTGGAATTGCTAAACGGGATTCTTCAAGCTGAAGTAAAGGATGTTAATAAGTTACGTGAAAATACCGAACTCCCTGTTATGAGTAATTACGCATTTAAATTCAGAACCCTCTAACACTGTAATGGTCACATGTAATTAACTTATACTTTTAGCATGAAGGTTCGAAAATGAACTTATTAAAAATCGTGACGGATAGAGTAACTTGCTGCATAATAGGAATATGATATGAATGTCATGATATGAATCATGACAGACATTAAAATATAAAAGATGAGGCCAGGAGTGGAGTAAAACTCAAAGCTTTGGATGTAATTCAACAACAGTAAATATTCCTCTATCAGATAAAATTAACTTTACTAAAAAGTACTATAAAAGAAAAAAAAATCATCTGGTGCCTAAGAGATCAGTTAGCCACCAATACATAAGATTTCTGAATATCTATATACACTTATCACCAGAGCACTTTAATATGTACTGAGAATAGTAGATGTAAAGGAAGAAACAGAATGCAAAATAGTGACGGAAGGGAAAGGACAGATTATTCAGAGAGAAAATAAGCAGGAAACATGATATTTAGGCCATGTGGATCTGACTGCCATCCAAAGAACATTAGTGCACACACTTTACACACTTTTGAAGATTAGACAGAACATATCCAGGATAGGTCATACTTTACGAAACAAAACAGTCCTTAACTCTTAAACTTATACACACATCTCTTACGATCATTACGGTATCTTTAGAAAACAGTGTCAGGAAGAACGCTGGGAAATTCACAAATACATGATCCTAGACAATCAGTGGCTATGCTAAGAAATTGGAAGGGCATTTGAAAACATTGGGAAATCAACAAGAACCATGAGGTAGATGTGAAAACATGCCAAAAATCACAGGGTTCTTACCATAGTGAGTACTGCATTCTTGGGGCATTAGCACCTGAAAGTATAAGCTAGGGTAAATCTCTTTTGTGTGCTTGTGTGTATATGTGTGTGTGTGTGTGTGTGTGTGTGTGTATACATGTGCATGTGCCATGAAACATGTGGAACTAAGAAGACAGTCTTAAGTGTAATCCTTACCTTCTACCTTATTAGCAATAGGGTCTCTTGTTCTCCATTATTTATGACAAGCCAGATGCCCGACAACCTTCCAAGGATTCTCCTATCTCTCTGCCTCTCCTCTCAACATGGAACTGCTAGACATGCACTATTATATGTGGCTACATGAGTTCTGGGGATCCAAACTCAAGTCCTCACATGTGCAGAAGTGATCTACCCACTAAGCCATCTCCCAACACTCTTTTCCTTATAATTACCTTGCTTCAACGACTGTGTTATTGCGGTACGTAGTAACGCCACACGATAGCTGTATCTTAAAAACTGACTGGACATCAGTTTTTTGCCAAGAGAAGACTAGAACTTCTGAGAAACTGTCCCTTAAGATTTCTCTTAGAACTGTGTTCTTGAAGCAGGACTCGCTTATCCTTTTATTGAAGAAGTGTATTGCACTAGAATGAGCATGCAGCAGTGAAGTCACAGGTGGAAGGGTTTATCTCATCAGAAGACTGCATCCCATCTGATCCCATTGAACCAGAATGCCACACTCACAGCCTCACACAGACATTATCAGTTGAATCCCACCTATTGTTTGCAATGCAAATGGAATGATTCTCAAATGTCTGTTGTTTCCAACAAATAATCAAATAATCACTGCTGGCAGTGCTTTTGATACCGTGTCTACACACCTACATACACATTTTTAGGTCCAGGGAAAGGAAAGGTCATGAGGACTTAAAGGTATGTGTAGTTACTAGAAGAGCTCAAGTCTCAGTGGGCTTGTCTACATTATAAAGAAGCTAAGATTAACTTTTTTGGTTATAAGGTTAGATAAAAGTCATTTTTAAGAGTTCATATTATAAAAATCATTAACACATGCTGTGGTAGCAGAAGTCAGATGTTTGGCTTCTAGAAATTAATAAACAGGTTCAATGTAAACTCCGACACCAAGAGCAGTTTTCAAATAAATGGGAAAAGTCTTCAACTTATCTAGAACCAAAAAAGATGATAAATAGATAGTGAGAGCAACAAGGAACCAAGAATTAAGCCCAAGCATTCCTTGTCTGAATTCAAAGTATTGGCAAATCTGTCAATCCAAGAGGATGTGGTAAGCACAGAAACAGGCCTGCAGACCCAGGGGACAGAATGATTAACCTCAGAAATTCATGCAGGCATGGGCGATATTTTTCTGGGAACATATTTATAAAAGCAATGATAGTACTTCCTTCATTCCCAATTCCCTTTGATGTGACCCACCCAGGAATCTCTAACAACAAGCACAGAACCTCAGAAATGAAATCTGAGCATTGTTCAGAACAGAGTGGAGCATGCTTTTGATAGAGTCCTGTGATTTGTATTCTGATATTCCAATCTTATGCTCCTAGAAACACCATGTTCTGGAGACAGGATAAACATGTTTTAAGGACGTACATGAAAAACCAAGAAGATTTTACTTTGATGTTCTTTGACACATTAGAAGGACTATGAGAGAAGGTATGTAATATGCCGATGGAAAGATTTCTGTGCCAAAGAGATGTTAGCATGGTTGAAACTGGTGTGTGTAGAAATTTAAACACTCGCATTTCTAAGATGTTTTTGTGCAGATATTTCCCAGAAATGTCTTGGCAACAGCTTTGATTGTTCAATAAAATAAAACCTTTCAGTTTTCTGTATGTTTCTATGTAGAGAAACATATTTTGGTTTTGATGATTATTGAAATATTCATCTTTCTCGAAGGTATAACATTACTGTATTTGTTAAGGAAGGTTAAGGAGCAGTGGTACTCAGGGCTTTTCCTAACTAACCATAAGTCATAATTCATATTAATTTAATTTTGTTTTCATTTTATTGAATTTCATATTCAAGAACTGATACAAGATAATGTAACCACTTTTTAAATATATTCTCAACTTTTAACTTATTTTTAATATATTATATAAAAATAGTTCATATTTGCTTCCTTTTATTGAGATTATGAAGTAGGGATGTTTAGAGTAAGAAGTTCAGCTTTGGTAGTCAGATGTAGTTTTTAACTATCTAGTACATTTTATTCATATAGGTACACAGAGTAAGAAAATATGAGAGGTGGGGCTGGAGAGATGGTTCAACAGTTAGAACCACTGGCTGCTCTTGCAGAGTACCCAGGTTCGGGTTCCAGCACCCACAAGGTGGCAAACAACCATCTGTAACTCTATTCCAAGGATCGAATGACCTCTTCTGACCTCCACAGGCTTTGAATGACATGGGGGCACTTTCATACATGCACATAAAAATGAAATCAAAATAATAAATACAATTTTTGAGGCTGGAGAGATGGCTCAGCAGTTAAGAGCACTGACAGCTCTTGCAGGAACCTGGTTCGATTCCCAGAACCCACATTGCAGCTAACAATCATCCTTACTCCAGTTCTAAGGGTTCTGACACCCTCTTCTGACTTTCATGGGCATTGCATGCCTGGGGTGCACCTACATACATGCAACAGCTCACTTATACACATAAAATGAAAATAATAAATAGAGTTTTACAAATGAGGGCCAGTAGGATGGCTCAGCTGGTAGAGACACTGGGCCGCACAAACCTGATGATGCCTGGGACCCACCTGGTGGAAGGAAAGAACTGACTCCCACAAGTTTTCCTCTGATCTCCACAACTGTGCTATGGAAGTCGCACCCCCCCATAAACAAAAAATTAATATTAAAATACTTAAAAATATTTCAAAAATGATACATGAGTAAGTGAACATATCCCTTTATACATGTATACATTTCTAAAGTCCATTATTTCTACCTCCGCATTTTTTTAATTTTCATAAAAATGGCCAAAGTCTTGTCATGATTTGTTTATTGAAGGAAATGATCTTTTACTAGAATTGTAATATTCATAACAATGACATACCTAATGAAATGATATTTTAGTTTTTCATTCAGTCAACATAAGGAACATTATATAGATCATCCCTGGGGAAGAAAAATAGACAATTCTCATATTTACAGATGTCAAGAAAGAAAAATTGCCATATATCTTTCTATTGAAAATAATAGGTATATTAGGATATTTTGCAGCATTTTCATGCTTATCCTAATAAAAGGAGCTATGCCATATGTAATACTGAGCAAGATGCACAGAAGAATGCTACATAGTGATGGTCAACCTAGGAGTCCTTTAATAATAGCTAGTGGTCAAAGAAGGGGCTGATGCCCAAATGAACTTTCAACCCTGAGGAGAAGCAAGAGTGAGGTTTATAAAACTTGAACCCACAATTACATCATATCAGGGGCAAATCCAATAACCATAGTTACCCCAGACCAGGGGTAGGTCATTTAACAAAAAGGTTTTCAGTTAATAAAAAGTTTCTATTAGGAATGAACAAGTATCTCAGAATTGCAGAAACAGTGGGCTCCATGGAGAGGCAGGTGTAGCTGGGAGGGAGGATGTGCTATCTGGACACACTACGTGGCTACTTGTAAGTTTCCCAGTATTGTTGAAATAATGTATTCCCCGAAACTGCCTGTGTGAGACGTTCTGCCTGGTTGGCTGTAATGGGAATGACTGGACAAAAACGACAGGTAAATCAAACAAAGTTATTTTTATTTCATATGTATGAGTGTTTTGCCTCCATGCGTGTAAGCACCCATGTTAAGCAATGCCTGCAGATGCCAGAAGAGGACATTGGATTTCTGAGAACTGGAGTTCCAGAAGGTTGTTAGTTGTCTTTTGGGTGCTGGGAACTGAACCTGGGTCCTCTGCAATAGGATCTGCTCTTTAGCGCTGAGTCACCTCTCCAGCCCCTTTATTTATATTTTTAATGCTCTCTCATTTCTATGATTATACCTCAGGGTCAAGAATGATGCTTTGTGCATAGTGGCATCACTCATCCAGCCCCTGATTCATTCTGTCATTACTCTGGTAATAGGGAAGTCTCATCACTTCAAAACAGATGAGACATTCACAAGCCATAAATGTACATCAATCTATTAGTGTTCTCCATCCTATTTTGTAACTCATTTTAGTTGAGATTTTTTTAAATGACAGGTGAAGAAAATTCAATTCTCACTTTGTAACTCTGTGTGTGTGTGTGTGTGTGCGTGCGTGTACGTGCGTGTGTGTGTATGTGTTTTCAACCCCAAGGACTCAGGCATGCTAGGCAAATGTGTTACTGAGTCACTCATCTATCCCCACCTTGTGAAAATGATTAGACCTTTAGTTCAATTTCTTCATCTTTATCATCATCATCATTGTTATTATTATTTTTTGACACTGTGTCTCCCTGCAACCCCAGGTGCCCAGGAAGTAACTATGTAGTCCAGGCTGGCCTTGAACTCACAGAGATCCACCTGGCAGTTTCTTCATCTTTACAATGATATTTGTGTACTTAGATTTTTTTCTATAAGAGCATCTTAAGGAACAAATTAAGAAAATCTTGTAAAAAATTAAAATGTTGGATTTCAGATGTTAATTCAATTTTGTAAAATTAGAAAAGTAAACAGTGATCACATACATATCATCAAATATGTGTATAACCATATATAGTCATATATTTATATGTGCATTTCTTTAGGCAAATATGTCATAACTTATTGTATCCTTACAAAATTCTAAACGTGATGATTTTTACATATATTTTTATTGAGGAAGTATTTCCACGTGCTCCAGGATCACCAACTCTGTCAAAACGAGATGCTGTGATTGGAATAGATGAACCTCACTGAGACATGGCTGTAACTCTGCAGTACTTTCTCAAGCTTAGATTAAAAATAGAAGCCGAAGTCTCCCTTATATTACTGCTTCTTATTGAATTGGCTACAAATACCATTTCTGCCCTCTGCACCTGAGTTGATTCAATGACAGTTGAGGCCAGCCATAAGATTTAATACAGGTGGAAATGCCTGAGAACCTGTTCCTCTTCTGCATGCCATTGAAACCTTCAGCCCTATGTCAGAGAAGCACATCACCTCAAAATATGTGAGAGTATGACACAGAGAAATACCACATGACCAGTTTGCATTGACCATGATAGTGTGAGGTTCAAATTGATCTTTGCATTTAAATTCCCAAAGGGAGGGTTAAAATGTTTAGGGTCTTAGGCTACTTCAAACTCCCTCACAGACTTTGATGAATACTAGAAGTAGAATATAGGACAAAAATAAATATTCACCTGAGCGCTGAAGAGGTGGAGATGGCTTAGTAGGTGAAATGCTTGCCTTGTAAGCAAAAGAAACTAAATTTTTTTCTCCAGAACCTGTGTTAAAAACGGGAGACGACTAGACCCCTGGAGCTCAGTGGTCAGCTAGCCTAGTCTACTTGGTCAGTTCCAGGTCAGTGAAAGACTGTCAAAATCATCCATCCATCCATCCATCCATCCACCAATCAGTATATAAATATCCATGAATTGCTTACTTCAGTTAAAAAAATCATTATCATTTTTGTAAGTATTTAAGAATTCCCCGACACTGGCTGTGTCACAGTGATCCAGTGGCTGGGGAAGGAACGTTTCTGCATTTCTTTTCTTTGTTCCTTGCTTCGCACGCTCTGCCTTTATAAGTGTATATTTCTGGAGCTTTATTAGCACAGAGATGTTTCTCCTCAGGATTTCCATTTACACTTCAGAGTGTGGTCCAGGTACATAGGTGGTTGTTCCATTTTGAAGTTTTGTGTGTGTGTGTGTACGTGTGTGTTTAAATCGCAACATGTCCTGATGTTATGAAGAATTTACCCATGTATCTAACAGAGTCTATTATGTAGAAAAGCTTTTCTCTGACTTTATAACTATAAATCAAATTTCTCTCATGTACACATGAAATACCTATTGCAGATACTCAGAGAATAGAATTGTATCATAAAAGAGAACATTTGAAAGTGGTAGACAGTTGGTATATTGGACATGTCAGTTGTGCTATGTGAGGATTTTAGGAGAAAACCTCTCATGATCTGAATCAGATCCACTGGGAAAGAAGAAGGGACCCAGGAATCATTTTTCCCAGTTGGTCTACTGGGAAATTATTTTACTACTTGTCAGACATGAACTCTGCCATTTCAAATAGGAAAACAACTGTTGTGTTCTTCAGATGCATCTAATAGTGACCCCATCTTTTTTCACCTCATTCTTATTACCTGTAGAACACAGTTTTTCATCCACAAACTCATCTTTCCCTCATGTGTTTTGAATGAGAATATATTTGAACACTGGGGCCCAGTCGGTAGTGCTGTTTGTGGAGGTTTAGGAGGCTTGGCCTTGATGGAGGAAGCACCTCACTGGAGGCAGGCTTTGAGAAGATATACCCTTCCCGACTTCCAGTTTGTCCCCCTCTGCTTCCTGTGCATACTTGAAGATGTGAGCACTCAGCTGTCTGACCTGCTGCACATCCCTCCTGTGCCATGACGGGCTCCCCTGTGGAACTGTGAGCCTGGTAAACTCTTCTGACTATAAGTTGCCTTAATCATGTATTTTTTATTATAGTAACAGAAAAATAACTAATATAATGTAATATGTCATATTATTTCTGTCTTTAACTGAATTTAATACTTGTTCTGGATAGCTTCAAGAAAATCTTACCTCAGGCTCCGTAAATTGAAAATACTGGGCATGTGTATATTGTGTTGGAATACATGGCATAATACGGACTGATGGGAGGAAACAGAAAAGTTTCAATTCTCCTCTCATCACAAAAAAGAGGCATTTCTCCAAAGAACACATTCTCTGCTATTGGAAATTCTTGTTTGAGCAGAATCATGAAAGGTTTGCATCATGCTCTAACAGTGTGGGGGAAACAAGGGTCCTGTGCTATTTGATTCTGTACAGCTATAACAGAATCCCACAGACAAGGTAATTTTATAGTGAATAGAAATGTATTGCCATATGATTTGGGAGGCTGGGGAGAAGGGACTCTTTTTCTGTAACATGGTAGATGTTCAGAGACAAGAAAAAAATAAGAAACCAATAGGGAGCTGAATTCATCTTCTCACTCCTCTGAAAACATATAATTCATAAGGGCTGTGCCCAGTTGATTTATTACCCTCCCATTTGGCCCTACCTCTCAATAATTCCCTGTTAGGAGTCAGAATTCTAACACATGAACTATGGGGCTTGTAAACTGCGGTGGGTCCTGGGTTGTCATTTAGCCCCTCTGGTACTTTCTGTTCCATCATGATGGGATAAGGATAGTTGAAGTCCAGCCTCTCTGGGATGCTTGTTCTTATTGGTGTCCCTCAGGGACATAGTGGATATGTGTCCTTCATTGCTTCTGGCCACAGAAAAACGCATATAGCTTTCTTTGACCCAAGAGCTTGGTAAGTCATTTAAATCATTTCTGTTTGCTAATTTATTACAGTGGGCTTAATGGAAACCTTGGCCTCCTTCAAGAACAAGAATCCCTTTGCAGCTCTGGGGCTTCATACCTTCATGGGGCTTGGTTAAACCCAGCCCTGGTCATTAATTCTGAAATCCACTCTCAGCTTCCTATTATCTGGCATTAATGTTCAGTTTTTCTACCCAATCTGTAGAAACATTATGAGATGCAGGTTTCTGTGATCTACACCATGTAGCATGTAAGAGTTCATGTTCTAGAGTGTGGCTGCATGATACCCAGACACTGACTTCATTACCTGGCTGTGTATACATAGGCTGTGTAAGTCTCTCTGCTACCATTTTCCTTTTTAAGGGAAAGCATCAATCCTAACACGAAAAGTACTTGTTAGAGTGCTCTGCCCACTGCAGATACGATATGAAAAAATGGCATTGTGTGGGTGGTAATGCTCACAGTGTAACCACAGAAGCAGCAAGGAGAGCTGGGAGTCTTGTGCTAACTCAACAAAAGTCACTGGGCACTAAGTCACTTCTGGCCTAGGTGTTTAAAATGTAAAAGAGAAAATAGGCTCCGTTTTTTTCTTCTTGACTTCTCTCATGACATAAGTCAAGTCCCATCTCCACTTTATTTTAGCTCGATTCCTAGTCAGTTTCTTTTCTGTAGAATGGCCGTCATATGACGTCATGGTTTTATCAGGAAGTTCAAGTAAGATGAGCCTATGTGAAGACAGAGGTGTCAGAGCTGAAAGGCGTTTCCACTTTTCTTTACTCCCTCTGATGTGCCCTTAGCTGATTTTATCTTAGCCTTTAAAGCTCCCCTATTCTTATCTCAATTGCTAAAAGCCCAATAATGGTTACTTTTAGTAATTTCACTAGAAACAGTGTTCAAGGATAATTGTTCTAGTTAATGCGAATTGCACTGTAGCTCTCCCTTTAGTAAACGTCCTGATTTGCAACATTGATGTGAATAAGGAGAACTTCGTCTCTGGAGTCTTATCTTTTGTGAAAACTTTAGGAAAAATATTATAATCAACAACTCAGGGATGCAATGTAGTTGACAACATGCCATCAAAGTCTGGTAGAAAGTAATTCAGGCTTAGCTTTCTGCCCTCCCAGGCAGAGCTTCACAGGCTGTCCATTCTTATGGATCTGGATCCTAAACTTTCCCACCTGAATATGGAAACTAGTCTCAACCTTAAGGGTTGTTGAGAGTATATACCTGCAGAGAAAGTCTTCTCAAACACTCCATCTGGATATTAACCTTAATCATCATGATACTAGCTATGTTTTTTTTTTTTTTTTGCCATTGTTAGTAATGAAGACACATTAGGTAATTGGGAATAAATCCCTGGAGATAATAGTAGAACAAAGCTGATAATAATAGCAAAGATTTTCCAGAATTTTTATGAGTCCTTTAATCTGATTACATCTATCATCTATCAAAACTCATAACAAAATTCTGAATTACTGACAGATGATGCTTCAGTTTCATAGGGGCTAAGTAACTCGATCTAAGAACTCACAACTCCTGCAAGGCAGAGCTGGCACTCAGAGGTCGATCAGTCCTTCAATGTCATGATTTAGATTTAAACTCATTTTCTAAAACGAATGCTTGAGATGATAATTTAGAAAGTGGTGGAGTGATATTTGTATACACTTTTATAATCTGAGTATCTACTACATTGAAGCAAGCTTCTCCTGTGTGGTTCCGTGCGGCATAAATAAGATCAAAAGATGTTGCAAGCAGGAAATTTTCATTTCAAAAATAGCAGGAGAAGCTGCTTGAAAAGAAACGGGCTCTTTGTCATTAGAAATGTTTGAACATCATCTAGGAGAAGTCAAGCTGAAGTTGTTCCCTTACAGGGGTCCTGGAATAGACACTTAGCAAAGTTCTGCCCATGCCTGGGGTTCCATGCTAATGTTTCATTTAATTTGGAATGGTGGAGGTAGTGTGAAAACCAACAGTCATTTCTACATTTTCAGAACCCCATACTTACGGAATATAATTCCTGTTTTATATCTGCTACAACATTGATTTTTTTTCTTTTTGGAGAGAAAAAACATGATGTTTTAGAGACTGATACACTCAACATCTCCTAGTAGTTTTGGTTAGATGATTCATTATATACAGTGAGATGTGTTGGTAGTTCTTGGAATAGAAAATTTTGTGAAGAAGTGGATACTTTAAGGAAACCTTGTTTGGAGTAAAACAGCTTTTGAAATGGAATTCATTCTGGAACTCTCATTGTCTCTAATTTTTACAAAAACATTATCCATAGGAGCTTAAGAGTAGAAGTCTGCCCTTTAATGTTACTCGAAGCTGCAAAATAAATAGCGTATTTTAGGGTCCTACTAAAAGCAAAAGAGAATCACAGCTTTTAATTTTGAACGATAGATAATTTAAATTTTTTTATTTTTATTTTATGTATATGTGTATTAGGCCTGCATGTATGTAAGTGCACCCATGTCATGCCTGCAGAGATCAGAAGAGGGCATCAGATGCCCTGGAACCGGACTTATGGATGATTACTAACCACAATGTAGGTGCTGGGAATTGAACCCAGGTCCTCTGCAAGAACAGCCAGTGCTCTTAACCACTGAACCATCTCTCAGCCCAAGATATTTAATTTTTAAAGAGGTAGATGATGCAGTTTCATTGAAAACTGTTCAATTTTCTACTGGCTTCAAATATTTCCCCTGTGGTATAGAAAGCAGAGGATCAATCAAGCTGCCAATTTCTTATTAATCATGTTGTTCTGATTTCCTTTTTAAAAAAGTGGACTTCCCTGGGTGCCTTAATATGCTGTGTCTTTTTATAATAAAATACCTAATTCTGCATAATTTATAAATTATAGAAATTTATTTCTTATAATGCTAGCATCTAGAAAGTCCAGCGTTGAGTCAGCCACATTTGATTAGGGTCCTCTTGCTTTAACACGCCATGGTAGAAGGGCAGGAGACATGCCTATACAAGGTGTGGAGGAAATGGAGAAAAGGAGAAGTTGCAAAGAGGGAAGAAGCTGAACTCATTCTCTCATCAGAAACTCACTCCTGCAAAGCTTAGCTCACTTCTGTTGATCTATATATTCATTAAGTCCGGGACTTCAGGACTTCTCTAAGGTTCCCTGTTTCAATAGTATTACATCACAATTAAGTTTCTAATAGGTCTTGGAAATTCTAATGTACTTCTCTGGTCAACTACATGCATATATTCCAGTACCTAATAATTGTTCATGTTCACTGTATGCAAATGAGGAAGGAGTTATGAGAAATAGGAAAGTAAGCCTCATATCTGAAAGAATATAGAGTGTCTGGTCATCAATAGACACTTCCTATTTTTGATTTCTTTTAGTTCATCAAACGAGTGAGAGACAGATGAAAAAAGGGAACAAGCAAGTTTGGGTCTTAAAGGAAAAAGCACTAGAATTCATCACAGGATCATGGGAACTTGATCCAGTTAGATACAAGACTCAAAAGAACTTGAATTCTGTCAAGTGGAGAATGATGTTGGGTGGGCAGATAAAAGTAGACCTAGGAAGTGGAATCTGTAAACATTGCTTATATAGTGCAACAGTCTCCCTTCAGATAAAGAAATGGCCTATGAAGTGAGTAAAGTGGGCTACACTGGTTTGGAAAGAAGAACAACAGCACAGAAGATTCCAGAATCAGGCTGGTGAAGGAAGTGAATGTAGGTTTTCTGTGGCTCAAGGACTGGGTTCAGAAGTTCTTAGGGCAAAATTTTGGTTTTATGGGAAAGATTGGACCTGTTAATTTTTCTTTAGTTCTTTCTGTCAATTTTTTTTTTTTTTTTTTTTTTACTGATGTGTGTGTGTGCATGTATGCATGTGCCCCTTGTGTGCAGGTGCAGGTAGAAGCCAGAAGAGGTCATCACATCTCCTAGAGCTGGAATTATAGTCTGCTGTGAGCCATTCACTGTGGGCCCTGTGAATGGAACTCTGATCCTCTGAAGAACAGCAAGTGTTCCTAATTGCTGAGTCATCTCTTTATCTCCAAATGGGTTAATTATTTGTCTTTTTGGTTGTGACCCTAAGCCTTTGATGGCTGCACCAGTTCTCCAGCTCCAGATTTGTTAATTTCTTAAGGAAATGATGCTATTGGAGTGAGCTTATGGGAAATAGGTTGGATTTAGCTTGACTCTGGGATGACAAAGGACCTAATGCTCTATTTACAGAGACAGAACATGAAGCTAGCATTACTGACACCACGGTAAACAGCAGGGTATGGTGACAGATTGAATGCAGAAGGGGAATCTCAATGACATTATGACTTTATGGGTAAGGTAGCAACAAAACAGCAGATGCAGATTGTTTGACAATGGCTTTCAGTCCAAGGACAGCCAGAAATGACACAGTGCTCACAGTGGGGTACGTCTCTCTAAACAAGTCAACATATGTGGTAAGGTGTGCATCTAGTGAAAGTAAAATTAAAAGTGACCCCTGAATAAATGAATCCAGTTATGATCTGTGTGTTCTTTGACTTCTTGGTTTTGTAACAGATGTCAGCATAGAGAAGTTATGGATCTGTGCTAATGTAATAACTGCTCTCATTTATTGATTGCTCCTTCTCTGTACAGATGCCGTGATAAGTTTTTTTATGCATTGATTTTTTTTTTTATTCCTAGCAGGGACAATTTTCACGGCTAGTCACAGGTGGCAGCATTGATGTTTAGGGAGACGGAGACCCTTGCCCAAATTCACAAGTGCCAGAATTCAGTTCTGATCTCTGGGGCTGAGTCGATTCTCAAGCATCTAGCAGCTCTCACCTCATGATTAACTTTCTAATGGTGATCTATGAGGCAAACAGGACTACTTAATTAACTATGAAGACAAGACATGAAGAGAGTAGCCAAACCAAAAGAAGGAGATACTTGAGTCAAAAAGAAAGATACAAACAAAACCAAGTCGGTTCCAAGTTATAGGATCCAGTGGTACCAGCATCGTCTTCATCGGCAACAACCACATGCAAAGATTTTCCAAACCATTTCCAGCCCAATTGACTTCATTTTATGAAATGGCATTTTTTTAGAACCATGAGGTCCTGATAAAGCTAGTCACATAAACTTTAACCAAAACTCCTGATCAAATTAAAAGTCTGCATGCCTTCGTCTAGTCCCAAACATTTTTCTTTTTAATTAAACCCTGTATTCAAAGACATGAATTTAGTTGATAATCTTTCTGCCCAAATAGGTGAAAACATGTCCTTGCTGTGTTTATTGTATCAGTTAGAATGGAAAAAAGTCTTCTTCATTTTGGGGTGTGGTGGTGCAGTCCTTTAATCCCAGAATTTGGGAGGTAAAGGCAAGCAGATCTCTATGAGTTAAAGGCTATTTACGTGTACATAGTAAGGTTCAGGTCAGTCAGAGCTACACAGTGAGATCCCCAGAATGTGACTGAGATGTTTTATAAAGACACAGATATTATAGAAGGAATATTTGGTTTGGATCTTAATCTCCTAGTCCCTATTTTATCATCTCTGAAATGGGCGGGAAAAACTGTGTCACTGGTAGCACAATTTTGAACCTCCAATGAAGATCTCTTCAAGCCACTTTAAAGTAATACAACATAGGAGCCTTAGTTTGAAATTCTTCTTTTCTTCCCGAGTATTTCAGAGTTCAAAGTTAGATGAGCTTTAGTCTGTAATCCAAGTCTTTTTCTTAACTGAAAATACTCCTTAATGAAGAAATGTACCTGTCAAACTTCCTTGAAATGTTAAGTTCTTAATATACTTAAAAATAATGGGTGTCCATGAAAGACACAAAGCTACTTAACAATACAAGAAGTTCTTAGGAGCACAGTTGTTTAAAAGATTAATTATCATTTTTATTGTGTTAGAATGACTGTCATCGTCCCTGTGATATTAAGGAATGCACCCTGTCTCCTGGGAGTTCAGTGTGGAAGAGCACACAGTACCATGAACTGGATTTTCCAGTTTTGTCTCAGGACCAGTCAGTCACTCAGCATCCTCTACTAGTGTACGGCTCTTGCCAGATCAGAATAAACCATTGGTTATTAAGAGAGTGAATGCCAAGTTTGACTCTAGTTTCAAAATTATAATTTGATTTTTTCCCTTTCAATAGTATCTCTAAAATTTCTATGACTTAAAGGGAGTAGTTAGTAGAACTAACAGAAGAGAATTTTTTGTTTACACTTGGATACAGGGAGGAAACTAAAAAAAAAAAAAAAAAAAAAAAGACTTCAGGAAAGAGCAACATATATCTCACATGAGGCATTACACACTTGTACAATTTTAATTTTTATAAAGAAAAGAAATGAAAAGCTATTGGGCATATGGGAAATTTGTGTGAAATTGTTTTGCATGCTAGTATTGTAAACTACATACCAGTAACATCAGCAGAAGTTAATGAGTCTTGCCTTTGGTGCCATGTGCAATGCTGAGCTCACAGTAAATACTGACTGAACGTTTAACCGTCAGGTATATGGATTCTGTAAAATTAGTTCAGTTACTGATTCGCATTTATACCATCATTATTTTTTGTTTGTTTTGAGATAGACTTTTGCTATGTAGCACCTGCTAGCCTGGAACCCCCAGAGATTCACCTGCCTCTGCCTCCCAAATGCCGTGTTTAATACCACACCCAGCTAGCATCACTGATATTTTGATTGGTCATACAAAATATTTGGAAAGCCAAATGTTCACAAAGGTGGAGCCATTGCTGACCATTGGAGGTGAACAATGCTACAAAAGGAAAGGTTCTAGAGGGAATTACCTCAAAAGAAGGCGTAGGACAGCTAGGGAAAGGAAGGGCTGTGAACCTGACTTAGATGTGGTGTGAATTGCCTCAGAAAATGTAAGGGGGAAATGTCTAGTTGGTAGTTGCAGATGGTTCCAGTTGTCATCACTGAAATGCCTTGTTCTTCTCATCAGAAATGGTTGCATAGGCCTCAGATGGCTAGTTCAAAGCTGAATGCTGGCCAGTAATGTGGCTGAACAGAAGGTGGCCATAGGAAAGTAGATTGGATCATGCCATTGCTGATTCAGGGTGACTTAGTCAATTTGAACTAGACACTAAAAATTGGAACCATTGGTTAGGACAGCAGAGCTCTAGACTTGTCGACATAAGAAAGGTCAGTATCCTGGTCACCTCTGGTCTGTATTCATGCTTCCTTGGAGGACATTCCAGTCCTCCATACCATTCTAGTCAGGAGGAAGGATAGATTGCTTTGGACATGGTTCTTTCCTTTTCTGTTCCAGTTCTCCTCTTTTGATGCACTTTGAAGCCAGACTTGCTTTCTGTGAGGTAAGCTCTCTATCTTGTCTGGACCTCACTTGATTAAGACGGCTTGGAGTCTAGTGTTAGGAGTAGTGCTTAGAGGCAGTTAACTGTCCAGGAGAGCATTAGACTCGGGAACTGAAAAAAGTCAGTTCTCTGGTCTTGGCTGATAAAAGAAGACTGAGTAATTCAAGTGATTCTATCAAGGAAAATGAAAACCAAGAGTGGACTGGACTCTACACTGCCTATGTCTGACTGAGTTATTATGCTCCTATATCCCCTTTAAGACTATCATAAGCTTCCATTTAACATCCCGAGACTTAGACACCAGCTTAAGTGTTTATGATTTTTACAGAATATGTAGTAACACAGCTTAGAGCTCTCTTAGATAAGAAAATGTTTTGGCACAACTTGTAGTCCTTCAGTGCCCTTGCTTAAATATCATTACATGGGCACTATTCTAGTTTCATTTGCTGAGGCTGGGATGAAACACCCTGACACAAAGCAACTTTTAAGGGAGAAAGTGTTTGTTTTAGCTCACAACCCCTGGCTGCAGTCCATCTCTGCAGGGAAGACACAGGTCTCCTGGAGCTTAAGACAGCTGGTGCCATCACATCCACAGTCAGAGCAGAGACAATGAATGCTTGCTTAGTGCTCAGCAGCCTCTCCCTTCTCTTAAACAGTTCAGGACCCAAACTCAGAAAACGAGGCTGCGCACAGTGGGCTGGGACTTCCTATAGCAGTTAACACAATCCCTATAGACATGTCCATAGGCCAACCCAACATGGACAGCTCCCCACTGGGTCTCTTTTCCCAGGTGACTCTGGGGTATGACAAGTTGACAATAAACCTAATCATCAAAGACAGCCTATTTCACCCTCAGACGCTTTCAGCTGTTATCTAAGGTTGAGTCAGAGCCCCACCTGTGTACTAACCCAAGGATCCTTGTTCTCATCCCCCAGCTGGGCCACAGAGGAGCCGAGGTCTATGTTATGCATATGAGCTTTACACACTCTGGTTATCCAACTCCCTCCTCCCTGCTTCCCTGAGACAGGATGGCAGTAAGCTGTGCTGCTTTAACTTGTACGTGCCGTGTTGTGACTGACATATAAAGCACGCATGATTAGAACTCTACTTATTCCAACCTGGCCTGATTTAGCAGACTGGAAAGCCTTGCTGGAATCTGAGCCCCCTCTGGGGATATTAGCATGTCTGTTTGCATCTCCTGTAATAAACACATCGCATTGACTCTAGGCAGTTGTGGGACTCTGCTGTGCCCTTATTCACAATTCACTCTATGTATATTTATTGAACAATATTGTCTGGAGTTTTTCCTGTACATTCCCCTGGTTCCTAAGTCTTTTTCTTCCCATTAAAAGAACCATTTATCTCATCAGGAGAGACTTGAGACAAAGATATAGGAATTTAAATTTTATATTCATGGAAAATATGACTTTTAAGTCCTCTCAGGTGAATGGTAGCTGAAGATGAAAAGCTGGCGTGGGATTGGCTGAAACGAGTTTTTAATGCACACTCCCCCCCCCCTTTTGGGAGGATAATACATATGTATTCTTGACAACAGGAAACCAGAGAGAGCTGGAAGGATTGCAATTCATTTTTGCCTCTCCTAATAGAGCATGATAAAATTTTGTAGCTAAAAATTCTGCATAAGAAAAATAAATGTCAATGGTGATCACTGCCTATGTTAAAAGACCAAGATATGGTCCAGCCCTTACCCAGAGAAAGGCGATTATTTGGGCAATGACTTTGCAGGAAAATATAATAAAGCGAAGTGGTTAATGTTACATTTGAAAGCTGCTATAACTTCCGGTAATTAAACATCATAATGAGAACACTTTAGTACAGCCTACCTGCCAGTTGTTCACGGGATAGATTTTCACTTACTTTGCCTAAATCTGTGATGAATAAAGTTAGGTTCTAAAGAAAACCAGCTAGAAGCAAGAGTATTTAGTGCCGATGGAGACTGAGAGGATGTTTAAAGGGACTGTTGAGCATTCGCTCACCTGTGGCTCACCTGTGACGTTAGAGCTTTGACAGCTGTGAAATAATTGACAGAAAGTGGAATACTAACTTTATCATTTTTAGTGGGTGTGTTCAATGTATGTGTGGCTGCATGTGTGCATATGTGTGTGAGTGCAGATGAGACGGCAGGCTCTCGGGTGTCATTCCTTAGGCTCCATCCAATATTTTTCCCTCTGACCTAGAACTTGGCCAAATAAACTTCACTGCTTGGCCAGGAAGCCCCGGAGATCCTCTTCTCTCTGTTTTATCAGCACTGGTGTTGCAAGCTTGTGCACCCACAAGATTTTTTATGTAGGTTCTGGGGATTGATCTCAGTCCTCATGCTTGAGGCAAGCTTCTTACAAACTAAGCTATTTCCCCAGCCTCTGGAAACAGTAAGTTCACAGAATCAGTTTTTATAGGAACAATTGACAGGTAACAAGGGTGCATGCTTTGAATTCTTCAAGTGAAAACACAGTGGCCCCGTTTCTTGAAAGTTTAGAGGTAAATGTCCAGGTTTTAAAAGATAAAAGTGTTCCCTTCTGCCGTATTTATTAAACTCTTACTGTCTTCCAAAGAGGCTGTGGTGCTTTGCATTACCCAGTGATGGGTGGCCATTTCTATATTCTTGTTGACATTCGATACTGACAGTTTGTGGATTTTAACCATTCTAGAAGGGGTGTAGTGGTAATTCATTGTTGTTTCAACTTCTGGCTTCCTGCTAATGTAGAACACAGGCATCTTCTCATGATGAACTAAGCATTAAAGATCACCAGGAAAACAAAGGGATGTGCGAATAAACACTTGTATCCCTTGTCTTCTTTCATCGAGGAGATCTCCTCATACTTTTGGTCCACTTTTTAATGGGACTGTCTGGCTTTTGTTTTGTTTTTATAGTGGTGGGGATAGAACCTGGGACCTTACATGATAGGAAAGTTCTCTACTATTGAGTTTTATTCCAAGCTTGGAGATTGACTGTTTTCTAAAAGTTGAGTTTAAAGGGTTCTTGGTGTGAAACACAGAGTGGACAAAAGCATTAGGGACCTGACAGAAAAATAAGAAAAACCTAATTTTGCTTTGAAAAACATGTTGCATACCATCCTGGTTACCTTTAGTTGCCCACTGCACACAGCCCAGAGCCATGTGAAAGGATCCATTGATGCTTGGATCAGACTGGCCTGTGGGCATGACTGTTGATTGATGGAGGAGGATCCAGCCCACTGTGGGTGGCACCATTCCCTGGCCAAACAGGGAGTGACTAAGCATGAATGAGAGCTACCACGCAGCATTTTTTCATAGTTTCTCTTCAAGTTCCGGCTTGACTTTCTGTTCTGACTTCCCTCAATGATGGGACTAAAACTGTTGAACTGAAATAAACCTCTTTTCTCTCCTAAGCTGTTTATGGTCAAAGTGTTTTATCTCGGCAACAAAAATGTAACTAGGGGTTCTAGTTTGCTTCTCCATTGCGATGACAAAGAGCTGTGATTGACACCAACTCAGGGAGGAAAGGGTTTATATGACTTACATCTCCCAGGTCATAGTTCATTCCTGAGGAATCCCAAGGTAGGAACTCAGGGCAGGGACCTGGAGACAAGTGGTAGAGGAAAGATGCTTACTGAGTTGCCTCCCTGGCCCATGCTCAGCCTACTTTCTTAGATAATACAGAACACCTGTTTGGGGGTGCTTCCACCCACAGTAGACTGAGTGGTCCCTCCCACATCACTCAACAGTCAAGAAACTGCCCTGCAGACATGGCCATAGGCCAGCTCAATGGAGGCATTTCCCCAGTTGAGGCTTCCTCAACCCAAGTGTGTCAAATTGACACAACTAAAGCTAGCTAGCACACTAGGACACATACACTGTTTGTCCATGTGGTAAAATAATTAAAGCAGGTGTTTCTAATTGTCACTAATTCATACCTTGGAGCATGGCCATCCAGACACTGAACCTGGGCCTTTGGTTGAAAATTTAAATGAATTCACACTTCTCTTTTAGATTTAGACCTGGGTACAGTGCTCAAAGCCAGAATGCTACCACACAGAGCCACAGTATGATGTCAGTGTGGAGGGAGAAATGGCAAGAGATTAGGAAAACAGGTGGTGTTATGGTCACCTGGTCCACTACATCAGCTTGTGCTTGATTTAAGATCTCTCAGGGACTTACTACTTAGAAACACAGAGTTATAAACCGAAGGAGGAGAATGTGGGAATATTCCACTAGTATGAAATTCAGCCCTGATAAAGAAGATTATTTTTCTGGTGAGAATTTTTAAAATGATGGTAGTGAGACCTCTCAAAAAATGAAGTCAGGAATCTGACATGTGTTTTCCCCTAAACCTCTCAGGAATTGTGGAATTACATTCGGAAGACTGTATGTGGAACCAGCCATCAGTGGCTGTGACTGAAGGGTGCAGTTTGGATAATTAATATATGCCTTTATTATTCAGATTTGGAGAAGCATGTACGTGGGCTCTCTGACCTGTCTTTGTAATTCCATTTAGTGTTTCGTTTTGTTCTGAGACAGAAAATCAATTGCAGTGTACCATGTGACTCATGGGTAATTTATGTCAGAGCAAACAACAGTTCCACAGTTTCAAACATGTTTCCCAATTGTTATGTTCCCTTGTCACCTCTACAAAGTACTTGGCACCTGCCGCGAAAGTAAACCGGACAAGGGAAATGTTAGAGCTGCCTGTGCTCCCAGAAGCCAAGTGCAACCCTGCTGTCGCCGAGCCTCAGGAAGGTTAGAGCTTTGTATGAAGTCGTGCACTAACTTCATTTTTTCTTAAATTTTTAATTACTTTTCTCTATTGCTATGGGGGTGGTGCACATGTCATAGCACACAGTGGAGGCAGAGGACAACTGGTAACTGGGGTGGATTCTCTCCATCCACCATGTGGCTCTCAGGGCTCAAACTCAGGTCATCAGGCTTTGGGGAAAATGCCTTTGTCTATATCCATGGAACCATCTTGACAGTCCTTACTTCATTTCTTACTGAAGAAAAGGGTAGCTTTTTTTTCTCTCTCTCTCTTTCACAAATAATTTATTTTAAAATGCAACATACTCTATTGTCCAAATGGAGCAATTTTGGTTAAAAAAATCAGTTTTATAAAAGGTTGTAATTGGATAAGCTTTTATTTTGCATAAGATATTTTATTTTGCTACATTTGTTATGAACCCAGAACTGAAGTGTCTTTTTTGTTCTTTTCTCTTATTATGGAAATAGGAAGCCTAGAGAAGAAGAGAAAGACTTTCATCAGATAAATGTATTTCATCTTCTCATCCAATGATTCTTAAAGTAAAAAAATGTAATTTTGTGCCTAGAATATGTGGAACAAGGGGAAGATTTATCTCATGTTCATGCCCAGTGGGCATCTTTGATTGGAGAGGCAAGAATCATATTTGGTTTGTTGTCAAGGGGAAAAACAAATGAGAGAGGAAAAAATTTTGTGTATTTCATACACAGCATCTTAATCTTCTTTACACCCCTTCCCTCACTGGCACCCTCCCACACCCCGCTTCTAGATTTCATGCATTCTGTCATTTATGTTAAGGCCTATTGAGTCAAGTCAGTATCCCATGCTGTCCTTCAGTGCAAGTCAGCCTGTCTACAGTCACAACCTTAAAGAAGATAGGTGCTTCCTCACCCAGCAGTAATCAGATGCCCAGAAGTTCTTCAGTTAAAATTGGGGCCTACTGCCTATTTCTGCGTTTCCATGTTGGGTTTTTGTCTGCTGGAGTTTGTATGAGTCTTTTGCATTCTGTCACCACTACTGTAAGTTCATGAGTAAGGTCCCAGGACCTGTAAGAATCTATTTCTTTATGGTCATGTATCTCCTCCCCTGGCTCTTACAATCTTTTCACCTCCTCTTCCTCAATGATCCCTGAGCCCTGGGTCCATTGCCCTCTGATGCAGGAGGGAGTTTCATTAATGAGAATTGAGAGATGCATTAGTATTCTCTCTATCCCTCGTTCCACTGTTCTCCTTGATTCTTAGGTGTAGAGGGTCCATTGCAGATGTGTCACTTAGGGTTGGTCATTTTACCTACACTTAATGTCTGTGTGACCAGTACTAGAACACTGTACTGGTCTCCTGTTGAAAAAGTAACTGCTTTGATGAGTGATGACTGGTATACTTGTCTGTAAATATAAGGATCCATATTTTGCACATAGTAAGAAATTAGATTTGTCTAGGGATGTGACTGCCTTGGAGTTTTCTCTAAGATCTATGACCTCTCCAGCCATGTGCATTTGGCTATGTTTATAGGACCACACATGAGTTCCAGCCCATTGAGTGAGTTTAAGGTCCAGTCGGATAGCTGTTGATTACCCACAAGATAAAAGTGCCACTATTGTCCCAATATAGTTTGCTGTGCCAATCTTTGTTGTGGTTATTAGACCTTAAAGCTGGGACTGGACCATCAACTAATGTTCTCTCTTAGCACTTTGTGTAGTCTCCAGAGCTATGAGAGCTAGCCTTCAGGGAGGTGGTTTCCAGGTCATTTCCAGCTCCGTTGCTCCAAGTATTCTGTTTGAAGTATGTCTTGTCTTCAGCAATAGGGTCTTAACCTTCAATTTCTTGGAGATAATCAAGGGCTGTTGCAATAAGATGTATAATTTGGGGAGTTTCATGGACTACCCTGGCCTGCAATTCCAAGGGAGGGTTTTCCATTTTGGCATTGTTTCTTGTTATGTAGACTTCAGCTATGCACATGGACTCATGTATAGATGTTGTATGTATAAATTTTCAGTAGGTTTTTTAAATTAATATATATTTTCCTCTATTTTTTACATAATATAGCATTATTTTATCTCTTTTCTCTCTCCCTGTCTAATCTTCCCTCTTCCCTCCCAAGTTAAAAAAAAAAAAAGCTTTTTTTTTTTTTTTAAATAAAAAGCATCTTAGTTTAAAGCCAAAGAATCTTTGCCTGTAACAGACTCACTCTAGACATCAAATAGATGAATATGAAAATAGATTTTCTACTTTGGAAGGACAATATTGTTTTTTATTACAAATAGCATACAAGATGCTTAGGAAGTGCAGGTTAATAAGAGGGACTCAACAGGTGAGGTTGCTTTCCACTAAGCCTAAGAACCTCAGTTTGATCCTCAGAACCCACATGGTGGAAGGAGAGAGTTGACCTGTGCATGTTGTTTTCTGCCCTGTGCACCATGATATGAACACACACACACACACACACACACACACACACACACACACTGAATAAATGTAAAAGTAAAAAAGGAAGAATAAATTAACCTACTGGCTTAACTGAATCTGTGTTTCATGCACAGAAAAATGGAGATGTTGGCTTTGAGTCCTGGCTTGACCCACTGACTGGAATTGGAAAAAGTCTTTTATTTATCCTCTGGAACTCAGATTTCATGCCTGTGAAGTGCGGCTGACTTTTTCCACCTACTATGTCTCATGTGGATTTATGAGCTTCACTTGGGATAACAAAAGGTTTTTAAACCTCTAAGCTGTTGAGGACACATAGTCTCTGTAATAACTTGGACTCTGAGTCTGTGATTTCAATTTTTGGCTTTGTAGATTTTATTAACCTCAACTTTATTTATAGAAAAGTTCCAGGCAGGTAACTCTAATGAACAGATTCATCTCGACAGGCAGCTTTATTCATTGCCATCTTTCTGTCTATGTGGAAATGTGCATAAGGTTACCGAAGATACACTATATTTGGGTATATGATGTATGGGACCAACAGATCTCATTCACCGGCTGTATCTAGTCTTTTTGCCACTAATTTGAAATTTGTGCCTCTTTCTAAAAGGAAAGAACTTAAAATGAATTATATTCAAATTCAGAATGTGACAGGGAATCAGAAAAGAGGAGGAACTCTAGGAAGAGAAAAACCTGTTTGCTGGACATCAACCCTAATTTATTCAGTTCTATGGGCTGAGTGCTTTTGAGGATGTTAAAAATATAGAAAATATCATTTCTGACCCCAGAGATGGACAAAATTCTTGGAGCTATTTACAATTGCTTGACCTCTTAGAGAGTGATAAATACCAAGATAAAATTAGGTATGAGATGGGTCAGTACAGATCTTTGCTATTCCAAGGATGGGCTGCAGGCTGGAACCAAGATACAATGTTTATTAGGCATTTTTTATGAGACAAAATCAAAATAGAGTGACTACAGAGATGGCTCAGACTGGCTTCTCTACAGACACTCTGAGTTTAGTTCCTAGCACACACATAGTGGCTAATAACCATCTTTAAGTCCAGTGTCCTAGTTACTCAGAGCAGGAGCTGAGGCGCAGATGGAAACACACTGCTTATTGGCTTGCTTGTCTGGCCCATGCTCAGCCCAATTTCTTCTACAATACAGGACTATACCCTGGGATGACACCACCCACAGTCGGCTGGGCTCTCCCGTATCCCACAACAAAAAGGAAAATGGCCCACAGACATGTCCTCAGGCCAGTCCAATGGAGAAAATCCCCCCAGTTAAGGTTGCGTCCAGTCAGGTGTGTCAAGTTGACAACTGATGCTACCCAGCACAGGATTCAGTGTACTCTTTTGGAGTTGAAGACTGTACACCTGATTGCACTTACATTCATGAAGGCAAATAACTCATACACAATATAAAAATAAATAAATAACAATAAACTATAAAAGTCAAGAGACAGTAAATGCCTAGAAACTTCCACAGAAATTTGGAAGAATGCTGTTTTTAATCTTTTTCAGATAATTAAAGTTTGTAGTCTTTGTTTTGCATTTTATTTTTAAAATTTTTCACATTTATTGTAACTCACAATTTTGTATCCTATCAAAGCATCAGCTAACAACACACTGACTTAAAAAAGCCAAAACAAAACAGTAAAGGAAACAAATGGTAACAGAGTAAGATTGGTCTTCCCTGTGACATATTCAGAAGTACTTGTAGACATAAATATTTGAGAAGTAGATGAGGCATAATTTACTCTGTAGCTGGTACTTATTGGTCCTAGATTAAGTTATGAGAGGAGCAATTCTTTAAAATCTTGTGGAGAAATCACCTTAACCTGAGCTCACAACTGTTGACTAAAGTTCTTTGTCTGTGAGAGGGAGGATTCAAGATGACAGATACGTAAGAGAAATGTGTTTGAGGGAAAATCTGTGCAACTACTTAGAAAACGCTGAGCAACTGAAATGTCCTAAAGTTTCCAATTTGAAACATCTGAAAAGTAGGTTTTTGGTTGGGCCACTCTGAGAAGTGAGAGTTAGCTAACACTATTGGAAATTCATAGTGAGACCAAACCTTTAGTTTCTGTGAGAGAGCCTTCATTATAGGACAGACAGCTGTGTAAATAACAATTCAACAGGCTGATTTTCAGGGACTATTTAATTCCAGATTAGACAAAGATTTGTTGAGTTTAGGCAAATCACATGTATCGCATTCCCACTTTGGCATGGAGTGGGGAATCATTTACCTTGTATTTACAGAGGGATGTGTGTGCACAGTGCAGGACTCCAGGCTTAGCATAGAATACTCAGTTCCAGGCCGCCCTGTCCATTTTTTTTTCTTCCATAAAGATTTCTCTAACATTCTTATCCATTCATGTTTCTTTTATGATATTCTATGTTCTTATTCAGCCTGAAGACTTGACATGCATCAACTGCTAGATTAGAAAATTAACACATACTTTAAATAGCACAGCTGCTGAAGTGCAGAAGAAATCAATGGCTTCCAGGGATGTGAGGAGGAGGCGGTGCAGGAGGAAGGCAGGTGAGGCTGTAACCAGACAATAGGAGGCATTCTGATACAGAGGAAACTATTCTGTGCATTGACCATGGTGTTATCATGCATATATATATATGTATATATATATATATATATATGATAAACTGCATAGAGCTAAGAATGTGCACATGAGTTCATGAAAATGTGGAAAATCTAAACAAGATTCAGTGACTTGGGGCTATAGAGATGGCTCGTCAGTTAAGACCTCTTGATGCACTTAAAAAGGACCAGGATTCAGTTTCCAACACCTACAGAGTGGCTTACAACCACTTGCAACTCCAGTTCCAAGGGATCAGATGTCCTCTTCTGCAGGCACCAGGAATGCATATGGTCCACATGTGTCCTTACAGGCAAACAGTCATACATGTAAAATAAAAATGAATATATGCAAAGATATGAGAGGTTTCTTTGCATTATCTATTATACTTGTTTGTATAAATCTACAATCACCTCAAAATAAGCATCTTATTAAAAAAGGTGAAATAAAAGCCAAAGCAGGTTGAGGAGAGCATACATGAGGGATGGCTGTGTAATCCAAGGTCAGAACTGAGGAACTGAGTGAGCTGTGGTGGGCGAGGCAAGAGGCTGCCAGTCATGACTTGTAAAGGCTGAGAACATGAGAGAAACTTTGGTGTTCAGTGATGCTGCCCAGGATACCAGGCCTCTGAAAGAGAAGGGGGCACCCCATGTCCTTATAAACTAGCCATGATGTTAAGGAGAAAACTTGCTCCCATGGAAAGATGACCAGCTGTGGAGAGCAAAGAAAGGTGGGTATTCACCCAGATGGCCTGAGACGTGAGGAAGCTAAATGGGTGGTGCCCACATGTAGCCTATGAGAAAATGACTGGGTCTCATGAGGAAAGGACACAGAGGCACATGCCACTGTGGGGGTGAGTGACAAAACAAGATCGGGGGGAATATTTATGTGAGAAATTAGTATGGAGTGGGGGTTAGTGCCTAAGAGACTACAAATAATATCCATGCACAGGGGTTAAAGTGCAGGCAAGGTAAAGTGGGCTCCCTCAGGATAAAATGGTGCGTGTACATGAGGGACACAGCCCAGGAGAACAGTAGCTAAGTGTGGATGGCGGGCCGTAAGGTCGATGTGGAGACCATCCGCACAAACACTGGGTTGCTGCAGGGAGGGAAGAGGGACACCTTTAGAGAAATTGTCAAGTAGGTGCATTAAGTATGATAACTGAGATATTTTAGTATTGGAGAGAGGAATACAAATTATATGAGGTGAGGGCATAGCTCAGTCTATGGCTTCTGTTTAGTATGCACAAAGCCCTGCGATCAATCTCCACCAAGAAAGATATGAAAAAGGAGAAATCTAAAATTTACCCAGCCCCGTTGCACTCGAAGAAGACTGATACTATAAATGCGTTTAAAATTGAGAAATAAGGAAGGATAGAGAAGCGTGCACCCTTCACGTAGCACAGAAACAGTGACAGCACTCTAGAAGGTCACACACAGAGAACTCAGTTATTGACTGCTACGTACCACTCGGGTAGAACAATGAGAGTCCAGAGAGAAATAGCTGATTCTAAATTTGGGGCAAAAAAAAAAAAATAGGAGATGAGTCTGAAGCATCTTTTGTTAAAAATAAATCAGACATTCAAATGAGTAGGGCAGATGCTAAAGAGTCCTAGACCAGCTGAGGTCAGCTCCACCACACAGACAACAGTGACACATTACCACCCGGTGAATAAAACTTAAAATAAACCCCCTCCTCCAAGCTGGAGCTGTGATCCTCTCACATGAGCGTGAAGCTTTGGTCTTCTACCATGAGCCCTGGTTCCACATTCTTCTGGTCCTAGGCTGATGGTGGAGCAGGGTGGAGCTTGGAGGACCGACCTCCTGATGCTGGGCGGCAGTTTTCAGCCTTCTCTGAGTGATACAGTCCCCACAACCTCCCTCCCCTGAGGTCCCAGTTTGTGCATAGCAAAGTCTCTTCCTCTTCTTCTGGGAATGGGGGTGGTCTCTGTCCTTTGCAGATTCTGGTCTTGGGAGGGATGATTTTCTAGAGCAGTCCTTCTACTTCCTCTCAGTGCCATCTGTGGTCTTCACTCTACATGTAAGTTGGGTGTCTAAGACCTCTTCCCTTAACAGGCAGCCAGAGCTTTTCCATTACTCTTCTGCAGCCACAGTATGATTGTACCTGTGCCCTAACTGAACTTCTAGAGACAAAAATCACGGTCTGGGAAGTTAAAAAAAAAAAAAGTGGAAAATACTATAATAACTAAACTGGCATAATTCTCAAACTAGAATTATATAGTTATATCTTAGAATATAAATTTACAATTCTATATGTCTACCATAGTTTCTGAATATTATTTACTGACAAACTGTACTACCAAGCTTCAACAATAATGTGAAATTTGTCACTGTTCCTATAATGTGAATTTGCAATTCACTCCCTTTACAAATTCTGCCACCCATATGGTCTTTCAGTGTAATCATGTTACTTCTTAAAGAAAGCAATGCCAATAAAATGTTTTCAATTAAAAAAAATCTCTAAAACTTCAAACCTATAATAAAGAAATGAATAAGTCACCCAATGTATGGACCAGTCAGCAACAGAATATTCTCATTTATTCATAATACTTTGCCTAAATGAGCAATTTTGACCTAAAGAAGCCCTGCAGAAACCTCCTTAGTTAGGTCAGAAAACTGACCATCCTTGGTAAAAGGATGATGAATCAAATTTGCTCATCACCTAATCGATATGAGGAGACTCTAACACTAGATGGTACTTGGTGTCAGTGTTAGGTTTCTGGTTGATGGGTCTGTGCTAACTAATATCATGGCCCTGTAGTAGTGTGTAGGGAATACTCACCGAGGCGCACTACCATAGTGAAACTCACAATGGTGCTTAAAATAAAGTTATTTGCCCTTTTGGCAATGATTTTGTAGTTGTGAGATAGTTTCCATTTTTAATGGAAACTGTTCCTATAATGTGAATACTGAAAAGGACTAAAAATATTAAGAAGCCAGCATCTCTTAGGAAGTACTCAGTAGCTCTGTTCCTAGGCGTTTTCGGTTATGAATATTGTCATGAGACAAACTCTCGATAATTACAAACATGCCACATAATGAAGTTTAATCATAATAGTTTATTTTAAACTACTATGTAGAATTTAAATTTTAAGTATGGCGAGTTACCGTATAATGAATGAATGCACACCACTCATTGTCAGTGGGTATCAATAAATATCAGCCAATCTTATTCCATTAGCTCACTAAACCTTTTTTGGGAAATTTTTTTCCCCCTCTCTCATTTTACTTTCAGGAAAATCCAGGCATCATATCATTGGTAAACATTTTGGTGTAAATACATGTACAATAATTTGTTCGCCATATTTTCAGTGTGATTAATGTCAATATTATAACATTAATTACAAATGTCTTATACTTTCAAATACTGCTCAGGCATCCTATTGGTGTCTTCAATAATTTGAGGAGAAAATCTGAATAAAATTATTTAGATGTTGTTTATTCTTCCTCTTATTCCTCCTCTTCTCTCTCTTTATTCCACTGCTATGTTTATGGTTTTCTGCATTGTCTCGTAGTCTATTATTGCTGGTTCCATCTGTATCATGTCATTTATAGGGGTTAATCGATTACTTGTACTTCTGGTAGATTTATCTTTAAAGCCAAGCCTTTGTCTAGGTCAGGGTCAAGTGTGGGGCTTATTCTGAAGGTAGTTTGTGTGTATCTTACTGCTTTATATTAGAGGATACATAGTGTGAGGTTTCTCTTCCTTTGGTTACAACTAGTCATTTTGGGGAGGCCTGGAGTGGATGGCACAGCACTTAAGAGCATTTCCTGTTCTTGCAGAGGACCTAAGTTTGGCTCTCAGCACACATATCAGGAGACTCACAACCACCTGTAACTGCAGCTCCAAGGGATCCAAACACCATTTTCTTGCCTACATAGGTACCTTCACTTATGTGCATAGGCACACAGACACACATAGAGACAAGCCCTCTCACACATAATTAAAAATAAAATCTTTTTAAAAAGATGAATCATTGGAATTTTGTGTTATAAGTCCATTCCTCCACTATGAAATTCCCTACGAGGTCTTCACATCGTAATGGTATAGCCTACTGATTATTATTACCTGAGTTCATTATTCTGGAATGCCAATTGATGGTATTGGTATTCAAATTCATCATCTCTCAATTTAGCTGATCTTTTCTATAAAGAATAACTTTCCCTGGACAGCTATGTGTTTACCCTGCAGTGTTATTCATACAAGAGTGCTTGGATTCCCTTTATGTACAATCACTGATATTTTAATAGTGATATGATGTTAGTGCAGTTGTTAGAATTGATGAGACATGCTTGGGAAAGCAGTGTGAGGCCTAGCCAGAGTGTGCTTGATTCTCTCCGGTGTTCGAGAATTCCCACATTTGTTAGCCTTTCTGGAGAGAAGGTCAGAAATCAAATGTGTATCTTTCACCAGTCTTTTTAAAATGGAGGGCCTATATTTGTGCTCTACTTTATAAATACTCCAAAGCTGCATTAATACGGGGAAAAATGGATGTTGGACAATTAACAACTGGGTTAGATAACAGGAGTCACACAACTACTCACCGTGACTGGGTTCAGATCACAGTGTCTGTCTCTAATGACTGTAAAGGTGGCTGCCTTTTCTAGCTTTTCATTCAGAGCTATGCTTGTGTCTCCTGTCTCTGAATGTTGGAATAGCATTTCCTTGCAATTCTATACTTGGGCTGTCTACTAAGCCCAACTTGCACCGTCACCAAAATCACTCCTAATGTTTCTGTGATCTAAATATTTTATGTTGTTTTCATTTCTTTGCTCAGCTCCCATGGAGAGGGCCCTCTGCTCAGCTGTAGTTGCATAAAGCCAACACATTTTCATCTCTCCTGCATAGATAGTGGCAGAAGACTGATGTGACAGAGAGAAAAGAACTCTTAAAACAGAAAAAAAAAATCGATAGTTTGTTTTCTGTTTGGAAAAAAAAAATAAGGTAATAAGTTTGATATTTTTTCCCCCTCACATGCAATATTGATGGCTTCCATTAAAACCCACAAGGAGTTCGATTTTTAATGGAGTTGTTCTTTCATGAATGCTGCACAGATTGATTTAGGAAGTTCTTATTCACACCAATTGAAAGAAAGTGTGGAAGCTGTTTCCTCAAAACAAAGATTTCAAAAATATGAGTAAAATATACAGTTTCACTACATATTAAATATGCCTTAAATTATTTCATTAAAAATATTTAGAGCGATGGTTTAGTGGTTAAAAGCACTTGCTACTCTTGCATAAACCTGAGTCTGGTTCCCAGAACCATTGCTAGGCAGCTCACAACCCCCTGTAACTCCAACTCCATTGGGACCCCACACCTCTGTGAGCTCCTGTATATACACACACACATGCACAGGCCCACCCCCACATACAATTAAAAATGAAAATAAATCGAAAAATCATTCTTTATGTGTGCCTAGCTTAAGCCATAATGTACTGCAATTTCATTGTGTCTTTTGGCACAGGTCCGTAGATAGCTCTGCACATTCTCAGGCTTTGTCAAGTCAGATCCCAGCAACACTGAGAACAGCCTCAGAGCCACAGATACCGCCTATTCCCATCTTAATAATGACCACTTTAGGCATGAAACATATAATTAAGCTCCCAGCACTGGGCATCTCAATGAAGGATATTGCTAAGTAACCCGTCTACAACCTACTTAATTAGCATAAACAAAAAAAAAGCAGCACTCA
Organism: Eospalax fontanierii; assembly: GCA_035773235.1. Taxonomy (NCBI): domain Eukaryota; kingdom Metazoa; phylum Chordata; class Mammalia; order Rodentia; family Spalacidae; genus Eospalax; species Eospalax fontanierii. The sequence continues at coordinate 12,144,847 of CM069546.1, forward strand.
GACAGGCCTTCCTGGGGCACCAGTGGGCCCTTTTCATTTGCAGTACTTCGTGAGCAATTTTCTAAAGAGGAAGAGATAATGAAGATTATTACCCTGCCGTCCTGTTAGCCACACTTAGCCTCGGGATTGGAAAGAATAAGAAATTAGAGGATCACATTAGCCGTTTGTCATATGAATTCTGAAAGTCATGAATTGTTAAGTAGATTGATTCAAGATATGAGACCCATTCTGTGAGGGTTTATCATGAGACCTCGCTGTTCACCTCTTGGGTTTTGAAGCTTGAGATGTTACTGGGATAAAAGGTGCTCTGTCTTGATTCTATAAAGACAGATCTTAAGTTTTTTTCCTTGCAGAAAAATTTGGCAAAACCAGTTATATTTTTGTGATACCTACTGTGTGCTTGATATGTGATGTGCATACAGCAGGTACTTGCCTTCATGTAACTTACATTCTTTGGATAACTGTGCAGAATTGCCTACAGTGATAAGAGGAATCTAAGTGCTAAGGTGATTAAAATTAATGGCGTTGGGAGGGATTTAAAAATATTACAGGGTTTTAAAGAGGGAATTGAAGTGAACTCATTCATTTTCAATGAGCTTTAAGCTTCTCTGTAGAGAAATAAGTTAGAAGAATGAACACCAAAGAAATGAAGCCATTTGAAAGGTTATCCAGTCACCTGAGCAAGAGATGATGGAGGATTTGACCAGATGGTTTGAGTGATGCTGAAAGGAAGAGAAGGAAGGGCTTCCGGGATGCATGATGGACACACAGCCAATAGGGAGGGAGGAAGGAAGGAAGGAAAGGATTGTCCAGCTTCTAACAACAGACAGTGTAGTAGAACATGGTACCAGTTAGCACAATAAAGTTTTAAATTGTAAGAGAAAAACATTTTTATTTGTAGCCTTGTGCCTTCTCTGTCACTGGGACAACTGATCTTTTAAAGTACAAATTGACTGATTAGATATATATATATATATTTATCAAGTGCTTACAATTCATTGGGCTGCCCAGTGACCCATCCCCTTCATGGACAAAATACAGACAATACCAATGGCCACACTAAGGAAGCTATAAATACAAACTGAAATGAGGGTCCTGAGGGACCAGAGAGTGGTTCTCTGGCAGTATAGAGCCAGAGGGAGTGGGATGGGTGTGGGAAGAGGCTTTCCTTGGAAGTTTGGTTCTGAAAGTAAGCCTTAACTACAATAAAGGAGGCAATATGTTTTGAGCTTTCTACGATAGAAAAGGGCAAGAGGAGGGGGTGGGAAAGTGGGGGAGAGAGAAGGAGGGAGGCGGTGGGAAGAAATATCAAAGAGGAGCACAGAAATTCCCAGTGGAAAATTATGGTCGGCTCGGATCCATGGCCCATGAAGAATCACGGGTTCTAACCATCCAAGTCCGGAAGTACAGAGAATAAGTGGAAAGGTACGTGGGATGGGCCTCAGGTCACCTGTGTGCAGTACTGGAAGGACTGTCCTCTGAGTTTTTGAGGGAGGTGCACACAGCAAAATTGTGTCACTTCTTTTCTGTCAAATACTACGGAAGTGTTCCTTCATCATAGAATATTCGTTTTATAATAAACTTAATAATATTGTATTGGTTACATTTCTGTGATTGTGATACCACATCATGACCAACACAACTTATGGAAGGAAGAGCTTATTTGGGTTATGATTCTAGAACAGTAAGGCCCAGTCCATCATGGCAGGAGGCAGCCAGAGCTGAAAGCTGAGCACTCCCACCTTCAAGCAGGCGCAGAAAGCAGAGGGGGAAACTAGAGACAGGGGTAGAGCTGTGATCTCAAAGCCGGCCTCCAGTGACCTGCTTACTCCTGCAAGGCCACACCTTTTCAGCCTCCACAGACAGCACCACCAAACTGAGCCAGATATTCTATGGGGAACATTCTCATTCAAGCCATCACAAATACCTCCAGATAAAAGGCAACTGGGACCTATTTTGTACTAGGGAATCACAGGAAAATATACTGATTTAGGACTTTATTTTATAAAAATAACAAGCCCCACACCATATTTAGCTTCAGATGTCCACAAACCTTAGTAAGCTGGGAAGAGGGACCCTCAGCTCAAGAACTGCTCCATCAGATTGGTCAGTGGCCTTATCTATGGAGCATTTTCTTTTTGCCCAGTGTAGGCGATGCCATCCCTGGGCGCAGGTGCCTGGGTTGTATAAGAATACTGGCTTGGCACAAGCCAGTGAAACCAAACTGGTAAGTTGTGTTCCTTCATGGTCTATGCTTCAGTTCATTCCTGCAGGTTCCTGTGTGAGTTCTCATTGATGATGAATGCCGATGTGATGTATAAGATGAAATAAACATTTTCTTCTCCAAGTTGGTTTTGGTCAGCCACAGAAAGCAAACTAGAACACCCCAAAAGAACGAAGAGACTCAGGCCACTATGTGGAATTGGAAAGCTGTGAGTATATCAGTCAAAAGTGATGGAGGTTCCCTGGTGGAGATGCTGATGATCAGATGACAACTAGGCATGCCTAGCCTTTTGACATCACCACATGCCTGTGTCATCTGCAAAGCTAACACGTGAAGATCATAAGAATCAAGTTATAAAATAAAAGCCCAAGTAATTCATGTTTGAAGGGAGTTTATGATTTTTCCTTGGGCTGCGTTCCTTGCTATTCCTCAGCTCATGTGATCTGTTTTGGCAGCAAGAAAAGAAGCTACCTGTGTTTATATGTGCTCGTGTGTGTGTGTGTCCTCCACACGTGCATGTGCATGCATACTCATACACATTATCTTGTGTATGCTTTCATGCATGTGTAGGGATATGTGTGTGTCTTTGTGTGTGTGCACATGATCTTGTATATGCTTTCGTGTATGTGCAAGCATGTGTGTGCATCTTTGTGTGTGCATATGCATATCTCATGCACATGATCTCGTGTATGCCTTCATGTGTGTGCAGGGATGTGTGTGCATCTTTGTCTGTGTGTGGAAGCCAAAGGACAACCTCAGGTGTTATTCCTTGGGTGCCATCCAGCGTGTTTTCTGAAACAATTTCTCTCTTCCTTGTCTCAGCAATCTGTCTAGTGAATAATGGGGCCAGTGAGCCCCAGATTGCTCTTGTCTCTGCTTCCCCAATGATAGAATTAGAAGCACACATCACAAAGCCAACTTGTGCTGATGCATTTTGAGGATCCATCTCAGGTCCTATGGAGCCATTTCCCCAGCCCAAGCAGGTATTCTTGAGATGACTTTAACTGAATTGGATGTGAGGGCCCAGGTGGTGTTGGCGAGTTGGTGGGAAAGGTGATTCCAGGCTTCGTGGCTTGCATAACCAAATGGAATAAAATTGTTGCTCCTCAGTTTAGTTAAGCCTGCATGAAGACTGTGTTTAGCTGGAGGAAACCTTAATTTTGTTTGAGAGCTGTTGAGTTTTGTGCTACCACTGAGGCATTGAATCAAAGGCTTAATTATTCTTTGTTATGTAGATTGCGGTGGAGAAAAGAGATCCCAGATGATGTGCTTGAGAATATGGATTCCAGACACAGGTGTGAATGTGCAGGGCACTGAGTAAGAGGGGAGCATCTTGAACTGAGCCTGAAGGTGCTCTGGGCTCTGTAGCTGGAGCTAGGAAGGATGTCTTCTGATGGTGTGAAGTGTGGGCTAGAGAGCTGGAGGGTGAGGTATGTTGTCAGCAGAGAGAAGAGAGATGTGTGGAGACAACAGCAGAAGAAGCAGTGAGGTGTGATGGGGACTAAGAGCCTGCCAGGTTAGCAGCAGGTCAGTCACAGCTGTGATGGGAACAGGTGCGAGCTGGAAGTGCAATAACAATCCTGATTCTGTGGTTGGTATTGAGCAGATCTCTACCGCCTTTCATTTCTCTCTGAGCTCAGGGATTCACAGGTTCCAAAACAAACAGGTAATATAAGGGCTAGCCACTTCAGCCCTGAGTTCGGACAACTTTAATTCAAGTCTCAGGGTCCCTGGATGCCATACCTATGACTCTAGGTGTGCTGTTTTCTGCTCAGGTCAGACTTAGGCATTTGGGACAGAATATCTCTATAAAATAATTGCTTCCTAAGGTTATTGTTAAAAATAAAACAGAAAATGTATGAATATTATCACTGTGCCTGGTACAAAGTATATAACCAACTATAGGTATGTTTTCTATCTGCATTTCCCAAATTATTTACATAATGCATTATTCTTTTAATCTGAGAACACCCAAAATAAGCTTTTAAATTTTATTTCATTTTATTTTTATATTTATTTATTTTAACATTTTAATTTATTATTTTTATTGTATGTGTATGAGTATTTTGCCTACATGTATGTAAGTGCATCTGTGTTGTGCAGTGACCATGGAGGTGAGAAGAAGGTTGTCAGATCCCCTGGACCTGGAGTTACAAGCAGCTATGAGATGCTCAATATGGGTGCTGGGAACCAAACTGAAGTCCTCAGCAAGAGCAGTAAGGACTTTTATCTGTTCAGTCATCTCAATAGACCCTCATTTTATTATTTATGTATTTATTTATTTATTTATTTTGAGAAGGGATCTCTAGCTCTTCACTATTCTTTAACTCCCTATGTAGCAGAGAATGACTTTGAACTTCTAATCCTCCTATCTCTGCCATCCTGACTGACTGTTGGGATCAGAGCTGTGTCACACTGCTCCCAGTTTTTATGATGCTACAGATTAAACCCAGGCCTCACGCATGCTAGCCAAGCTCTCTACCAACCTTGCTATTTCCTCGGCCCCATTCAGATTTGTTTTTAAGCAGGAAACATATAATGAAGTAGATCTTTGAAAAATCTAACTATATAGTTTGTGATAGAAATGTCCTGGCCAAGTATCCAAATAGATTGTCCTGGTTAAGCTTCAGTTGTCAACCTGACATTCCTGGGAAGAGAGACTCTCAATAGAGGTATCTATCACCTCCATGGGATTGACCTATGACCATGTCTGTCAGGCATTTTATTGATTGTTGAGTGATGTGGGAGGGCCCAGCCCACTACGAGTGGTACCATCCCTGGGCAGGTGGTTCTGGTTTGTACAAGAAAGCAGGCTGACCCACAGGCCAGAAGAGCAAGCTGTAAGTGGTCTTTGTTTCAGTTCCTGACTCCAATTTCCCACCCTGAGTGACTGCCCTGATGTTGCTCAGTGACAGATTTAACCTAGTTGTAAGCTGGCATAAACATTTTTGTCCCCAACTTGGTCTTTGTGGGTATTTTATCATAGTAATAGAGAAACAAACTAGAACAGAAGTTTTTAATTTCGTGCCCACAGATCTCATACACTAAATGATGATACAATAAAGTCATTGTATATGGTGTGTCTTTCTCGAGGCTCTCAGAATTTCATAACTCTAAGAAGAATTGAAACTGGTTCATTTTCCTTCCCGGGTCCCTCTTATACCTGTGGAAATCAGTACTGTCAATTTTGATTTCTTCCTTTTCTGGCATTTAAAATGAAGTCAGACATCATTTATAAAGAAACACTGAAAACTACCTTTGTCACCAGAGATACTGAGATGTCTTTGTAAAATGCAACCTGACTTGTGTATAAAGAGGAGTGATGGCTGCTCTTTGGTATGATGTGCGTGGAAAGCATACGAAGCTCACTGCCATTGCTGAATTAATAAGGTCTGATGTAACGATGTCAAAACCCACCATAACAAGGCCTCAAACAATTTGCTTCACCCACAGTAATATTGAAAAGAACACCTTAGACTGGGAACCTGGGCACAAGTGATGTGAGCACCTGGACCAGGCTCACACCAGTTTGATTTCTTTCTGGGAATAAAGAGAAAAGCAAGGCACCAGAGATATGGCTCAGTGGTTAAGAGCACTGGCTGCTCTTTCATATGACTGGAGTTTGAATTTCAGCACCCACATGGCAGCTAACAACCCATCCCTAACTCTAGCTCCAGTGGATCCCCTGCCCTTTGATGGCTTCCCCCGGAACTGCAGGACAAGGGTGCACATAAATGCATGCAGACAAAACACTCATACACATTGAGTAAGTGAATAGATAAAAGTTCAAATAACTTACTAAATAAAAAGAAAAGTTCGATAAAGAAATGGGCTTGAGGATGGCATGGCAGTTAGGAGGACTTGCTAATCTTGCAGAGGACACAGGCTTGGTTCCCCACACCCATATCAGGTGGTTCACAACTGCCTGTCACTTCAGGTTCAGAAAATTGGATGCCCTTTTTTTTTGGCCTCTTCATGTACCTGCACAGGTGTGCACATACCTCTACAGACACACATACACATACACATCATTAAAAATTAAATAAACCTGAAAAAGAAATAAAGAAAGAAAGCAGGCTTGAACCAATGTTCCTTTTGTTTACAGTGTTCACCAGTTCTGCAGCTGTGTTAACAAAAATCATGAAACCCTAAGAAGGAAAGCTGCGAAAGTGCTTTAATGTTTGTTTACAGCTTATTGACAGTCTGACATGGAACTGAAGGTTGGAAGTTAGTGATCAGGGAAAATGAAAACTGCTTTGTCTTAAGTTGATGTCAATTAGAAAATGAATCCAGATAGAAAATAAAGCATATTTGAAATGACTGGGGAAGTCAGCGGGGAAGTCAGGGCAATAAAGAGACAACTAAGTATCTTGTTGGTCTTTTTATAGACACTTAAGCAAGAGCTTGAAAACAGACATTTCTCTGGAGAGGGTTTAATGATTTCTTTTCTTGAGTTTATTGAATTTAGCTCAGTTTTATGTTTTACCAAATTACTCTTATCTTAGGAAACTTAGGTTAAACGTTATTAGAATATAAACACATTTTGCATTAATAAAATTTTACTAGAAATTAGAGAATCAAATCACTGAAGGATCTCTTCATTTAAAAAAAAAATCCAACCAAATAGGAAAATAACACCATTTGCTTCTGTGTGCAGTTCTTGGCTCTGTAATGCAGGCACAGTGCTGAAGGTCTGTGTTTGATCTCAGGCCTCTCCCGTTTCTTCACGTCTCTTTCCTCCTCTTCCTCAGTAACTGTCACCTACCCTATTTTCTTTTTTAAAAAAAGATATTTTACTTTTTTATTTTATGTGTATGAGTATAATGCACGCATGTAAGTGGGTGTACCCTGTTGTGCAATGCCTGTCGGGGTCAGAAGAGGGTGTTGGAGTCCCTGGAACTGGAATTATAAACAGTTGTTTGCCACCCATGGGGGTGCTAAGAATCAAACTTGGGTCCTCTGCAAGAGCGGTCAGTCCTCTTAACCACTGAGACATCCCCCCCCATCCTAACCTATTTTCTAAAACAAATTAGGAAACCCATGGCTTTACTTTAATTATTTTCAGAAGAGAAGACACTTTTACATACAAGAAAATGGGCATAAAATTTGGATGAATTTGGTAATTTACCTACAAGTCTTTCATTGTCTTAGATATTCACTATTGCTAATATATTGTGACTCTTTTCTGACCTTTTGCTATGAGTTCTATAGTCATAAATAAGTACCCATGGAAACATAAAGATTTAGTCACTATTCTATACTGTTACTTGAAAAAAATGTACATGATTTACATTAAATTCTCTTTTTCTGATACCCAATGCTTGATTTTGGAGATACATCATTAAAGTCTATCTTATAGGGGCTTGAGATGGAACTCAGTTATAGAACACTTGCCTAACATGTGTAAGGCCCTGTGTTCTATCCCCAATGTGGCAGAAAGGAAAAAAATACACTGCACTGTATTTAATTACTCTGTGCTACTCTCATTAACTGTAAAATGGACGTTAACTTCTCTTATTCATAACATCTTTGTGTTAAAATATTTGCTTAGTCATAAAGCTAATCACCCCTATTTTACCTGAAAAGTCCACCAAACATATGTTACCTATTTTAATTTTTGCTTTTGTTTCCAATAATGTGACATTGAATAGAATGGAAGTGAGCAACTGTACCGTGATCTTGCCTCAAAGCCAGGTGGACCCCACCGGATACACAACTCACTCTCTCATATCTGCTTCCATTGTTTCTTTTGTTTTATTTTTAAGAAAATTGGAAGTTCAACTGGCAAGAATCTCATAGACTAAAATATGTATGGGCAAGGGGGAAGATTATTGGAAATTCACATTACATTGGTTTCATAATACATGCGTGTTGTTCAAAGTTTTCTCCATAAGAACTCCAAATGGGAGGGAGAGCAGTGGAGACCCCATGAGGACTGAACTTAGCCTCAAGCAATCTGCCAGTAAGCAGGGAATGTGTTTGAAGTCTGGCATTTCGTCTTTACTATTCAAGCAGTCATATTTTAATGAGAAAGTTACTTTACATTACATAATTGCTAGTACATTTGACACTCTAGGAAGACACAATGTTTATCCCATGACTTTCAATGGTACAGGTGCTTGACCAACTACGTTTCCTGGTTAGAAAGGACATGAGATGCTTCTTCATAGGGTGTTACTAATTTTAAAGTATCATCAAAGTCACGGACATGTACTGGCTTAACCTAGGATATCCCTGTAATGCATTAAGACCCAAAATTTTCACAAGTCTTTGTCAGGGGTGTCGGTACGTAAGTAGCAGAAATCCACTTGCAATGTACATGGGCATGGGACGGTTGATGCAATCCAGACTGAGATCCTGTTAGAATCAATGTCATGCAGTAAGTTTCTATAAAGAACCAATATTGAGATCAAAAAAAGGGACAAAACCCAGGTGACATGGGATATGTGCCTCTCCAAAGTGGACTGGCTTCTTATCTTGACTTTCCTCTAAACATCAGAAGCCTAATTCTTATTGAACACTAGTACCAAACGTGTGGTTCTTCCAAACAACTTCTGTGTTGTCCAGCTGCCTGTTCTAATGAGCAAGAGAAACAAATTATCCTTTAAAAATTGTATTAAAGTTTTTGATTTATTTCTTTTGGCTTTATGTTATGAATGTTGTGCCCGAATGATGAAAATGCACCCATGTGTGCAATGCCTGAAGCAACCAAAAGAGGGCAGTGGATCCCCTGGAACTGGAGTCATGGATGACTCTTAGTGGCTTTGTTGGTGCTGATAACCAAACATGGGTGCTCTAGAAAAGCAGCCAGTGCTCTTAACTACTGAGCCATCTCTCCAGCTAGTTTTTAATACTAAATAAAATGTACAGTTACTAACCATTGATTTGGTATGTTTTGAAAGTGGTATATACCCTTTGATGGTTTGAGTCTAACTATCCCCTTAGGATCGTGTAGGTTGGTCGCACTGTTTTGGGATGTTGTGGAACTTTTAGCAGGCAGGGTAAACTGGGAGGAAATAGGTCTGTGGGGTCTGGCCTGGAGGGCTTTAGCTCAGCCTGTTCTGTGCTGTGTCCCACCTGTCTCCTGACTGCTTGCTTTACATAAACAACGTCTTCAGTTTCTGCTCTCTTCTGCAGCCTTGCATTCCTCTCTGTGATGGACTGTACCCTCTCCAAACCCTTTCGCCTCTAAGTCTCTTTCAGGTGCTCTCGTGGTGATGAGAACCAGTAACTGTTCCATACCTCAGGCAAACTGTACTACATTTTCCCGCATAGAAATTCTTCTAGTAATTTTTGCAGTCCTCCCACTCTGTATACAAACACCATGGATTAGAACCATTATACCAATATGTTCATTTATGTAATGTTTCTTTCTTTTATCTTATTCTATTAATTTTATTTTACATGTATAAGTGTATTGCCTGCCTGTGTTTAAGTTCACCCATGTTATGCAGTGCCTGCAGAGAACAGAAGAAGGCATTGGATCCCCTGGAACTGGAGTTAGGGATGGTTGTTGCCCTTCATATGGGTGCTGAGAATTGAACCCCAGGTCCTCTGTAGGAGCAGCCAGTGCTCTTAACCATTGAACCATCTCTGCAGCCCCCATGTATTGATTCTTTTAATATAATATTTTGGACAAAGAATCCAGTTATTGCATCTATCAAATGTTTATTCTTTATTGTCAAGTGTCGATTTTATAGATACAGGATTTCCTCCTTTTTTGTTTCCTCTTTAATAGATATTTTATTTGTTTCTAGTTTTGGTGATTCTGAATGAAATTGTTATCGTTTACATTATAAGTATTTGATCAGTATATATTTGAATTTCTTTCCTGTAAATATCTAGATGTGAAATTGTTAGACTCCATTGTCGATAAATACCTAAATTACTAATAGTGGTTCTTAGAGTAAGGTTGTGGAGATGTTAAGAACTTTGCAAGAGTTTCAGAAGATCAAAGCCATTCTTGTGATGGTAACTGATACACTATTTGTCTTTTTCACGGTCAAGTATACTGAGTGTACAGCAGAAACAATGTTGTGTGAGAAATGTATGAACCCTTACAGGTATTATTCTACAGTTCCATATCACATACCCCGAGGATGCCAACTTGCTATTAAGAACATTCTTCATAATAGACAAAATGCTTAACTTTGTTAAATCTTGATCTTCATAGCTAATGATGTAATAACTAGTATGATAAGTTGGAAGTGCACATGCTGCCTTTGCCCTCGTTAATGCATCATGACAACTGAAGCAGGAGAAGGAGCTGTGTGCTGTTTGAGTTCTAAGCTGGAATAGCCACTTTTTCAGGGAGTGCAATATTTTTATTGATAAGCTGGTTGTTCAGACTCATATATTTGGTAGATACCCTCTTAGAACTGAACAAAATAAGCTATTTACATCAAGAAAATTGTCCATATTTGTTGTCAATGTTGTTAACATTTGGACTTTCTAGTAAGAATTAGAATTTCAGAAAACATATATTACCCACTATAAGCTCAACAGCACTGAGTACATATGCTCTTTTTTGATGAGGTTGGTAATGATATTAATGAATATGCTACAATCACAATAGTGTATAATGACATGAGTCAAAATCAGGAAGATTTTGCAGAGATCCTATGTGTAGATTTCTTTCTTTCCTTCTTTCTTTCCTTCCTTCTTTCTTTCTTTCTTTCTTTCTTTCTTTCTTTCTTTCTTTCTTTCTTTCTTTTTTCAGACAGTGTCTCCCTGTAGCCCCCAGCTGGCCTGGAACTTTCTATGTAGACCAGGCTTGCCTTAAACTCACAGAGATCCTCCTGTCTCTGCCTCCGCAGTACTGGGATTAAAGGTGCATGCCACCACACCATGCTCCTGTATGTATTTTTCTAAATGATCGTTCCTTAGTATATACAATCATAGGTTTGTTGGTATGTGCTATAATTTAAGAAATGTGCCAGCCAGCCTCATGACTTAATGCTTAATGCACAGATAATAGCGGTATTTTGGGAGATAAAGGAAACTGGAATAGTTGGGGTCTTCCTAGAAGATGTAGTTGTCTGCAGCATGTCATGCCTTCGAGGACTAACTTTTCTCAGGCTCTTCTCTTGCTTCTCTCTTTCTCTGTTTCCCCTATACCAGAATGTGATAAATCCCATCTTTTACAAGCTTCTAAAGCTAAAATGTTAAGTCAGTCTCATGGTGGCAAGAAACCATGGATTGAGCCCACTGAAACTATGTGAAAAAATAGATACTTCCTCCCTTAGTATCAACAAAAGGTCCTGACATTATCTGAAGGTGTTGCAGATGAAGGCGCCTTGCTTTTGATGTCTGAAACATGCCTTCATTTTGGCTGTTTTAAAATGCATTTTCATGACCTGCGGAATTGTGGGTTGCTAATCCACTCTTTTCATACTTAATACTAAAGATGCTCCTTCATAATCCACTGGTTTTTGTCTTACTGTAAAGGCTGCAAATATGTGCATTTCCCCCATCATTTCTTTTCAAATGTCTCTGTCTGCTTGTTTCTCAGGAGGTTGACTAGCAGGTGCCTTAATATGCTTTCCTTTCTATTCTACTTCGGCTCTACTAGGATTTATGGATATGTAGGTTGATGTCATTGAGACATTTGAAAGAAACTTCTTTCATGAGTGGTGACTGGGACACTTGTCTGTAAATATAATGGTCAACAAGCTCCAATCTTAGTTGAAGAGTTATTGGCAGCTAATTACTACTGGGTGAGGAAAAACTGATCTTAAAGGGAAGAGCTCTACATAGACACCCAGTGGATGAACTTACACTGCGGAACGTCTGGGGACACTGATTTGACATGATGGGCCTTAATACCAATGATAGAATGTATGAATTCCTGGGAGGGGGGATTATAAGAGAGTTTCTCATAAACCACCCAGTGTATACAAAATGGTACATGGTAGTGTCTCTCTGAAAAATCATGATTATTATCTATAGATATGATTATCAAGAGGTAAACTCTGACTAAGACTATTTGTCACTGAGCATTTGGATCTGCAAAATTCGACCCAAATTGTATTTAAAAGAAAATTGGTGGGTGAGGGAGAGTTAACTTTCTTTAAGGGAGAGGTTCTAGATAGGCTGAACTTTGTGGATGAACTTGCACTGAAGGATGTCTGGGTATACTAACTTGACTCGATAGGCCTTAACATATATGACAGAAGGCATGAAATCCAGTGGGGCTGGCTATCCAGTGGTGTCTGGGTGGGGAGAAGAGTATAAAGACCGTTAAGATGTTTTGAATGAAATTCATAAAAAATTCAGTAATAATATACACAGACAGAAATATCGGAATCAAAGTTAAAGTTAATATTTGATCTTGTCAAAATGTTTGGTATAATCAGAATAAATTAATAATGAATAAAATGAAACTGAACAAGGCCTGGCAAAATAGTCCACGTAGCTATAAAAATCAACAGTAAGTCAATGTAACAGAAAAGAATTTTGGCAAACATAATTTATTGTAGTAGGTAGAATATTAATGAAGAAACTAAGTTGGTTGAAATCTTTCTCAATGAATTATCTGTTGCTGCATTGAACCAAGTGTATTAATGAGAGAGAGAGAGAGACGAGACAGAGACAGAGAGATCTTTTTGCTCATTGTGGAGGGAAGTCCTTGGGAGCTATAAACACAGCATGACCCAATTGCACAGACATAGGCCATGTGGGTTCCTGTCTCCCTTTGCTGTCTAAAGTTAGCTCCCTAAGTATGGTAGTAAGCTTTGTAACAGGTGCTGTGGAAAGGCTGCAGTTGGCCAGATAACTCATTCCCAGACAGAATTCCAACATTCTGACAACGGAATGTCACTTCTGGAAACTTCCAATTTCAAGCTGATGTTGAAAAGAAAGAAGATGAAAATGACATAAAAAGTTTCTTCTTCTCTCAAAAGAATCAAAGTTCTACTTGTCTTGCAACTTTTAATTTAGCTAAGCGTCATGGAAACCCAGAGTTGTTTCCTGTTATTGAGCGGTCTTAGAACAAGTGCCAGTATCTAGTCCTAAGTCAGGAATGCCTTGAATATTCTCTCTCTCTCTCTCCTTTCTCAAAATAACTCATTTTGTTTTCTGCTGAAGATTCACATTCTGTAATAGGGGAATACTGCTAACCTGAGTGCTTATTTCTTTGTCTCTTCAATATTCTGGAAAGATAGAATGCTAGCTATCTTTAGGGATAGAGAAGGCAAACTGTGGCCTATATCCTAGTTTTGCAAATTTTTGTTGTTGTTTCAGGCTTGAAAATCAAAGAACACCTACATGTTTGTTGGTGTGCTGCTTATGGCCTCTTTTAAGCATCAGATGGTAAAGCTGAATAGTTACCAAAAAAATGGTGTGGCTTGAACAGTATTCAAATTCTGATCTGGTCTTATTTCTTTGGTACTCTGACAGCAGAATACTGCGGATGGGATAAGTTATAAAGATCAGAGAATTATTTCACATAGTTCCAAGTCTTGAACTAGAGAGTCTAAAGAGCGAAAATCTGTACCTGGCAAAATCCTGGCTCTGCTGTCCTATGATCCCATGTTGGAGGGTGGAATGGAAAAGAAAGGGGGAGGAAAGAGAGAGAAGGTGGGAGAGAGAGAGAGAGAGGAGAGAGAGAGAGGCGAGAGAGAGATTGAGAAAAGGTGGAAGAGGAGGAGGGGGGAGAAAAGAATTCATCTTTTAATCTGAAACCCACTAACAAATAGTACTGTCTACTTTCCTGATAATTACATTAGTTGACTTACGAAAGTACAGTGTTCAAGATCTACCCACCTCTCAACACTTGCCTACTGGGTTAAGTTTCTAATATCGGATTTTAGGGTACAAGGTCAAACCATACCATGGGCCTTGCTAGAAAAAAATTGCTGAAACTTGTTTATAGAATAAAAAATTCATCTGTGATGGTATGATGGTCCATGCCTTTAATACCAGCAGTCAGGAGGCAGAGGCTGGCCTGGTCTATATAGTGAGTTCCAGGCCAACCAGGACTACAGAGAGACCCTATCTCAAAATGAAAAAATGAAAAAAAGTTCATCTGATAAAATTAGTATTTTCTTTCCTTGGGCCTTTCTTGTGATTACTTTCTTTGCATAAAGCACAAATGATGAGGTTAGTGAGCTGGGTTGTCGGGGAGGGCATGGAAGAATTTGCTTCTTTTTCTCCATATACCACAGTTCCAGTTTCCAAGTCTAAAGGTTTCTTTTAGTCCTTAGCATTCCCTTAGCCAGAAAAAGCTGATGCACAGTAATTGCTGTTACATGTAGCGTTTATTTATAATACGTCTTTCCTCACATAGAGCAAAGAACAAAAAGGCCAGTAGTCTGTGTGGAGTTCATTTTTCTTGTAAGTCAACAGCCACCCATGCCAGGGTTAGGCTGCATGTGGATTCTGCTCAGAGCATGTGGTCATCTGGCTGTTGCTCTGACTTATCCCCCTGTGGATCAATAGAACCCCCTTGCCACCAGAAAACTTTGTAATCTGCTCATCTGCTGCTCTGTGATGGGATCCTTCCATTTGAGCACTTATACCTGAGCTACATTTGTTTCTCCTCTGACCTTTTCATGGTCTAATCACTTAGAAGAAGAGAAATTGTAGCACCCTTCACCTTGGGAGAAGTAGAACCTTTAGGCATTTTCTGTACAGAACACTTTTAAAACTTGGCTGTGGAATTTTAAAAAGACAGTTGTCTCTGCTGGGAAATGAAATGAGTCACTGGAGGGTTATCATAGGATCCCAGAAACGGGAGGAAAATGGCTACAAAAACTTTAACAAAAATCTTTGAAGATAAAATTAGTGCCATGAGAGAAACTGATGTGTTTCCAGGCTGTTATGTTCTTTTTGGAGGGAAAGTAGATGGGAAACCCAATTTGGTACTCAGACTGTTTGGCCCTGAGTTCAGAAAGACCACTGGACCTCCAGTGTTATTACACGGCAGGAAGTTCCTGAGTATTGGGATAACAAATAAGTAAACCCCCAAGTTCATTGCTGGGCCCCATATCATGAAAAGCAGGCTTGGTACCAAGTCTAGATGAGGAGAACTGAGTGAAGCACATACTCTAGAATTCCCTGGAACCACCCAAATGCCAGCAATTAACATAGATGTGTGCTCTGTTATCTTTTAAATGAATATAAACTTCATAATGAAAAGACTCAAAAATTAAAATAACAATAGATAGTTCTTTGCTTTGTGCCCACCCATTGTTTTGCATTGTTGTAGACAGTCTGGGTGTCTGTTTAGCTACTGTCCTGTAGGAGCTTCAAGGTTAACACATAGCATGTGAACAGTTTGGGCAATCTGGACTTTATATTTAGTTGAGTTTGATAATTTGAGGCTTTTTATTGACATTATTTCAGTGGATTGAAAGTATGGGGTGTTACATTTATAAGTTAGTCTACGAACATGCAAATAGCCTTTCAGCCTTGACTCTAAAATAGATCCAAAGCACTGTACGATAATCTTATTAAAAATAGCTCTGTTACAAAAGCTTGACTGAATAGACCTTATATATGACAGAATGCATGAACTCCAGTGAGGAAAGGGCCCAGACGGGGTTTCAGGTGAGGAGGGGATCGAAATATGATTAAGATTTACTGTATGCAAGTCACAAAACTACAAAACTCATATATATATATGATTAACTCAACTCTTAGTGGGTCAGAAACCAACTAAGAGATCAAGAATAATGTTTGAGCAGTCTTGGGTTTCCCTGGAAGAGTTAAATCAAATGGATGCACAGGGGATAAAAGCCAGGAGTGGCTTCTGTTCCCTTCCATTCAGTCATGTGCCTGGCTTCTCCAGCAGAAAGGTAACCTTGGTTGGTCAAGGAGTCCCTCCTTTTTAGGCCAGTCCGTCCTCCTATGTTCCTGTGATCATGAGGTCTTACAGTCTATGAGAAGTTACCAGCTCATGTATCTTCAGGTTTGGATCTACAGATATCAACCTCACAACTGAGGAAAGTAGGTTCAGCAAGGAACATCAGAAAAGATGCTGTGTGGGACTGAAGAGAGACTTAGTGGATCCAAGAGCTTGTTCTCGCAGAGGACCTGAGTTCAGTTCCCAGCACCTATGTTGGGTGACTCACAAATAAATGCTTGTAACTTAGCTCCAGAGGTAGTAACGTCCTATTCTGTCCCCTAGGAACACCTGACCCTCTGCATATACATAATTAAAAATAAAATAAGTCCTTTAAGAAAAGGATGGCAGGTGATTGCTGCTCAAGTCTTAGTATTAGAGGACAAGGACCCAGTGTTTCTTGACTTCCCAATTCATTAGCAATGTATTAAGATTCAGTAACTAATTAAAGGTATATAACCAAGTCACATAAAGCGTGTTTTAAGTTGGCTTGGCCTCTTTTCCTCATTGTTGACTTCTATGCAGTCTCCTTAATTAGAGAGTAGTAGGAAAAATAGATCGTGTCCTGTGGTAAGGATGGAAAGGCATCCGAGGAAACTACGGCTTTCACAGTGCTGAGATGCCCTCTCTGCACATGTTTCTTGCACATGACAGTGTTTTAACGAGTCTCTCTCCACTCTCTTCTTTGGCTAGCATCCGCAAAGACCTCATTGTGCTGTATTAGCTCTGGTACTTACGAAGTTCTAGGGTAGAAAGGGGACGAGGTTTGGGAAGGACAAAATGTTCTTCCTCCAAGATAGTAAGTTTTGAATTACCTTTAGGAATTAGGGTAAGCTTGGAAGAGTCCTCTCATGACTTCCCTATGTTGAATTGCTATGTCTGCAATATACTATGTCATGTGCCGTATTGATTCAGTCAATACTTAATGGACTCTCACATCATAAAATTCCTTATGAGGACCTCATATACAATCATGTTCCGGGTACCACCATGTGCCAGCCACAGATGCACAAGCCTTATGTAGACAGTCATTTGGTTCTTAAAATGATTCATTGAGGATTTGACAGCCTCCAGGCAGTATCTTATACTTCTCCAATGGACAGTTACTTAATTCTGTCCAAGATTCTGAGCTAATATTATGTCCACTGATGAAGATGATAACACTCGCCTCAGAGGGAATAGGAGACTTACCCTAGGTCCTATACTCTAGGAACTAGTGGCAATGGATTTCTCAATGTCAAACCTGTACTCATGGCCCTTCAATGCTGTAGACATCCATGTCCCAGCCACCTTAGCATACTTGGCTCAGACCTCTATCTCTGCAGAGACCTTCTACAAGGTACTATGACAGCCGCATAATGGGCAATCACCAAAGCAATTACCAAAAAATGATTATTATTTATTGTGTTCTACAGAAACCTTTAAATTTCATGTCTTCAACTGAAGCTTTTTCCATCAAGGTAGATTAATTATTGTGCAGAGAAAATTTCCCTTCAGTATCAATAGCCCTTTTAATTTCTTTTTGTTTCTGGTGCTGCAGCTCAAACCCAGGGCCTCATATATTCTGTGTACTAAGTACTCTACCACTGAGCTATACACCAGACCAATTACCCATTTCTAGTATGTTCTTCAGTGCTCAGAGAAAACGAAGTTACAGACTTAGACTTTTGCCCCAGATACCCATTTACCAGATACCACTGTATTTTTTAAAGGGCATTAAAAAAAATCTCTTTCTGTATGAATTCATTTGTATCTACTGTATGTTGGATGGTGACATGGTATTAACATATTTATCATATATTTTAGAGATCTTCTTACTGTTCTAGAAGCAAGGTCTCTGCTCTTATGTCATGTCCATTCTATAATGGAAATGACAATACATGTATTTAAAAATGTATAATCAAGGGGATAAGTGATAGAGACAGTTCCATTGGCAATCCTTTCTGTGTAAGGATGAAGACCTGAGTTCTATCTTTAGCACCGATGAAAAAGCCAAGTCTGGGACTGGAGAGGTGGCTCAGGGATTAAGAGCACTTACTACTGTTCTCCCAGATAACCACAGTTCAATTCCCAGCACCCACAGGTGGGCTCTGTTGCCATCTTGTGGCCTTTGTGGACACTACACACATACCAGTACACATATACGCAAGCAAAACACTTACCCAAATAAAAATAAATAAATCATTAAAAAATAAATAAAAAGTTTTTCTAAAAAAAAAAATGGGGCTGAGGAGATGACTCAGCAGTTAAAAGCACAGGCTGCTTTTGCAGAGGACCTGGATTAGGTTCCCAGCATCCTCATAGTGGCTAACAACTGTCCATAACTCTAGTTATAGGAGACAGTAATGCCCTCTTCTGACCTCCATGGGCATTGCATGACATGGGTGCACTTATATACATGTAGAAAAAACACTCATACACAATAAATAAAATATTTTAAAAAGTAAGTCTGATGGTGAACCTCTCTCTGCAACTCCAGCGCCAAGATGGCAGAGGCAGGAAGAGCCTTAGAGATCAACATGGCAGATTCTGGGCGAGAATGTCTCAAAAATCATGGTACATCTGAAGTTGACTTTTGGTTTCCACATGCATGGCATACAAGTACACACACACACACATACACAGGTACATGCGCACACACCCACATATACACGAAATTTATAATTAATATGTATAAATAAGAATGTATATAATGTCAGAAGTCAATGATGTGTAACATTTAGAAAACATAAATGTGTTAAAATTCATATGTCATCCCTCTATAAATGTTCAGATTTTTGCTATTCAAGTGCAAAGCACAGAGTATCCCTGTGATGTCTCTTTTTATCTATGGGCCAATGTATTGTGAAAGAACACGCAAATTCAGAATGGCGGGATTTTATTACCATTAAGAAATGCTCAAATACCCTATGTTTTGTTCAACTGTGAGATGTAAGATGCCTGCCAGAATGCCAGATTTTACTAATTCAGAGATTTCATATCTACAGGGGTGCCAGTCAGTGCCAGCTAAGGAGGTGAAGAGTGAGATGGGTCCCAGCACTGGGTTGACCAGGCAAACTTTGCCTATCCTTTTGGAACAGGGAGGCATACTTCCTGTTTAGTGCCTTTCTGTGAGCACCCTGCCTCTCCTCCCAGCTGTTATTAATGACAGGCTGGCTGCAGTACAGTGTTACCGTTACCTCTTTCGGCCCTTGTCGTATTTTATTCTAAGCCTGAGGTTTTGCCAATTGTTAGCAGCTATCAGGTACAAAAATAGTCCACTTGTAATAAAGAACATAAAAATGCAGAGTGGGTTGTAGGCTCTTGTAGCTGCCTCTTAGTCTTTGCCAGACTTGCTATGGAGTATAGACTAAGGCATAATAAAACCCGAGTATATGAAAGAGGGGTGGAGGAGAGCACCGGGATGACAAAGGATTGACCAGGTTCACCCTTTGGAGAGGTGGGAAAGAGATGGCTAATTGTGCAGTCAAGCTCTTGTCTAACCACCTCTACTGCCAGAAGGCGCACACTAGATGTCTTTTCCTTTAGGATAAACACGTTTCTTTAGTCTCAGCAAAGGGTGCTTCCTTTTCTAGGCAAGCTAGTCTTTCCCATCGTGCCTAAGAGATGCAAAGGTGATTGGCAACTCAGAGGTGATTACTTATTTGTGTCTCCAGCAGTTTACATCTTGTGCTTCCTGGGATATTGTGAGACCCAGTGTGGTCATTAGAAATAAAATGCATGTGGTCGCCGATCATGGAAGGTCTAGTGTGTTCTGAGAGATGGCTGTGCACACAGTGATACAAGCAGCAGATGAATCATTGAACTGGAATATAGGTTGTGAAAGAAAATATTTGGTTGATATAAGAGATAAGGAGGGGGCACCAGATCGCAGTGGTGGAGGAGATGACTCATCTATGCCTAACGTTGAGGTGCTGGAGGCAAAGGGCATGCTGGCAGAGGGAAGCGCATAGGTCAAGGACTTGACCACGAGGAGGAAGGGAAATAAGGTCAATGTGGTGAGCAATAGAATAGGAACATTTCAAGGACAACTGTGTTTGAGGGATTGGGGACATGGCTTAGTAGGTAAGAGCACTTGCTTTGCAAGCATGAAGATGTGAGTTCAAATCCCAGCACCTAGTGTAAAATCTGTAAACCCGACATTGGAAGTCAGAAGTAGGGAGGTCCCAACATCTTACTGGCCATCAAGCCTATCCGAAATAGCCAGCTTCCAGCTCAGTGAGTGACCCTTTCTCTAGGCAATACAGAAGAGTGCTATAGGAGAAGATGTTTGACATTCTGCTCTGGGCTCTGCTGGTACAGGCATAGACACATACACTCGTACATGTACCACATCCACACACAGAGTCCCAGACACAGATACACAAAGACAACCCTCCCCGCATAACTGTGAGTGTAGGCTGAAACCTGGTTCTGTAAAGGTCTGAGCCATAGTGAGAACTTCAAGCTCTTTGAAAACTTCTTCCTGAAGGCCTTCAGGCCCCCTGGAGCATCACTGGAGCTGTATTTATGTCATGGCTCCTCTGGCTGCCGCTTGCATGCATCAGCAGGATGCAGCAGGAACAGGGGCATGTGGGAACTGCCTGGAAAGGCGTAGCCAAACAGAGAGGTGACAACAACTTAGTGTAGTTGGGTGGTAGAGGACACAGGAGCAAGGAAGACAGGCTCAGCATTCCTCAGGGAGAGTCAGGCAGCCTCCATGGGAAACCGGAAGCCCGGAGTTAGTAAGGGGAGCCTATCTGGGAGGTGGAAACTGAATCGCAGTTATTAGTGAAGTAATTCACAATGCAACCGCTTTGTCATAGTTTCATGAATAGTTTCAAACCTATCTCGGAAAGTGTAGGCTACTTCTGCTTTACCCACATTTTCACGGCAGCTTTGCAGTAACTGTGTGATTGTGTTAAGCTTTCACAGTAGCCACTGCCACAGTCCAACATTCTACCCCGTTATGTTTCCGTGGTCATATTATTTGCCCTTATGTCTTTCTTTTTTGCAGCTGGAAAACAAGATGCTTTGCCACAAATTTCCATTTTGGAAATTACCGAAGATGCTTCTTCTATCTGGAAATAAAACAAGTCATTTTCAGCCTTATCAACTGTGTTGAAAGACCTGGAAAGATTTCCATTCAGTGTATAAGTTAGACCTGTCTTTTCAGAGGAAATCTATTTTTTGCCTTTTTGAGAAGTGTCCACTCTTTGGAGTTGAAGTTCCCAGTGAGGGACTTCATCCAACAAAGCTCAACCTTCTAAAGGTTCCACAACTTCCCCGAACAGCACCACCAGCTGCAGACCAAGTGTTCAGACAGATGAACACCCCAACCCTAGATTTTTATATTTCTAAAACGGGAGTGGGGAAGATGCTGTAGACAGTGTTTGATGTCTTTAACTATCATAATTTCTTCATTTTAGAATAGCAGTCACAGATAATGTCAGAAACAAAAATCGAGTATCTTCAAGATACTTCGTCACGAGAAGGAACTGGACTGGGCAATTTTGAGAAGTAGTGAGACAGAAAATAATAAGCACAGTTACATTTCCCTAAGATGAGAACCCAGAAAAAAGTTTCATACAGAGATTATAACTACAAATGTAGGAAGAATTAAGATATCGTTAGTGCCAAGGAACACTTGGTGGGTATTTGCCAAGGAAGTCCCCATGAGGAACCACTGGTCTTTGAGTCATGTCCTAAGGAGCTGCTCCTCTTTGAACATGCGATGTCCCCCACCAGCTCATCTGTCATAGATGTCTGATTAGGAATAATAATGTACAGTCCAATGGAAGCTTACAAACCTTCACTCCTGGCTTCAGAATGTGAAGTGTCCAGAAGCTTTAGGAACTCTTCCTCAGATACTAAGACTTTTGAATATTTTGTATTTCAGAAAATGTCCTAATGGTACTTTCCTCTCTGATTTTCAAGTTG
The DNA here is from genome assembly GCA_035773235.1 of Eospalax fontanierii. Taxonomy (NCBI): domain Eukaryota; kingdom Metazoa; phylum Chordata; class Mammalia; order Rodentia; family Spalacidae; genus Eospalax; species Eospalax fontanierii. Next base: position 12,166,833 of record CM069546.1, read on the forward strand.
ATATTTGTTAAATTTAATGGGAAGGCAGATTTTAGGAAATATTCCAACTCTCTTTTGATTCTGCAATTATTTAGGGCAAAGAAGGAACATCTTTAATATCCCACTGGATATTTACAATTGAATACTGTTTTTCTTGTTCAGGAGCTGGATACATCCTATACATATATATGCTGATGTACTGCTTTAAAACTCAATCATAGATAAATTCACATGTTTAACACAAGCAATCCATAGAGGGGTCACCTTTTAGTGTTGGAGAACTACGAATTAAGAATACAATTTCTGCCAGTAATACTTGCGTTCAGCCTCCACCTAATTTTTCCTTTAATGCAGATAACTTCTTATAGTGAATTTCTTTCACTTTTCCCCTGTATTAACTGGAATGAAAATTCATTATTAGAGAAATACCATTGCATGAGTTTGTTTAATCCTTGGGTATTTCCCAGGATTAAAGACACAGATACTGGTGAAAATGCAGTATTATATTGAAAAATAAATTTTAACCAATTCACTCAGATCTACTTAACGTCCACAGGTTTTTACTGGGTATAGACAAAATTCAAGTGACTGTCTAGGTAATGTTGATACACACATAAATGAGGGGACAATGACTTCCATGCTGGCAGTTTGTTACCTTTAGAAATATAAATACTAAGATCCCATTCTACAAATTGATTTATTCTACAGATTGTGTTGTTCCGGAATCTATGATAGGCATTAGGTCCCTGATTTCTATTTTAAAAATCTTTGTGTATTAGTTATCTCTATATCGTTATGACAAAACACTTGAGAATAAAAACATTGAATAGGAAATATTTATTTAGGCTCATGATTCTATGGTCACTTGGATCCAAACTTCTGGACCCATAGTGGGGCATGACATCCTGGCAGAAAGCCCTGGTTCAGGAAAGCTGTTCAATCTGTGCCAATTAGGAAGCAGAGGAATAGCTTGGGACAAAATATATCCCTTCAAAGGTATGCCCACTTTGGTGGTTTGAATGAGAAATGCCCTCCAGAGGCTGACGTGTTAGAGCACTTGGTTCCTGGTTCGTGGCGTGGTTAGGAGGGTCATGGAACCCTTAGGAGGAGGAACAATGCTGGAGGAAGTTCTTCACTGGGGTGGGCTTTGAGAGTTGGTAGCCCCACTCCACTTTCAGCTCTCTTCTGCTCTCCGTCTGCTTCCAGCATGTGGATGGAAGCACTGTCCCACAGCTTCTGCTCCAGCCTTCACGCTCACTCTTCGCTGCCATGCCTCCCTGCCTGCTGGATTCTTACCCATCAAGCCAAAGTAGATGCTTTTCTCTGTGAGTTCCCTTCAGTCATTGTATTCCATCACAGTGACCCCAAAGTAACTAATACGCTCCCCAGTTCTCATTTCCTCCAGCTCTGTCCCCTAATAGCCCATAAACCAATCAATGAATTAGCAGCCTTGGGATCCACTTACTTCTCAGTAGTGCCACCAATTAGAGGCTGAGCTTTGACATATGGGCCTTTTTTAGGGGGCAGGGAGATGCTTCATATTCAGACCATAACATGTGCTTATTGACTTTTGCATCTTGTGATACAGAAGATCAAGAAGCAATGTGCAAAACAAAGTCAACGGAACAGAAAGCCTGGCTATCCTGAGAGAATTAAGGTATTTTGCTAAGGTCAGTGAATATGTTGTGTGCTTATGAGCGAGAAAAAGTCATTGTGGAAGAAATGGAGAAGATCAACAAAACGATGCTTATTTATTGTTTTAACAAATAATTATTAAGTGTGTACCATGTCCTGTCTTACCGAATGGAATATCACAGTGAACCAAGCTCATGATAATGGTCCCCATGCAATGAGGGCCATAAACATATTGTAGAGGTGGAGGAATGTATATATGCATATATATTCATGTACATATTCATACACAAGCATATAGGATGCCAGGTAAAAAAAGAAGGTTATATATGGAGTGTGTCTGTACCTTCTAATTTAGATCCAGGGGTTAAGTCGAACATGGCTGCATGCAGAAGGTTACCTGACTATCTCATGTTTCATCTTGTTGGTCAACTGTAGACTGTCTCAGTATAGTCAAGGAGCTTGAGAGTAATTTCCAAACTTCTGTTTTCTCAAATCTAGTAAATTCACCAAAGTTTATTTTGCAGTCATTCCAACATAAATCATAAATCTAATGAGTTCAGTTCCATTAATGTGGTTCAAGTCAAATCTACTGCATAGGGATGGGAAGATGACTCAGCAGTCAAAAGTACTTGCCACCAAGCCTCATGATCTGAGTTCAAATCCCTCCTACCCATTGATGGAAGATGGAAGAAATCGACTTCTTGAAATTATCCTTTGACCTCTACATATACTATGATACACACACACACACACACACACAGTGTCAACAAATGAAAGATTTCTAGTCCTCAGCATAAACTGCTTGTTGTAGAGAGACTATGCTAATTAATTAGTCCAGGATCATGTGAGCACTTATAGCATTAAGGTATGAAGTCAGCCTCACACTCTATAAATTAGATAAATGGAAGGGGTGATCCTCCATGTATAAAGAGCCCCCCCACTACAAAGGGAAACAGAATCTTACTCTCAACTTGCACAGCAAAGGTAGCAAGCATCGATTACATTTTAATTTGCTCGGCCTTATTTTACTTTCTAAAGTAACACAAAATCAAAATCTGGAGTTTACAGTATCCCCTCTTGAGCCACTGCTGTGTCACAGGAAAGAGTTTTTCTTGGAGATTACCATATACCTCATGGTGTAGTCATTGGGAGGCGATAGGCACGGGAATACATTTGCTAAGTAAATGAATGAGAAATTGAATGAATGGCTTCGATGCCTATTGTCATGGACCTGGTTAAGGAATAGGTTCTCCCACTGGTAATATAAGGAAAATTGTAAAACAGCTGGGTGTTTTTAACTGCCTTTGAGCAGGAACAAAGCAAAGTGACTCAATTAGCCATGATGTGCATGGGTGCTATTTGATACTTAATTGAATAATTACTGGCTCAATCCAAGGAGTATTTTAGCTTTGACTCTAATTATCAATATCTGCTTTATATGCATCCTTAAAAATTCTTTTAGTAAAGAAAAGGGAATTCCCTTCTTTGGAAAGGAAAAGTTGTGTGCTTTCCTGGTCACTGACTGAAAGGTTCAAGTGAATATTTGTAACTTGAAATATTTGTTTGCTTTGAATAAAAGTAGATTATATAACCGGTTCTTAAGTAAGGTAATAGATTATTTTAGGAGAGGCCTGTATATAGCTCTACTCCGCTAGCTCTGCAGTGCTTCAGAAATGACTCCAGGGGATTAAAATTAAAAAGATGTAAAGGAACACTAACCATGGTGTATAACAACAAATTCTGCAGGTCTGTCATCCTTAAAGGTTTCCCCTGAAAACCTCACAGAGCTGGGGTAGTTCTCTGACTAGAAAGATATGTTCAGAAATCAGCTCTAGAGAAGGAGGGGACTGTCTGATTATGACTCTGTTCTCTCCTCTCTCTCTTTATCTCTCTCACACACAGTTTATTCTATTTTGTGTGTATGAATGTTTTATCTGCACGTGTTTGTGTCCCACATTTGTGCCTGCTACCTATGGAAAGAGTGTAACATCCACTGGACTGGGGTTGCAGGCAGTTGTGATCTGCCATGTGTGTGCTGGGAACCAAACCTGGGCCTTCTGGAAAAGCAGCACATGTTAAACACTGAGTCACCTCTCCAGTCCCTCTGTGGTCTCTTAAGAACAGGTGATTAGTATTGGGTGTGAGGAAAGAGCCCCATGGTATTTTCACTCATCAGTGGTAGTTGGGCACTGAAAACTGAGTGTTCTTTTGCCCTTGTTTAACATTATGATCAGATGCTTCTCACCCAGAGCAGCCTCTTCGTGCTTCTGTCCTTTCCTTCACTATGTCTGAGTGTGACATTCATGAGAACCACCACCACAAATAAACAGAAACATCTTCATATAATAATCCTAATTGTGCAGGGCCACTCAGAGTGTCTTCTAGCATCTTTGAACAGTTCTCAAGTTTGAGGCACAGTTTGACATGGCGGGGTGCTGGATGTGACATCCGTAGCTTGAGGCTGGTGGGTCACATGGCACCCGCAGTCAGGAGGCAGAGCGATGAATACTAATGCTCTGTTCTTTTTTCTTTTTTCCTTTTGATTCGCTCTGAGACTCCAGTTGGGATGGTGCTGCCCATATTCAGGATGGATATTCCCACCTCAGTTAAACTTGGCTAGAAACACTGTCACACACATGCCCACAGGTGTCCCTGTTTGATTCCAAATCCAGTGAGTTGATAGTGAGTAGGAATCATTACAAGAATGTCAGAAAGGAGAGGAAAACTGAAAATATAAAAAACAAGAAGAAAGTGTGAGAACACCATACGGGAGAAATGTGAGCTTTAGGGAAACAGAGGCTTTCAGGCCACTGGAAGCTTGAACATGTGATCTTGCAACCATGGTGGCTTCAAGCACAAGATCCATGCCAACTCAATCAGAGTGGCGAGGCAAATGGCTGTGGGTTGACCCTAGTCTGGGCACTGCTGAAGACTGATTACCACTGGATAAGAGAGAGTAGACTTTACTTATGGTCTCCAGGTAGGCTGACTAGACCGACAGGACTCTAGTGGATGAATTTGCGCTGAGAGACATTTGGGTAACTTGACTGGTTAGGACTTGACATGTATGGTGGAATGCATGAGATCTGGTGGGTGGGAGTGTGGACATGAATGGGGAGGGGATCTAAATTTGATTAAGAACTATTGTATGAAAGGTACGAAAGCTCAATAAAAAGTTAAAAGGAAAAAGGCAAAAAATCAGAGGCACAAAGTCAGGATGGGAATGATACAGGTGCTATGTCTCAGTGACCTGTGTTTGACTCAGGATTCTGAATCTTGCCAGATGGGTGGATTCATACATGTTCGATAGTTTCTTAGAAATTTAGCTCCATATCTGGAAAATGAAAATATTCATGATATACAAATATGTATTTATATTTATAGGTTATATTTCATGATATACATGAAAATATTCATGATATACAAATATGTATTTATATATATAGGTTAATATGCATATCTGTGCATACATATACATGTGTGCACACAACCATATATGTATACACCTCACTTTATAACAAGATTACCTCCTGATAAACCCATTATAAGTTGAAAATTTCAGATGAAAATGAACCTGAACATATTGCTTAGCCTGGGCTACCTTAAACATGTTAGAACAGTTTTGTTAATTCATGTAGCAAAAATTCCCATCATGATAAAGTGCCAAATTTCTCACATACATGACTGAGTACTGAATGTGAAATCAAAGATAAAGGTGAATGTTTTCTGTGTATACAGACACATGGGCGGAGAGTTCCTTGAATTGGGATGATTTGATTTATGACTCTGTAAGTCTTTCATGTTAAGAAAGGGCCTTCATGCATGACAAAGGAAACTCAAAGATATATTACATGTATGTCCTCATTTGTGCTGCTGTCACAGAATACCTAAAATAAAGGAACTTGTAGTGAACATAAAAGTATTGGCTTACAGTTCTACAGTCTGGAGATGCCAGGGCTGGACAGAGTCTTCTTCCTGAATCACCATATGAAGGAAAGGCAAAGAGAAGGAAAGAAGAGAGTCATGTGGGACCACATATCCTGTGTTCCAATGTCCCCCAGCTTACTTATGACTGTAGATTCCTCATGACTCAATCACTACTCAAAGATACCATCTCTTAATACTATTGCTATGGTGATTAAACTTCAACATTCTTTAGAGGAGACACAAATTTGGGTTAGTAACACACACACACACATACACACACACACACACCTTCTGCTGGTATTGTTTTACAAGATTTAGATACAGACAACATTTGCCAAGTACCAGACACTACATTTAGATTATAGAAAATGATAGTAGTTTTTACTTGTATGCAGACAGTGAATTAGAATAAGTTTTCAAAATATTATGAAGGTTAAAAGCATCCAAAGGTACCGAAGCTATAAAGGGGATCTTGGAACTGTCCTTCTGTGCCTCAGGATGTCCTTTGGATGTTGATAGATGTAGGAAGTTACCATAACAGGAACTAGTTTGGAGATACTTTGGTAAAGCTCCTGGGAGCTTTTTGCTTGTGTATCATAAATAGTTGTCAAAGAAGCTGATGGTTCTGAGTCTGTTACTTGGCTTGTAAAACGTTGACACAGTGAGCTCAGAGTTTGCTTGTAGTTCACCTGTCCCGTTATTGCTGCTTTCTGTTCCCAGCTGGATCCTAGACAGACGAAACATTTCTTTGCCTGCCTGAAATGAACTTTATTTGGCAGCCTTTCCAGTTTCCGTTGTGTATTCTGAGTGCTTGTGTTTTACAAGCAGTGTTATGCAGGGCCCCCAAAGACCATTGTCATGTTCAGCATTTGTCCAAAAGAAAACCATTGAGACTTTTTATTCCTGTGGCTGAAATGAGCCACCAGCGTAGTGAGCAGCGTACAATGACAAGCTCACCGAACTAGTGAGTTCCTGGGATTGAAGATCAATGGAAGTGTCCTCAGTTCTTCCCTAGAGACAAGTAAAAGATAAGTTTGTACTGTAAAATAAAAATGCCATTGATCCATGCTTCTTTCCAACTTTGCCAGATAGCTGACTTTTGCTTGCAGAAATTCATTTTGTGCTTCAGTTCTGATTGTCAGAATGTTATTTCCTGATTCTGCAGGCTGGGCCTGCCAGTCCCCCTTTCTGATCCTACCTTCTTTTCCTTTACACAGTCTATCTATTTTTATACTGGAAATGATAACAATGTAAAAAAATACTTATTCCCATTCTCTCCTAGTGCAATATTGAGCACATTATTGGCATGAAGTAAAGTAGTTGATCAGATTGCAATAGTTAAAACAAGTCTTTATTAGAACACTTTACTTCTTTCCAACAGGATGTTCCAAAATATGCTCTACAGTTTAGGTTACTAGAAGGATTGTGGAACTACTAGGTAGGAGGATCTCAAAAAATATGACAATAAGAACGGATTCTGAATGTACAATGACCAAAGATAATTCAAAATACAATGCCTCATAAGTCAAGCTGTTTCTGGCAGCTCTCAGCCACACTGCAACCTGTGACCTCACTACAGCCTTGGCTCTGAACACCACACACTGCACTTTGCATGCCTTCATGCCAGACGACGTCAGTGAACACTGCCTGCATCACCTCTGAGATTTTTGCGTATTATGAACTTAAGTGTTTGACTGTACGTGAAATGTTTTCTGCTGTTATAGAAACATGATGGTTTAGTTATGGAAAAAAGACATTTAATATGTTCCTCCCACCCTTCAGCATGTGTCAAATTTGTGTATCTATCAATTGTTGCACATTCATCTTAAGATACAAACTTACTTTTATCACGAATAAATGGTAAACTAGATGAATACTAATGAATTATTGAATTCATTAGTAAATAAAATTTATCTAGAATAGATATTTATTTAAAATAAATAGAATAAAATTAATTTGTGATTGTCAGTAAATATTTTATTTGTATAGATATTTTATGAACCTCTATACCAGAGGTTATATAAAAATTGCTCATGTGGAGAGGGGTTGCAAGTGGAAACGTTGTTACAGAGCATCAGCCATGTAGGCTATTCCGATTACAGTAAGCCATACACTCAAAGCCCTTCATGTCCTGCTCCAGAGACAGGTTCACAGCATGTTTAGTGCTGCTCTATTCACGATGACAAGGAAACAGAATGAGCCTGGATGTCCATCAACAGTAGAATGGATAATGAAAATGTGACCCACTACACGACGGAATGTATTCAGCTGCAAAGAGGACCGAAATCATGAAATTTGCAGGATTTGAAAGATATAATATTAAGTGAGGTAACCCAAACTCTGCATGATAAAAACAGAAGTACTCTTTCATATAGAGTTCCTAGCTATAATGTATGTATGAGTGTGTAAATGAGGGTGCAATGTCAAAACTAGAAAGGAGACTGAGTGCAGATAAACAATAGGTGATGAGGATGGACGGTGGTAGGCTAAAACACCTGGGACACGAAAGAGGGAAGGACTAGCGGCATTCAAAGTAGCAGGGTGTGGGGAAGGGCAGGAGGAAGGCGAATCTGCTAAAACACGGGGTTCAAGTGTCGTAATGGTATCTAAAAGCTTGCGTGCTAAGTTAGAAATGATTGAAAAGGATCTGTAATCACAGAAGTTCAGGAGCACTGTTTTATTAAGATCATGCCAATCAATACGGCACCGTGGATTGCCTTACTGAAATTTAGTGTCCCGTAGCTTCTCTCCACCCAACGCTGAGCTATCCCGCAGCCTGACAACCTCTATTCAACTCTCTTTCCCTGTGAGATGTTTTTACACGGTGCTCTCCAGGTTCCGTGTTAACCACGACAAACAGATTTCCGTGGCACTGTGTTCACACCTGGTGTGAACAGCCTTCACTCCCTTCATTTTTTTGAACTCTCTTCATTTGCAGCTCTCGACGTCTATACCTATGAAGCAGCAATTCTTCTCCTCCCGCTCCTGATAACTACCTTTCTACGTTCTATTTCCCTGCCTTATACAAGTAGAGTTGTAGATCTTTGTCTGTGATTCCCTCGTTTCAATTATCCTAATGACCTCTAGGTTCCTTCATATTGCAGCATATGTCAAGTATCATCCATTTTTGCTGTGGATGAATTACTGCACTTGCTTATCCATATATTTGTTGGTAGATACTGCATGGCTCTGCATGGCTGCCACATTCTGCTTAGCATAAGCAATGCTCTGAACGTTAGCATGCAGTTACCTTCTTGACTCCGCTTTCACTCATGTGTTTCACCATACACCCGGAAATGCAACTGCTGCACCACGTCATAATTCTGTCTTTAATTTTTAAAGGAACTATCCTGCTTTCTTCCATAGTGGATGTAACATTTCATATTCCCATCAGCAGAGTGTAAAGAGTACAAATTAGCTATTAATAATCCATCTTCACCAATACTTGTCTTTTATAATCAGCCTCTTAGGAGCTGAGGAGACATCTTGTCATTTTGATTTGCTTTTATCTGCTTATTAGTGGTGGTTAGCAGCTTTTCACGTCACTGTTGGCCATTTGGGTATCTTCTTTGGAGAAATGTTAATTAGAGTCCCTTGCACCTTTTGAAAATTGTTGAACTTTGGAAGTTTTAAAAAATTATTTATTTATTTGTGTTTTATATGTATGAGTGTATTGCCTGCATGCATGTAAGTGCACCTGTGTCAAGCAATGTCCATGGAGGTCAGAAGAGGGCATTGGATCTCCTGGAACTGGAGTTAAGGATGGTTTTAGTCACCATGTGGGTGCTGGGATTTGAATCTGGTTCTTCTGCACGAGCAGTCAGCGCTTTTAACCACTGAGCCATCTCTCCAGCTCCTGAGAATATTATTATACATTTTGTATTTCAATTCTTTATTTTCCCCCTATTTTACAGATTACATTGTGACCCTCTGATAATGTATAGTTTGGAAAATACTTTGTGAAATGAAATTTGTCTCTTTTTTCTTCTTTTTTGTACTTTTGTCTTTGTTATAACCAAAAAGTCATTGTGAAATTTAGAGTTTTGAAGATTTTATTTTAGGTTGACTTCTAACAGTTTTATAGCCTTGGTTCTAGCATTTAAACCTTAACCCATTTTGAGTTATTTTTTCCTCATGGTATTTGGTAAGAAGTGGTAAGCTTTATTCTTTTACATGTAGGTATCCAGTTTTCCCAGACTCATGTGTTGGAAACCTGTCTTTTCCTCTTGAAAACCATTTATTTTGGATTCTTACCTAGTTCATTCTCATTTTTAAAAATTTTATGTGTATGAGTTAATTGCTTGCCTGTAGGTGGGTGCACCCATGTCCTGTGATGTTTGCGAATGTCAGAAGAGGGCATCGGATTCCCTGGAACAAGAGTTACAATGGTAGTTAGCTGCCATGTGGGTGCTGGGAATCGAATCCGGGTCCTCTGCAAGAGCAGCCAGTGTTCTTAACCACTGAGCCGTCTCTCCAGCACCAGAAGAAAAATATGTTTTAAAACTTTGAATATAAGTCTAAGCTTATGTGAGGTTTTGCTGAGATCTCATAAATGACCTGATCCTAGATGGATTACCTTCAAACTCTACTTATACTGCTTTGACTACAGTGTGTCTCTGTGTGAAGCTCTTTACTTCTTAGTACATACATTAATCTGCTTGCTGGTGTCCTCTGGGGTTCCTTAAGCTCCTCTCACTTCAATCTCTTCTCTTTCCTGTTCCTCAGACTTGATCACAGACGATACCAATCATTGTATCTTCAGATGTTCTGTTCTTTCTTCTGCTATTCAAATCTGCCTTTGAATCCCTGAACTGAAATTTCCATTTCAACTATTATGATTTTTAATTCCAGAGTTTCATTTTGGTTTATTTTTAAAATTTTTGTTATATTGATAATTCGTTCTTCTTATATCGCTGTCTTAATCTTATCTGTATCTTCCATTAATTTTTTGAGAAAACTTTAGTTTTTAGTTTTTGCCTAGCAGACTGTCATCACATATTTGCTAGTAATGATTTCAGTTGATTGACTTATTTAGCGAGATCCATTTCCCTGTTTGATTGTATCTCTTAAAAATCTTGGGTTGTTGTTGAAAAACATGGTCATCAGGATCATGCTGGAAACTAGATTGTCCCTTTCCCAAGGTTTACTGAGGTGGTCCTTGTGATAGCTGTGGTTTTATTTCTGTTTCTTTGGATTATTATGGGCTATTTCTAAATGAATGGTTAACCTCAAATATCAATTTAAGATATTTTTAGAAGCCATAACTTCCGCTGCATATTCATAGTAACTTTCTATTTTCCCTAGTATGGATGGTTGATTTTGAGTGGTTTAGTCTTCACTTCCTGGATCTCTTAAACTGAAAAAGATAAAATAAAATCAAGAAAGAGAGGCACAGGCTCTGTAAGTCCCTTGAAAGTGACTTCCATTAGAGGAAGGGATGACAGAAATGAGGCAGGTGCAGCAATTATTGCCACCTGTTTGCCTATCTGTGACTGTGATATTTGGAAGGCAGGATTGCTTTTGCAAGACTTAGCTCATGTAAGCAGTATGCAAAAGCTGCTTCCTGAAAACAGCTCCATATGAAGATGCTAGTAGTTTGTGGAATGTGTCTCCACTAAGGTGTGATGAGCTCAAAGTGAGAAAATTTAACAGTCTTTGGCCTTCCATTGGAAGTTCTCAGCCTTGCCTAAATCCAAAATAGTGACATCAAACATATTCTGTCAGTGAAATCATTGTTAGCTGACAGAAATGATTTCCAGCATTTATTGCTCTGTCATCTTCCTAGATTGCTGTCTTTGTTTATTCACTTAAAAACGTAGATGAATGAATAGATTTTATGAACGCTTGATACTTTTCAGGCACTATGCTGCCAGACATTTTAAAAAGGGAAATAAAAGAAGAGAGAGAGAGAGAAAGAGAGAGAGAGAGAGACAGAAAGAAAGAGACACAGAGAGAGAAGACAGAGAGAGAATATGAATATGTTCCTGTACTCATGAAGCATCTGTTCCATAGCAAGGGACAGAAGTACACACAAAAAAGTCTTACACTAGATTAAATACTTATGATTCTATGTGCATTGGGTCTTTAAATTTTTTTTTATTTATTAATTTTTGTTTTTATGTGTTTGAGTGCTTTGCCTGCATGTGCTTTACCTGTGTTCAGTGTCTGCAGAGGTCGGAAGAGGGCATCAGATCCCCTGGAACTAGAATTACAGGCCATCTGGAGTGACTGGCAGTTGCTAACCTTTATGTGTGTTCTGGGAACTGAAGTCTATCCTCTGGAAGAACAGCTAGTGCTCTCAGCTGCTGAGCCATCTCTCCAGCCCTGCATACCAGGGTCTTAAAAACAAACAAGGAGACACAAAATGGTAGGAGAGGAAGCCTCCAAGAGAAATGATTCTGTAGTGTTTACCAAGTAAGATGGAACAGAGGAAAGAATTTTTGTAAGGGAATAGCTTTTACCAAATCCCTAAGGAACTTGAGGAGTGAGTGTAGTGAATAAAATCCAGAGTTGTATTAAAGATGAGGGACTTAGGAAGAAAGGGTGTTTTAGCTACCAAATGCTGTACTAGCGATAAAGTGTTTCTTTCTAAAAAAAAGTTTTATTTTCTCTATAGCTTAAAACCTTGCCTCTCCCTTCTTGAAACTAGATTCCCTCTGGTGTTAAGGTCTGCCACTTCTTATGAGGTATAGCAAGGCTAGATCCATAAAGGACACAGTGAAAGACTTGGAGTCTCATATGACAATGTGGTTGTTGAACCCAAGCAGAAGAAGTCTTTTAATTTGACATCCAGTTAACTCTGTATTGTTTTTAATGCTCTTGTGTTTTTTTTTTCTGTATTATATGAAATAAAATTCCAGTTGGTTTCCTAAAGTGGTGCAATATTTGGAGGAAAAATTCTCTTCTAAAACATCATGATGTGGAAAAAATATTCCTTAAAGTCATAGATTATAGAAGGATCTGAAGAGATGGCCCAGCTGGATATGTTCTCCAGTGAGAGAGATAGAGAACCCCAGGTAGCAGAAAGAAGCCAGGCCACATGCTCCACCTGCCACACTCTCCGCTCTCTTCCTCCTCTATCCTGTTTCTGTATTTGAGTTGTATGATTTAACCATCAGTCAAAATATGCTTTTATGGGACTGGAGAGATGGCTTAGTGGTTAAGAGCACTGCCTGCTCTTGCAGAGAACCTTTAGTTTCCCAGAACCCACATGGTGGTTAACAACCACCTGTAACTCCAGTTCTAGAGGATCCAACTTCTGGCCTTGGGGGGACCAAGAACACATATGGCACATATACATAGATATAGGCAAATACTCATATACATAAAATAAAATAAATAATCTCTGAAAATTGCTTTCACTTTTGCAAAATGTTTGAGAAACACTGATCTAATCTCATGGTTTTTCTTACTGATATGAAGTTAACTCTTATCTGTGAATGGGAATTGATTGAGTATATCTCTCTTGATTCCATGTTTGGTGATATCATGGTGATTCTTTGAATTTAGCAAGTACTTCTCATTACTTTTTTTCTAGAGTGTTAGTTATTCAGCATGTGATTACTATTAGATGTAGACTATTGAGTATCAGCAGTGTATTCCAGTTGGCTAAGGACAAGGCTGGGAAGATTCTGAATTTCCTACTCCCCTTCTAGCACCATTTTTTAGCATTTCCCTAGAAGGCTTTGTGTGCTTTGATGCATGTAGATTAAATGATCTCATGCTGACCAAGAAGTTGGGAAGTTAGAATTCTCCCCCATTTTTCAGGTAAGACACTGGGGTTGGAAAGGAACTGTTTGTCTCCAAAATATTCATATAGTAATTGATAGCTCTGGAGTTCCTAGGTACATAGGAGTATCATCAGCCAGTTTTGTGATTGCAAATGAGTCACTTGATGTGTTTGAATATAAATTTCTTATTTAGTATATCTGGAAAAAGATAACCCTTGGTCGCGCCATGGTACACCAAAACCCAAGTGAAACACTGTGTTCAAATGCACCTTATAGAGTCTAAAGTGCTATTACAATTACATGATACATTACTTATAGAAAATATTAAGTCATGACACCACTCTACTTCAATTTTGTATTCATTAATAGGAATAAGAGGCAGTTTCACATAGCAATTAAAGATACAGATTTTCTGATCAGTCAGGCCTGAGCTGGATACCACAAAGTCTCTTATTCATGATTCCATTATGTAGTCTAAGCTATTGATTAAACTTCTCCATACCTCAGTTTCCTCACTTATAAATGGAGATATTTCTAATGCTTAAATCATAAGGCTTTTGTAAAGATGACATAACATGAGAATAATACCTAACACAACTGGAGGTGGAGTTAGCTTGTTAAAGCTAATTGGAATTATTATCAATGTCTTCTTCATTGGCACTAAACCAACAACCCCAGTAAAGGAATTGTGCAGCTCCATTTCTCTCACAGACCCTGGTGGAAGAAGTTTTTATATATGCATCTTTTATTGAATTTATTCTTTGACAGCTTTGCATGCATAAAATGCCTTCTGATTGCTGTAACCCCTCACCCTCTATAACTCACTCTCACCCCTGTTAACCCCGTCCTACAAGTTCCTTTCTCACATTCAATTAAAAAAAAAATAACCCACTAAGAACAATTAGTGCTTCCTATGTATATATAGGTGTGGGGCCATCCCCTGGAGCCTGGTCAACCCACCAAGACCACACTCTTCAGAAGATTGATTCTCCTTCCCCTTGCAGCCATCAACTGTAGCTCTGAGTTTTTATCAGAAAAGTTTCATTGTGCAGTGCAAAGCTGTTGATACAGCAGCTCACAGGTGGTCAAAGTGTTGATAAGTGTCTGTGGAGTGCTGTTTTTTTAAGGCTCATGGCCTAAGCATGGGTCTGAAGAGATGGTTCAGCAGTTAAGAGCACCCGGAGTTATATTCCCAGCACCTATATCAGGCATCTCACAACCTCCTATAACTTCAGCTCTAAGGAATCAGATGCCCCCTTCTGGTTCTGTGTATACCATGTAGATTTTCACACATGTGCACACCACCCCCACATATACATGCAATTAAAAAATAAGATAAGATATTTTAATAAGAACAGATTTCACACATCTAAATCTTGAAAGAAATACAAAGAAAAATAATATTGCATGAGATCCAAGGTTTGAAATTAAAATATAGGAATCTGATTTCATCAGCAAAAGACATGGCTATTCATTTATGTCTTTTTGCTCTCAGTAGTTAAATCTAGTGATTACAACAGAGACTGCGGCCTAGAACTGAAACATATTATCTGCTTTGTGCAGAAAATGGTGCCAACTCTTGAGTCAGCCCTAGCTCTATAAGACTTTTGCAAAGAAAGATATTCTGATGAACATACACAGCACACGCTGAAATTCAGTAACCGTTGGATGCTGTGGTTCTGTATAAATATGTTGGTAAAGATAGTCTCTGTATCTCCAGTTTTCATGATAAATTATAAGACGCAGTAAAGTCAGATTTTCTGAAATAAATTCAAATATCTGAGACTGTTTTAAGTACAAGAGATTTGGAGGGGAGAAGCTTTTTGTGTATTCAGAGATGAAGATGTTGTTTACATGACTAAATACTATTTACTTGATTAAGTAGAAGCATGTTTTCTGGTAATGGGGTTATGGTCTGTTATGCTGAATGCTACAGTCTTGCTATCATTCCTGATTAAATAAACTACAGCGATAGTTTTTATTTATTTATTTTTTTTACTTAATAGAAACTCCACCAGATTTAACCTTTTGAATGCCTCACTGATGTAACTCAGTTTTAATTTTGTGATGCTATTCCTTTTGGCCTCTGTGAAAATGCATATAAAAATCTAGCCAAGTCTAGCATGTCCTGATTTTCTTGTAATGGACATTTAGGCATCTTTTCTATCCTTTTGGAAATCTTGGCTCACAATTCCTGAAAGTCTTGAGGAATTAAAATTGCATGACCATTGGACTAGTGATGAGGTATTTAATGTGCCCAAGAGAGTTACATGCAACAGAGTCCATAGGGACACAACTGATTTATTCAGATATAAAATTTATTAAACAGAATCAAACGATTAGTCTGGAGGAAGGTTGTGATACTGCTGAGCTTCCAAGACATGATGTTCAAGGCATCAAGGCTCTATTAATTCATAACCCAGTTTGAAAGATGTTTGTCCTCTGAAATTTAGTTTGCAAAGACAAGATAATCAAGTTAGATGGAGTGTTGCACTGATCGGTCAGCAGGTCATTAGCCAGCGCATAAAGTAAATAAAAATGTAGTATCGACTGGTTCGAGTTAATATCAAGTGTTACGTAAGCATTATTTTGTTTTAACTCTAATTCACCAGTGCATCACCACAGACACCTCTGCTCTAGGCAGAGTCCATGTCTGTGCTCTTCTTCCTTTCTTCCTCTGTCATGGGACAAGTACTGTGTGTGCTCTGCTGGTGATAAAACAGACCTGCGATAAAGTAAAACCAGGAAATCTTTCTTTGTTGTTATTGTGGAGGTTTTTGTTGTTTGTTTGTTTGATTTTTATAAAGACAGGGCATTGCTACACTGCCCAGGCTCTTCAGTGTCTATTTCAAACTGTCCCTCCTGCTTTATCCTTTAAAGACCTGGGACAACAAATATGTAACATCGTATCAGGCTCAGCCCACAGTTTTAAAGGTTTTCATCCATTATGCTTTAACCATAACCATAGTTTTGGACCTTGTGGTAAGCAGTGAAAGTCAAAAAGTATTCACCTCACAGTAACTAACAAGTGAGAGAGAGAGAGGGAGAGAGAGAGAGAGAGAGAGAGAGAGAGAGAGAGAGACAGAGAGATATCCCAGTACCATGTTTGAGGGAACAAATGACTTAACTTCCTTCCCTTCAGCCTTACATGTTAAGGATCTTACATCTTTGGAGCTCACTTAGCTGTAGATCAAGCCTTTAACTCATGGGTCTTTGAGGGTCACGTACTCAAACCATCTTAACCTGTCCATTCATCTAGGCATGGATGCTGGTTATCAAATGTGGGCTGTAGTGAATGATGCCTAGAAGACCATGGGCACACAAGTATCTCTTTTTATTCTGAGTTTTTTTTTTCCTTTGGATATACACAGGAATGGGAGGGATGAATGATGTGCCATTTATTTCACTAATTTAGGGGAAACTGCTGCTTACCTTACATAATAGCTGTATAAATTTACATTCCTGTCAAGAAAGCACAAGGTTCACCCTTCATCTCACAGCATTTGTTATCCTTTGTCTCTTTGATAGCTGCCTCACAGATGAGAAGTGATACCTCACTGTGATTCTGAATTGAATTTCCAGGAGGGTCAGTGATGTAGAACATCCTTTAATATATCTGTTGGTCTTCAGAGAAAAGTCTATTTAGATACTTTACTCTTATTTTACTGGATTGTTCTCAAGGAGTTCTTATCAAAAGTGTCAGTTCTTTAAATATTTTGGATGTTAGCCCCGTGTTGAATATATCATTCCTAGCTACTGCAATTAGGGAAGAAAACAACAACAAAAAAGGGTATGAAGATCTGAAAGGAGGAAAATTGTTTCTGCAGATGACATGATTGTCTAAATAGAATATCCCAAAGAAACCTTCAAAACATTGTTACAGCAAATAAAGATATTCATTAAAGTTACAGGATACAAGATCAACACGCAAAGGTTCATTCCAGCTTGACAAACTAGGAATGAACTGTCTAAAAATGGACAGAAGAAAAGAGGAGAGAAAAGAAAGAAGAAAATTCCCATTTTCAGTTGTATCAAGAAGAATAAAATCCCTAGAAGAAATTTAAGTAAGAACATGTGTAAAATCTGTAGGTTGGTACTGGAAAGATGGCTCAGCAGTTAAGGGCACTATCTGCCTTTGCAGAGAACCTGGGTTTGGTTCCCAGCACTTACCTGTAACTCCAATTCCAGGGGATCTGATGCCTTCTTCTGGCCTCTGCAGGTACATGTGAGTACATTTCTATACATGCAGACAGAACCCCCATACACATAAAAGAAAAATAAATAAATAAATAAATAAATAAAATGTATTAGTCACTTTTCTGCTGCTGTGCTGGAAACACTGACCAAGGGAACTTATAAAAGGAAGAGTTTATTTATCTTATAATTCCAAAGGGGCAA
The DNA here is from genome assembly GCA_035773235.1 of Eospalax fontanierii. Lineage (NCBI taxonomy): Eukaryota > Metazoa > Chordata > Mammalia > Rodentia > Spalacidae > Eospalax > Eospalax fontanierii. Next base: position 12,184,502 of record CM069546.1, read on the forward strand.
GAGTCCACAGTGGGAGGGGGCAAGGGAAGATGTGGCTGGAGGAGGAACAGAAGCTAAGCCTTTGTTTTCAAGCAGGCACAGGAAGCAGAGAGTGACTGTAGATCCCGCAAAGCTTAAGAACTCTCTAAGCTCTTTGGCCAGCATGGGCACACCTTCTAAGATGTCCCAAAACAACGCGAACAACTGAGGACAAAATATCCAAATACCTAGAGCCTTTGAGGGACATTCTCATTCAAACCACCACATCAAGAAAAAAAAATTAATATCTGTACATTGAAAATACAAGACACTGATTTTAAAAGGTTAAGAAAATAAAAATATATAAGAAAGAAAAATTGTTTCCATGGACTAGAAAAATTAATATTATTAAAATATTTATATTTTCTAACAATCTCTATCAAAACTTTAATGGCTTTTTTTCACAGAAACAGAAAGAATTTTCTCAGAATTGCATAGAACTATAAGACACTTGAAATCACTAACATGATTTTGTGTGTGTGTGTGTGTGTGTGTTTCTGTGATCACATGTAGAAGCCAGGTGTTAGCATCAAGTATTCTCCTCAGTCATTCTCTACCTCATGTTTTGAGAGAAGCTGTCATGTAACTCATATTGCTCCAGTTCCGATAGGTTGGCCAGCAAGTCCCAGGGATCCTTCTGTCTCTACATCCTTAGCACAGAAATTTCAGGTGTGTACTGTGGCACCTCGGTGCTTGAGATTGTGAAATGGGTCCTCATTTTGCACATCAGGCAATTTACACACTGAGCCATCATCTTAGCTTGCACTAACAAAGGTGTCTCGTTTACATAACTGTAATTATATTACAAAGCCGTAGTCAATATAGGATGGTACTAGCATAAAATACAGACACATAGAGTACAGGACAGAATAGAATGTTCAGAAGTAAATCCACAAGTAATACAATAAATTAAGAAAAGTGCCAAAATTATACCATCTGGAAAGGATAGTGGATTCAATAAGATCATTGAGAAAGTTATACTATCCAAAGAGAAATGAGAAATTTTGATCAGTTAATACTAAGCAGGAGACTAAATTAATGTTATGCAAAGAGAGTGCATTGTGAGAGAGGTGAGTAAAAGAGTCTGGAGGCAATGAGATGGGAAACAATGCAACTCCCAGGTGAGTGGTAATGGTCAACCAGATTCAACTAGCCTATTTATTTATTTATTTATTTATTTGTTTGTTTATTTGTTTATTTACTTATTTAATTTATTTATTCATTTATTTATTGATACAGAGTCTTACTGTGTAGCCCTGGTTGACCTAGAGCTCACCATATAGACCAGGCTGGTAAAACTCACAGAACTCCATCTACCTCTGCCTCCTAAGTGCTGGGATCAAGGTTGTGTGCCATCACACCCAATGGTTCTGGTTAGTTTTAATGAAGGACTCTTTGAAGAAGTGTCCATGAATATTAACTTCTTATTAAAGAACTAAACTATAATGCATGCTTCTGAATGATATAGCTATAATAATGAATTCCAGCTAGTAAATGTAATCTCTAGAATAAATCCTAAAATGATATAGTGAAAATTAAGCCCTTAGGAAATTAAGAGTAGATGTTGATTCAGTTTGAATACAGACTCTTTCTATAAAAGTGTATTTATATTTCAAATATGTTTAAGTATCAGCTAGTGAAATAGCTCAAAAATAGATAATTTAACCTTTGAGCATTTATAGTGTAAGAGGAAAATGAATGCTCATTGTCTATTAGCTCCTGCAGTGCATACAAAAGCTGAGATTATTTTGTGAGACCATTGTATAATCGCACATAATGGCTGCTGTTCTACTTTATAGATGATGTTTTAGATGATGAGTCAGGAATATGAGTGTTTAATACATATTCTTCTCCATTTTAAGATGGCAGTGGTATAGGTTTGTCAAATTTCATATAAAGATCCTGAGGACTGGAGCAAAACTGTGTTTTCTGGATATGACTGGACCATTGCATTCATGAACTTATAAGAGTTATAGTTGCCCCCACAAGATCTATATAAGAGTAAGCCAGTCATCATTCTAGCCTGAAGTGAAAAGAAATTTGTAAGCCCTCATCCCTAGCTGAGAAACCATGGCAGTGTTGGCTTCTGGGGGACAGGGGGTCAGTTAACTTTAAGTGTGGGTCCCCTGGTAGGTTGATCGCACTCCAGGGAATGGCACCATACCCAGAAGTATATAGACAGCATAAATTGTAGTCAATTTGTGATTCAATTTAAAGAGGGGAGGTTGCTCTCTCGCAGAGTCCTATGTTTGGTTTCCAGCACTGACATAGTGGCTAACAGCCATCTGTAACTATAGTTCTAGGAGATCCGACACCCTCTTCTGACTTCCACAGGCATCGTACACATGGGCGCACTTACATACATGCAGGCAGTACTCTCATGAAAGTCAAATTTAAAATAATTTTTTAAAAGGACATGAATAAGGATGTAGAGAGCACAGGGTGTACCTAGGAGGAGTTAAGGGGAAGAATTCAGAGGGGCTGAGATTAAAATATGTTATATGAAATTCTCAGAGAATAAAATATATATTCAAAAATTCATATAAAGGCAAAGAAATCCTATCTCTTATAAATAACAAATATGGGGACAGTCATAACAATCTACTTTAGGCAATGTCCCAAACCTATATATTAGGAATACTTTCAAGTTCATGGTATTAAAACTAAAAAGCAACAGCTTCATTGTCAAGGGGATAGTATTCACATGAAGTGTGGGAATGCAGTGAGCTTCATAGATTTCTTGACAACACCACACATAATTCTTCAGTGTGGGAATGCATTATATTTCAACTTTGGCTCTTAAGAAAATGATTTCTATAGTAGTTATGCCACTACAAACTAATGTTTGACTTTGCCCTTGCACTGAGCCCTAATAATGCAGTAGTTGTTTTAATAGAATCTGTGTTTTTTTTTTCTCCAAAAAATACTGATGTACAATTGTGTATTTATAAGACAGGCTAAAATTAAATGGCTCCTCTAACTTGATCTTTTGTCAATACATTACAGAACGTTGTAGAAGTTGACCTGTTTCTCTAGCTATAATCCTTTTGTTTGCCATTATCCTTCCCTCTGCATCTGGGAATTTATAGGCCCCCTGGGCAATTATTCATGAATGTATCATCTTCCATGGATTTTCTCAGAATATCTCCCATGATCTCGTGAACAGGTAGACAAAGCTGATTCTAACAACTCAGTGGGAGGTTCTTAATGATGGACTCACACCAAGGAACCATGGGAGATTGAGATTTAAATTAGGAGTATCAATTTATGATGAGAAGTGGTGTCACAAGGACAAAGATACTGCATCTGCTTTCTCCAGGAAGACCTGTGCAAGAAGAGGGGTCATAATGAGAAGGGGAAAGCATGCATTTGAAGTTGGGGAACACATTAGATCAAAAGGATTTCTTTTTATAGTATTTTATTTTTTATTTTTATTTTATGTCTATGAGTGTATTGCCTGAATGTCTGTAAGCATACCCATGTCGTGCAATGCCTGCAATGGTCAGAAGAGGTAGTAAGATCCCCTGGAAATAGAGCTATGGACAGTTGTTAGCTGACGTGTGCGTGCTGGGAATGGATTCCAGGTCCTCTGTAAGAGCAGCCAATACTCTTAACTGCTGATCCACCTCTCCAGCCCCTGAAAGGATTTCTTAATGACATTAGGCTAAGTCAGCTCCATGGAAATATTTTATTTTAAATATTGTACCAGAAACACTAAAAGTCCTCCCCTGAAGACATGTGATTACATTGAAAGTAAGGGCCCATACTGTCTCAAATCTCCTGATATAAACCAGCCACTGAGTGAACCCCAGTAGAGGACTGACTGAGGTCTCCTTATTCAGTGCCAGAGTGAGCTCTGTGCTCCTCGTCAATCTCTCTTTTGGTTGCATTCATGGATGGCTTCTGGAAGCATCATGCCTTTGTGACATGAGTCAGCACCGTCAGATTAGGGGTGGATATGTTTGTCAGTGGCTGGTCTCCCTCCACACTATCTCTGATACCTCTGTTCTGGGTATTCAGTGTTTGTGTTTCTTCCTGCTTTTGGAGATGAGAAAGCATGTCACTAAGTATGTCATAGTATGTTTGTACACAAAGTATACTTCTTTGTTCTGTTATGTCAGTATTGCATCAAAAAGTAAGGTGGTCATACAGCTCAGCCAGACTAATCCATCTGCTTGTTCTAAGAATTTCTACTAAGTCTGAGAGATAGGGCTCATGCTCTTAAAAGACTGTCTTGAAGTTGATCAAAATGGAAGTCCTAGGGAAACTCCTCTCTGCATACACTGAAGACCTGGGGTTATTTCACTCCATTCATTCTACCAGGTACTTAAGGATCTATTGAGAAAAGTGTTACAAGTTTGTGATGGTTGATACTAATAGTCAACTCATCAGTTTCTAGAATCATATAGAAGGCAAACCACTGGGAATGTTTGTGAGTTTCTAGATTAGGTTAATTGAGGTGTGAAGATCCTAACAGAGGGTGGCAACATTCCATCACCTGGGTACCACACTGAATGACAAAGGGAAAGTGAACTGAGCACCAGCATTTGCCTCTCTCTGCTTCCTGACTGCAGATGCAATGTGACCAGCTGCCTCACACTCCTGATACCACGCCTTCCCATCATGATGGACTACACTCTCAAACTGTGAGCTAGATAATCCTTTCATCAAGTTGTCTATGTCAGATATTTTGACACATTAATGATTAAAATTACTAATCCAAACATATAAGAGAGATTTTTTTCCTTCTAACTTTGCATGACATTATATCTTTAATGTTTAGTTTAAAAAAATAATTACTGTTTTAAATGCTTTTTTAAAAAAAATCATGTGTGTGTGTGTGTGTATGTGTGTGTGTGTGTTTCTGTGTTTAGATTTTTGATATAATATATAGAAATCCTAAAAGGACCTCCTGACTACTTAAGCAGTTGAAGAGCAGCAGATAAGCAGTCGTACATTGTGGAACACTAATTGTATTTTCGGAAGTGAATGCCCAGTAGAAATTCCCAAGTAAATGACAAAGTAGCAGAGACACCCCGCCCCCCGCTGCCCCAATCATGGTCATTGCCCCATGAAGCTATGAAGACTCAGAAAGTAAAAGTCGTTTTCCCAACTCCTCTGCTCCCTGCCTGTGTGACCCTGATATGCTGCTTCCCTTCATAGGCCCTTAATTTCCTTCTGTAAGTCCTGAAGGAGTTTTACTCAATGGCATATTGTCTCCTAGATTCCAATGTGCTGCTGTCAGCCATTAATGAACTTTAAAAATCAAACCTAGTTCTTTTCAATAGACTGTGAAAGAATGCCAGCATATTTTCACTACTAGCTTTGCAAACTATAAGCAGAGTGGTAATCATTCATAAAGCATCTACTGCATCTCAGTCACCACAGCAGCTATTGATCTGCCCAGTGACGTGTCTGTCATGTATCTTCTGAGATCTTTGTAAATGGCTTTGACATATATTCTGATACATTTTCTGTCTTTGGTATCTTTTTAATTGTTAGGTTTTGGGATTAGACTCTGTGTGTGTGTGGTATATGTATATATGTGTGCACATGTGTGTGGAGGGTGTGCTGATGCATGCAAACACTTGTAAGGGCCAGAGGTTGATACTGGGATGTCTTCTTTAATTGCTTCTCTACTTAAGTTTTGAAAAACGGCCTCTCAATGAACCTGACCATCTCACCATTTTAGCTAGCCTGTCTGGCCTGTGGGCCTCAGGGATCCATCCATCGGCTTCCTTCCAGGTACTCATGATCATCCCTGACTTTAACATGGGTTCTAGGGGTCCAACCTCAGGTGTTCATGCTTACACAGGAAGCCACTCTCCTACCCAGGAGTGAGGTTTTTGAGGCTTGGCTCTTAGTTCTATGCAACACTTGTTATCCACAGGGTTTATAATTAGCTTGGAATTCCTGTACTTGACAATTGCTATTTGTTCCATGGAGCCGTGCTGTAACTGTAAAAATAAAGACATGTGAGACTAGAGATTTTTCAAGCGTGGCTCTTACTCCTTTCTGCCTGTCATGGAGTCTGGCCCATTTTTATTGATCGATAAATTTTATTTCCAAATAAAAATGAGGTATTTCAAGAGTTTGCTTTCAGTAAGCTATAACACAATGATAAATTGTGAACCAGAAAGAAATTTCAAAGAATTGACCAGTTTGTTACAGTGAAGAGGAAAGAATGGGTGGGACTGTTGATTCAACAATACCACTATTTTCTCCATGCTTAATTGTTTTTAAAGAGGTGTTTACAGGGAGTTTTACTGGTACTGGTACTGGAACTGGTGCCAGTTCCTTCTCAAACTGATGACTTAGCTTCAGAAGCCTTCCCTGTGTACTGTGCATAGATCTGAATTTCTAGAACTAGGGATGACTTCAGCTTAGACAGGGTGTCTGGCCAATAAAGATATTCTCACGATGTGGGGGTCATTAGTTTGTCACTGAGTCTGAATCCTTACACAAGTGTTTCTCTTCAAAATCACCCAGATTACTTTGCCCTTGGCCACTGAAAAATGGCACTGGATATGCTCCATGTATTCTGAAGAGCCAAAGCAAGGTGGGATTGCCCACCAGGTATAGCTTGTACGACGAATCCTCACGTGAGAGATCCTAAACATCTGTATTCGTTCAACTCAAACTGAACTGTTTGGAGCGTGAATATGGTAAATTATTCTCCCATCCTTCAGCTAACTAGTGTTTCAGAAGGTTTAAAAGAGGACTTCTGTGGACAAGATGCTAAAGTTTGTTCTGAGCACCTGGTTATCTATAGAGTGCTTAGTATTTGCATAGATCATTTGGCACTTTATTATTTATTTATTGCTTATTAGTGTGTGCATGTGTGTGTGTGTGTATGTGTGTGTGTGCACATGCGTGCGTGTGTGTATGGGTGCAGATGACCTAGGAGGGTGTTATGGGGTGGGCTTCCCTGTCACCACTCGTTCTCTTGAGATAAGGTCTCTCATCAAACCTTAAGCTAGGCTGACTTCTAGCAAGCCCCAGAGATTGCATGCTTCAACCCCAGCACAGGTAAGTTACTGGCATGCTGGCAAGCCTTCTTACATAGAGTCCAGAGATTTGAACTCAGATCCCCATGCTTGCCCAGGAAGAGCTCTTACCCACTGAGTCATCTCTCTAGTCTTTGCTTAGCAGTTTAGTGTGCCTTTCACTTCTCTCAACTCTTATAGATGGAGTTTACTTCTTTCCCTTAGCCTCCCAGCTTGTTGTGTAAGACATATACAGCCAATTTGAAGACCATCTTTGCAGTCATAGATTTGATCATGTGACTCAGCCTGGCCACATACAGTCCTTTCTAGGAAAGGTTCTTTGAATCTTTTAGTAAGAGTGAGGCCACCAGCCATGTCTCATTCTTTGGAGAGAACAAAACAGAGAGTGAAGCCAAGAGAAGCGGAGGGAAGAAGAGCCCTGGTGATATCTTTGTAGCTCTCTTCAGTCCTGCCCTCAGGACTGCGAGATGTTTAATTTTACGATTTAATACAACCAGTCACCACTTGCCGTAGGCTAATTTGAATGATTTTTATCTGCTGCAATCAAGAGAATTCAAGAATATACTGATGAGGAGGAAGCGTTGTAAGATGAAGGAGACTGAGGGGTGAGCTCTGCAGTCCTCTGAAAACTACAAACCAAGTGCTGTAATAGTAAACACTAGTAGTGCTTATGTTGTTTGGGAATTTACTGGGTGTTATAATTGGCACCTTGCCTTGCATTATCTTATACAATACTCAACACATAAAGATGGAGAAAATGAAACATTAACAAACTGTATTTGTTCATTTAAAAACACAACTTATAGAATATATGTCTCATTTGACTCACTGCTTGTTGCGGAAATTGGTGTGATGGTAAGGGTGATCTCAAGAGCATCTGAAGAACTCAGAATTCATTATTTTTACAGATTTGTTAATAAAACCTTAGCATGCAACTTTTAGATTTGATAGGAAAGCCATCAATACCCCGTAGGACAATATAACATCATATCTGTGTTTATTTATTTACTTTGTTTATTTGTAGATAAATTATATGTTAGAAAAGGCATCTCCCAGTTAACATACAACTTTACTGAATCTGGGCTTTTATGCAGTAGCAGACAGTGAGTTTAAGTCTGGTTCTCTAAAGCACTTCTTAGAGGTGGGGTTCTGTTGAATAATTTCCACATATGACAGAAAAAGCATGAGACACTTTTGGTGTTATTTTCAAATTTAGGTAATATTTCTGAACATGGGCAGGGTTGAGTAATTTCTTTGGATTTTGCAGATAATTGTTGTGAACCAGAACTCTCTCTCTCTCTGTCTGTCTCTCTCTCTCTCTCTCTCTCTCTCTTCCTTTCCCTCTCCTTTAACACCCTCACTGATGAGGGTTGGGGAGCCTTGGAGACAGGGACTTTTTGGTGATTTCACTCTTGTTCTTATATGTAGGTCTGAGCTTGGTTTTTCCAGTAAGTTGTTATGTCTTCTAATGACCTAAACATTTGTAAACCACTCAAAATTAAGAACTATTTGAACTCTATCTTTTGTTTTCCTGGAGGAAGCTAAACGCAGCACTCATGATTAATGCACACTGTGTGGTTCATTCGTCACTTGGTACCTCTGGCACCAACACAAAGGCAATGGAACCCCAGAGTCTACGAATAGAAATCTGATTCCTTAAAATTTTTGGAAGCTGTTTTCTCAGAGTGATTTCTTCCTCCACATGGGGGATTTTACTTTGCTGCTGGTATTCTGGGACATAGCTGCTTCTGAACATGCAGTTGTTGATGACCCTCTCTTTCTAGAACAGCAGCACTGGGCTCTCAAGGTACTAAAGTCAATCCAGTTCTCTGTGAATGGCATTTCACTCAACCCCAGGTGACTGAATGTTGATTCGACTCCACCGTTTTCCATTCCCAATTGGTGATCTTCCTTTCTCAAGAGAACACTTCAGGGCTCCATCTGGGAATAAATGCAAAGAAACAGTGTGGCCTCTGTTAGACAGTGGTTGAGAAGCTTCTCTTAGAAAGCAGAAGACATAGCCAGCCAACCAAATAATTTATGCATCATTCACAATAGATGGAGGAACACAGTTTTGGGTTGAATAAAAGAAAGGGTTTGGGTTTTGCTCCATAAAAAGGACAACAACAAAACTTAAATTATTGGCACTGTGGTGAACACTTTGCATGGATTGCCTCACCGGACCCTTAACCATTCTCATAAGGTAGAGGCTGTTACTGGTTTCAGTTCACAGTCGAAGAAACCAAGAAAGGTGCAGAGAGGTTAAACACTGTGACAGAAGCGGACATCGAAGGCAGCTAGTTAGAGGGAAGGGAAGTCGGAACCCAGCTGTGTGATCTCAGGCCCACTCCTCTGAAGGCTGGCTGAGATCTCCTTCCCTAAATCCGTGGCCATAAAGAGGACACATGGAACAGGAGTGCAAATTACCTTTTAGCCCCAGCTCTGGGCTTAACTGTCTTTGCAAATTGGGACAAATCATCTGTCTTTCTGAGCTTCTGTTTCCTTATGTAAGATGGAGGTTAGAAACTATTTGGATTGGGCACTCTCTGGGTTACTTCTAGCTCTAAAGTCCTCTGCTTTTATAATTACCTAGATATATGGATATATGTGTGCATTCCAATACACTACACACGCACACACACATGCACACTAACGCTCATGCACACAGTCTTCCCAAGTCAGAAACTTAATTTTGCTCAAAGGATCCACCATAATTTGGTGTTAAGCTCCAGCCCTTAATGAACTTTATTTTACAGCATCCCCTTAGGAATAAATAACACATATTGAAAGGAAGCAAAAAAGAAAGTGTTGCTAGTGCATATGATTTAATAAAATGTTAATGTCAGAAGAAAAAGTAACCTAAAATGCTTCACTGCCTTTAAGTCTCCTGAAATGTTACCTTGACAATTTAGTTTTAGCTATTTAGATATAAAGATTTCCATTTGGGAGACAAGAAGGTTACCCTGTTCCTCCTCCTCCTCATCATCGTATATTTTGAGATTTCCTCTTGTTTTTATGGTAAGAAAGAGAAAGTGTCCAATGCAGACTACAAACATCGTGCAGAAAGTAACCAGGACACCTAAGGGAATATCACCCACAATAAAGAAAATCATGGGTGTCCAGATTTAGGGTGTACGCTGATTCCAATCCATTCTTTCCTCCTTTTCCCAAGTTATTGTTGCCACATCCTGTGAAATGTAAGATGTTACGCTGGAGACCTGTGTAGCATAAAGCACCAAATGTGTCTGAAAAAGATTGCATTGTTTTTAGTTGATGCAGCAATAGATGGATGTATCAGGTTGAGGGGACAAATCTGAAGAACAGAACAGGAAATACTAAAAGTGTTGTTCGAGAATTAGTAACCCTCAGCTGCAGTAGGTTTGTAGGATTAGGGAACTAACTATGATCAGCTGGAAACTCCACGTGGAAGAGACAAATTACACACGGATAGTGCAGAACAGAAGGAAGGAAGGACTTGTCTCCAGCATCTAGGTCTCCGGCACCTAGCACCCAGAGCAAGCCTGCCTGGAGAATGGCTGGGGAATTGAGTCAGTTCTAGAAGCAGCCTCCTTTCTGTGAGTGTGAGCCCAGCCGCCGCCATGAGCTGTTGTTGCAGGCAAGCAAGGCTGCATTTAACACATATGTTTCCCATTGATAGCTGGAGACAGCAGGGAGTGAGCCTGACACGGCAGGGCTGAAGCCCAGGCGGAGTAGCGTTTCCGAGCAGGCAGAGAAAGCCCGGGAATGCTGTTCAGGAAATTCTTCAGGCATGGGCAGGGACTTGGCTGCAGATCTGCCGCTGGAAAATCTGAGTGGGGCAGCTCCTGAGCACAGGCAGGGCCTGCTCACGCTGGGCGGGCTGAGTGGCCGCCTCCAGCAGAGCCTCTCAGCCTTCCCTGGGACCGCGGGGGACTCCGTCCGCCACTTTGTGAAGCCGAGGAGAGGTAGGGGACCGCGCAGTTCTTGCGTTTGCAGCCGCTCTTTCCAAGCCCTGTCTGCTGTGTGTTCACAAACCCTTGACTGTGGGGTGTGTGGGCTGGCGTGCGTATGTGTTAACAAGTTTCAGCGCGGTTCCCTCGCATATGGAGTGGGGCTCTCAGCTTTGCTTCCCCACAGTCCCTGAGCGTCAGCGGGGCACAGGCACTTTTGAAAGTTAGCACTTCTCAGCTAACACCATTGTTTAAGGGAAAGGATCCGGAGTGCTTGGGTTGTCCCTGGGATCCAGCCCTCCGGAACTTTTCCCTTCTGACTCACAGAACACTTCGTAGGCACCAAAAAAATGTTTGATGAAATTATTCATGTTCTTTTATTTCACAGGAGTTTTAAGAGGGTTGTTCCAAGAAGAAAATTACTTTCTTTCTTTCTTTCTTTCTTCTTCTTCTTCTTTTTTTTTTGGAGGGAATCAGAAGGTGAAGTTTGTATTCTGGATAGCCCGTTTGTAGGAACAGATATGTGAGTAATAGATGGTGGTGTCTTTGATTTCAATTGGCAGTTTTGACTTTTTTATGAGAGATTTGAATGACATTTATTTACTTGCCTAGGAATGCTCGGGATTTTAATTCTGCGTTTGTAATCATTTTTTAATTTTTCGGCTTGGAAGGTGTCATTTGTCCTTTAAGAAAACACTTGTCAATTTCATAAGACAGTGGAGCCACAGCAGAAAATAGTAGCTTGTTAAAAAAATAAAATCAGTTAAAAATAGAGACAAATGGCACAGGTTGGCCTTATTGTCACCTAACTGAAAGTAGTGCACTATTTTATATTTTTAGGAAGACAGAGAACTTCAGTTTTCCACTTCAGGTTTGTTTCTTTACACATAGCAGCTGTATTATAATACAGGGATTTTTTTTTTCCCCTCCTAGGAAAGCAACATTATTTTTTCTGTATATGATATTTAGAAGACAGGCAATGTGGTGTCATTGCCTTTAAGAGCTTGGCTCAACTCGGATGAAGCTGGACTAAATCTCCTCTTGTTTTACGACAACTTGGTGAACAGGCCATGGCAACAGAGGAACTTTTGCAAAGGGCCTGGCCAAGCGAATGCGTGGGGGAAAGATGAGTGTGTGGGTGCTTCAGACTTGGTTAGTGGAGAACGACTAGATCCCTGATAGTGGGTCTCTGAACACAGAGTCCTGACTCTCCTCACAGGTAGCTCGACATACTTGTTGAGGTCAAGGAATGAAGGACAGATGCTGGACCCTCTCACTCCCTTCTCAGCAGTGGACTAAGATGACTGGGCAGAGGTTCATTCTGTTGGTAGAACTATCAGCCAGTAACTATTTTCCCCATAGCTTTGTTCCCAGAAGAGAGAATTGGGATATGAGAGGCAGCTGACTTTCTAATCTGAGCGATGGCTCACACATGTCCTCTTCATTAACCCCACCTTTGCAGTAGGAGACTTGGGTGGGATGGGTTTAGGACTTCCAGGAGTCCCTGCAGGCAAGGGAGAAGAGTTAGACGTCAGGATGGACCATGACTTTCTTTTCTAATGCCAAGACAGATTAGGAGCTGATGCAAACCACAGTCAAGCCCAGTGCCACGGAGGGAGGCAGGGAGTGAGCTCAAATGTCATACCCCTCTAAATTTAGTGCGTGTCAAGCTTTCTGCAGAAAGAGGCGTGACATAGCAACTCCGGGTTGCAGGGTTATGCAGAGCAATGCTCAGACTTGGAAGAAACCGTGTAGTTTAGAGGGAAAAGTCAAGCTCTGTTGACATTTGAAAGTGGGGAAGGGAGGAGGAAAAGAGCAAGGAAGAGATCTGGAACAGACGTGAGACAGTAAGGACAGAGGTGGGCAGCTTGGACATGGAGCTTGGAGAGAGGAGACCTCTGCATAAGAAAGAGCACACTTGTTAGAAACCACCTGACATGGCTCTGCTGGACTTCCCAGCCTCAGTACAATGGACTGGTTTACCCTCTTCACAAGGGAGACTTCGTGGTCAGCCGGCTTTGCAGTGCCTTCTAGAAGCAATCACAAAGCACATTTTGTAAGAATAGTATCACCCAAGAGAGCTCAGATTTCCTAAGTGGGGGACACAGCCTCTTGAGGCCTTATTTTTAACCCATGTGTGTTCTATGTAGAGATATTTCTGCTAGAACATTGAGTGAGAGGGCCAGGTGGACAGGAGCAAGTAACTACTGGGGACAGATCTTGTTCAGGGCTCCACAAGGGTTGCTTTATTGAAATAAACTATTGAAAGACAGGACTGTACTATGCATCGTATGTCAGGTATTTTTGGTTTGGGTAAAGAAATGGTCGTAGTTTCCAAGAAAAACAGGGCTGATGGAAAATACTAATAGATGTAGAGATGGAAACATGATAGATAAAAGGCAGGTGACAGAGACAGAAAAAGAGAAATGGAGAGATGGAGAATAGAAAACAGATGGAGATAGATGACAGAGAGATGACAGAAAATATATGCTAAATGGAGACAGGGAGATGGAAAGGATAGACGGTTGATAGAATGAAAACCTGATATGATAGAAGAGATAGAGCCGTGATAGACGGATGGAGGTCTGGGTAAGCAGATAGGTAGACAGATCAAGTAGATAGATGATAGATACATAGAGATACAGAGAGATGGAGAGTGCTGATAGATACGTTGGTAGGTAGGTAGACACAGAACACAGGCAGTTGAAGAGATGATAAATGGATGAAAGATACATAGAAGGAATTGGGAAGTAGGTAGGCAGGTACTGATGATAGATGATAAGGTGGTTTAATGGATGATAAACAGACAGATGTTAGATTTACTATGGGAATTGACTCATCCCACTCTGGAAGCCAAGAATTGCCATGATATGAATCTTCTAGTGAGAGCCTCAGGAAAGCCAGTGATGTAACTAGATCTGAGGAGAAAAGGACAAGAACAGGACAGTCATGGTGAGCCTCATGGTGGAGAATGAAGGCTTCCAAAACAGAAGGAGATGTGCTGGGGGGAGCAGTACTGATCTCAGTCTGAGAATGCAAGGGTCCAAAAGCAGAGAATGAAATGTTTGAAGGCAGAACAGGCTCATAAGAGATGCTGACCAGGCCTGGTATTAGGACTCCTGCGGACATGTGGGATGAAATGGCCTTGGAATACTCCTTCTGAATCTCTGACGGAGCCCAGATGGGTTTGATTGTTCCCTATATTAGGATTGTGCAAGATACTTCATTTGTAAAGAGGGTTTGGATGCTGTATCGGTGACTTCTGTATTTGACTATCAATAATTCAGATCCTGCTTCAAGAAAGTGAAATGTCAAAAATCTTGTTTTCGCATACACAGACTTACATAGGCAAGGACTGAGGCAGGGAACAACGCTTTCTCTCCCTTCACTTGGGCTTAATATCCTCTTCTTATCTCTGGGTATTATATGAAAGACAGAGAAGCAGTAATGGGACATGGAGGAGAAATCATTTACTCCTCCTTTAATCCAGAAGAAATGCATTTCCTTGTGATCTTGCCCTCATGTCTCAGAACCCCCAGACAGAACTGAGTCACAAGCCCATTGGTTCAGCCCATTGGAGTAACACTGTAGCTAGTGCCTTAGGCTACTCTTACTTCACCCTATGATCTTAGGTGAATAGTTTTTTGCTTAAATGATGGGCATCAGAGTTATGTTAGCACTTAAAAATAGAAAGTCTATAGTATAGGGTATCAGAGTTGGCCACAAATACTTAGAATAAAAAAGAAAAAAATAATCAAATACATTTATACACTTGACCTCCTCCCTGAAATGATCTATTTGTGTTATTTTAAAAAACAGTAGGCCCTAGCTAAAAGCAGCCACAGATTCTACCACACTTGAAGAAGGGACAGTTGTGTTTGGGTGGGTGTGAGTACCAGGGCTGGGATCCACAGTACCACTGGAGACGGCTTACCAGAGAGGACGTGTTGTAAAGATGGCCCAGCTAAGCTTCATGGTTTTCGGACTCCTGACCTATAGAAACAGCGGGATATGCTGCCAAGCCTCAGGACCTGAGTTCAATCCCTGGGACCATAAGCTGCTGAAAGTTGCCCTCTGACCTCCACACATGCAAAATAAAACGAGTGAAAATGTAAAAATATCAAAAGAAAAAGGAGGCCCTAAGACCAGAAAAAGTGTTACTTGCCTAAGGAAACAAGATAATACAGCACAAAAAAATTGTTCTTGTGTGTCCTTGATACCCAAGTATGGGTGGAGAGGGAGAGTTCTGTCTGCTGGCTCAGTGGGGATGCTCAGCCATACTTTACAAGCCAAACTAGACAGAAGAATATTGATAGGAGGCCTTAGTAATAGAGAAATCCACAGAAACTTCTGACTTCCGTATTTCTCAAAACCCAGTGAACATCAGGCAAGATTTGGAGAACTCCTGTTTCTGAAACTTCCCCAAGAGATTCTTCTGCAGCCAACTCAGACATGGGTCTACAGGACAGGGTTTGTGAAATCCCGTTTTGGCTAGCAGTCATCTTCTGCAAGATGACAAATGCCAGTCACATCATCAGTGCCAGCCTTGCTCCACCGTGAGGCAGTCTGGGGTGTGATTTCCCTCTAACGCTGAATTAGACTGAGCCCAGTGTGCCTCTGTGTACCGTGGAACCACTGTCCTCCTTACTTCTGAAGCCACACTTGAGGGTGGTAGTGGTATACAGTGCAGAAGTGGGCTCGGGAGATAAAATAGAGGGGTGAATAGAAACCTCTAGATACATCCCAGGCCTGCTCTTCACTGGATCTCAGTATTAAAATGGCGTTAGATGCCTTTTGGTGCTTTCTGCTTCTCAAAACCTGTGATATTGTACCTCTCAGATTCTTCCCCTTTCAAGAATATCTGTTATTTTTCTTCCCAAGTCTGGGCTTCTCACAGTAGTTCATCCATTGCCTGTACTATTTTCTTGATACGCCCCAGAAATCCTCCAGTGAACCTCCTTCTGACAGACTTAATTCCAATCATCTAAGCAGGTAAGAATGATGATATCCAGGAGAGGAAGCACAGCAAATTAGGAATCACAGATTAAATAATGTTGCAGTGGCAAATGAGAGGAATGCTGAGATTGAGCCCAAGTCCACGGTGATCCTGGCTCTGTGACCTGAGGCAGCTTTCATCATTTACATGTACCCCAATTTTCTGATCTTTAAATGGGACAGGATAATATCTTCCTATACAGCATGAAATTATGTATGAAATACACTTATCATGGAGCCCTGTGTACAATTAAGAATTTATGTATTTAGGTATATACATGGTAAACATTAGCTGATAAGACATCAGGCAAAGGGGAAGAATGAAAAAAAAATCACAATAAAGACTTAAGCCAACGAGTGAGGGAGAGAATGCTTTGTGTTCTGTCATTAAGCTGCCTTTGTGTGTGTGTGTGTGTGTGTGTGTGTGTGTGTGTGTGTTCCACTGACTTTCTCTGCAGATTCCGCTGTCCTCTTTATTTTACCTTTGCTACTGCAAGGAAAGGTGACTGTCTTCATTACTGCTTCAGATTCCTGTTGCCAAGCCTGAGCCACCTCCTTTAAAAGAAAGCTTGTAAGCTATGGCCCCTGACCTGCCTCTCGGGTGGGTTTGCAGCTCCCGGGGAAGACTGTGTCACCATGGTTCACTCTGTGTCTAAATCCTGTGAGATTGCTTTGCTAGGAGCTTTTTGCTGGTGGCTGTACTAATGGATCCGGGGTGTTTAGGTGGCTGTGGATGCAATTGCTTTATTCTTTTTTAACCGATAAAGCAATGGCACCTTTAAAGCGAGCATGATTCTCTGATAAAAACCATACTGTCAGGGATCAGAGACTCCCTCCTTGTGCAGAACACATTCCCACTCTCCCTGACAGGATCAGACTCACTTGTGAATACACTGACTTCCACAGGATGCATTCTGAATGCCCAGAGGCCCTGATACTGCTTGTCAAGGTTGAAGTGGTCAGCACTGCAGCTGCTTTCACTGAGCTCAGAACAAATAAGTATCAGGGCGAGCTCCCTTCTCCAAGCAGATCATTTAAGAGTATTCTGTTGTCCTGACTCTGATTGGGGTTGTGGACTGGGCATGGCCTATTTAACGAAAGAAGATTACTTAGGATAAAGCCAGCTGTGGGAGAAGACCTACACTGGCCTCCAATTCCAGCACTTACCTAGGTCTGTGTTTTACCTTCTGTCTTGTTAACATCTTTCTAGCTCTTTCTAGACCATGTCACACCTGTGCAGTCTTTGGTTTCTTGCTCAGCATGTGTCCCTTGCAATCGCTGTCTGCTTCCCTCTAGGGGGTAAAGTGCTGGTAATACATCATTTTAAACAGCATAAGTTTTACAGTATTATGACAAATATTAGTTCTAAATTTGAAAGGACTGCTGTACAAGAAAGCCATTTGTGATTTATTCCAAAATGAGAAGCCAGGTAGCTGACTGCAAGCTAACAGCTTCATGAGTAGTCCTTTAAATTCATTTTGGTTCGCAAAAATGTTTTTGTTTTGTTTTCCTTTTCTGATCCTGGTTCTCACCTGTGAGGCCCAGGTTGGCCTCAACTGTCTGATTGCTTAACCTAGAACCCAGAGGGCTAAGATCACATGTGTGTACCACCATGCCTAGCCTTTTTATTCTTTGGAAATTACTTACTTAGTTGTAAAGCATTTAAACATCCTAATGTGTGAAATCTAGGTGTTTAGATTACCCATAAAAACCATGGATGCGTACGTCTGTGGTCTGATTTGTTACGGTGCTATGGCTAGTAGCTTCTGGGAAGATCTTTTTCCTTTGGGTGGCATATGTCTCCCTCACCCATTGGTGCTCCCTTCCAGAGCTGCAGATACTCACGAGTCGTGCTTTTCTCAGCAGTTTCTCAGTGGAACCCAAGAACATGCCATGACTTTTTCAGATCTTCCAAAGTTGGATGTAGTGTGGCACTGTTCTAGATTGGTTAGATGGAAGCCAAGGCATCATGAAATTGGGGGTCACGAATGCCACTGAGACGAGTGTCTTATTAAACAGAGGTTCCAAAGTTACTACGGTGGGTGGAAGCCCAGGGCTCAGAGTGTATGTTGCTCAGAAGAACTAAGCTACGAGTAGCAGCCAGGGTTAAAAAACTATGAATATAGAAGAAATCAGGCTAGTTACTGGCCCTAGGGATAGGGACTGTTAAGAGTGGGTATAAGGGGACCGGAGACATGCCTCAGTGGTTAAGAGTGCTTGCTGCTCATGTGGAGGACCTGAGTTAGTTCCCAGCACCTGCATGGGGTGGCTCAAGCATCCTGTAATTCCAGATGCAGGGGATCCAACAATTCTAGCCTCCACAAGATCCTATGCTCTCCTGTACATACCTCTAGACAGACACATAATGAAATAAAACTTTTTAAGAAGAAATGGCATGAGAGCACTTTTTAAGAGCAATGCAAATATTCCATATTATATATAACTAAGCACAGATTTCTAAAACTCAATGAAGTCTATAATGCATTTCAATGGAAGAAAATTGTCCCATGATAGACTCACATGCATATGTACATATGCACACTCATCAGAGCTTGGCGAGTGCTGCAGAAAGGGCATAATAACTTTTAGCTGTATTATCATGCTTGTATCTGGAAACTTACATAAAAAAGATAAAATCATCAAAAATGATATGAACATCTTCTTTTTGACTACAGATTTCATTTCCAGAATCCAAGATTATAAGTAATAGCTAAATATCCTTGCCAAACAATTGTCAAGAGAAAATCTACTGTATCAGTGGTAATTTTATGGAGCCACTGAATTATCATAGAAAGATGCATTCATTTGATGTAGCTGTTTTTTCATGATGCTGTTAAATTTTATGAGTTTCAGAGGGTTTATTTCCTGTGGGAAAATGATCTATTCTTAGAGTAACATGTACCCTGACTGAATTATAATACTTGATCAAATACTCAATTTATAGGTCTTTTGAAAAAGACTCTCACTAGGTTGTCCCATATGGCCTGGAGTTCACTGTGTAGACCATCCCATGTTGTTACCGATCTCACAGAGACTCTCCTTCCTCTACCTCCCTCCTGAGTGCTGGGATTAAAGGTGTGCATCCCCACACATGGCTTAAAATATATTTATAATTAGTAATCATGTTGGTTTAGAGTTATTCACATATCTAGGAGTGTTTTAGCAAAGAATCGAGAGGACAGATCTTTCAGCCAGGGATTCGTTTTATCTGTAACATGTGGAACAGCAGGAAGGTTTTCCAGCTTCCTTGTTTCTTGGTTGCCTGGCCTGCATCACACAAATGCTGCTACCTTACCATCATCTGTCTGTAAAGATTAAATAAGCTAAGTCAAACCTTTAAAGCCCTGGATGGTGACTCACACCTGTAATTTCAGCTTTCTGGAGACTGAGACAAGAAGACTGCCATGAATCAAGTCCAGCCTGGGCTACAAAGTAAGACTGTGTCTCATAAGAACAAGAAAAAAATTGATAAGTGTCTAGCATATCATATAATGTGCCAGTGTGTGTTGTAATTTATGTATGCTTTATGTTAGATTTGTGATTTTATGATGTGTCAAGCGGGGAAGTCTAAGACCTAGAATTTCAGGGAAACTTACTGTGGTTTTTGGTTTGTTTTTAGTTGACTTTGGTTTGTCACTAGTTGCTCTGTGACCTTGATGAAGTCTCTTCACTTCATGGTAGTCATTTTTCTTTATTTGTTAAGTAAGGGTGGGGTCTTTATGCTGTCCACACTCCCTTCCAGCTTTTTGTCTAACTCTCTGATCTGATGTGTTTGAGTCACATTGCCTATTATTACAACACCTTGATCCCTGAGAGAGACACAGGAGAGCTGTGGTGCACAGTTATGATTGTCATAGGCTGACTTTTGTCAGAAGCGTCAGTGAGCATGTAGAAAGCTCTGGTCTTGCGTAGTACAGGACGGCTAACGAACTGAAAGAACCCCAGTCCGTGGCCTTGATGGATACAGAGGATAGCTTCTTTTGCCTATGAATGGGACAGAATTAAACCTGAGGTCAGGCTTTTGATGACTTCCTTCTCATGACTGTTTTTACGCATTTATGTCTGATCCTCAACTCCAACTTACAACATCAAGGACACTGCTGTCCCAGTGTTCCATGTGGAACCAAATCTTCAACAGTTCTTGAGATTCTTTCAAGTCTTTGCTCAGATTCTACCTTCACATGATTCCACATCCTTTTATCTTTTCTCGGAAGTGTTCATCCCATCCTAAACATGGCATGCTTATGTTTCATCCTGGATATATCTCCTCCATCATTGTTTCTCACCTGCCAGGAGACGAGAGGGGGTCTTTGTACTTGCTCCTTGATGCCCCCTAAGTGCTCAGAAGAGTGCCGCCTGGGAGGACCTGAGGGAAGACAGGCTTGGCAGGCCGTGGCAGTGCGTATGCACATTTAAGCACATTACAGATGTCTCCATGGTGATTCTAAGCACCTTGCTTTGAGTTCAGGGAAAGCTAGGCTTTTTTCTCCCTCTGCATGTAATGCAAAGAGGAGACGCTCTGAGTCCAAGTTCCAGTCCTAACCGAAATCTTGATCACTATTCTTCAAAATATTATTGTATTTTTTAAACTATGAAATGATTTTAAGACTATTGATCTTTCAGATTTTTGGAAGGAACAGATGCCTGATACTATGTGGACATGCATGCATATCACAAGCATATTTCTGTCTATAGCATTCTCGGTGACTTCTAATATTTCTGCATGTCTAGAATGGTAGTAATTGATGTCCATGATGATGTGAAGTAACTTCTGGTTAGCCAGGAATACATGGTTAAACTTAAATACAAGGTGACCGCTTCCTCTACTGTCAGGATAGAGGCCTGCATGTTAGTGTATCTGGAGTTGGTCTCCTCACAAGATTTTAGGCCCGTTTCCAGGTGCCAACATGATCTATCCCTCTGAAGTCTATCTGTATTTTCACATTAACATAACTGCCCACCTCTCTTCTCTTTGTACATCATGCGCACCTTCTGTCCTGTGAGCTTCTGCCTCCTACTCTTCTGTGGTGAACAGCACCCTCATTCCCGACTGCTTTGCCAGAATCTTGACCCCATCCTTGACTCCTGCCCTTTGCTCAGGCCCTCTATCACAGGCAGGCGTCAGTCCGGTTAGCTCTGCCTTCCCAGTGGTCTCCACATACAGTCCTTCTTGACCATCTCATCCACTTTTCCACAGGCCCAGGCTGCTGTCACCTGTCCCCAGGGGTGTCAGGAATCATGGGCTCAACTCCATACTTCTAGTCTCATCCCTGGCAACCCAGTGCCCTATTGAAAAGTCATCCTTACATCTCACATCTCTTTCCTGAGTGGTGGTAACTGTCATAGTTTGTGTCACTCCTGAAGACTCACTACAGCTTACAGACCCTGCACAGCCCCCGGCATCCTGTACCCACGCTTGCTTTCACTTACTCTCCTCCTGGTCAGCTGTGGTTCAGACACATGCCCTCACATGTGCCAAGCAAGCTCTCACCGCAAGGCCTTGGTACCATAGACGCTGCTTCCTGCATAGGAGCCCGCGCCCCAGGTCCTCATGCTCACTCTCCAGCTCCTTGTTTTCCCCTCAGTCTCTCCAGTCCAGAGAGAGGGGCTGCCCAGCACCGAGAGCACCCCACATTGTGCTTCTCCTCCACGTTTTTTTCATCACAAGGTTAATTCTTAAGGATAATGTAAACAGTTACCTGTTTATTTGTGGATTCGACTTTGTGTCTCTGGGGCAGAATTCCTGACATAACTTAAAGGAAGGAAAGGTTTATTTAAGTTCAAGACTTCAGGGGTTTGGTCGTCATGGCAGAAGGATAGGGAAAGGAGCAGGTCACGGATGGAGGCTGGGAAGCAGAGAGAAGACCTGTCCTCGGGCTTTCCCCTTTGTCCCTTCTTCCTACCCCTGTCACCACATTCAGGATGGGACTTCACCCCCAATTAATCCTTTCTGGATTAATAATGTAGACACACCCAGTCTCTCAGGAGCTTCCTGATAGAATAAAGTTGAA
Organism: Eospalax fontanierii; assembly: GCA_035773235.1. Classification (NCBI taxonomy): domain Eukaryota; kingdom Metazoa; phylum Chordata; class Mammalia; order Rodentia; family Spalacidae; genus Eospalax; species Eospalax fontanierii. Next base: position 12,206,462 of record CM069546.1, read on the forward strand.
AATCAAGATTAACCATCTGAATTTCCTGCTTCATTTCCCCCACCAATACCCAGTTTCTATGAGACAGGGTGTGGGTCTTGATCCTTCTGGCTTTCTGGGGCCTGCACAGTATAGAAACTGATAAGTATTGAATTAAATAATCACAGGGAATAGAAAATTATGAAAAATAATCTCACTGTTCATCTCTAAGGATATGAGCACATGCACTAATACCATTTAAAATGATGTGGCTGTTTTAAAGGTTTTAAAAGTAAACTAGGATCAAATGTATAATCCCAGCTCTGGAGAAGGATAGCCAGGACAATCAGGATAATGAGGCTAGCCCTGTCTACATAGAGTGTTCAAGCCCAGCTTAGGCTACATGACATTTTGCCTCCAAAAGCCTAAATAAGGAGTGATATAGTAGTGCACACCACAGGGAGACCTTGTTTCAGAACAGGAAAAAACCTAAATGAAGAAATGCCCATGTGTTTCATATTGCTTGGCTGCACTAAGTGAACCAACTTACATTTAGAACCGTCTGTGAAATAAGCTCTTGTTAGTACAAAAAGGCAAATATAAATGTGTGTGCACTTTGAACATATATATTGAATTATATTTCTTTACATTGACCATGTCTGTAAAGATATTTTTAAGTCTAGTAAAGTAAAGTGATGGCCTGAACAAAGGGAGTCTAAAAGTGAAATGAGATGTTCTTGACTGTATGTTCTTCTAAATACACACTCTTGTCTAATGATCAGTAAAGTTGTTTATCGTTTATATATTACAACTCTGAGAAAGCTAAAATGTACAGTAACTAACTTAAAATTAATTCAAATATGTAGCTTTAAAGCAAAATGCCACTCTTAGGGTACAAACAGGCATTGGTTTTGCTGATGAATTTTACAAGGAAAAAAGTTGATTATTACATCAAAAGTCGAAGTGATGAGTTTATTACAGTTTTCTAAGTTGTGCCAGACATTAGTAATCCAAGACTAATGCTTTGTATGGCTGAATTGAAACAAGCCTTGAAAGCAAATAGTTTAAAATCAGAAACCACAAAATTAACATGGCTAATGGTAGGATTTGCCCATGCCAAGATAATCCGAAATGGATCAGATTCCACAATCAGCTATGAAAACTATAACGAGCCTGCACTGGAACCTCTGCCTGCTATTCATAAAAGCTGATTATAGTTGTACAGTTATGTAATTTGGGTTACTTTTCATCTTCCCAGAAATTTTGACATGAAACATCACCAAAACACTCAACCTCTCTTGATTTGTGTCATATCTCATTTCCAAATAAGATAATATGTTGACAGGGCTTTCTGCATTTTCTTCTAGTTTCATCAAGTGTGTGAGGCATGTACATTGGTACCTGGACTCTTTCCATAAAACTTGGTCCTCACACTCTCTTCTGATCTCATCCAGGTCTAGGCCTTGAACATACTGTTCAGGCCGCAAGGCTTATTATACCCTCTCTGGAAAGCCTAGTTCCATCTTGCTCTCACCTTCATTGTCACATTGTCAGACTCACCTTCTGTCACCAAGGTGGGTGCTCTCTTTTCTATAGGATGGGCCACTTGGTGCTTCCTTCATGGCAGCTAATTCCATTTCTAATCTTTTCACCTATTACAGGTTTATTGTCTGCCTAGCTCATTAAGTTAGGCACCTGGTGAAAGCAGAGGTGAGATCATTCTCATCCATGTGAAGACCTCTATATTCTAGAACCACATTAGTGCCTAGTACATAGTAGATGGTCAAATGTTGGTTTGTTGTTTTGTTTGTTTGCTTATTTTGGTTTGATTTTTATTATTGAAAAGCTAAAGGTCAGCGAATTCCTGTGCTTTTCCCTGTTTCTTCTCTGTTTCTGACGTGAGAACTGCATTCATTTTATACTCTGACAAATTGTCCTTTTGTAAGTGTTCACAAGGCTAGTGTTATAGCTGAGTGGGATACAGCACTTGTGATATGCATGATGCCGTAGGGTTAATCTTTACTGCTGCAAAATAAAAGCAACTTCAGGGACTGGAGAAATGGCTTAGCAGTTAAGAGCACTGGCTACTCTTGCAGAGAACCTTGGTACCAGAGTACCAGCACCTATATGGTGGCTAACAACCATTCATAATGTTCTAGTTCCAGGGGAATCCAAAGCCCTCTTCTGACCTCTGTGCACATTACCTAACACTGGTGCACTTACACTCATGCGGGCAATACACTCATATACATAGGCTAAAAATAATAATAAATAAATTATTTAAAAAATAAGTAAAGCAATTTTTTAAAACTATATATTCTATGTTGAGCATATTCTCCCTCATGCTCCGCTACCCCTCTTAGGAAACAACAACATACCATGAAGCATGGTGGTCAGGAGAGCCAAGTGATTATCAGTAATTAGTAAATTACTGGTCAGTGCCTCTTTGTCTTAGGTATCCCTGATTAGTAGAACTGATTGGGGCCAATTATATTTAACAAGATTAAAAATGATCAGAAAATCTTGATGACATCAATATGCCTTTAAAAGTTCAGTTTTTAAAAATCATGTTTGTATACACACAGACCACACAGGAGTGTATGTTCTTAAGTTAGAACTATGCAACATTCCTGCATCTGCCAGTGAAGTACTGTAAGATGAACTGTAGGAGATCTTCCTAGGTACCTCTTTGATACCTATTAGGTTTAGGAAGAAAGTGTCACCAATCAAATTAAGGATCACCTCTCTGTGAGCTGAGTCTGTTGGGATGTCAAGTCTGTTACAGATGTGGACTCAGCCTGAAGCTGGGGGATGATGGCTGCAGTGTTTGAAGTAGTACCTCAGTGGACTGGCTTCTCATGGTCCTCAAATATTCTTTAGCCATTCATTTGTTGATAGATGCCTACTCTGATGCCACAACTTGGCTATTGTGAATACTTAATGTAATTAGCATGGATGTGCAGTCATATCTTTGCTATAGTGACTTACATTGCTTTGGGTATATCCCCAGAGTTGTACAGCTAGATCACATTGAGTCCAGTTTTTAGTTTGGGGGGGAAGTGATTTCTACAGTGTCTGGGCTCAATCACATTCCCACCAGCCATGTGTGAGGGTTCTTTTTCCCTACATTCTCACCAACAGTTTTTGCTATTTGTTTTCTTAATGATAACCATTCTGACTAGAGTGAGATGGAATTTCAGTGTCATTTTGATTTATATTTCCTGGATGGCTAAAGATGCTGAACATTTCTCATACATTTAATGTACTTCATATGTCGAGACTCACATGCTTATTTCCTGCATCTGCCAATATAGTGTTGCAAGACGGACAGTACGAGACCCTCCTAAGTACCTCTTTTATACATACAAGATTTAGGAAGAAAGTGTCATAATCCTAGATAGGAACTCCCTGCTAACTGTATTTCATTCTGCAGAGTCTGTTCCCTCTATTGTTTCCTTTGATGTGTAGAATCTTTTCGATTGTATGTTACCATAGGTATGAATATTTACATGCCTGAGACCATGAAGATAGGGCTCCCAAAGCCTTGCTCTAGCAGTGTGTCTATCCTTCATTGGAAATGTCACATCTATTAGATCATGGATGGTTGTATTATAGCATTGACTACTGTCTGTTCATATGTATCTAGTGGCAAAGCAACATAAAGCTTGCTATATTCGTTCTCTGGAAACATAACCCTATTACATTTTGTGCATGAGAAACAGATTATCTTGAAGTCAGCCCAGGTTTGTTTTCAAACAGATGAACACTAAAAATAGCCTTGTGAAAGTGTGTAGTAATTTGGATTTAAGCCCTCTTAATATTGGCATAATTATGCCTTTGGAAAGCCAAAGTTGAGGAAGTTTCCATCTTTTCTTCTATTCTGAGAGCTGCAGGCATGCCATGTGACACATTTGGAGTGCTAGTGAAGAAAGTTTTACGTGCTTAGACGAGGTGGGTCTGTATTCAATACACATAATGGCAAAATATCCTACTAATCAATATAAAGAAGTTCTGTGAAAACTGATGGAAATTCCTGCCGTCATGTTATCCCTTTTTAATACAGCATTCTAAATGAATTCTTTAAGAATTTCACAGTTCATCCAAAGGGTTTTGATCATATTCTCCCCTAACTCTTCCCATCCCAGCCCTCCACGCTATCCTTCTCCCAACTGCAAGTCCTTTTTGAATAACCCACCAAGTCTGATTTGTGCTGCCTTGTATACGTGTGCCAGGGGCATCCACTTAGGCATGGTCAGCCTACTAGGGTCCACACCCTTAAAGGAAACTGACTCGTCCTTCCCTTAGCAGCCATCACCTACCAATAGGTACTCAGCTAGTGGTGGGGACTCTTGAGTCCTACCCTACTCAATATGGAATGCTGACTGTCTTGTGTGGGCAACTCCCTCTGCTATGAGTTCATGAGTGTAGCTCACATGTCCGGAAGACACTCTTATCTGAAGATGGGCTTTTACTTAAAGTCTTTCACCCATAAATGTAAGGAATTTTGGTTTCATGTGCAGTGTTGTCTCACACTCTTTCAGCAGTTTCCAAACTTCTTCCTGTGGTTTCCAGGGCTCTGGATCATCTGACTTCAGCCAACTTTTTTAACCCTTTCTCAAGCCCACATTCTTATGTCATCTGTTGCTTCATGTGCATTGGAGCCTTGCCTTTGCATTCTTCCTGGTGCTTGAGATGTTTCGTACTCCTGTTTGCCCTTTTCTTTCTTATTATCCTTTAAGTCACAGCCCAGACATGACATCTTCATAGAGTTCTTTCATGGTCAGTCTTCGTAAAGTGCTATCCACCATGTGATTCTCTTCAACTTCATTAGAACTATGAGCAGGAGCATAACACAGTTTCTTTTGAGTCCTTATGCATCTAAAATGTTCCCCTCCATCCAGATGTTAAGCTTCAGGGAAGCACATTGTCCTGTTTCTGTTTATATCTTTAGAATGTGGTAGAGTATGTGGTATTCAGTCAACACTCTAGAATGATTTTATGAGCAGGCAAATGGACTAATGATGCTTATATAGAAAATTTGATAAGGAAACTAGAATTAGAGGAGTAAGCAGAATTTTATCTTCATAGATATTCAAAGTGAATGAATGCATTGTGTTCATTTCTAAGGGGAAACAATGTTGATCATAACATGATCTTGGAAAAAGGAGAGAATAGAGCTGGGAGACACAAATAGCAATCAGAGATAGAAAGAAAGAAATACTGGGCCCGCAGTCTCATGAATGCCAGAAAAGGCACAAACCCTGGGTGAGAAGTTCCTATGGCCCAAAGTTTCAGAAGGTCCAAACAAGATAAACATTAAGAAAATCACAATGAAATGCACTGACTGATGTTTTTAATGGACCATTTCAGCGGATGAGATTGTTGTAACTAAGGATGTAGAAGGCTTGGCCAGTAATAAGAATAAAGAAACAAATAGAAAGGACACAAGAACATAAGATTAAATACACTGCTGTGCACACTCTATTAACTATTAAATATGAATTTCTAATAACAATGGCTTTCCTGACAGGGTTTTATTTGTATATGACAATTCTGTAGATGAATACCTGGTAGATAGTTAGGCCTCAGTAAAGGTATTATAAAGTTATTTGTTGCTTTAACAGTTAATTTCAGAGGGCAGTAAAATATTCACATTCCTCTGAAAATAAAATTTAAAGCCAAATAAACTTCTGGAAGAGGGTAATGGAAAGAAAAGCTCCAGAAAAAGAATTTATTCAGATTGTACAGAAGGGAGGTGAGAGAGACGATTCAGTGGAAAACAGTGGAGGCCATGGTGGCCTGGGAAGCATTTTGATGCCTGGCCTTGGTTTATGTTTCAGAACATGCTCCTGGAGGCTCATGGTGCAGAAATACAAATTCCCAAGACTCTCCCAGATTTCTTGAATTAGAAATTTCTTGTATGAGCCCCTCCCCCCAAAGAGATTCTTGTATATCCTCAAAGGTAGAAACGGCCCCCAGTGGAACATTAATGCTGCTGCCCCCTACCTCATCCAGGTTATCAGCCTTGCTTGTGCTGCTCATAAGCCCCTGGTGTGTGTAGATTGCTTTCTGGTCCAGAATGATGGAAGATCTCAGGTTTGTGAGGCTGAAAGCCTGAGCAACTTAGGTGACTGTTTTAAGAAAAAAAAACCTTAAAGAATTGGAATACAAACTTAGGTTAAAGACATGAAAGTGTAGATAGGACGAGAATAAAAATTAAATTACTAATTTTTAAAGGGTGATACCATAAAATCTAGAATGAAACTGTTAATGATTAACTGTCTCATATACATCAATATTTTTTTGATCACAAGCTGTCAGCTGCCTCTTCACTTGACAGCTGTTTTACCACCATCATTTTCTGTACAGACAGTAGAAGGATAATTGTCTCCCATGACAGATTTCGGCAGAAAAGTTTAATTATCGATGTTCATACAGGAAGTTTACAGTTCTGTATGGGAATACACCTGTTGTGCGTAATCTATAGAGACAAGCATTCTGATCAACTCTATTTTCTGTGATTCCTATAAAAAAGGAAAAAAAATTGATGAAGTGTGGTGTGCGATAAACTGAGTACGCTCTCAAGAACAGAGAAGTTCTGTTTTGACTAGGAGTCCATGACCATTGAACTGTACACTTGAGACTTTACACTTCTGCAAATGTTGCTGTTCCATCTGGTGTATTTCTTTACTCCCCAAGTATTTATGATGCTGCTCCTGTGGGTCCCACTTACACCTGCTATGTATCCCTTGGTCTACACTCTCGTGACACCACAATTGGTGAGTTGGCACCAGTGGTTGAAAGAGCATGCCTGAAATACATTCCACGCCCAGGAAAACCACCAGTAATATCCCTGCATGGGTACTGAGAATGTAAATAAAAGTAAATATATCCTCCAGAACCAAGCTGCATGAGCACTTGATTCATCTTTCTCTTACTTGCATCTCCAAGGCTCCAGTAAACCACCCAATGTGGAGGACACCAGAATAGAGGAAGATCTGTTCTACTGAGTTGTAGTACAGCATACCGAGATTTTCATTTCTGAAGAAATATTTGACTGCATTCATGCATTACTACCCAGATTCTTCAGAGAGGCCTGTCCCATTCAAGCCTTGAAATGTCAATTTTATTCCTTGGACAATAAGTTTCTTCTGGGAAGGAACAAGAAGACAGAGTAGATTTTGTCTTTCCTTGTTGCTTTTATTACTTCAACAAAAATTTTGACTCTTAACAAGAAAACTTAATGTCCTCCGCCTGTTTAAGTCTCCTTCCTCAAGGAGTCTTATTGACTTGAGATGCAACCAGTAATTACGCTTGCATGGAAAGCTCTTCTATTTTAACCATGTGTAGAAAATTGTTCCCTGCCTTTCCTGTTCTTTATTAGTTCTACAGAGTTAAAAACTGAGTTGATTTCATATGGCTCCTTACAGGGTTTATGGTCAGGATACAAGATAAGAATGGGGCTACAAGTGCCCGGAGTCATTCAGAGGAGGTCATGAAATCATGGAGCAAAGATCTGAGTTCTAATCTTGTGATTTGAAAGGGAGCTCTTTCTACTTCCTGGCTTTGACTTCCTCAGCCAGTTAGTAATGTGGCTGGACAAAAATCACTGGTTCCTGAGAGCCTGGTTTTCTTTAGAAGGGTCTCAAGGCTCCGTCCCTGCTTTCAGCAGAGAGGGCATCTGCTTTCCTCCTCTTAATGTGACCTTTTTTTTTTCAAGAATTTATCTGAAAATAGTTATATTACAAATTTTTTAAACAAACATAAGCCGTTTGGAAACAGTTTTACAGGCTCCTGGGACCTTGCTCATATGAACTTACAGCAACGGTTAAAGCATGCACAAGACCCAGGCAAACTCAAGTAGACAAAAGCCCAACATTAGAACTGTGAAAGTGGGAAGCAGTCCCTAATCTTAGCCCAAGAAGTACTGGACAGTTGAATACTACTGGGTCAGGAAAAGCTGCTCTTCTTTAAAGCAGAGACTCTAGATAGGCTGACTAGACCCCAGTGGATGAACTTGCACTGAGGACGTCAGAGGACACTAACTTGACTTAATAAGTCTTAACATGAATGACAGAATGCATGACATCCAGTGGTGATGGTGAGGCTATGGGAAGGTGCTGATGAGAAAGGGTGCACAAAGAGGACTAAGATGATTATATATGAAATCCACAGAATATAACAAACATGTAAAAAAAACCTCACCCACTCTTGGCTCAGGGATTGTTTCAAAAGAGGGCATGGACAGATTGTAAGAGCCAGGGTTAGTGCATGAACATGAGGAAGCAGAGTCTTCTAGGCTTCTGCAAACCTGCTCATATAAACTTACAGCAGTAATGACAGCATGCACAAGATCCACAGACTCAGTCAGCCAAAAACCCAGCATAGAGCTGAGGACCTAGACAGAAGGCCCCTACCTTAGCAGAAGAACTGTTGGCAACTAATGACTGCTGGGTGAGCAAAAGTTGATCTTTAAGGGAGTGACTCTAGACAGCCTGACTAGACTCCAGTACATGGACTTTCACTGAGCAGCATCTGGGTACAAAAGCTTGATAAACCTTAACATATAAGACAGACTGCATGAGATCTGGTTGGGGGCACTTATGGGGAGGGTTTAAATATGATTAAGACACATTATATGAAATGCACAAAAATTCAATAAAATATACATTAAACACAAACAAAACCCTAACTAGGACAGCAATACTTAAAGACTACTGCAAGAACAAGGAGCATGTAGCCAGGCATGGTGATGCATGCCTTTAACTCCAGAATTCAGGATGCAGATCTCTGTGAGTTCAAGGCCAGCCTGGTCTACATAGTGAGTTCCAGGCCAGCTGGGGATGCAGGGAGACCCTGACTCAAAAAGACAAAAAAAAAAAAAAGAGAGAGAGAGAGAAAGAAATGTGCTTGTCAACATTAGGGATCTGGGGGAGCCACCTGGCTAGACAGGGGAACCATGTATTACTTGAGTTTGATAAATATTGTTCTGACATCTCTCACTGAACCGTAGTCTGTGTTCATTCCACACTGTCATCCCAGCAACTTCAGGAAAGCAAGTGCTCATCTTCCCTGACCTTGACCCTTCTTTGTGTTTACTAAATAAGTAGGCATGGAATGCCAATAAGAGTAGCCTAATTTTTAAGGACCGTCGCAGAGGGAGCAGTAGAGAGTGATGTAGCATTCTGCCCATTGCTAAAGATGCCCCATTCAACTGAATATGAAGTTAGGTCAACAGGACTACTTCTAACTCCAAGTTTAAAAAAAAAAAAAAAGCCCAAATGTCTGCTCCTGCAGGCAGAATGATTGCATTTGAGATATTTTTCCTTAGCTCAGGCTAACCTCAGTCTCAAAGATTCAGCTGCCTCTGCTTCCTATGTGCTAGATTAAAGGCACACACCTCCATGCGCGGCTCGTGAACAGTTACTTTTATGCTACACGTATAAAGTGCTGGGCTTAATTTATTTACTCAGAGTGATTCAAGAGTTCACCTTCTTCTTTCTCCTCTGGAATGCTGTTAGAATTCGAAGAGTTCTTTGGAGAGTGGCTTTCCATGAGTCCTTTCCTTCTAAAGATATGTATGGATGTTTCAATCCACACCAGGAAAGACTGTGTCAAATAAGGGGAGTGACGTGAATTCCTGGGAGGGACAGTTTTGTCCAGAGGAAACAGATCTGTAGAATTGTCAGGTGACTGGAAATGTACACACAGTGCTGGCCAATTTCTCTCCCCTCCCCCTTCCCCAACCTCCTCTCCCCTCTCCCCTCCCCCCATCTCAACATTCTAACGTGAAAGCTTCTCTCTTATCTGGTTTGTTTCAGATGCCTCAGGAACAGTACACGCATCACAGGAGCACCATGCCCAGCTCCGAGGGGCCACAAGTATACAAAGTGGGGATTTATGGCTGGCGGAAAAGATGCCTATATTTTTTTGTTCTGCTCCTCATGATTTTAATACTGGTGAACTTGGCCATGACCATCTGGATTCTCAAAGTCATGAACTTCACAATTGTAAGTAAAATCATATGAAGTTATTAGCTCTCACTTGAGGGAGGGAAAGCATGGAGTGAGACAGAGAAAGAATGTAGAAAAGTGATGTCCTGTCCTCTGATGTTTGGGCTAAAATGGATTCCTATTCATGCTGAATACAGACTTCAACTTCTGTCTAGTCCCTGTTCTTCTGAGGTTGACCATCCAAGTTAGAATCATTTCTGTCCCTGAAGATTTCTTGTATGCTTTCCCTTCATTTTGATGATGAGTTCTGTATACTGTAGCCTTTGGCCACTGTGGTACTTAATACAGAAAGAAATGTGTGCTAAACTGAAGGTATTTGTCTTCATCAAGCTTGGCAGTGATCATAGGACATTTCATCAGGCTAGAGTTGAACCATCTGGGTATAGTTGGGCTTGAGCATTATCCAAACATTTTAGTGGCCAAAGTGTCCCTGTGTGTCCATCACTGTGGTTCACTGATATCTTCATGGGCAAGACACTGGAGTGGAAATAACAGGCATGAGAACTATTTTTCCTTTTTTAGAAAGGGATATGTGTTTATGTTTCTTTGACAAAATTCTTACCACAAGTTTAGAATTCTGTACAGATTCGGCATTTACTTCTTAAAGTATAAATGAAAAGAAATTTGTGACAAAATAATATGTAATCTGTTCTAGAGTATTGGAGACCATTTGGTTCTCTTTCTGGATGGCACTCAATACTTAATTTCTGAGCTTGGAATTTCTTTATTAACAAGAAAAACTTAGAGAAGCGTTTATGCACAGGAAAATGACACCACCAATTTGGACTCTTGAACTTGCAGGAGAGAATACAATGGAAGGGAGAAAGTTTCTAACACTTTAGACCTTTAAGCTCAAGTGATTACAGTGTCCCTTTATTGATGTGCGCAGTCCATTGTGCGCTCACTTTCAACTTTAAAAATGTACACAAGCCTCAGCATATATGACAGAATGCATGAAATCTGGTAGAGGGGGCTACATGGGATGCGCATGGGGAGGATGTATACAGATGATTAAGATGTTTTGAATGGGATGCACAAAAATTCGATAGAAATATGCACAGAATGTGCACCATGTGAAATAGTGTCTATGCTGCTGTATTAAACAGAAGACTGGAGCTTGGGAATAACATGAGGGTCAAAATCGAAAGATGTTTAAAAGGTAAAGACTATGCATCTTGACTACTAGTTGGCATGTCAGAATTGTAGAAGGATAAAAAGACAGTTCTGAAGAACTTCTGTTTGGGGGTTGATTGGACAATTAGATGGTCAGGCCCAGAAAGCATGATAGAGTTTATGACCTTACCAGGAGAAAACTTAGCTGGGAACGTGGACTCCTTCCCTGATCGAGACTGATCTCTTCTATTGCCCTGTTTTTGTGATTTTTTTTAAAAAAATCTGGACTTACATTCAGCTCTAAACCCTGAGAGATTTAGGTGCTGGGGGTGAAAAATAAGAGCTCAAACTTTGATAACTCCACTATTAAATACGACTTGTAGAGTATGCTTCCTCTGATAAGCTTCACAGACATATATGCAAATTATCCAGAATGCCATTTACACGGAGCAAATGTGAGCTTGGGGAGAAGCGTGACGTGAGCTTGGGGAGCAGTGTGACATTAAGATAATCATCTCTATGAAATCAACTATTTCCTGTAGTTAACTAAATTGAGTGCCAAATTTGAGTCCTTAAAGTTTTATCAAACCAAGTACTTACTGAGGTGAGAATAATGCTACCATTAGTCATAATTGGTGCTTTATAACAGTAATGCTATTCAGCAAATAGAACTCGAGTGTGAGAAAATTGGTCTTGCTCTGCAAGTTAAAAGCATACTTTATCTATCAGTCATAGCATAAAAACATTCTCTTAGAATTATAATTCTGTGGCACAAATAATAATTTACTGACAATGAAGATCTTGCAAAAAAAATGAAGTATTAATCAATGTTCTACTGGAGAATGCTTGAGAGAGCAAAGGGAATCAATGACGTGACAGTTCAGCATTGGATGCAGAAATTTAAAAAATATCAGTCAAAAAGTGGTTATTTTATATGCTTGAATTGTTCAAAATTAGGGGTTTGGGAAAGTTTGTGTTATAATCAAACCTTCTAAATAACAATGAAACAAGAGGCTAACTTCCTCTCAAAGTGTTTCTAAGGACTTGACAATTTATCCAATATTGAACACTGCGAATTGCTTTGTTGTCAGAGTTGCAGTTACCATTCCTAAGGATGTAAGATCTGGTGGCAGGCGTTCCTTTTGCACACTGTGGATTTACAAATGTGTTTTCCTTGTTTCAGATGTAAATCTAACGAGAAATTATTTTGCTTTCTTCTGCTTGTAACAGAATATCCTAGTGCTCATCTAGCATTCATTGTGTCTACTCTGTGCTGGCCCTTGTTCATGACACTAAAAATCTCTCTCATTTAATATCCAGACCAATTGCTGTCAGTTAAATAGTATAATCCTTTATACAAAAGGAACCAAAGGCTCAGAAAAGTTGAGTGACTCGCCAAAAGACACAACACTAGTGAATCCCAAATTGATGTTTGAGCTCAAAGTTACTACATGGTAACTCTTCCTCCTCATTGCTACTGTGATCTGCTCTTTAGGAAGATTCTGAAGCTGATGAACTGCTTTGCCATCTATTACCACAATTGCCATCTACGCTATCCAGTGACATTTTCTGCATTGAGTAGGCCCTTGCTAGTTGTGAATGATCAAATGATCCGTTCTTACCTCACTGATTGGCTCTGTAATTGGATGATGCTTTCCCTTCATTGTCTACAACATGAAGGCCCAACAAGTCTCATGTAATAGCAAGTTAAACAGCGTCTGCCACATAGGAAGAGTCAATGCTGACAATAGAAGGTCTCAGGAGACACCAGCCAACAGTGTGCTTATTAGGTTTCAGATTCTGGAGACAGATGTTCAAAATTTTTATTTTTTCCTCTATGACTTATCATTTAACCTTTGACAAGTTTTACAGCTTTTCTGTGGTGCTGTTTCCCAGAGGTCACCTCAGGTCATGCCTCACAGGACTGTTGTGAAGATTAGAGGGGGTGATGAAGGTAGTATTTAGAGCATCTTGATGGGAAAGTTGCTTTATGTATGTGTTCAATGCTGTCGTCATCAGTAGTTTTTCAGCCTGTGTGTTTCACATTGCTGCTACAGGTGTCAATTGTAATGTAACATAAACATCCACGTGAGACGATCACAAGCCAACTTTAAAAGTAGAGAGAGGCCCAATAACTTGGTTTGAGATGACATCATTCTAGAATGGTGGACTAATGATTTAAATCCAAACCGGTTGACTCTAGCCCTGCTCTGTGCTGATATCTTGCAGAGCAATGTAGAAAGCACCGGCTTGAGTGTCAGGGACTAATACCTCAGTCTAATTGGCCATGACCTCTATCCTCTTGTTCCTCCAGAACTCTGTAGAGAGCTCCATATTTTGGCCTCGATGTCTGCTACGGCAGCTTTTGGCTTGGATACTGTAATTCTGTCTTTTGGTCTTTCCTTTGGCCTGTGAAGTCTCTCACTCTATAGAGGACTTTTGCTTCTACCAACACGTTCTAGAAGCTGATTCCTAAGAACTTGACCTCGAAGACCTTCCAAATAGTGCAGTATTGATCATCTATTCCACACCATCACTGAGCACAGTGCGTATTAAGTAGAAAAACTGAAAAGGCTTAGGAATCATTGATAGCTGGCATGATCTCCTGCCCCAGTAAATATAAAATTAGATGAAAAGGAAACCATGGGATTCTCTTTATCAGACACCCTCATTTTACAGATGAAGGAGACAAGGTGGGTCTACATGCTTTCTGACCCAGCTTCAGCCTTCCAATTGCTCTGAAAACTTCTTCGGCACATGAATTGTATTTTATTCATTTTTTTTTTTTTACTTTGGTCCAGGGGCTTGTACAGAGCCAGCTTTTGGTATGTGTTTGGTAATTATCAGTTGCTGTTTGTAGACCATGCACATGAGAATATGCAAGTCAGGTACCTGGCCAGTGCTGGGTACGAGGCGAGTCCTCAGGTGATTTGTAACTGTATTGTATAGCTGAATCTTTCTCTTTCAATTCACTGAAATTTTAGAATAAAACCATAGCTGTTTGTGCTCATGTAAGACACGAATACCTATCTGTTGAATAAAAACATAGTGTTTCATAATCTCACAATATTCATAAAGATGCTTAGAGGCAGATAGCTATATTATCCACATATAATAGTTGAGAAAGCAGGGCTTTAAGTCCAGTCACTCACCCAAGGTCACACAGTGAGTGAATGATGAAACTGAGATGATCTTGCAGGAAGTCTGGCTCCGAGTCTGCACTCTTAATCAGTACATGATGCTACCTATTTTCTAAGGGCTATTTTTCATGAAGACAAATTGAGTTTGTTCAGTGTGATGTCTCAAACATGATTTATTTACCTTAAAGTAAGATAGAGATCCACTGAGGGTCAGAGAAAGGCATTCTAATACTTGTAAATTGGACACACTGTAAAACAGGTAAAGCCAGGGAGAATGGCCAGTGTGTTCCATAACTCAGGCCAATGACACCTCATCTGTTGTGGAAAGGCTCAAGGATCTGCAACCCAGTCAAACTAATTCAAGTAGAGGGGAATGAGAATGCACTTCAACAGGAAAGGGAGAGTGATCTATCTCATGGGGACTCGGGACTCGGGTAGGAGCTTGGGTGAGCCTCAAGGCAGGAGAATTTGGCCTCTTTGGTGCCTTCCTCATGGCTTTCTTGGGGTAAAGACACAAGGCTTGGCATGAAGAACCATTTGCAGACACAATTCCCTCCACTGTCCTGTGCTGCCCATGAACTCCCTGTGTCTGTTCATGTTTTCTGCTGGCTTGGACTTCTGTTTTCATCTGCCCTTGAAATCCCTATATCTGAAACCTTTCCACTTCAGCGCCCCACCTCCACCTGTGAAAATTGCTCGTTACTACCCATGTGAGAGCCCAGACAAAAAACTGTGCCATCACGGTAAGTATTGCGTATGCAAGTGGGACTCCCTTGCATACCTGTAGAAGCAGTCACACGCCTTAGCAAGCTGTGTTCTTGGAGGGCAAGTCAAGTGTTTATATAGACTTGAGCAGCGTGATGTGCTCAACCTTGCCCTAAGAAAGGTCAGATTTCCCTTGAAAATACTTCTTACATTTGATCTTGAATCTGCATGGTGCCTGTTAAGAGCTCTTCTCGTTTATTCTCTGAAATCTTCCCAGCTTGAACCTGGGATTCCGTCCTTTGATTATGGTTGTGCCTGGTGCCAGACAGCAGGGAACATGCGGTTGGCCTGCGTTGGTGTTCCTGTCTACCTCCCCTATTAGGTGGTGTGCTCAGAAGACAACTGTTGGAGCTATTTATCTTTGTACCCACAGCTCCGAGCACATTACTTTGCAGGGGCAGGATACTTAGAGTTTATTTACTGAATAAATGAATGGGGCAAAGTTATGAATAGGCAGTCACTTTAAATTAAAATATGTAAAGATAGGTTAATAGAGCTTTATATGACTTTTAAAAGGAAGTATTAGTTGATTTATTGAAGTAGACAGATCTTAAATGAGGTGAATGCTTGAATTTGATCTTAAGGAGGTATTTTGAATGCAGGCACGCCTTCCCATATAGCAGCTACCTGCAATATTTTAATTACACAAGAAAGGTAAAATGAGTGTGAAATGCGTTTGGCATGGGAGACTTGATTCTAGTTGATGGATAGATTTGCTCAGCAAAAGCAAGTGATGCTGTTGGCATTGTTCTTTTCTTCCCACACTTTCAGTGTACAGTGGGAGCGGCTCGCAGCCATGGACATTCTCATGTTGGCATCATTTGAGCCTGTGGTTTGGTGCCACAGGCTTAAATCCTCCCCATCTATTTCTGGTGCTTTTATGATTTGGTTACTTTCCACCTATAAGTTCAAATCCATCCCTCTCAAAAATTGCCAAAAGATTAATTTTTAGAAACAACATGGGAATTTGAATGTAGGAAAACAAAACCAAAATACCCTTAACAGTTACTTTCCCATAAGTCATAGGGTATGACTGTAAATGTCATATTTAGTTGGAAAGCGATTGAAACATTTGAAGGAAAGTAACTCTTTTATGTTATAATTACTGTCAAATGATAAGCACCAAGATAGTTCTGTGGTGATAGACTGCACCGGGCACGTTTACTATTCCATCAGGATCTCTCTCCCTCCCCCACCCCTTTCCTCTCTCACTTTCAGTGTGTGTGTTCACTTGAGTGTATGTGCATTTATGTGTGCATATATGTGGAGGCCAGAGGACAACCTTCAGTGCTGTCCCTGTACCTTGTTTTATAAGACATCTCTTGCTGGCCTGGAACTCAGTTAAAAAAGCCAGGCTGGTTGGTTGGCAGACTTCAGTGGTGGGTCTTTTGTTTTTGTTTTTTTCCAGCGGTGGGTTCACAAGCACATACCACCCCACATTCCTTCTTTCATAGATTTTGGGGGAACTGAGTTCTGGTCTTCATGCTTATAGGACAAGTACTTTACTGATGTAACTATATTCTCAAACCCTATTTGTACATTGTGTCATACATTCTGTGGTACAATTAAAATGACCTTTTATGTGTGTTTGTGTATATGTGTTCATGTGTATCTACACATGTACATGCAGATACCTGAGTATGTGCACATGTCTGTGTGGAGGCCAAAGGTCAATGTCAGGTTTCTTTCTCAGTTGTTCACCTTGTTTTCTTTTTTCTATATTGTTCTATGTATGTCAGTACATTGTCTGTATGCATGTAAATGTGCCCGTGTCACACACTGCCTGTGGAGTTGAGAAGACGGTGTTAGATCCCCTGGAACTGGAATTATGGATGGTTGCTTTCCACCATCTGGGTGCTGGGGACCGAACCCAGGTCCTCTGCAAGAGCAACTGGTGTTCTTAATTGCTGAGCCGTCTCTCCCGGTCTGTTCTCTTCACTATGTTTGTGTGTTCACGTGTACATGTCTGAGTGTGAGCACGTGCATGCTGGTGTACATGCTTATGTATGTGCATTCAAATAGAGGACATTGAATTCTTCCTCTGTCACTCTCTGCCTTATTGTTTTGAGACAGAGTCTCCCACTGAACCTGGAACTCACCAATTTTCCTAGAATGACTGACCAGCAAATCTCTTGTGCTTTCCTGTACAGAGATGTGCTGTCAAATCCAGCTTTTGTATATGTGTGCTAGGAACTGAACTCAGGCCCTCATTCTAGTACAGTGGTCAGTTTATTGACTAAGCCATCTACCCAGTCCCCTAGCATGGTCCTGTACTTTAATACCTACCTCATAATTTACTAGGAAACCCCCCCACACACACACACATATTACTATAATACCTTTCAAAGCAGCACATATTTCAAAGAAGTATGAGGGAAGAAATAGAAGCTAGAAGGCACTGGAAGGTCCTGGAATTCAGACTTAAAGGGTGGATGAGGTCTTTACGTGAAGGCCAAAGTAGAAGAAGCAGCAGTATTGGTGTTCGGAGGTGGGCGAGTTAAATCTGACTGGGCATTCCTATACTGGAAGTTCTATGATGGTGAGCTGAGGTCCCTGGGGAGGACAGGTAGTGGAGAGTGAGGAGAGCAGGAGTTCGTCGACTCTGGTAAAGTCAAACACAGTGCAGATTGCACTCTTGGGGTCAAACCAAGAGGCTCCACTTCCAATTACAAACACATCACTGCGCAACTGCATCCCACTACTGAGTAAATGCTCATGACCTTTGCCACTTCCTAGTTTCCATACATCCCAAATTGGATTTTTGTGGTCCTAGAACTGAGGAAAAGAATGTTAGGAAGTCTCCCTGGAAATATTTCTAGCCTCATGCCTCACACATGGAATTTTTAGTTACTGTGAACTCAGAGTAACCTCAGAAATCAGAAGTTGTAGTTCCAACCCTGGAGTCTGTCTGCTCTTCCTGGGGTTTTAAGTGATCATATGAGAGAAGTTGAAGCTATCGGAGACATTGCAGAGATGCGAAGACCAATTCTTCTGCAGTCGATGTGGATTAGGTTATTCAAACTGTGCCAGGAACCAGTCAGAGGATTTTTCTCGGCTGTTTTGCTTGAGACTCTTTAGCTGGAATTTCTAGGACTCAGAATTCATGTGTACTGTCTATTAAGGAAGAAAATCTTACAACATTAAAAATTCGCTAGCTGCATCATAGATGGTCAAAGGCTGCATGGCACTGGTAGCTTCCATCTTGGGCAAAACATCCAGAAAGTCCTTTACTACAGAACTGGCCTAGAGCCCACCGCCCTCCTTCTTAGGTTGGTCTTGAATTACAAGCTAAGACCTGTGATCCTCTTCCTATCTGTTAGGTCAGTTCTTTAGTGTGTTCTGCATATTTTCTGAAACCTGGAGCCATGGAATTGAGGTAGGAAAAGAAACAAATAAGAGGCCATTAATGGAAAAAGAAGAGAGTTTCTCATACTCTGGTTACCAGATGAGTAGCAGTATTACATTAACGGTATTTTTGCATCTTGTGTGACACAGATTCTCCATCTCCCATCTTCCTTTCAGTATTCCAAATTGGGAAGGTCCTGATACTGACTTTTCTGTTGAAAAATATTTTGCTGTGAGAGCAAGATGGATCTTAGGAGTTGTGAAGAACAGCATTGCAGAGGGAGGGTCTAAGTTTGATGTTTCTTCTCTATAAAATACACAGTTTAGAACACATGATATATAAGGTCCTTCAGAATTGCAGAGTTTCTATCTTTAATTCCTATCTTCCCATCCTCTTGACTCATAATGGGAGAGATGGAAGTATTTTTATTTTCCATAGAAGTGTGGGCATATTTTATGTCTGTGAATATATGTACTTGCTCGTTCTCTCTGATTTGGCAAAGATTCAAGGCACTAAATCTAAATGCCAGACAATTTATCTCATGTGCTTTTTTATTATGAATCCTGTTTTACTCCATTCCTTAAAGAACAGTTGATCTGGTTAACAGTCGCTACACAACAAACTTCCCTAAATTATTGCTGCTCAGTACATCAATAATAACTTAGTTTGCTATTGATCCTGTAGATTGGATAGTGCTTATTGGTTCCTGATCTCTAGTGCTTGAACTGGACTGTTCAGCACAGGGCTGATGCTGCATGTTGGCTGGGACCACATTGGCTGAAACTCCGACACATGCTCCATTCCTCTAAGTTAATTTGAAATTTCTCTCAATATGGTAGCTGGGTTCCAGAACATATGTCCCCTTTAAAGGAGGAAGGAGGATGTAGTGTTGGGACGACCTAGACTGAAGTCGGGTGGTATCAATTCTCTCAAAGGCAGATTCGAAATCCTGCCTCAGGGCACGGAGACAGCACAGAAGCTGCCTGTTCAGAGGTACTGCAAGTTTCTAGAAGAGTAGAGAAGATGAGAGGTTGTAATGGCTTAAATGATGGTTCTCAAAATATAAGTTATGGGCCTGTTGCTTGGAACCTGTGACCTCTATCTGATTTTAGAATAAAAGAATATTATTTAAATAAAAGACCATTAGATAAGAAGACCTCCTCCAAATTGTTCGGGGCAACCTAAACTTCCTGGCTAGATTCTCCTGACTGTGTGGCAAGGGAAAATGAGCACAGACAAGGAACAGACACTGATTGCAGGCTCAGAGACAGAAGTAATATCACAAGTATAGAAATGCCAGCAGCCCACAGAAACCCAGAGAGGCAAAGGGCACATCGTTTAGAGCCTCCAGAGGACGAGTGACCCTGCTGACACAGCTCAGTTTCAAATTTTTTGCCTTCCAGGACTGTGAGAAAATTCTGTTGTCCAGAATCACCAGTTCTTAAGTAGTTTTTTCTGAGAGACAAAGGAAGGTAATACAGAGATAATGTCACAGACAGTGTTAGAAAGACAGTCTGGAAGAAAGCCAATAGCGGTAGCTACTGTCACACGTGCACACACCACACCAAACTCTCCACACCAAATGCTCATCTGAATACCCATTCATATTATTTCCTTTTCTAAGGACGGCCATACAACGGATGAGGGGGTGCTATAAATTGCCTCTTCATATAGGAAAAAAACAAACCCAAAGCACAGAGGTCTTAAGTAACCCATCCATCTTTGTAGCTTATCAATAGTAAACATCAGACACAGATATGCCTAACTCCAAAATTCATGTTTTTAAATCTCTGAAAATGTTTATCTTCAAAGACTGAGGGAGACTTAGCAGAAGCGGTGATTTACTTGCCTGAAATCCAGGGGCCATGATGATCAGTGTGTAGCTAGAGCAGATCGGGAATGAGCATTTTATATTTTTAATATTTGTTGTTTTATGTGTATGTGTGTTTTCCCTGCATGTAGGTCGGTGCACCTATGTCACATGGTGCCCGTGGAAGTCAGTAAAGGCTGTCAAACCCCCTGAACTGGAGTTACAGATGGTTATTGGCCACCATGTTAGTGCTGGGATTTGAACCCAGGTCTTCTGCAAGACCAGCCAGTGCTCTTAACCTCTGAGCCATCTTTCCAGCCCCAGAAATGGGCATTTTAAAACTACCCCACTGCTGGTTCAGCCACTGTCAATTAGAGCTGTTTTAGCTCCATAAATCATTTTAAAGGATCTTGTTTAGTACCTGAATTCTAAGAATCGTGTCTCGTTTACCTTTTGAGTTACTTTTCCGTCTTCACAAAGCCACATGTAAAAACTATGTTGCTTTGGAAAATAGTTAAAGACTATGTGTCAAAATTCTTAATGGAAGAAGGACTTCCTATTTATTGTAGAGATGTAAGTGAATGAAATGAAGATAAAATTGTGCATTTTGACAGTTTTTTGTTACTAATCACACTGTTAAATTGAGAGGTTCTAGGGTTTCATGCCTCATAACTCCTCTGGTCAGTCTCCCATCTTTAGGATAAATAAAAATGTAAAATGGGCATTAAAACTTGGGCACATTAGGCTGGGAGTGTAGCATTCTGGTAGAGACCTTGCCTATCCTCTCTGGGTTCAATCTATGGCATGAAAACATTTGTCTTTTGCAGACTCTGGCAAGTCACTAAGTTGGTGCCTCTGATACATATCGTAGAATACTGCACATTCTTGCCCCTTATCGAACCATCACATTTGTTTTGGTACAGAGAGTTTTGACCACTGGTACACAAGACTGAAATGTCCCATCCTAAGAAAAGATGTTTTTCCTCTCTGTGTGATGATTTCATAGTGAGAAGATAAAAGATGGAAAATCACCATCATTTGTGACTGTTGTTCACCAGGTTAAACAGTTTGGTGCTGTTGATAGTTGATGAGCGTCTAAGAAACAAACTCCTTGTGGTTTACATGAACAATTTCAGTGATGCTCAGATGAAGCCTGTGCCATAATTCCTGGCAAGGAGGGTTTCAGAGAGTAGGTACAATTTGCTTCTTGTCTGTTTACTGATAAAGAGAGTCTTGTGCTGTCACTTTTCATGGCTTTCTTTTGAAAATGATTTCCTAGTACAAATTATGTGAATGGTTCCTACTTAAAATACCTCTTCAATCTCATTATCAGGATTGTTGCAATCTGGTGACAGCCTAATGACTAACAGTCTCTTACTCAACTGTTTGCTGTCCTTCCTGTAAGTCAATCACTACTCACGTGCTAGAGGGACAGAACATATTAAGTAAGTACTATAAGAATTAATGAAGGGGCTGGAAGGAAGACTCAGAGGTTAAGAGTACTGACCATTCTTGTAGAGGACCCAAATTAGGCTCCCGGCATCCACATGGTAGCTACCAACAGTCTCTAGCTCCCCTGATGCTCTCCTCTGCCCTCTGCAGGCACTGTATTCACATGGGGGACACTTACATACATGCAGGCAAAACACTCATACATATAACATTAAAATAAATTAAAAAATATAAAGAATTGAGGCATGATTTGGCATAATCAAAACAGGGCTTTTAAGAAATGACTGCAGGGCGCTGGAGAGATGGCTCAGTGGTTAAGAGCACTGGCTGCTCTTGCAGAAGACTGGGGTTTGAATCCCAGCACCTACATAGTGGCTAACAACTGTTCATAACTCCAGTTCCAAGGGATCTGGTACTCTCTTCTGTCCTACTTGGGCACTGCATGACACAGATGTACCTACATAGATGCAGGTAATACACTCCTATACATAAAGTAGAAATAAATACGTGAAAAAAAATGACTAAAAAGATGCTAAAAGTGAAATCAGAAGGAAAGAGGCTGAAGAGACCAGAGGATTTGGTGATTTGGTAAGGTTTCCCACGAATGCCTTAAGAATCAGAGGTCAGGGTTCCCCGGGGAGGCACTGGAAGGTGGTGATGGTGGGACAAAAGGCAGATGGAAGATACTGCTAGAAAGTGACTCCATTTTGTACTCTGTACTGCTAAACTTGTCAGCAGACTGTACTTATAATACATGCAGAACTTTAGAAATAGTAATTGTAAGCAGCTGAAAGGAAAAAGAGAATGATCCATAGGAAAGTAACCGTACATGATGTTTTGTTAAGGACTGTTGGGGACCTCACTCAGAAGAATGGATAAGACTAATTCTGACATCTAAAATAGATGATTTCTGCATTAGAGAATAAGACAAGCTTATAACAAGTCTTTGGTCTATTATTAGTGCGGTTTGGCTACTCACATGCACATTGACCTTGGTCTCAGAATTTGCAAACACACTGCTGTCATTCAGAGAAGGACGAAGGACGTGGAATGAAAGCTTGTTGGGTGGGAGATGTGGAAATTCTGGGCACTTAACATGGGGTATGTTATCTAATTTTTGTACCAATCCTAGTCCCGGGTCCTATGAGTAGCCTCCTCTCCTAGCTGAGGAACTTAGAGTTCAGAAAAGTAATCACATGATGTTCCTAAAGTTGAGCAAAAATAGAACTAGGGTAGGAAGCCACAGTGAATCCAGAACTCCTCACACCCTTCCTGTACATACTCCATTGACACCCTGCAATATTCGATAGTACGATGACACTGGCCTCCATCCTCAATCTTCAAGCTTTTGGCATTATTCAAGTGTTTCACAGACAACAGTAGAACACAGCAGAGATGCTGATATCTTCAGATTCCCTAAGATACACTCATTTCTGCAACCTTCTTACTGCCTACATCTGAATATGAATACTTCTTACTCCCAGTTAACACTAGGCTTCAAATACAGCTTATTGAGAAGTCATCTTCTCTTTATGTTTTCTAATGGGCCGTATTGATCCACTTCATTCCTATTGGACAGATTGTGTACTGAGCTTATCAAGGTTAAGAGGCCTCAGAACCAGACTTAATTACTCTGGAGTAAATCCTCTCAGTCCAAATTCTTGGCTCATTTTCCACTGGCCCGTCACTGTCTCTAGTTACTCTGAAATTTTGTTGCCAACTGATGCTTTAGAAAGCTCTGGATGTGTGAGAACCATGATCTTAGATAGGAGCAGCAAGGCCTCTCAGGCTTTAGGGAATACAAATGTGGTTTGCATGTAGCATTCTGCCGAATAATGTAGGCAGCAGAGGCAAAGTGACTTCCTCTTGCCAGCCTTTACCTGTCTATCTCTCTGTCTTTGTCTTTCTCTCTCAACCCACACACCCCTGGTCACCTTCAGAGGACAGGAATGAGACTCTAATTTCTGCACTGTGGGGTTGTGATGAAAACTAGTGATAACCAGGGCCTACTGGGTGGTAGACTAGCAGTGCTAACTAGTATTATTGTCAACTTAAATATTTGGAGAGTTGCCTTCCAAAGCAAATAGGCTTCAGTTGCTGAAATTCAGGTCAGAGTCATAGAGGAATGACTAGTGGGATCTTTAAAACATATTTAACTTGGGAATTGCCAAAAATCATCTTTACGGTGAGAATTACAACCAGCCAAAATTTTTTAAGTACAGACTATTGCTGATTCAACTTAAAATAGAACTTAAGAAACAGTAAAGTCTTAACCATCCAAAGGATAAGTTGCCCTATAAAGGACACAACTAAACTAAATCATCATTGTATGTGAAATGTCCTCTGAAGGAGACCAGGGGTGTGTGGGTTGAGAGAGAGAGAGAGAGAGAGAGAGAGACAGAGAGAGAGAGAGAGGCAAGAGAGACAGAGAGAGAGAGAGAGAGAGAGAGAGAGAGAGAGAGAGAGAGAGAGAGAGAGAAACAGGCAGAGACAGAGAATGCCAAACTTGACTGTGCTTTCTGGGATGAGAGGGCAGCATATGCCTGTCTGGAGAGGTGAAGCAATGAGATGGAGACAGCCATGGGAAGAGAGTAGCTTCAGGGAGGTTCAGTAGCACAGATGAAGAAAAAGCTTGAACCAGCCAGTCTCTATGTAGGGCCAAAAAGAGTTTCCATCCTCTGTTCGCTAAGGAACAAAGACCTAACCTATAGGCAATGGAAGAGCCATCCTGAGTCCCTGCATATAAAGGCGGGGGGACCTTTAATGGACTGTTTCTGATGCAAATGTCCTGATGCTTCAATCATATGGCTTAAGAGTCTCAATCCAAGGATGCAGCTGTGACTCGGTGATTAAGAGTGCTTGCTGCTTTTCCAGAGGTCTGGAATTCAGTTCCCAGACACTACATCTGGCATCTGCTGGCGATCCATTGTCTTTCTCTGGCCTCTACGAGAATACACAACGTGCATAAGTAAAAATGAAAGTAAATCTTACAGAATCTCAACTTAGCAAGTCCCGGCCTTGTAACTGCTTTCTTTAATGACAGTATCCTGTCTCCCAATGAAGATGGAGGAAGCATATATTCCAGGAATAACAGTGCTGACACAGTGACTGGTGTTCTCATGGCAAGCCTCCGAGGTGCTTCCAACATAGAAAAGTTTTCCAAAAAGAGTATATGAGAGAGCAATTTAGGAAATACTCCATTTGGGCACGGTGTGTGTGTGTGTGTCATTCGGGGTTAGGGTCTCTCTCTCTCTCTCTCTCTCTTCCCCTCTCACTCCCTTTCTCTCTCTCTCTCTCTGTATGTGTGTGTGTGTGTGTGTGTCTAGCATCCACAAAACTCTCAAAGTATTATAAATGGGCTCCACTATCTAATCAGGGAATTATAGCCATCTATTCATTGCTATTTCTGGTTATTTGCATTCAGGGAAGGGCTACTTATGAGAAAATGAAACAAAAGCATAACCTCGAAACATTGGCTTTATGTCTCTAATGACTGACTGTCATCTTGTTCTTTACATCTTTCTCTTAATTGTTTATTTCTCCAGATCATTCCACAAAACTATGTTTTTTTTTTTACTTCTTTTTCTTTTAATGGGTAAGCAGAATGTTCTGATAAAACCTTATGTGGTTTAGTTTTTTCAGCTAAATTAAAGCTTAATTAGTCAAAAATACAGATCTACAGCATGTCTGTGAAATTTGTACAAGCATAATTAATTTTTGTTAATTGAGCAAGTAGTTTTTCTGTGCAAATAGTAACCTTTCTCATCACTGCCCTGTCCCTGACAGGTTCCAGGAGATACGCCTTTCTAGCCTTCCCTGGTGATTCTAAATCAACTCGCATTATTCTAAATGGTTGACATACCTTTGATTTATGAATTTTGTCACAGGAGTTAGTGATTTTCTTCTGCAGCCTACATTTCTTATTCCAAAGATGCTGTGAATTCAACCCTTTTGTTTCTATGGAAGCCAAGAAAATTAGAAATACAATTTGGGTATGTTCTTTTAAGTTCACTTCTTATAAAGTTACTTAGGTTTTTTTTCCCTAAATCTGTTTGAATGACAGTTCAAATTACATTGATCAGCTAAATGTCAAAAAGAATAGCTATTATTTTTAAAACCTCCTGATATTTCTAGGATTTTTGTACCAGAGAAGAAAGATGACTTTGCCACAGACAGAGCCAGACTCTTAGGCTGTGTTAACCTTTCCTGTGCAGAACTCTTTAGAAAGCTGTATTTAATCCTAAGGAATTATTCCCAAAATGCATGCCTTCATGTTTGATTGGCAATTAAACTTTCTTAGTAGCTCCCTCATCATTTCCCTAATAAGTCTTGCATTTAGATTGAAGCTGTAAATCCTCTCTGGTTATCTCTTCTGTGCCCTGTGGTTGGAGGAAGAGAGTCAGTTTCAGAACATCTTTCAGAAGACCAGGTGCCTCATTCCCAGGGCATCCAGAAAATCTCCCCATCTCTGCCATTGGTCTGGGTATAGTCATGTGGCCATGTCTAGAATCATAGCAGTGGCCAGGGAATGATCATTGGCCTCAGCCTGACTCCCAAGTCCCTTATCTAAAACTTGTAGGCTTTGTAAGAGAACTAGAAAGCAGAATGGGAAGCATTCTGAGAAAAAAAGGAGGTGCATTTGGAGGGCAATTGTAGACCCATCCGATAGAGGCAATGTACTGAGTTAAACTGGGGTTATGACGGCAGACGCCCTGGGAGCCTCTTGACTGTACAATGACTTTTGCCTTAAGATGGTCAGCACTGTGCACTGTGAATCTGCCCACGGCCTTTCCCTATTCTCCAAGGTTCATTAACACCCAGCATTGCAGAACCAATTCAAAAGGAACGGATTTTTTGGTGCCTATCTCGTTATTAGCTTCAGGACTACATTCTTTATAATACATAATGAAATCCATGGGATATTTAGAAAGAATGTGGCACTTTGCAAAATTGGCTTTGGGGACAATATATGACTTAGAGTTGGAAGGAACAGGGCCTGGTGATTTCATGAATTGAAAATCCTTCGGTCTGTCTGCTGTTACCCATAAGCCATTGGAAATGGAGAATTTCGTTTGTGCATGACTTTCAAAGTATCTGTGAAAGCTCAATACTTTTTTAGTCTTGGGCTCAGACTAAAGGAAGGTCATTTTCCTCTGTGCTTTTGAAGTCAGAGTCCTCTCATTGTGGTGTTTGTGCTCGCTTCAGAAGATAAGAAATGCGGGCTGGCTCTTGTTAATGACAGGACAGAGCTTGAAGAAGAATGAGACCTCACTTTCCTTGGTCCCTAAATATTGGTAAAGTACACATTGACTTGGTAGATTTTTTTTCTAAATAGTATTGTTACTATGTTCTCCCCAGAATCATGCAGAGATCATCTCTGCGAAAGTCAGGATACTTGAGTTACAGTCTGAATTTTGTTGTAAGCTATTTAACTTGTATATTGTGTGTGCCCTCTCTGTACAAACCATTGTGTACTGACAAACCTAGAAGTTACAAAGGCACAGAGAAGCTGGTGATGTCCTGGGTAGCTTTTCTCTCTAGCACTGCACAGTTCTACTACAGAGATATGCTCCTGGCTTCAGAAAGATGTCCTTCTCAGTCTTCAGCTGTGGACAAAGGAATCGAAAGGTGTCCTCCTCAGTCTCTCAATTGTGGACAAAGGAATCAAAGACAGAAGAAAGAATGAACAGTTTTCCATCATTAAAGATGAGGAATGGTAATCAGTGTCATCAAAATTCCCATGATCTTTCAAACTTGGGTGACTAGAATGTAGGAGACAGTTAAAGATCGTGAACACTGAGCCAGGGAGAGGGCTCATGGGTAAGGATGCCTTCCACCAAGAGTGACCACCTGAATTCCGTCCTCAGGACCCACACGGTAGAAGGAGAGTACCAGCTGCTGCAAATAGCCCTGTAGCCTCCATGTGTACACAGTAATGCACATGTATACGCTCATATACACACACAATAATAATAATGCAGTGAGTGTTATATCATCGGAACAGAAACGTCCTCCCTTTTCTAGGAGTGCTTTCGGGCATGCTTAATATTTTGAGCCTTGAACTGTGGTCTGATTACAAATTTTACTCCAGGATGCAACTTTGGAAAAAAGTATTTCTGCCTTTGTCTTCTCTGGGTTGTTTTTCCACTTCAGTTTTCTTTTCAGTCAGAGGATATGCATATGTGCATACAAACACACATTTATGAAAACATACACATATATACACTGATAGGCACAAATATACCCATATACACATATCTGTGCCTGTATTAATGCATGTGCATTCATATATACTCAGATGTATGCATATATGTAAACGCACTTACACACTAACCTCCCTCAAACAACTGAGTTAGAAATAAGACAGAGGCATGACACCTTGTCTCTTGAGAAATGTAGTTCCTCTATAAAAAGCTCTGTAATCAAGAGATGGCACAAGATTTAAGTAGTCCTACAGGGTGGCTGTACTTCATGAATTTCATGTGTTCAGAGCATCAAAGGAAAAAAAAAAAAGTTCCTAACCTAAAGGAAACATTGTGGATGTGAGACCACTTAGTCAGTGTCCACATGACTGTGCCCTGAGGCATCCCATCTAGATAGGTCTTTGTTCCTTCCTCTGTGATAGAGGCCTCAGGGAGCCTTGGGAAAATATTGTAAAATAAGGCCCAAGAACATGGCCATGATAAATTGAAGGAAGAGCACACTGATATTTTTATACCAAAGAAGATTTAGAAAGTGGAAATGGGAGAGAGAAAGGTACTGTGTCTTTTCCACAGTGGAAGACTAGAAATCCCAAAAGGCAGTTCTGGCAGAAGGAGAAGGTTACTCAGTCAAAGGAGGTCACCGAGGACACGTTGGAAGAGAAACGTTAATGGCAAAATAAAAGTGTACTTCAGAATCAGCGAAGAATTCACACTGAGCTAAGTGAAGCTTGAGATTGAGGCACTTTCTCAGAAAGAACAAGGAAGAGAAGTTACAGAACATGCAATGTGATTGCTGGGATAGAGAGCATATGAGTTGTAGGAATGCCCCATGACTAAAGCAATTCCAAAGGTGGTTAGAACTGGCCTGCTTCTAAGCTACATAATGTGGGAACTTCTGAAGAATGTAAGAGCCATGCCCCAGTACATCCTGGTAGAGCATGTAATAACATTGTGGTGGCAGAAACATACTCGTGTGAGTATGGATCCGTGTGTATCATGGCATATGTGTGGAAGTCAGAGGAAAACATAGGCTGTCACACGTTGCCTTTCTCCTTGTTTGAAGCAGTGTCACTTTGTGTTCGCTGCAGTGTGTTCCAGGCTAACTGGGCCATGAGTTTCCAATGAATTCTTTGGTTTCTGCCTCTCGTATCTACGTAGGAGTGCTGCGATTAGGATGTATATGGATTCTGGAAATTCAACCTTGATTCATCGCATTTGTATGACACTTGCTGCACCCACTCAGCAATTTTCACAGCCCCCATAATCCTCTGTCAAGCAAATATTCATGTTGACCCAGTGTTCTGCCTTTAGAACAAAGTAGAAAAAAAAAAGAGACAATCTAGACCACTTTTGAAAGGAAAAGTGAATTCCTAGTACATTTTAATCTTTGATATACGTTTATCTTGTATAGGAAAATATTGATATAATTTCTCATATGACTTCATATAAGCTTCATATCACATATTTACCACTGGTTTGTTCAAGCAAACAAATAGCTAAGTACAATGTAACACTGCTAAATGAAAGGATTGCCTAATGACATGAAGGGGCAAGGTTTTGGGAATCATCTATGCACAAGGCGTCTGAGTTTTTTCTACACGTTATGAAATGCAGCTGTGAAGAATTGAAGAATATGTCCGTTTTCAGATTATTTTATGTACTGAAAATGCCACTTTCTATCTACAACCACCAGAAAGGGGGCGATAGAGGAAGCAAGGAAGAGGGGCCTGGCGGCACCAGTTGTTGTTATGATTTGTTGCATAAGAACGATTCACATATTACAATTTCTGTCTTCACTTGAATAGTTAGTAAAATGTGGGTTGAAGAATTGTGAAGAGCAGCAGGGGATGAACTTTTGTCTCAGGCTCAGAGAGTAGGAAGACATAATTGAAAAGCAACAACCATAATATGCTCAGTGGATAATTGAACACGCATGAATGGTGTCTGGATTAATTTTAAATGCTCAATCTGATTATTTACTCATTTTGACATGGAAGCAAGCACGTGGTGTCATGGCACATTTGAACATTCAGAATAACATTTAGTCATAGATCTTTGCTGCAGAAGGTCTAGTTAGATAACACGCATAGCTCCGCAAGCAATATGGTGCCCTTCCATGATGCTGAGCTGGACAGTAGCACGTAAGCTCAGTGGTTTCTGGTCTTGTTTCGGGATATGGTAATACAGCATAGGTGCATCAGACCAGGGGTGAATTTCATGAACTACCTGACCTGAATTTGACCTTCATCAATGCTGTAGATTTTGAAGTTTTGTGTTTTTTGAGACAATATTGTATAGGCCAGGCTGGACTCCAAGTCTCAATCCTCCTGCCTCAATGCTATGATTCTAGGTGTACGTCACTCTAGATTCTTGTGTCTTAAATTTGAATTGACCCATGAAGACCCAAGATCCTTTCCAGTCCTTATTGACCGGAACCCCTTCCAGAAACTGGGGTTCATTTTCATTGTCTATTGTCTGTGTGCTTAGTACAGAATTCTGCCTTGTTCTATGAAATGTCTCTTCTTTAGGAATATTATGATACCAAGGCAAGGAGATGGGGTTCTTAATTACAATGCATTTGTTAGGGGTTGGAGAGTGGTTAAGAGCTCTGGCTGCTTTTGCAGAGGACCTGGGTCTGAGTCCCAGCACCCACATAATGGTAGCTAACAACCATATGTAACTGCAGTTCAAGGGAGTTCTGACATCTTCTTCTGACCTTCGCAGACATTGCATGACATGGGTACACTTACATACGTACACACATACAGGCAATATACTCATACTATAACATAAAAATAGGTAAAAATATTAAAAAACATTTGTTATTACTGTGGGCCTCTTGCCTTATTTTTGAGTGGTAGTAACAGTTCATTTGCTGGAAGGTGGGGAGGGTAGACTAGATGACTTTCTGAATTCCTTCTAGTTCTAAGATCTCTAAGTGTGGCTGATTGCATGTGTGAGACACAGGGTTTACTTTTCACAAAAACTTTAGCAGGTTATAATCTCTTCAGAGCAGTAACCATAAATGGGTGAGTTTCCCACCACCTAGGCTTAGGATTGATATGTGAATGTCATAGATACTTCCTAGAGATTGATGCTGTTGATGTACATGTCTACCTATCACACAAAGATGCTGAATTAACTGAAGCATAAACTGGGGATCTTGAATTAGGAGTTCATACTGACAAATCTGCATCCAAAATGGCCTGCCATCCACTGAGAGTTTCCTTATTTGTCCAATGAGAAGTCTGGATTTGATTGGGGGTCGTGGGATGACAATTACTCAGCTGCCTGGCAGACACATGAGACCTGTGGGGTGGTGACAATTGGAGGGGACAGAGTTGTCCATTTGGAAGCTGCCAGAGGAAGGTCATATTCATTTCATTCTACCTCAGTCCTCACTACTCCCTGTTGTTAAATCCCAGTGCAACTCTGTGCCACTCACATAAGGACTCCTCTTCAGCCTTTATGCAGGAATGTAGTAGAGACAAAAGAGGCAGAGAGAGGAATGAAACTTTGTTTTTAAAATTATATCTTCAGGGTTTGGGTATTTAGCTCAGTGGTAAAGTGTTTACTTAACATTCAGGAGACCCTGGTTCTATGGGCAGTACCCAAGCAAACCACAAAGCAAACAAGAACAATAAAACTGTGACCTTTTTCATTCTTTATATTCTGGAAATCAACATGCAAGAAGATTGTGGGTGTCTCGGTCTGTGTCTATGAGTATCTGTGTATCTTTACATGATGTCCAACAATAGGGCTACTTGGATAATTGGAATGG
The DNA here is from genome assembly GCA_035773235.1 of Eospalax fontanierii. Taxonomy (NCBI): domain Eukaryota; kingdom Metazoa; phylum Chordata; class Mammalia; order Rodentia; family Spalacidae; genus Eospalax; species Eospalax fontanierii. Next base: position 12,238,043 of record CM069546.1, read on the forward strand.
ATTGATGTGGGGGCAAAGTCAAGCTAGGAAGGCTCACTGGGGATTTCCAATCGAGCCTCAAGATGGAGGTGGCAACTCTGCCCTAGCCCGCTTGCCTCCAGGCACTCTCTCTTCATGCTCATTATTTTGTTCTGAACAATACCAAAACCAGTCCTAATAGCCTCAGTTGCAGGAGCTAATACAGGTTGTCTAACTTAGTCAAGTTCTTTTCTGCTCTAAATTGTTAGTGATTCAGCATTTCCCGGCTGCGTCAGGTGCTCTTGGAGGCACTTACCTTAAAGGACAGTTACTCTCCCGAAATCTGCATCTAGCATTAACATTACAGACACTGCTCAGTCACCTTGGGGGGAATAATTATTTATTTGATGCAGAGCTCAAAAGGTCTTTGCAGAGAGTCTCCTGATTTGTAATGCCAAGAAGACCTGAGTACTGTGAGGAGATAGACTGGAGGGTGAGGACCATGCTCCAACAAGGAGATGCAGGTTGCTGTTAAAGGAAGTGTGGAATTTCTTGTCTGTGCACACAGTGAAGAGCGCCATGTGATCTGTCCATCGTCATCCTCTCTGAAGATGGAGGAGGCACTTTTATCACTGATAGGTCTGAGATGCAGGAACAGAGGCTTAGAGAAGTGAGACAGTAGCCAGTCTAGAAGCATTTTCAGAGTCTGCACAATATTACACGAGGGGCGCATCACTGCTCCGTGCAGCCTGGTACCTGATGAATGATATATGCACTTCACTCATTTATGGTATTATGATGTCCAACAATAAGTTCCCAGTAAATGTTGACATAGAGCCCCTTTGTTACCTGTACCGGGACACCAGGATAACACAAGGCTCAAACACACATTCGACTAGGGAGCAAGGTACAGAGGTTTGACATTTGTTTTTATGATGGTGTTAAAGAGATATTAGTTAATAACATTAATAGGAGTAAAAATAGGAAGAGGAGCTTTTGTGAACAAACGGAAGACTGGTGGGTAAGAGGAATATTCACACCATCAGCAAAGCAGTGTACAGTTGGAACTGGCCTCTAATGCAGCAGATTCCTGCAAAGGTAACAGAGGATTTATTGTTTTCATTTTTTCCCTCTCACTTGCAAACCAGCAAGTAGATAATTCATATATTGAGGAAAAAGGCAAAAAACATGATGATTTTTCCCCTTTATGACATGTAGTTACCAGCTTAACTTTCTATTTTTATCCAACCCCAGTCACTGAGCATGTTTCTTCCTTATTTAGGAAAGCTGCAACTACAAATGTATTGAATTCATTGTCCTACCTTTCTGCTGTGTAGGGAGGACAAGGTCTGCATATCTATACCTCAGAATTATTTTGAGCAAGGCTGAAAACAGTTCAAATAAGGAATCTCCTGGAGTTTGTATAATGTCATATATTTTGGTTCTGGTTATTTACCCTCTGTAGATGGATTCTTACACACTCTGCAATTGACAACTAATATTTGGTTTTAAAAATAATTTTATATCCCCAAATTATGTGATAGATTATCTGCAATTAAGGCTCTTTTATACTAAGACAAGTGATTTCAGGGCCAATGGACTTAGAAAGTCTATTTAAATTCCTTTCATGATAGTCAGGAAGAGAGAGAAACCTGGGGAATAGCCCTTAGGCCTCAGAGTCAGATGGCTCTAGATTTCCTCAGAGAGGTCATGTCTAGTGAGGCTGACAGTGACGGGCGGAGGTAAGGAGACAGAGACCCGGGTCGCTGGTAACTCCAGCCGGGGCCTTGCAGTGTTTTCCTTACAGGGTGTAAAGGACGAGGCTAGCGGTTGAATGCTGGTTTCCTACCAGATCACTTCAGAGCCACGCTCCAGCCCACATTTGCATTGGTAACTGAGCCAGGTTTTGGCTTCTGACACTGGGGACTTTTTTTGTGTGTCTGGCCCTTCACCTGTTCCTTCCCCATGTCCGCTGTCCCCAGGGAAACTGCCCCCTTAATCTCATTTGGCCCATTCATAGGGACTTCAGTGAGCTGCATCTTGTCCAAATCTTTCTCTCAACACCATATTTTGCTTTGCTTTGTTAGCGCTCTTCTGTCAAGAAGACTCAACACTAATCTCAACATAAGGAGATTTAGGATTTTGATTTGCCACAAAATGAAAGCCAGCTGGAAATTTCCACCTTTATCCTTTATGTCCATTGCATTGATTTGACAGGGTCGGGGGGGTTGGATCATGCTGGGAGGTTAGAAGACGCCTGTGGAAGTGTGTTTCTCCCTGTACGCCATGTGCATCCTGGGCATTGAACCGAGGCCCTCAGCCTTTGCAGCAGGTACCTTTACCAGCTGAACTATGGTGTCAGCCCACATTTGGTTCCCTTTAAAAGAATCTTCTCCAGATAAAAGAGCTGTGGGTGGGGAATGCGGTTTGTTGTTGTCTCATCGTATTCACTTCCGATTTGCTATGATGTGGGTGTAGATTCATGTGCCCATGTGTTTCTGTCTAAGCTGCCGCAATGATTCTGACCTTCCAGAAACCGTAAAGAAATGTTTTGGTGACATCTTTTATACCATCCCCAAGACTTACAGTCTTGGTTCTTGATGAAGAGCAGTGTTTGGTGTTGAAATTCCCAGTTATGATTCACTCATAATTTAGCTATCCAAGCATTAGAATAGGTTTTCTTGGTCTTGGTGTTAACATTCATGTCTTCTTGGTGATTTCTAGAAGAGCATTATTTCCTTTAAGAGGAATCTGTAAGAAGGACACTTGGCAACTCAATTACATTTCCAGCTTCTCATTTCTTTTTCTATAACTGCCAATAATTTTGCTGGACTTTAAAAGAAAAACATGATCTCATGCTATTTTGATATCTTCTCCTAGTCAATGCTAATTTTAGTTTTAATGTCCTGCCTTTGGTATCTCTGCTCTTTCTATTGATTTGGTAAGAGTTACTTTTAATCACTTAAGAATAAGTAATGCATTAGGACCACCTGAGGCTAGCCTATATTTGAGGGAAAAAAATCACTTAATTTAAGAATTAATTTAACAAGAGTCTATTACACATTTTACTTGGGAATTTCACCAGGATACCTTCTATCTCTGTGAAGGCATTTATCAGCCAGAAGAAATTAGGCCTAATTTTAGAGACTACTGCAGTGAACAAAACTTCCTTAAATTTCCAAAAGTCTCCATGGCTCTGATTATAATAATAATGTTTAGGGTGTGTAGAATTTTAGCTCTGAAATGAAAATAAAGAGATGGCAGCCAATGGGATACCACACCCAGCTTCAGATATTTTAAGGCCATTTAGAGAGTGAAACGAGACAGAAGGAAGCTGTTGCCAACTCAGGCTGAGATGGTGTTGTTCTTTGGTTGATAAAATTTTCAGATAGTGTTTGAATGACTGATCTAATGATTGTATGTGTGTCTGTGTGTGTGGTGTATGTACATGTGTTCATGTGAAGGTGAGCAGTCAATCCTAGATATCTTCCTTGATCACTCTCTAATACATTTTTTTTTTTTTGAGACTAGGTCTTACTCTGTAGTCCTAGCTGCCCTGGAACTTGCTATGTAGACCAGGCTGACTCCAATCTCACAGAAATCTGCCTGTCTCTACCTCCTAAGAGCTGGGATTAAGATGTGTCCCATGACACCAGGCATCCAAAATATTGTTTGAGACAAGATCCCTCACTGTACCTGGAATCCAGCAGTTGGCTGGACTGGCTGGCCAGCAAGCCGTTAAGGTTCTCAGGTCTACACCTCTGAGCTCTGCTGTTACAGGCATGTGCTACCATGTACATCTTCTTACCCGAGTATTAGGGGTCTGAACTCAGGTCCTCATGGGTACACATGGAGTACATTTCCCACTGAGCCTTCTCCCCAGAACCTGGCTCTATTTTATGTTTGTGTTTCCATCAGCCAGTGATCACCAGAGAGAGCTGGAGAAGGAAAGAATAACCAGAGAGTGCCGCAGGGGAACAAGAGAAGCATAGATCCCACACATAGCTCTCATCATCCACAGGCATTGTGTGTGTGGAGGGGGTGGGATATGAAGAAACTAATAAAAATGAGCTGCTCAGAGAGAGGTAAATGACAACCAGAGGGCAAGACCCGCAGGAGGGAGGATCACGATGGAGAGCACATCAGCCTCCTAACCCTTCTGTTTGGTCATTTCATGTTCTAGCCTAAGTATGTGTTCTAAGTCTGAGCGGTTTATTTGCCTGGAAACTGCCTCGATGAAGATGCTGTGGAGCTGGCTCATGTAGGCCTGGTTGGCACAGCTACCAGAGCTTAGAGGATCAAACAACACAGGAACAACTGGCCACTTCTAGCTCCCAACAGTCATCTGTATAGTGATTACTGATAGCTGGGTCAGGGAGCAAATATGAAGAGTTTCCTTCTACAGTGGCTGGTGAGTGTTTAGACATTCATCTCCAGCAGCAAGAGGAATCTAGACAGTAGAGTCATCCTTTCCTTTTTCTTTTTTCTTTAGAATTTATGCTAGTCATTGGTGGAAAAATCAGTGGCTTTGTGATTTGGGTTAAAAACAAAACTGTAGAAGAAAAAATTCCAATCATTTCTTAAAGCAGAAGTTCTATAATGAGTAAGCAATGAAAAGTAATACTTTCTTGTTGTCCAAAAGACCGCAGTATTGTGTCATGGGCCCTGTTCTTGACAAGCACAGCTTAAAGTGCACAGATATCTCTGGCTGATACTGTTCTGCTCCAAAAATATTGAAAGCTTTCAGGCAAGAACATCATTTCAGGCTAGAACATCAATTCTTGTGGGCTTGCTTTTTTTTTTCTTTTTTTTTTTAAAGGTATGTGGGTATATGGAAAAGGATCAAAATTAGGGACTGGAGAGATGGTTTAGTGGTTAAGAGCACTAGCTGCTCTTGCAGAGGACCTAAGTTTGATTCCCACCACCCACATAGTGGCTAACAACAATTGGTAATTCCAGCTCAGGGTATCCAGTGTCCACTTCTGACCTCTGTGGGCATTGCATGACATGGGTGCACTTGCACACATGCAGGCAACGATCTCATACACAAAAAAATAAAGTAATAACAAGTTTAAAAAGTAAAGCATCAGAGTTATAGACAAGTTGCCAAAGTACAACACAAGATTTTTCTTTAACCAAGATTAGCCAGTTATTGACATTTCATTTCCTTGGGTTCTTGTCCTCATCCCACTTTCCTTTCCCTGCCTTTCCTTCCCGTTCATTTTCCCTTTCTCTCTGGACCCTATCCCATGTAGACTTTTAAAAACCATTTGGGAGTAAGATGGCAGTGATTGCCTTTTAAAAGTTTTGCCTACATTTTTTAATATCAGCACTATATAAGAACTGTGTAGCAGTCAAACATGGCGACATAGTGAGACAAGTGGCACACGCGTGGAATATCTGCATTTGGGAGGCAGAGGCGCGGGGACGGAGACTCTGAGACAGTCTTGGCTACCCAGGAAGCTTCAGATTGGCCGGGACTCAAAAGAGGTCAAAGCTTTTATTTTCTTCACTCCCAGAACTCGAGGCCCATACATTCTACACAGAGGCCCAAGAATACTAGTGTCTGTCAAACATCAGGCACTTACATTGCAATAATTGTATTATTGGTCTATAGTTCTTCAGAACTCATTGGGTGCCTGTGCTATGTCCTTCCCATGACGTGTTTTCCTGGTAGTGAGTGTCAAAGCAGTAGTAATATTACTTGTGGCCCTACATGATGACTTTTTAAAAGAGACATTAGGTAGCTTTGAGAGAGAAGAAAGGTCAACCCTGTGCAGTGTTAAATTCCAGACTATGGGCATGCCATGTGAGCATTTCCCAAGCATTCTTTGTAAAGTATTTGGTTCAGAAAGTTCAGGAGAAAATAATGGTTTTGAGTTCAAAGATGGGAGAAGCTTAACTATGCTCATTCCCTGCTGTTAAACTCTTTGGGGATTTAGTATACAGTGGCTTATGAGAGACTGAGTACCTACATGCTTATACTGCACATAGACCTTGTTATTTGATTAACACAGAATTTCTGTAGTTGAGCATGGATCATCCATCTGTCTGATTTCCCATCTACCAGTGAAATTAACTTCTATATTTTTGCAGTATTTATTTCTTTTTTCTTTTTGAGAGCTGGTTACAGGTAGCCCAGGCTAGTGTCAAACTCACTCAATAGACAGCTGAGGACAATTTTTAACTTCTGGTCCTCTTGACTCTGCCATTCAAGTAATGAGATTACAGGCATATGCCATCATACCTGGATTTCATTTGATTTTTTAAAATTTTGAGCTAATCAGCTTTTGGGGGAACATTGAAAGTGACTGCCATATTCTGATATGTTCTAGTGAAAATACAAGTTTTGCCTATAATTGAAAGTTTCTTGATTTCCCCTTCATACACATTTATAAACACAAAGTCCAAGTGTTCACAGCAATTACATGGTGTAAACACTATATTCAAGAGCAAGCGAACTTACAGGAATACTTTAACAGAGTAACTTTTGGCTCACTCACCTGAATTCTATAGCAGGGTCAGGTGGGAATTCCACTCTACACAGTTATTTGGGGACCTAGGCTGAAGTAGGGTTCACCATTTAGATCTGTAATGGCTCCCATATCACCTTGAGTGTTAACATCTAGACATCAGAAGGAAAATAACAGAGCAGAAAGGGTGGATGGGTGTAGGCTGGCCTACACATGCCATTGGCCAGAATTCAGTCACATGCTTATGATAATGGAGGACAGAGCCAACAAAGATGCTGTTCCTGGTTGGGCATCTGCTTCCGGGTAGGGAACTTCAAACTAAGAATGGTGAACATAAATCTTTGGTGAACAGCTAGAAGTCTCTAGAAATCTTTATTCGTGCATATCTTCTAAGTTTGATTTTCTTATTTTATGTCAGTCGTGTCTCACTTGGGTAGTTCATTGACTTTATCAGATCAGAAGGACACATGTCAACACAAACTTTTCACAGACACAGTAACTAGATCCCAACTTGACTGGTCGAAGTAGAATAAAATAGCTTACCTTTGTCTGATGTTCTTACTTATCAAGCACATTTGAGCCTTGGTGTCCAAGGATTCTGTTTCCAAGGATTCAAGTAACCTTGGATGGAAATACCAGAGAAAATCATCACATCTCAATCAATCATGTCTAGAATTTTATTTCCTGTCCTCATTTCCTAAACAATACAGTGAACCCATTATTTGCATATAGTTTTCAGTATTAGAAGTTAAAGCTGTAAAGTATATGGGAGATGGTGGATAGATTACATGCAAATATTATGCATCTTATGTTAGAGATCTGGGCATCTGTGGATTGTAATACCCATAAAGGTCCTGGAGCCAGTTCCCATAGTATATCATAGGTGACCGTGTTTATCAGACTTATTTTTAAGTCTGATATTATGCTTTTAAAAGAATATTGAACTTATTACATTCTCCTTTAATTAACTGAAATATAGGCATCAAAAGTGACCCAGGGTGCTCTCTGTTAAAAGAATTTAGTGAAAGTCTTCCCACTAGGTACTCTGTAGTCATCCCACATGGCCTGGAGAAGACCCAGATTACGATCTCTTTTAACTCACACTGCAGAAGCAGCTTCTGCAGCAGATGGTAATTAATACAGAAACCCATAACTGGTCAGTGTGCAGAGAATGAGAGACTGTGGAATGCTCATTCCTAAGTGGACACCTATATCACATACTTTCTTTCCAAGGCTCAGACATCACTGTGGAAGAGGTGGAGAGATTGTCAGAGGTAGTAGATGAATACAAAGAAACAGTATTTCCTAGACAGAACAGGGCAGGGACACATACAAACCCATAGCTTTTGTGATAATATACGCTAAACCTGTGAAAACTCAAGCCAAACAAATGATCAGGAAAAGCATGGTGAGTGTAGGTTGGCAAGAAGCCCCAGCATTGACTGAGGTGCTATAGACAACTGATAGCCTTTGAGAAAGGGAGAGTCCGTTTTCTTTTTTCTTTCTCTCTTAATAGTCTTCCTTTATTATATTTTAGTTTTTGAGTCTATAAGTGTTTTACCTGCATGTATGCAAGTACATCTGTGCATGAATTGTCCAGAGAGATGGTATCAGTTCCCCTCAAACTGGAGTTATAAATAGCTGTTAGTTACCATGTAAGTGCTGAGAACCAAACCTGGGTCCTCTGCAATAGCATCCAATGTTTTCAACCACTGGGCCATCTCTCCAGCCCCAAGATAGTCCATTTCCTTTAAGAGTATGACACCTGGTAGGTTGACCACATTCCAGGGAATGGACCCACACCCAAGAGTATTTGGAGAACTCAAATTAGATTTTAAAAAACACATAGAAGACATGAATTTAGAAAGGGTTGGTGGAAAGGTGAAAGTAAATCCAAGAGGAGATGACCGGGTCAAAATACATTGGTTGAAATTCTAAATAGTCAATAAAAGTATTTTTTAAAAGGGTTTAATGAAAATAGAATTAAAAATATATGTTTCATTTGTTGATAGACAATGATTAAAGATGACGATTTTATATCCCAGGTTTCCTGTTGGGCAAATAAGGCTAAGTAACAGATGAGAATCAAAAAATAATTATCATTGAAAAATAATGGCAAAACATAAAAGAATATAGTTCATCTCTCTAATAGGTTCCCACAAGATACACATATCATGAAACTACTAAAATTTAAAATAAGTCATTATAGAGGAAATGGTTTTATTTAAAACCCCAAACCTCTTTGTTAAAATATAAATCAGTGTTATGGGGATAATGAACATAAGATCTCCTATTTAATTAAAGTTTAAACTCCTGAGTTGGTGTAATTGATTCATCTGATGAGCATCTGAATATTGCCAGTGTTGTTCTGAATCTCTTAGAGTGTGGTTTTAAATTTGAAGGCAGTAATTTAATGATACTCTATCTTGGTTGTTTACATTACAAAATAAATTTGATATTTTAATGCATGTCAAGCTCCCATCACATTAAGAAATTTATTCTGATTCTTGCTGTTTTGACCTTGTAGGCTAACCTGTTCGGTATTCTTAGAGCACATTATATTTCCTCATCAGAGAAAATATCACAGTTATGAAATTCATAGTTTATTCAAATATATGTAAAATATGTCTGTTGGTCTTATTGAAAGTAGTTGTAAGTTCCAGGAAAGGAAGCTTTGTTTTTGTTTTGGTCACAGCTGAATTCCACAGGCTAGCTCCTGGCAGGCATGGGAAGACACAGGGAATCCTTGATGGAAGTCCTCACTGAAGATTAGCCCAGCAGCCCATTGGAGAGGGAAAGGTGCATTCCTGCTTATTAATATGTAGGTTTAAGCACCTGCTCCCTGCCAGAAATATCTGTTAGCTGCCTCCAGTCTTTGCTGTAGGCTTTTGAAAGGAATTGGATAAAGTCAATTGTATAATTTCAGGTGTTAACATATTTCCTGTCAGCTGGAACCTATCCAGTGAATGTGAAGTCCATCTGATTTAAGAAAAACCCTTTGGCTCAATGGATTGTATTCATTGTCAGTTGCCATTGTCGGTGGCTTGAAACAACAATCAAAACTGATCATTTCTTTTATACAGAAATTTAACTACTGTATGACTGAACAATTTCACTTTTAGACATATCCTCAAAAGTAGCAGAATCAGGCACTGTGACGGGGATTTGCACAGGAGTGTTCCTTACAGTAATATTCACAGGAGCCTAGATGTGTTGTAACCCAAATGTCCATTGAAAGATGAAAGAATAAATAAACTGTGGTGTGCATAGACAGAGGAATGTTACTAAGCCCTAAAATAGAAGCAAATTCTGACCCATTCTGTAGCGTCTGAACCTTGAAGTCATCATGGTAAGTGAAATAAGCCAGTTACAGTGAGAAGGTCCTCTGTAATTCTATTTGTGTGACATATTTGGAGTAGACAGATCAGATTCATAGTAAAGGGAAGCAAAGGTCAACAGTGCTGGAAGAAAAAGCGAAATGGAGGTTTAGTGAAGAGGCCTAGACTTGCCATTTAAGGAAGATGAAAATATTATGGAGAAGGATTTGATAGGGTTTATCTTTCTACTTCTAAACCATATGCTTGAAACAGTAAGATGGTGTGTTTTATATGTTTTACTTTGCTATAATTTAAAGTAATGAAATAATTTTGGGTTTCTCATGATAGAAACTCAGTCTTACAGTCCAACAGGCTTTTGTTTCCCTTGCTTCATAAAGACACTCTGCTTCTTTGCATACGCATGGCCATCAGTTCTTATTTTTGGTTTCTGTCACTGCGGGTGAGCTCTTAGATAACTACATCTTCTTTCATGGGTCAGTATTTTACATGTAGAAAGGGACCATGATCCTAAGCATACCTTGTATAAGAACCAGGAAGAGACAATGTGTGGAGAAATCTTCATAAGCTGTTAAGGTCTATGCAGGTGAAATTAATTTTTATTGTTATCACTTATATAAAAATACAGATAATCTCAAAGAAGAAACTCATGTGATATCACTGTGTCAGATTCTGGTTTTTGATTGATCCATCTTCTACTCCACTGACACACTGAGATCTGAAAATTAGAGCTATCTGTACCTACTTCCATTTCAACTCTCCATCTGACATAAACCTATCCATTAATTACTACACTCAGTAGTAACTCCTGAGCATGCATTTTGCTTTGAATGTGAAATGTTCCTTGTAGGCTCATGTATTTAAAGTCGTGTCCCTAGCTGATGGTGAGATCTGGGAAGGTTACAGAACCTCCCAGGGATAGAGCCTTGCTGGAGGAAGCATCCCTGGGGAAGGGATTTGAGGTTCTGATAGGCCGATTTTACTTCCCGTTCTTGCCCTGCTTTCTGAGTGCTGACACAGTGTGATCCTCCAGCTTCCTGCTGCAATGTCTTCAGCTCCGTGATGGGCTCCATCCCTCTGGAACTGTAAGCCAAAATGAACCTTTTGTCCCCAAAGTTGTCATTTTTTGTCCCACAGCAACAGAAAAGAAACTAATATAATTATGTATCAGATGCAGGTTGAAAAGCAGACAAGTACTCATACAGCTGTTAAAGCTGAGAGCCTCAGAGAAGCAGGTGTGTGCAAAGACCCCAAAGTGGAGTGCTGACCATTTACAGAAGGGAATGCATTTCTGTGTCACTAAGGTAGTGAGATGACTAAGAGATTGGTGGGACATCGTTGGGGTTAGCACAGCTCAAGTAGTGGACCGTCTAATTCAGAACAAGGCCTGGCTTTTACTCTGAGTGCCAAAGGAAGACATTTTTTACACATAGCAGTGGAGATCAGATTTTTAATAACATCTCTCTGACTGTCATCATGAGAATATCGCACAGCAGAGCTGACGGCGGTAGAGGGTAAGAGATGCAGTTGCAATAATCCTAGTGTGGACCACAGCCATGGCAAAATAGCAAAGAAGGAAGGTTTAAAGAGTCTCTGTGTGTCTTCTCTGCCAGACGGGATAGGATGCTGGTTGTAATACAAAAGAAAAATGAAAAAGGAGTCTTAGAAGATCACACTCTTAAAAGATTCCTTCAGAAAAGTTCAGAAAATTATCTCTGAAACTAGGAAAAAGAAAAACCTGACACATGGCCCATTTTAAGAATTTGTTTTCTCCTTAGTATGCCTGTGGTTCATCCTTTTTAAAAATTATGTTTAAACAACTGTAGTTACGAAGACGCGAGATTGAGAGCCTTCCCAGACTCCAAGTTTGTGATCTTGGATGTTACCTCAAACTCTTGGTGGTTGATTCTTGGACCTGACTACCCTTTAATTTTATGTTCTCAGTAGAAATCTCTATTGCAAACATCTGCTTTTGATAATGGTCCTGGGGTCTCTTGGGTTTGTCTGTATTCCCTCTGGGTATCCAAGGCAACGGCTGCAGTAACATAGTAAATGTACTTCAGGCTTCACTAAAGCTGAAAGCTAAAACTACCACACTTTCCAGGCAAATGTTGCAGAATCTGAAGTCAATTAGTATATATGTTGCATTTTATATTTGTTTTTCTATTTTTATTGTAAAAATTACAGATACAAGTTTCCCCTTGAAGGCTGTGGTGGAAGGGCTGGCCAGACAAATTTAAAAATGATGAAGGATCATGCTTGTCAGGTATCCATCTATTCCTCCATCCACCCACCCACTCACCCACCCACCCATCCATCCATCCATCTCATGAGATATTGTGGCTTACAGAGCTATTTGTCTCTGTTATAAGTTGTGGCACTGGTGTAGCAAATTTAAGGACATGGCTTAGAAATTGACTTGTGGGTTAAATATTTCATCTATATCCTAGACATTCTGATGTCAAATAAATGTGTAAAGTGCTCTTGTACTTCAGATTCCTCTTCTGTGAAGTGGGCCAAACAGTAATATTAATCTCTCAAGAGATTTAAATGAAGCAAAGATATAGATAAAAGACTGTGCATAGTACAGTGTATACTAGGCCTAGCAGGGTGTGACTGACTTGTTTCCAGTTTGAAATTATGATGAAGCAGCGGAGGCAGAGCCAAGACCAGGGCTGGGCTGGTGGTGCCACTTTCCTTTCCTACGCTGAGTGAGCAGTGAGCTTTTCTAGGAGCATCATGTGGACTGCGGTGTTGCTGAAGTTCGACATGCCTCTTAGTAACTTAGGTAACGGAATAACTGCAGAGTAAATAAAATCCCCGAGATAGTCTCTTCCCTTCCTCCTGATACCACTGGTAGAAAATACTCTCAATTGAGAAGCATAGGCCTAAGTATCTCAGGAAGAATTGAGCTGGATGTTTCAAGAGAAGCCAGTATGAAAGTCAGGATGATCTCTGTGAATTGCATGGACTGTTCTAGTCATTCTGAGGGTCTTTGAATAAAGAAATGAGGACAAGAAGTGAGAAAACACTTCCCCTGCAAAGCAAAGCTGGCTTGAGCACTCATCGTTATCTGGCCAGCTCTGGAAAGAATAGAAAAAAACAGCTCAAGAGAGTGACTCAGATTACGGGCAGCCTCTGGAAGGACTCGTTCACTTGGAGTATCATTTTCCCTCTTTGTATAGTTTTGTTTATTGTTTTTATTTTCTGTGTATGAATGTTTTGCCTGTATGTGTGTATGTGCACCCATGTCATGCAGTGCCTGTTTTTATTTTCTGTGTATGAATGTTTTGCCTGTATGTGTGTATGTGCACCCATGTCATGCAGTGCCTGAGGAGGTCAGAGGAGGGCATAGGATCTCCTGGACTTAGAGTTAGAGACGGTGGTTGGCCACCATGTGGGTACTGGAAATCAAACCTGGGTCCTCTGCAAGAGCAGTCAATGCTCTTAAGTGCTGAACCATCTCTCCAACTCCCTCATTTTCCCTATTTGGTCATGGAAAATCACATTGGTCTTCAACTTCTAATCAGAATACGAATATCCATTTCTGTCCACCACAGGTATGGAGGTTTGAGAGGCTGGGCACAGGAATACTGCTGCAAAGATGTTTCTTCATAATTCACCCATAGGTCCTGATGGAAATGGTGCTTCCGTTAGACAGACATTTCTTCTTTGATGTAACTATGATTCATTTATAAAAAATATCGTATACTAATATATGCCACAACTATTTGAGTCATTTATGTCCTTGTTTGAAGACACACTTTGATTTAGAAATCATAGAATTGTGGCATTAGAGCAGAAAGAGATCGGCAAAGGATTTGGTCAAAATAGTCACAAAGAGCAGGGCTAGCCTGCTAGTGGATGCCAGCTCTACCATTTAAGCCTCTGCAACCATAGGTAGATTATGGAAATCCTCTGTGCCTTAGATTTCTCATCCTTTAAAAGAGATAATAGTTCATTCTTCTTAGGATTATTCAAAAACTGATCAATGTAGTCTATATGAACCACTTGGCGTGCAGCAAATTTTGGGTGTACAGTATTATCAAAACTATTAGTTTGCATCATTTAACTTCCGTAAGTTGCATAGAATGCAGCTTTTTTCTTCCTTTGCTGCTGCTTGGCCAAAGGCTCTGGAATATTAAATGCCATAAATAATCACAGTGGAGATAGGAATCAAAACCACGTGTCTCATTCCGTTCTGTAGCCCATGCTCTTGCTTAACACAGCGATCAGTGGCCACTATGGAGTATGTAATGCCTGCTTCTTAGACATTCTTCCAGAGCATTTCCATGCCTTCTCTGCCCTCGACTTTCTTCTATCAAAAGGAGCCAGCTAAAAGATGGTAAATTGGCTTTACGGGTTTCAAAGGTTTGTCAAAGTTTATTCAAACTCCACCAGAAATAAAAATCAGAAATTTATCAAGACATACACAAACCTACGCACCAAGAAAACCACCCACACCAAGTTTAACAGAGTTTTGGGCCTTGGGTCACATGTAAGCTGAAGCTAAACATTGTCAAGGGTTTCTGCCTCATTTTCATTCATATGTCAACAGGTTGATTCTCAAAACTTACACCTAAAACTTATGTTCAGGATGCAATGAGGGACTGGAAAATGGCTTGACTGTTAAGAGCACTTGCTGCTCTTGCAGAGGACTTGAGGTTGGTTCCCAGCACACACATGAGCACCAACAACCATGTGTAACACCAAGTCCAGGGCATCTGATCCCTTCTTCTTGTCCATCCCTGGAGACATTTGCCTACAAGTGCTGCTCTTACATACATTCACCCTTACATGCACATGGTACAAGTGCTCTTCTTACATATGTACAGACAGAACACTCATACACATAAAAATAAAATATTTTTAATTAGAAAATGATTACTTTCATTTAATAAGTATACAAAACAATGGATTCCATAATGCTTGATATATAAGTAGCTATTAAATATAATGTATTGTTTTCATATTCATTTTCCCTTGCCTGTTCTTCCTGTCAGTATTGTTCCTTCCCCGCAATAGACCTTCCTCTGCCTTAATAAGTTTTTCTTCTTTTTCATGTTTTCTTCTTTCTGTATTCCTGAAAAAATGCTTTAAAGCACTATGATGGGGATTTTAAAACAAAAAATAGTAAAAATCAGGGACACTGGGTTTGACTTGTAGTAAAAACCAAGTAGCGGTATAAATCTTTCTCTTTTAGATCCTGCAGTGCGTGTATTTACAGGGGCATTGAGTCTTGTACTCTAGTCCATAGGATGGCGCTCCAAACTTGGTGAGTGGATCGAGCATCCTCAGTTAAACCTCCCTGGAAGCTCCAAAGATATACAACCAGAGATGTGTCTCCATTCATCCAAACCAATGAAGATGAATCATCACGTTAAAACAATACCTTCACACTGGGCATGGTGGTCCGTGCCTTTATCCCCAGCCCTTGGGAGGCAGTCAGGTGGATCTCTGTGAGATTGAGGCCAGCCTGGTCTACATAGTGAGTACCAGGCTGGGACTAGGGATACCCTGCCCCAAACAAAACAACTTCCCCAGAGCCCTCCCCACAAAAGTGTCCTTTCACAGTAAATAGCTATATGTGGTATGAGTGCATCTTTAACAATAAGCAAATTCATCCCAGTGTGTGACATGCCCTCCCCCCTAAATACTTTTCTCAGGGCTTCTTACCTAGCACTGTGCAAGGGAAGATTTTGTTGTTGTTGTTGCTGTTGCTGGATGTGGTGATACAGCCCTTAATGCAGCACTGGGAGGTAGAGGCGGCCAGGTCTCTTTGAGACCAAGGCTGACCTGGTCTACATAGTGAATTTCAGATCAACAGAGGCTACAGGGAGACACCGTCTCAAAAATCCCCATCTCTCCTTTCCCCTAACTCCTTCCAGGTCCACCACATCTTCTCATTTAACTTCATGTCCTTTTCATTTATTTTTAACAGCACAGAGAGCCCAATTTACACTGCCCATATACACCTAGATATGGGCTTTCCCCACAGTGTTATTTTTTTTAATGTTTGTTTGTTTACTCACTAAATGTCATACGTAATACTTATGTTTAGTGGAAACCATCTGAAAGAATAAAAGTATACGGATTGTTAGAATCATAGGAGTAGAAGAGGCTCAAGTGTGTGTAACAGATATGGAGACTGCCCCAGTCACAGCATGGATTTCTTTCTGAGTCCATGTTGTTGGTACTCGTGTGTATGTGTGTGTGTGTGTGTGTGTGTGTGTGTGTGTGTGTGTGTGTGTCTTTGTCTTTGTAAGGCACATGTATACAGTTGAATTCACAGGAGTTAAGTACATGGAGTGACAGGAGATGTCACAAAGAGCCAAAGCGGAGTTCCCTTTCCTGGGACAGATGTTGCTTTGTCTTCTTGCTTCTGTTTTCTGTGGCTTTCTTTACTTTCTTATTTACTTTGACTAACAGCTTTAAGAGAAGTCTTTTCCATCAGGCAGCTTCCTTGACCTTTAAAAAATATATATATATATATACATATATATATATATTTGAGTTCTTGTAGATTTCATACAAAATAATCATCTTTATACCTCTCTCCCCTCCATGCACCTTATATCCAAACCACCAGAAATCCATACATTCTGCCAGATATGTAAAGGTCTACTGAGTCAAGTGAGTGTACCCAGATGTCCCTCAGTGCAAGGTCATCTACTGGAGCCTATCGAGAGACTCTCCCTTGAAGAATATCAACTCTCCCTCACCCAGCAGTGATCAGCTGCCAATAGTTCTTCAGCTAAGGTTGGGGCCTGCCACTCATTTCCCCAGTCCTAAGTTGGGTGTTCGTCTGATTCAGTGTGCGTGGGTGTTGTGTATGCCATTCCGATTGCTGTAGGTTCATATGAGCAATGTCCCAGAGGCCTGGAAGACTCCGCTGTCCCTCCCACATGAATCTACACCATTGTATATGTTTTCTATCAATGTCCTTACGCTATAGTGTAGCCTCTGGGTGCTTATCTCCCTCTCCCTAGAACAGAAGTGCTATAAGAATATCTCTCTTGTTTATTGAATTCTTCTTGATACAGGAAGTAGTGATAGAATGGGAAACATGTGTCAAATAGATGCATAAGTAAATAAGTTAGATACCAAAAGACTGTAATGTTCAGGGGTTTTATCTACAGAGAGTGCAATGAAATGTAAGATCATAAATCCAATCTTTAAGAAGCTCACATTCTATCCAGTTTCTCACTTTTGTGTTTCCAGTGGTTATCAGACATGACTTAAAGGGGAAAATCTAAGCAATTCTACGAATTTGACTTCCTGAGATATGGTTTCCTAATATTAGACTCTACAAGTAAGCTGTACCACACTTACATGAAAACTTTGTTAACCTAGTCTTTGGCACCTGAAGAAAGAATTTGGCCTGGACAGCAAATCAGACCAGTTTTGGTAACCATCTGTTAGGGTTAGGGTTAGGGTTAGGGTTAGGGTTAGGGTTAGGGTTGATGTACTTGAAGGTATGTACTTCAAGTATGATGTACTTGAAGGTGTCACGTGTTGTGGCAGGGTGAGTCAGGACACAGATCCAGGCAGGGAGATGGTGGACTGACCAAGAGGCAGGGAAGGAAAGCACAAGTTGATGTTGGCCGCACAGAAGATCTGCGAGAGTGTGGAGGGTGGGTTTGAATTGTCCAAGGAGCATAACCCATTAGGGGTACAAAGAGCCCACTCTGTAACCAGCTGCCCAAATTTAATTGGCTTCAAGGTGCATTAGGAAAACAATGAGGAATTTGAAGACCTGAGGTCTAATTCCAATGTGGTTACCAGTTCTGTAACCAGTACCTCTCCTCAGGCTTCAGTTCTTTTGCTGTAAAATAGAAGGGAGGTTCATGATTTAAATTTAAGGTCTCTCTGTCTCCTGAAGCTGCAGATATCATAGGAATGTCTCAGTGAGCTGTAGGCTTTAAAGAGGAAGTCCCTGCATGTGAATTTTTGCTTATGATGGAGACAGCCTCAAGGACAGGCCATTTGGAGCTGTGGTGTAAGCGAGAAACAGAGGGAAGAGTTATGAGGGAGTAGTGTTCTCTCCAATTGCTTCAGTGATTTTTACTGATATTTCAATTTCACAATGTCAATATTTGATCAAGACTTGGAAGAGTGGTTCCAAAAAGTACATGGGATACCAGCGTGAAAATAGGGGTCTGGGTATGTCAGTCTTGGATTCCCCTGTAGGAGGTAAGAGTTTACCTGTGCCAGCAGAGGAAGAAAGGACTTTGATGAATGGGTATTACTTGGGGATACGGGTAAACAGAGTCCAACCCTTGGGGATACCTTCAGGAAAGGACAAGGACTTTTCATGAGAACAGGGGATTTAGATGCATTGTTCAACCTTTTTACAACTATAGACATTTCCATTTATTTAGCTCTGGACAATAGCCAGCCTCTGTGCTAAGTGGTATCTTCATGTATGATCTCATACAGTTCCCTGTTTTACTTTGGCAGGTGTTTCCCATTACCCCTGCCATTATTAAATGAGGAAAAATGCACATTAGAGGAGAGTTTTATGTGTGAGTCCAGAGTTGGGGATCAAACTCCGAACCCTCTACTCCAGAGGACCTTCTAAGTCAAACTTGCTGAAAGTGTTCTTACTCTGCTAAGAATGTTCACAAAGCCTTCCAGCCTGTGGTAGCAGTAGTATAGTTACTTGACTTTTCTGAGTTTCCAAATCCGCTAATGAACTCGAAGCCCTGAAAGCTCCATGTTTATCATATTGTGAACAGTGGTATTGGGATAATGCCACGTAGGCTTTACAGAAGGTGGCCTCCACAGCCGCCACGTCTAGGGTAACGTTTGTGGTATTCTTGTCAAGTCTGATGGCCTCCACGAAAGGGATGATGCGGATCAGATGTGTTGATAATGTTTAAGATGGATACACATGTGGCATAGCTCATAGTGAATGTACAGAATTTTGTCGGTTGTTACAGTCACTGCCTGTGTTACCACTCTCAGCTGAGGTTGCCCTGAGTTGGCAAGTTTTTAAGATATGCGTGATCTAAACAGTCAACTGTATTTCAGGTGATTCCTCAACTCTTAAGCAGAGGGTGAAGTGGCCCCTCCTAATACGGCTGTATGCCCAAATTAAGTCAACTGGGAGCAGGAGTATTCTGAAGCACCTGGCATCGCACAAATGTTGGTGTTTTGCTCATGATGAGCTCCTTAAAATGATAAGCTCCTTGGATCTCAGTAGCTTGAGAGCACTTCACATGGGGAAGGATGACATCTAAGTGTTTGCTTATGCGCATTTTAACTATTACTGTGGACCCACCAGGATCATCCTGGTCACACACATGTGTTTTGTTCTCTCGGAAAGAGGTCCAGAATGACTGATCAAGTGAAGGTACATTGGTTCATTGTTTCCTGTTTATCCATCCAATGGGGAAGTACATACCAGATAAAATATGCTTTTCAAACAGTGTCATGCATGAGCAGAGAGGATTGCACACTCCAGAATACCTAACAGGTTCTGGGACTTTAGGGCACTAGAGAACCATCTAACAGACACTGTCGGGAAGGTCTCCGTCAGGAGCCTGCTTCCTCCTCCATCTTTCTTGTGCTCAGTTAACAAATGATTTTATTATAAGGTGGGGAACATGAAAGTGTGTTTGGAAATGTGACAGCTCCAAGTGGTGTGGTGAGAAGAACATGCTGTGTTTAACTGTAAGTAGAACCAATGAGTGGAGACATTTCAAGGTTGTTAAATTCAAATTCTGTCTCCGTGTACGGTGTCAAACACTGGATACAGAAACAACTGTTGTCTCTATAGAACTACACCCCGCTGGATGATTAATGTGCTTTTAGCTTAAATAATTGGGAGGGGTGGCACCTCAGGGAATGCTAAACATATTTTTAATTGCTATATAAATATGTCATTTCCTTGCTAATTTAAGTTATGCATGGGAGGTTACATAATACCAGAGGGCCTCAGGGCATGATGTATTATACCTATAAGCTGAGTGGAAGGGCTAATGGGGCCCAGCTGAAGATAAAATATTCTGTCATACCAGATGAAGAATTAGATTTGGAAGTGTGGCATTGCTTCATAAAAGCAGAATTATTGTTTGGCATAGAGTATAGTCTCTAAATAACACTTTGAGATTTTGAATGAAAGTGCATTTGCAAAAATAAATAAAAAGTTTCTCCAAAAGCAGTTTCAAGAAAAGAGTACCTTAACTCATGAGAAGGTATGTATTAAAGGAAAAGTGATTGTTGTCTTTGGCATGATGCACTGCATACAACATATGGGACGTGAATGGTGAATGTCCCACTCTTCACATCCACCTGGCTTGGGCAGCTTTCATATCCCAGAAGCAAAGATTTCCTTAACCAGAATTCTTTTCTTTCCTTTCCATCCCAACCTGCCATCTTACAGAGGAAGAAGAAGGTATTCTAAGACTCACTAGATGGGAAATTATGCCCATGTAACTCTTCAGGGTCAGTCTACATTGGTAGATTGTCTTTCTGCCAGAGCTATGGAAAGTGGGCTTCCCATTTTGAGACTGGAAAGAAGTCAAATCTAAATTCTGGAGTGGTTTTTTTTTTTTTTGTGTGTGTGTGTGTGTGTGTGTGTACATCTCCACCAGCTGTGACTCTAAATTTTCATCAGAAGCAAATGAGTGATACATGGGCCAGGTGAGAAATTCAAGATATAAGCCTAGGAATTATGCTCAGAATTTAAAATGCTACCCCAGAATAATTTCTTTGAACACATTTCTATATGGATCCTTATTTTCATTAACAGACCAACAAATCAATGGATTAAATATGAAAGGCAGGGTCAATGAACAGATGCCAAGAAAATGGCAGCTTTTGGCAGACCCAGTAGTCTGATATGGATAGTAATCAAATCACTATCAGATGTGCCCAAACACTGATCATTATTTTATCTGCAAGGTCCTGAAGGTGTCCTTTAATTTAAAGCAAAAAGGAATCAGAAATCAATTAATGACTGATTGCTGTTTCTCCTACAAATTGATTTTTGGATTTGGCAGTCTGAAGGCCCCATAGTGCCAGAATCCATGCGTGGTCTATGATAAAATACTGGCAGGAGCATGGGTCAGTTCATTACATAGGTTCTTCCAACCTCTTCAGAAAAAGTCTCGTTCTTCTAACAAAATAAATTTAACTTCTAAATATTCTGCACTCATAGTTTGTAAAGTGATTTTATTAATCTATCAGTTGTAAGGATGTATTTTAGTTTTATTCATGTGTATGCGTGCATGTTTGTGTGTGTGTACACATGAGTGTGTGTGTGTGTGTGTGTGTGTACCCTCAGAGACCTGATGATGGTGTCTAATGTCAAATCTCCTGGAGCTAGACTTTCATGTGGTTGTGAACTGCCCAAAGTGGGTACTCTACAGCTGCCATAAACACTTTGTGTGTGTGTGTGTGTGTATGTACGAGACAGGGTCTTCCTGTACCTTGTAGCTTCAGCTGGCCTGTAGACTATGTAGACCAGACTGGTCTCAATCTCATAGAGATCTTCTGTTTCTGCCTCTTGAGTACTGGGATTAAAGGTGTGTACCAACATGCCAAGCTGCTTTTATTTATTTATTTTTTTTAAGCACAGCAAACCCTTTTAGCCACTGAGCTATCTTTTATCTTTTCAGCCCCACTAATTTGTAACTTTCAACTTTCAAAGAGGAATAGCAGTGGTCCAGTTTTATTTTAGGTATCTTCTTAAACATTTCTAGAAGAAAAAAAATCTAGTAACAGTACTATTTTGAAATGCAGAATCCTGAAACTGGAAGCTGTCACTGCCAGGTATGTAAATCATGTGCGCAGTGTACTATGATCTAACCCCATGTCTATTATTGAAACATTGATTTAACTTTGTCCTGGGCCTGAGAAAAAGGGGAAGGTATGATCCTTATTTAGAAGCTATGAGTGACTGGCTACAAATTCCTCCCACCTTCCTCCCAGAAACATATATACACAGTTTTATACTTGAAGAAATCTAAATCTCTGTGTTCCCTTCTCTAAGTTCTTCAGAGATGAGCCTCTGTTAGGTGTTATGCTTATGAGCTTCTTGTTGGGTATCTAATCTGATGGGGGAAGGGGGAGAAGGTGGCTGGATTGAAGATTGATACATTGTCTTCTAAGATCTATCTCTGATTGAGTTTGTGCCGTGGAGGATTCAGACAAAGTTACGCAGCTGACAGGGATTCTTATCCCTTCTCCTGGTGGGAAGAAGCAGCATTTATAGGTCCTCAAGCTTGGCTTATTTCTCTCCCTAACCAGAAAGTGAACACCTACCCCTTAAGAAGGTTAAATCCTCCACTTCTACAAAACTGAAGAAATAAGACTCCAAGAAGAGTGTTAGCAATTTTAGCATTACTTTTCTAGCTGCAGCATGTATCATAGTGGAGGGTCTTAACCCAGACAGCTTTTCTGTTCCTTTCTAACTTTGACTTTGAGACAGTGATCTAATTTCTTTATGCCTCAGTTTCCTCACGATATATTGGAGGGTTTGTGTGTGAATGAGTAATTAAAGTACCTGGAATATGAGGCACTATCAGCTCTTTATCTGTCTGTCCATCTATCCATCCACCTATCCGTCCATCTATCTACTTGTTGGGGACAGCATTTGTTGAAAATATGCAGAAAGAAGAAATCCACTCAAGCCTGATATTTTTTTCTTTCCTGAAACAACTTCGTTTAAATAGTAGAATGCAAGGAGATTACGTAAAATGCTGTCACAGTTTCCTTCAGCGTTAATTTGTCCAATTACCTTTTAATTCATTGCTAGTTTCAGGTGCACCGTATACACTGGAGAGATGTTGTACTTGGCCCCAGTTTGTGATGTTGATTCTTTAAGCACCATATACATTGGACGTGTTCTCAGGAATTCCTCAAATAAAAGCAGTATTTGTCATACCGATGAGGGATATGTACTTTATGGCTCTGGTTCATACTCTAAGACACCCTCTGTTCTGCATTACCATTGCCTCACCAGTCTAAAAGTGATGGGGAAGAAAAAGGTGCTTTCGTGTTTATTCTAACCACACCTTCAGCAGACATTCATTAAGGTCTCAACACAGAAACATGATCAAGAATAGACAGTCTTCAACCTGGGATCAGGGTCTTTTAGGACAAGCAGAAAAAGAACATGTGTTCGAGAGGAAATGGGAAGTGGAGAAGCATGCTCCATGGGCCAAGAACTGCTTGCATAATGAAAAGTAATCTAGACACTGCTTTTGTCCTGTAACTGAGGTGATCCAGCAGCAGTCTCACAGGCTGCATTCAAACCAGCAGTGAAGCAACTCAAAACTGGTTCACAGGGATCACTTGCAATTAAAAAATAAGACTTTATTTTCTGTGTCTGAAGGTGTGTCTACATGTATGTATGTGCACCAGAGGTGAGAAGAAAGTGTCACATGTCTTGGAACAGGAGTTACAGAAAGTTGTGAGCTGCCATGTCAGTTCTAGTAACCAAACCCAGATCCTCTGCTGGAGGAGCCAGTGCTCTGAACCTCTGAGCCATCTCTCCAACCCCCAACTGCTGTTTTATCAGCAATTTGGCCACCGACTCAGTTGTTAGGCATATCTGTTATTAAAATGAAATTACTTTAAACCACACTTCAAAAGGTTAAAAAGTAGTACTCAAATGCTATCACTAAATATGTGTACTGTATATTATGGTTATCTTTTGAACTTTGCTGAATTCTATCCGTGAGACATATAATGGTTTACTTCTATGTATTCCTTCCAAGTTCCATTTTTCATACAGTCAAGGTCATAGATTGAAGTTGGCCAGGGGGAGAGTATTTACACCATAGAAACAGGCAAACACTAGGAATCAAGGTCCTCCTTCCCTGGGAGTCCATTGATAAATAATTATAAGCAAAGGACAGTCTTACTTGAATGTTGGCCTCTAGAGCATCCCCCTGCTCTGTGAGTCACATCTATCAAAATATTACATAAAGGATTGGTAGGATCCTGGTGACTCATCTTCCTGTACCAGCTTTGCATTTTGCACAAGTTTTGCATTCTGAGCCTTCCATTCAATAAACATCAGGTTTGGGCACTAAAAATTAAACCCACAAGATATAGTTCCTGCTGTCACAAAGGTCATAGTCTGTGCTTGGAAGAAAGATGTATATTGAACTGATAAACAGTTGATTCTAATCTAATGGTGCTCTGAGAACAAGATGAGGAGTGCTCCTATTAGACACTTCATTCAGGTTGGGACATGAGAGCCAGGAATGGTGCAGAAAAACACTGGTTCTCTGCAAGTGGAGGACACCTTGATAGGTTATGGTTTACTCATGCCTTGAGGAGGGATGGTAAGCTTTTCTGTAGTGGGTCAAAGTGAATTGTAAATTCAGACCAAATTGTGATGAGTAGTTGTGAATTGGCAACTGTATCTCGAGTTCCTTTACAAGTCCAATAATGATCCCTTTTGTGTTTTGAGTATATTAATGCAACAGCTACAGAAGGGATAGACTGAGAAGATTAACACCAACAATTCCACCCCAAAGATAAATAAAGAACAACAAGGAGAGCAACTGAAAATTTCTCATGTTATAACAGAGAGATTCTAAGAGGGACTCTAACATAGAAAACTGATGGTGACCATCACAGGGTCATTTATTACTTCCTGTTAACACATTCTGGCTTTAGGTCCTTAGACACTTTTGCTTCTGTGAGTCCCGTTTTTACAAGACTATGTTAAAGCTTTTATTTTACAACCACACTGTGCTTAATGGCCAAGTTAGCTTTGCTTCTGACCCATTCATAAAGCCAATGGCAAATGAGGGGCCAGTTGGATAAACTCTTGGAGGAACAGTGAGCACTCGACATAAAAACGTACAGTCTTTTAAAACTTCAAATAGAGAGCTGTGGGAATGACTCCATGGGAAAAATGCTTGCAATACAAGTGTGAAGACCTGAGTTCAGATCCCCAGCACACACATAAAAAGCTAGGTATGGCTGACCGCCTATGTAACCACTGTACAGAACAGCAGAAAAATAAGGATACCAGGAGCTCACTGATCAGCTAGTCTAGCTGAGATGGCGGACTCTAGGTTCAGTGAGAGACCCTGTCTCACATAGACACACCCACACCCACACCCCCCCCCACACACAGGAACTGACATAGGCTAGAATAGGCTTAAATCATTTGTATCGCTTATTTCCTATGCTATTAGCTTTGTCAGTGGATTTTACGAAGACCTTTTCTAGTTAATTCACTCAGTGGCATCATGTGAGTGATTACACTGGATATTTGCCTTGTAGATGGGTGGCCACATAGTGAAAATAAGGTGACGATCAAGCTAAAATGAGAGCAAAGACCATTCATTCTGAGCTTGCTATAGCAAGAAAGTGAGCTACCCAGTGACCCATCATTTAAGTGCCTACAGGGACTCAAACATAGGGTGAGGGGTAAGAAACCCTAATTATGAGCAAATGGGCAACACACGAGGAACACCCTGGTGTGGCCAGGGGAAAGCTGTAGATAGGCAACTAGGAACAGAGTTCTGTGTGACTAGTTAAGGGTTCATACTTGGGTTTCTCTGGCTAGTCCTGAGTCAGAACATGGACAAAGACTAGAGAAGCTGTGAAGAATTTATCAAGCTGCAACTATTGGGGACAAATTATTACAGTTACCTTTCTAGATTACTGCAAGAAATAGCAATCCAGCTTCCTCACACTCTGCCTTCTAGGGTTGTTTACTGGAGATATAAAGTTGGTTTTATGAAAATTGATACAAATTGTGGGTTAAATGAAACTCATATGTGTGCGTGTGTTGGTGTTTTGTGTGTGTATGGGGGTCAGTGAACATGTACCAGAGTGTTCATGTGTGTGCATGTATAAGCCAGAGGTCAACCTTGAGTATCATTCCACCTCAGGAGCTGTCCGCCATGTTTTTTGAATCAGATACCCACACTCGTTTGCGAAGGTTCACTGACTTGACTAGGCTGACTGGGCAGTGTGTCTCAGGAACCCTCCTGGCCTCTCCACCAATGGGATTACAATGGCAAGAGGCAAGAAGCATGGACTGCCATGCCTGGCCTGTTGAAGTGTGTACTAGGAAAATTCTGGTCTTCATGCTCATGCAACAAACACTTTACCTACTGAGCCACCTGCCCAGCCTGCCTTCCCCGCCAGCTGTGCTTTTATCTCTGCTCTGTCCGTTTATATACTCAGTCATTCTGCATGCGCCAAGCCTGGCCCTGAGCTGTACTGCTAATTCTCTCCACGATCCTGGGAAGGGTGCTCCTTGGTATGTACAGAGGTAGTGGATCATCAGAGAGGTTAGGTGGTCTGTCAGAGGCACAGCCTGGTCTCAGATGTACCTATTCCCTTTCCCAAGCCTGTGGGTTTACTTACTGTCTTGTACAGGGTTACAGCTTCCTCACTGGCCAAATATAGCTTCATACGGCCCCTGAAGTTGCTTCTGAGTCAGATTTGCTGCTTCCAAATTTGACTGGAGCATGTCCCTTCTCTGACATGTCCTTAGTCACTTCCCCAGAAAAACCATTTCCTGTCAACTCATCGAGAACTGTGAATTTAATTCAGGCATAGTCACCAGAACTTGGGAAATGCCTGTCTTTATTAGGATTTGGAGAACTCAAAACAATCAGATGAAGCTACCTGTCCTCATGAGCACCTTCCATGAAGCATGAGCCCTGAAAGAGTTATGCTTCTTGACGTTCCCCACTGCAACAAGCCTTCTTCCCCTGGAAGGATTTAATTTCATGCACAGAGAGCGATCTTGCGTGGGTAAGGAGAATGCACTCTCATGTCATTCAGTCATGTCTGAGATTTCTCTGCTTCTCCCCAATGCTGGAAAAATGATTAATTCCTTGGGAAGGAAGCCAAGAAAATCATGAAAATAGCAAAAATATTTCGACTGCAATTGTAGAGCGCATAAACTTGTCAGTGGAGTGATGCGAAAACTGTTGCCTTGGCTCTCATTAGCAGTAAATACGTTATGTGTGTGTGTGTGTGTGTGTGTGTGTGTGTGTGTGTGTGTGTGTGAGTTGTTGCAGTCTGGATGGTCTGGAGACCAGCTGTGAGCTCAGGTAAGCAGAGCTTTAGAGAGAGAACATTCCGTGCCCTCACTGAGCTTCTTGGCTCAGGGATCTAGAGCTCTTTGCCAACAGTATTGATTGGCTAATATGTGTTGAGTGTTCCCCGGTGTGGAGCGTACTGGGGTACTTACAATGTGTGACCTCTGGATGGCATTGTGGAAGCTGTTTCCAGAAGCACGCATGTATTATACACAGAAACAAGAACAGGAATGTGTTCTTTCAAGAACAGCGATAGCTCCCTTAGATGAACATCCCTTAGGGTGTTCAGAGCTCTCTTCTCGAGGCTGTCCAGGAAATATTTCTTTTAGTCTTCCCTTTACCCCAGCAAGGGTTACAATCAGGATTCCTAACTGCACTATTTAAAGTTTAAGGAGATTAAGTGTGCTATTTACTTTTCTCATCGTTACAACAAAGTATCTCACCAAAGCAACCTAATGAAGGGAAGGTTTCTTTTGGCTCATGATCTGAGAATACAGTCCATCAACATGGTGTCGTGGCAGGAGTGTGAAGTAGCTGATCACATTGCATCTGCAGCCAGAAGGCAGAAAGATGTAAATAATGGTGCTCAGCTTGGTTTCTCCTTTTCATCCAGTGTGGAACCGCAGCCCATTCAATGGTACCCCCACATCCAATCTTTAATTAAATCATCCTAGAAATATTCCCACAAACACACCCAGAGCTACGTTTCCATGGTGATTCATAATCAAGTCTAGTTGATGATGAATGTTAACTCTTACTAATATCTACAGAAGGCGATAAAGCCTGGAGGTCCTGACCTACTTAGCCAAAGCACTAACCATTGTGTTTCAATGTCTTCCAGAAACAAAGAAGGTCAGAACTAAGAGTGGGATTGTGACTTGATGGTTGAGCTTTTGCCTAGCATGTGCAAAACTCTAGGTTCATTCTCAGCACAGCTACAGAAAGGGGTATGGGACTTCCTGTTTCCTGATGCTTGGCTTTCAAACTACATGTACAAGAGCCTAAGGGGTTCGTAAAGGAGTTGCAGAGGAGGAAACGGAGTGGGTTCTTTCCCACCCTGGCATCAATCTGAACAGGTTGTAATCTAAGTTATAAAATCAGTGTTTGGAAGTCCTGTAAGGTTTCCCTTAGAAATATGATTCCAATAAAAGGTAAGAAAGGAAGAGATTTGGAAATTTGGGAAAAGGCATCTCTGACTTGTTCATTGTCTTCATTTATTGCAGAGACCAAAACATTCCATGAAGTGCCAGATTGCAAAGATATTAGTCTTTGAGATCCATATATAGTTTCAAATCATGTGCTCTTTATTTTGTTTGGCATAAACACTTAACATATAACAACACATTCTTCATTCACAGACTATACAAAAACAGCCCACAAATTGCATGTGGTTCCGAAAGTGTAATTTGTCAAGCTCTGCTGGTAAAGATAAACTCAAAGTTCAGAGAAGGGGTGTGATTTGTCCAAAGGTAAAGAACTTAGAGTTTTCAAAGTAGTTTAATTGGCCTTCATTACCAAACTGAGTGGTCACATGCTGACTATGCACTGACAGACCAGATTCAGTGTGCTTTGTGTGGAAGATGCTTGTGTACAGAATAAGAGGATGGATGCACTCGATTCTCTCTGCAGTTCACAAGTGACAAGACTTAGATGCTTAATAAGCTACTCCGCACTACCCAGAACCCTCCGCATAGCAGTACAGTACATAAGTCATCGCCAAGAAAGTGACATTTTAAAATGGTGGGTACAAAGTAAGCAGAGGGAAGTAATTTTTTGACAGATCCACACCAAGAGCAGGGGCAGGTTTGATGAATGTCTGGGCAGAAGGATCTATTCTTCGCCTGAATGAGGAATGATTTTGAATCTGTCCTGAGGCTGCTACAGGCAAGATTTAGTAACATTCTGTCCTTTTCCTTTTGGACAATGTCCAAAGCTTTTTAACCCTGTCATTCAGTTGTTTCTGGAGTTTGAGAGCTGACCTTACTGGCTAGATGCATGTGTCTTTCATAGAGTTGTCTTGTATGTTGTCCCTTCACTGGGCCTTTAAGATCTAATCTAGACTGGATTTTCTAGAGGAGCAGAGCTAGAAGAATGTATATACAAAGGGACTCTACCAGAATGGCTTACAATTGATATGGGCTACGTAGGCCAACAATGGTGATCTATATATACTGGAAAACCTGAGAACCCAGTAGCCACTCTGTCCATGAAACTGAATGCCTGGCAGTGGAGGTCTGGAAGATTCCTGGAGTGAAAAGTACGTGGGCAGAATCAGCCTCTCTTGAGGCTTCTGTTTTCAACTCTAAAGGTGCGTTCCCAGGAGCACCCCAGCATGTGAACTGCTGATGGTCTGATGGAGTGTTGATAGAAATCGTTTTAGTTTTTATCCAGCTCTACACTCTATGGCCAAGATTGGTGGAGGGGAGGAGGTGATGGAGACTATTCAAAAACAGGCTTCTTTCTTTAGTCATGTGTGGTGGCGGCGGGCAGCTGTCATCCTTCGAGGGTGTGAACTTGCAGTTGGCAGGTGACCAAGAGCTTGCTCTGAGACGATGTCTCTAAGGTTCTTACGTTCAGATGTGACACTTAGGTGATAAAGCAACACAGTGTGTGTACCTCTTCTGCTTCCCAGCATGGTCCATCAAACTGAATTCCCATATTGACTGTGCTCTTTTCTTTTCCCTACTGGCTGCAGGCAGAACTCCCAGAGTGAGTTTGAAGGTTGTATCTTGAGGATGGCAGAATCCCCATCACTCTGGGTCTAAACCAACTTGCTGTATTATCCAAAATGGCAACTACCAGATAGGTATAGCTGTTTAAATTTCAAGTAATTAAAACCATTAGAGTTTCACAATCATAGTAGCCACGTATCAAGTTTGGAGGAGCTGCCTGGAGCTGGAGGCTACCATATTGAACAGTATAGATATAGAACATTCTCTTTATGGCCCCAAATTCTTTTAGATAACTATGCTCTATTGTATTTGAGCTTTTAAAATATTTATTATTTATTTTATGTGTACGAATGTATTGCCTACATATATGGACATGCTTCTATGTCATGCAATGCCTGCATAGGTCCTAAGAGGGAATCAGATTCCCTTGGAACTGGAGTTACAGACTCCAGTTGTCAGCTACCATGTGGGTGCTGGGAACTGAACCTGGGTCCTTTGCAAGAGCAGCCTGTGCTCTTAACTGCTGAGCCATCTCTCTAGTCCTGTATTTGAATTTTTATATGCACAAACGCTTACCTTCACTTTCATAGTTGGTGTATATCTACTTAAACATATGTTGGGGCAGATTGACAAATGATGTTTGTTGATCCCTAAAGGAAAATATTTATTGGGTGCTATATTAGTAACATTTCTCATTAGTCACTATTACACAATATGTGAAAACAAAGCATGTAACAGAAAGAAGGGCTTACCTTGGCTCACATGTTGAGAGACTAGTTCATCATGGCAGGAGAGTATGATAGCAGAATCATGAGCTAGCTGGCTCACTGCGTCAGAAGTCAGGAAGCAAAAAGTGTTGAATGCTGATGCTCAGCTTGCTTTGTGTTTTATATTCAGCCCAGAATCCCAGACCATGGAATGGAGCCACTCACTTTTAGGGTGAATCTTCCCATCTCATTTAACCTAATCTAGAAGTACCCAGCCAGAAATGTCCAGAGGTTTTGTCTCCTAGGTGATTCTAGATCGTGTAAAGTTAACATCAATATTAACTACTCCAGGTGCCTAACATATGTCCACACTATTCTAAAATGTGGGATATGTCAGTGAAGCCTGTAAACTAAATTGTGCACCATGGATGAACTCATCGCATTAGGAACCTAGTTGACAGGATTTCTTTAGGCACAAATCCAGGCTGTTCTTGTCTGTAATAGCCCATAATAGTTTCTTCCACCAGTTCCAGTTCCAGCTGCATTCTAAGTAGCTGACTCTGAACCAAGACCTGATTTTCAATATTCAGAAGATGAGGGCAAGGGAAAACAAGCCAGTGAGCGTATGACCAGGATCATCATGTCGTGATCTTCCCAGAGCCTTTGTCCACTGCTATTTTGAATGTCTGCTTTAGTGGAAGCATTCAAAAACTGCTACTTCTGTCCTCTTAGTCAAGGCATCAAAGACAGGAGAGAGATAATAGCTTCCAGAACAGACGAATGGTCCAAGTGACAGTGGAGAATCAGAGAATCTGTTGCCTCTCTTAATATGTCCTCACTCCTTTTTACACGGTAGAAACTTTACACATCACGTCTCTACACATTCATTGTTTATCTTTCTTCCCCATCGAACTGTACATCTTAGGGAAAAACCATATTCCAGGGGTGTGACATGTAGTTTAATACAATAAATATTCATTCCTAGTATTATAGGTTGACAGTCATTCAATCAAATCTTTCTTTTTTTCCATAATCTGAAGTAATGAATTCTAATGTGTAGCTCATGAAGCACGGCAGGTATAGAAGTTGATAGAGCCTTAACATACAAAGAGGTACAGGGCCGAATATGTTTGGGTGAGGTTGCGTCAACTGCCCTCCAGTTCCCTTGCATCCCTGACATGGTAGTAGATCTTAAACTATAGTGTCAGGCTCATTAGGACACCTGGATATTATAGCTTGGATTTTCAATCCCAGTGCTCAGGAGGCTGAGGTAAAAGTGTCAGGTCAACCTGGGCTACATAGTAAATTCCAGGCCAGCCTGGACTGAAGAGTGAAATTCTGTATCAAAAACACCACTCCTCAGAACTAATGATTGAGGAGGCATGGGGTGGGCCTGAACATTCTCTCTTGTAACAAAGTCTCTAGCCATTCTGATGTTACTGGTCCAGCCATCATCTTTCGTAAGCCACTGGGGAGGTATGCTTTTTGACTTGCATAGAAAAAAAATACCTTTTCCACCACTTCCCAAATATGTTCTACTAAAGGTCTTTGTAAATCTAGAGCTCTGTCTAGCTTGAGGATACTGACCTACTTTTTACTCAAGTGCCAATGAATTATAAATCAGTGCATCCACATTTTAAAAGGGACATCTGGACAGAGAACTGTTGGAGACATAAACAATGATCTGCTCTTGATAGAATTTAGACCTCTTTCCAAATAATAAGGACAGAATTTGAAGGTTTCAAAAAAATCAATCAGTCTTTATTGTTACAAAATTGATTTAATCTCAACCTATACTGCTTGGGAAAGAACTGTTTACAGCACAAATCATTGACATGACTGTTGTTTAAAGCAGTTTCCATGCCTCTGTCTGCAGCTGTTCCTGTTTAAATACACATAGCTTGGCCCTGGCAGAAGGCTGCTTTTTGCCTCTTGCACTTTCCTGTGTTTTAAAATGTGTTGTTCATAACTCTTCTAACTTCTAAGTATTTGGAAGAACAGATGTGGACCTAAAGGAATAATCAGCTCTTGCTAATATTGCATAAGAATGAAGAGCTGCATTTGGGTCTCTGTGCTTGAGAAGCTTGGAATTGCATGCCTTGCTGCAGCACTAGATGCTCTTATGCTTGGGGGAAACTGATTGTTCAGCTGAGTGCTTCTGAATTTCCTGGACACTGTAGGTAATCTACCTAATATATTGGAAATAGTTCTTGCCCCCATAGAAATGTGGAGCTAATGTGAAACAAGCCATATATAAGAGGTGATAGAAAAGAAGTTTCCAACCTTATTCAAATTTGAATAGTATCTTAAACAAGTAAACCAACACTCAGAGTCTCGAGGCACCTCACAGAAGAGCAAATAGGTGATGTCAGAGAGTATGTACTTTTAACAAGTTCCCAAATTGATGCTGATAATCAGGTAGACTTGGAGCTTGGGTATCTCTCTCTCTCTCTCTCTCTCTCTCTCTCTCTCTCTCTCAAGGGCCACAGCCTTAAAGAAATCTGACTCTCTCTCCTTGAGAAGCATCAACTGTTAATAA
The DNA here is from genome assembly GCA_035773235.1 of Eospalax fontanierii. Lineage (NCBI taxonomy): Eukaryota > Metazoa > Chordata > Mammalia > Rodentia > Spalacidae > Eospalax > Eospalax fontanierii. The sequence continues at coordinate 12,270,757 of CM069546.1, forward strand.
TCAGATTTGAGGACTGTGAAGCCCTCCTCTCTCCACGCTAGAGAAACTTTATATATCTTAAAACACCTTGATTAACTGAATCAAGCTGTGTTGTATATGCTGTTGCTTTAAGTTCTTAATGCCAATCATGTGTTCTGTATTCACCCAATGCTGTAGGCTATGGTATCTGCTCTCGGTCCTGGCTTTGGGGATAGGAGAGCTGTGTGGGGCCTCCATAACCCAGCAGCACAGGGATGTCTCACCCAGAGACAATCTGCAAACACATCCAATAGACAAGGAATGAATTGTTGAAAGCCTAAACTTAGTGATAAAGCCAGAAGTAATAAAGAGTGGGTCCAAGTCAGTTTTCTCATTTAAGGATGTTTTGAGAACCTTACTGTTGTCAGATACATGCCAAGCACAGGAGAGATGACAGCAATCAAACAAGTCCTTCAAAGACCCCATTTTTAAAATACTGAGAGAATAAAGTATAGCCTAACAATTGTACTTTAACCATTTCTAAGAATATAGCAGTTCAGTGATATTAAATAAGTTCATATTGTTGTACTAGCATGAACACCTTCCATCTCCTTGTGAAATACTATACCTGCTAAACAAGCGTGAATTGCCTCCTTCTCCAGCCCCACACAATCATTGTTCTACCTTCTGTCTGTAGGAATTTGACTGCTCTGCATGGAATTTTATCCGCATCACCATTTTGTGTCTGGCTTATTTTAATTAGCACTTTATCTCTGAAGTTCACCTTTGTTGTATGCCCATCTTTTTTGTGATAGAATATCCCATTGCATGTGTGGATCTCATTTTTCTTACCTGGTCACCCACGGATGGATGCATGAGGTGCTTTAGATATCTGCTTGAGGTCATGCTTTTCCACACTTCCGGATGTATTCACAAATAGATTTTCTGGAACTTCTATTAATTCTATATTTCATTGTTTAAAGACCTGCACTGTTTTCCATAGCAATGGCGGTATTTTACAGCCTTGAATTTTGGCAACATGGCAGAAGTTATCCCTCCTAGACGGATGCTATAGATAACTGCTAAGAAACTTGAAGCTTGACTACCTTGGTGTCACATGGGAGCTCCCGGTCACAAACCCACAGCCCAACTCATCACCCTTCCTGTTCATCCACCACCCTCACTGAGGAAATCAGAGCAGAGGATCGTATTTCAGCTTTCAGAGTCTGCGAGCTTGGGGTCAAGGTGGCCTGTAACGTATCCCCTGGAATCACAGTTTCTCAATTTTCCATAATCTTGTTGCCATCCTCCAAAGGAAAGGTTTGTGGTTTTAGAGAACTCTGTTAAGGTTAAGCAAAGGCCTGAGGCAAAGGCACTGGGGAGTTCTAATCTCGACTTTGCTGCGGATTGTGAGGCAGCCCCAGGCAGACCATTTAACCTTCCCGGCTCCTCCAGGGTTCTGCCTCACTGTGATGGCTGTAATGGTCTCCCTCTGGGGCCAGTGGTAGGGAATACATAAGAACAGGCAAGGTCTTTTGCTGGGTGTTCACTCAGCTGCAAAATTGTTGAACTTCTTTGCTCTTGTGCCTTTGTGCCTACATCCAGAACTGCAGTCCCCTGTCGCAGGCATGTAGTCCCCCTTGGATGCATTGTCCACTGCTGCATAACAATTTATCTAGGTTTTGCTTCATCTGAAGGCCTTAAAGTTCAACTTCCGGTCTGTGGATGATGTTTCTCTTTTTTTCTGAGTTTTCAGGAGGAGGGTAGAATATTCTGGATCTCTTCCCTGGAATAGTCAGAATTGAGCACAAATAGTATAAAGCAGTTCCCTCCATTCCCGTGACCGGCCCATGTGGAGATGTGTGTGGTGTCCACACTCTTTGATGCAGAACCCAGAGCTTGGTGTTGGTCAAGAAAGCTCTAACCCCACAGAAAGCACTAGATAGGAATGTGGAATCTCTGGAAGGTTTGGAATGATGCCAGATGGAAGGTTTTTCCACATGCCTCCCACACCAAAGACTCTTGAGATGATGCTGTTGCAGAAGGGATTTTGAAGATGGAGGTAAGGCTTTTACTTAGTTGACTGTGAGCCAAAGGAAAGTTGGGAGGATGAGACTGCCTTCCTTACATGAGTACAATTAAACCTGAGCTTTTGTTGCTTTTGATTGTCCACAAGACAGGCTCTAGATCGAGGAGGCAAACTCTGGTCATGTCTGTGAGGGAGTTTATAGATTGGGCTGAGGTAGGAAGATGACAGAATGTAGGTAGCACCATTCTGTAGGTTGGGGTCTGAGACTAAACACAGGAGAAAGCAAGCTGAGGACCAGCACTCTTCTTTTGCTTCTTGACCATGGGTGTACTGTGACCAGCTGCTTCATGATCCTGCTGTTAGTGACCTTCCGGCCATGATGGGCTAACTCTCTTCTTCAACTAGAAGCCCAAATAAGCCCGTCCCCTGCTTCCTGTCAGGTGTTTGGTCACAGCAAGGAGAAGAGTAATTGACACCAGGGCCATGCTTAGAGAAAGCCAGAGAGGGGGTGTGGTCTGGGGAAACCATGCAGAAAAGACCCAAGCATCTCCTTAGACCTTAGAGCAGTGGTCACAATTCTGAACCTGCTTTCCTTTTACTGTAGGCATCCGATGCAGCTTATAAATCCCCACCTTTTGCTGTGTGTTTTGAGTCAGGGTCTCCCTCTGTATTCCAGCCTGGCTGAGAACTCACTATGTAGCTGAAACTGGCAGACGCACCTTCACCTCAGCACCCCAAGGGCTGGAATTAGAAGTATATGCCTCTGTACTCCTGGCCCATTTTTTATCTTGTTTATCCAGCTAAAATCTGAATTGGGAACATGGTTTCAAGTCCCCTTGATCCCCTGTAAGCTCAACCAACTGCCTGAGACCCAGTGGGTGCTCTCACATACTTTACAAATTGAGAAATAAAACCACCTGCCAAAAAGCCACTCAACATACCTACTAGATAGTTATATACTCCTCTCATGGACAGATAGTACCTGCTGCCTTCAGCCATATCTTTTCCAAAGGAAAAGAAATATTATAAGACCACTGGGCATAAATCCCTCTTTCAGAGGGAGAAATAATTTTAGTTTCAGTTTGTCTGTGGCTGAAAGATTGAATGTAATGTGTTCAGCCCATGGTCCGCTTGGTAGGCATTCTGTGTAAGGCAGGAAATAACTCAAGATATTGACACCTTGGAGATGGCATGAGAAGGGTTGCTGGTGTCAGGTCCTTTGAGCCATCCTTCGGTGGCTTCTCAATACCACAGAAATCACCCGACATCTCAGTGAGTCACAGCAGACCCTTAGCCCATCTCAATCAGCCCTGTCCCATCCGGCTGCTGCCCTCTGCAGGCACTGTCCGGTTTCCTTCACCTCCTCAAAGCTTCCCAGTAAGAGGTGAGTTTCTTCCTCCTTCCCTTTCATTTAGTGATGTTTGCATTTAGCTTCCAAGATCTGCTTCAGTGGCTCAGCCTCACCTGTTCTCGTGGACTTTGGGCAGTTTTGACTGCGTGTAAATATTCTACAAGTTATCGCACATGATGACACTAACAGCTTGGTGACATGGACATTGTCCCTGTTTCAATAATTTGGAGCTAAGGCTTACAGACTTCAAGCTATCTGTCCAAAGTGTTCTTGCTACCACGCCGGCACATAAGCCTAGGATGGTTTTAATCCAAAGCCAGTGCTTATAATGACCAGGTTTTTCCTTTCAACCTCCACCTTCTCCTGCTTCCTGGGTCTCACTGTGTTTGTACCTATTGTCTCTAAAGAAACTGTCATTCCCGTCTGTGTTCAGTGGTTTTACAACTGTCCCCTCTCACTGAGGTAGGGCCCATCTTTTCTTCATCCTGACACATACTCCCTCATGACTTGTAAAACCTGTACGCATCAGAGGTTAATAAACGAAAAACAAAACATTGACCACAGAAAGAAGAATCAAAGGAAAGAAATATCCAAGGGCAAGTCTAATGAATTGTTTTAAATTTTCCTTAGTGAGGTCAGCACTGGCCTCACAAAGACTTCCTGAGCTTGAATTTTTGCTTTATTTAAGGGAGAAGCAAAATGGCCAGGGGAAAAAGTCCCACAGAGAACAGGAGAAATGAAGTCACAGGGGAGGTCTGTGTCTTTGCAAGGGGTATGTGTGTGTCTGTGTGAATACATACAAGTATGTTTTACCCACGTAGGTACAAGGCCAGAGGTTGACAGGAGCTGTCTCCATCAATTGCTTCACCACATTTTTTCTTAAGACAGGGTCTCTCACTGAGCCCGGAGCTCTCCTTTTCAGCCAGACTGGCCTGCCAGCCAGCCCCAGGGATCCTCCTGTCTCCACCTCCCAGCATTGGGGTTACAGATGCTATTTACAGGAGTGTTGGGGAGCCCTGCTCAGGTCCTCATACTTTCACAGCAGGCACTTCACCCTGGAATCCACCTCCCCAGCCCTAATGCCTATGGTTCTCATTAGATCATCGATGCTTAATAACACTTCTTTAAGGCATACTGGATGAAACTTGCTTTGTGCTGTTGTAGAGTATCCAGAGGAAGATTTTAAGACATAGCTCGTGTTTAAAAACATTCCACCTCAGAGCATAATCTATAACAGATGCAGAGAAGCATATGACACATTCTCTGAGGCAGAGAGTGACAGCGTGATATTTAATACTGGGTTTAGAAGTCTGAGCATCCCCTTCAAGGATGGCATTGCAGTGGAGAGCTGTTCTCAGTGCTATCAGCAGCCTCATTTCAGTATGACTGTCAAAGATGAATTTGAAATTCCAAAACACGTCACGGCCTAATAAAACTTAGTAGTTCACCATTCTCTTAACTCTTCTGTCTGTCCACCTTTGTGCATGAGTACCTCCTAGTGAGTTACACATTTTGCATGGAATGAGGATATTCAGTAAGAAATAGAATGATGCACCTGTCCTACGTTCTCTGGATTTGGACATAAAAATGTCACCACAGAAGCAGCATGGGACATTTCGTTTTCTCTTCTGTTTCCCATGAGGGAGCCCACATTGGGTTTTGTCTGTTCCTCATGTCTTGTCTTTGTTCCCCAGTTATTCTTACCTGCCTTCACACCCATCATATCCACAAAGCATGTGTCTAGCTCTTTTCTCCTACTATGGTTTGACTATGAAGTGTCCCTCCTGTGCTGAATAGGCTTGGTTGTCAACTTGACACACCTGGTTGAGAGAGCTTCAACTGGAGCATTGCCTCCATTGGACTGACCTGTGCCCATGTCTAAGGGGCATTTTCTTAATATATGAGTGATGTGGGAGGGACCAACCCACCATGGCTGTTGCCATCCCTGGGCAGGTGGTCCTGTGTTGTATAAGAAAGCAGGTTGAGTGTGGATCAGGAGAGCAAGTCAGTAAGTAGCATTCCTCTGTGGTCTGTGCTCCGAGTTCCTGCCTTGGCTTCTCTTCATGATGAATTATGAATGGGAGATGTAAGTGAAAAAAAGCCCTGTTTCTTGCCAAGTTCGTTTTGGTCAGTGTTTTTATCACAGTCATTGAAGACAAACTAAGACAGCCCCACAGACTTGTGTTTTGATCCCTTGGTCTCCAGCAGGTGTTGTTAATCGGGGATGTGATGCAAACTTTGGAATGTAGGGCCTAGCTGTAGCAGCAGGACTTGATGTCCTCCATGGCCATTTCTTCTTTTCCCTCTCTACTTCCTGGCTACGCTGACGTGAACAGCTCTGCCGCTCCATGCTCTCCTTGCAATGATTCTCTGCTTTCTCAAAGTCAGTGCAGCCTGCCTTCCATGTACCATGACCTCTGAAAACATGCGCCAGATAAGAAATCCTTCCTTTAAATTGTTTCTAGCAGGGAAACATTTTCCATCCTAAAGAAGCAGTGCCTTCTTTGCCAGGCCCAGCCCTGGCAAAGGGATGTGTGTCAGTGAAGATGTGTAGCCTAGGGGGTGAGAGTGTAGGGTGAGGTTCACGACTAGCCGAGAATGATTTTACGCAAGTCCCAGGGCTTTGTTGTCTGTTTCCACATCTATGAAAGGAGAGAATGGCCACCTTGTTGCCTCTGTGTCCAGGCTCTGTGCTCAGATAATGTTTCCACAATGAATGGGACTTAGAGTCTCCTGGCAGCAGGAAAAAAGCATACTAGAGAAGAAACTTGTGTCTTCTTTACCCTTTAAGAAGCATACTTGCCTTTGACTCTGGTGTTCTCCCTTTGCTTTCCTGATGGTCTGGCAACATTGCTATTCATGGCCATGCATCCCATGGCCCATAACAAGCCCTTCTTCTTTCTGTCTTTCTAAACCTTTCTCCTGAGGGGTCCCAATGACCTGACTTTCCAATCTTACAGTCTTTGTTGAAGTCCCACTCCATGCTATTTCTGGAGAAATTTATATCGCCGAGTCTCTCAGCTCTGAAACAACAATAAACATGCTTCTTTTTTGTTCTGTGCAAATGAGGGCTGCCTCCCAATTTCCATTTAAGATCATACAGTGCTTCTGTTTTCTCCTGCTTTGCTCCATGTCATAAACTTTGAGCTGGTTGCTACTTTTATTTGCTAAATGCCCTTGTCCTCATCTGCAGGCTACTCCTCTCCTTTCTGTTTGTTCTCTTGCCTTTACTTCAGATTCAGTAGACAACTGAACCTGCCAAGCTTCAGAATAATGCTGTTGTGAGTTTGGCTTTCCTCATCAGGAATAGGAACCATCATTGACAATATCAAAATGATCATCGTCATCATCATCATCACTATCATTTTCATCTTTGTCCTTATTCTGCCTCCAAGATTTACTGTAAAGAGCAAACAGAATAATGGACTAATAGTCCTGTTTATTCATGTACTGAGTAAGTACTTGTCACATGTTAGCTATATTATCCACCACTCCAACTCCCTCATTAAGTTCTTTTTACTGGAACAAGTGGCTCTGATCTCCTTTTATCCTTAGATTTCCTTTAATCACCCCTCCTGCAGTACTTTCAATCCTTTGCAAAATACTAGATTAATAGTCCCATTGTATGGTGTGAAGGTTTAGTAAATGGTATGTAATCTGTACAATATACGCTTCAAATTGATAGACCTTAGTGTAACCTCCTTATTCTGCCCCCCTGTGAGTTAAGCCATCCTGACATGGCTTCTAAGATCTATTATGATGTTAAACTACCTCATCTTGAAAATCGAAATACTTAAGGCTACCATGCAGGACTGGTGTGGGAATCAGAAATACGAATTCCTAGCAGAGTGCCCAGTGTGAAGTTTTCCCTGAATCAGGAATTGATATCACAGCTTTCACTCACAGTTCTGAGGGCTTTGTGAGACAAGTGAACCCACAGTTGAGCCTCCGTCGTTTCTGCAGCTCCTCCTCATTATTACCTTTTCCTTTTAGTTCTTTCACAAGCTGTGTGTCCTATGCAAGGAACCTCTGCTTGCTCACCATCAGCCTGGCTGTCTTCCTCATTCACCTTCTGTGGGGGTCACAGAGCTCTCTTCCTCGTCCTTTTCCACCCTGCCTTGTTATCCCAGGAACGGATCAACTTTCCCCTCATGCAGTGAAAACACGCTAATGATTGTAAGGTGCTCTCTAAGCTCCACCTGCTCTGCTGTTTTTCAGTAGGGCCCCTCTACATTACTTCTATAAACACGTTTTCTTCACCCCCGGGTTTAGAGACTGCTTTTTCTTTGCTGTTCTGTTCCCCCTCTAAACCAAGACAATTATTCACTGACCTCACAATAGGAATTATTCAACTTCTGCTGCTGTTTCTTTGGGCTTTTTGTGGTGTGTATGTATGTGTTTATAGGTGTCCTCATGTGTCAGAGAGTAAGTGTGTGCGTGTGTGTATAGGGAGGCCAGAGGTGGATATCAGGTGACTACTATTTCTCTCTACTTTGTATATTGAACTCTGCACTCACCAGCTTGGCTGTTCTAGCCAGTTTGCTCTGGGGAACTCCAGTCTCTGCTTCTGGAGGGTTGGGGTTTACAGACAGGCTGCCATGCCTGCCTGATGTTTACCTGAGTGCTAGGAATTGCCCCCAAGTAATGTGGGGCAAGTGTGTGACCCACTGAATCAGCTCAACCTTGTTTTAAAATTTAACTTCTATTTAAATGAGCATCTAAAGCATTAGGTTTCATCCTGTCATTCAGATAAAATTTATTGCTGAGTCTCCTGTCTTCCTCTCCCACCTCCTCCTGCCCACGCACCACATTCCCTTTCACTTTCTTATCTGTTCTAGGTGGATTTGCATGGAATTCACAGCTCATGCGCCACCATCTTGTCCTTAGGTTGCCCCATTCATTGTTTCTTGCCTTCTGCACAGACACTTTTTTTTTCTCCAAGAGGTTCCATCTGCTTTGCGGAGTTAGCTCATGACTCATCCCTTCCCCCTGAGCCACGTAAACTGTCAAAACAGAAGAGCCTGCCTGTGGTAAGCGAAAGCAGAGTTTTGGTGGAGCAGCAGGGAGCTGGAAATAAGCTCAAGTCTGTCAGACCTTGGTTCAGGGGCACTGTCCTCCAAGGCACATTGAGAAATCCGGTGGGAGAGACTCTGCTTGTATGAAAGAGTACAGTGTTCGGAAGCCAGAAATTCCTGTTTCAGATCCAAATACAACCTAGTTTATGGCACATTATTTAACTTCTCAGAATCTTTTTTGTCTGATTCCATAGAGTAGAGACAGCAATTCCTGCCTTGGGGGCTGTTATAAGATTAAAGGGGACTTCAGCTGGAGCTCCTGGTATTAGTATGAAGCACAGTACCAGGTAATGTCATTCAGTCTCAGCAAGTGCACGAGTGTCTCCAGCCATCCACCCTAAGAGAATGCAGACATCATTTGATGAAAATGCAAAAAAAAATGCAAATAGCTTTTCAGCCAGATCCAGTTCAATTGTAAAATCGTGTTTAAAATTTTGGATTATTTTACTATTCTTCTGTAATAGGAAGGGAAATTAGTAAAATATACACATGTTAGGGCTAGTCTGTTCCTTCCCCAAAAGCCAGAAAGAAATGTCTGAGAATTATTTTTCTCTATTTACCTTAATTTATCAAGAGCTGATCATTTTTTATGGTCCCCAAAGAGGACAATTCAACAAGACACCTGAGAAACCAGCTAATAAGCTTCAGTTGTGTTTTAAGGGTGGACCTTGATAGAATGTTTGTTCCACCTTTGTATTTAATGTTTGTCTTTTTAAACTCACTTAAGGGTCCATGCACTTAGCTCAGTGGTAGAGAATTTATCTAGAATGTGTGAGTCCCTATGCCCAGTTTCCAAAAGCGCGTACCCACACCAACATTCTCCTCAAAACTTGATCTAGGAAAACTAAGTAAGGGATAGTTATACAGAACAGGAATCAGGGTAGCACCTGACTGAACTCATGCAGAGAAATTCTTCCTTGTAATGTTTGTTCTTTAATATGGCAAGTAGTTATTAATTCTCTGTGTCAGGTGGTGTCCATCATGGTGACAGAGCATCCCTGGCAGGATTGATTCCTGTCCTTTTTGCATTTGTGGCCCAATGGGTTAAATGGATAAGCAAGTGACTGTGAGTAACCACAATAATTCTAGTATAAGAAGCGAGCACTGAGATGGAAGGCGTGAGAGATCCAGGGTTAAAGGAAGGCCTTGGAAGAAAGGGATGGCTTTCAAGCTGAGACTGGAGCCCTCTTGTAAGAAGGTAGTTGACTATGTCCTTGTCACTTCAGCGAGGTTGTTAAATAGGGATATGGAACCCAGGAAAGATTAAACCAAACATGTTTCTTCAGACTACGAAGGCATCTTACACCTTAAACCTAGAAGCCAAACTGACTATCCCACCACTGAGGAGTGAGATGTCCCTTCACATCGCTGATACCTTATACTTCTCAGAGAAGCTCTTCAATCATGTTGCTAACATGCACCTCATTCCTGATCCTTCTCACTGTGTAAAACAAATCCTGGCTCTGCAGACCAGGACACTTACCCTTCTCCTTGGACTGCGGCTAGACCATTGGGAAAGGAAGCCTTTTTATAGATGCAAGTGCCTTTGCAAAGCTTTCAGCTGTTACAAGGGTCGAGGCTTAGAGATGGAGTCATAAGGATTCTTTCCTTCCAATGATGCTATGCACCCAGAAAAAGAAGCCATTAAAACTTAGACTAATGCAAAGTCCCAGAGCTTTCAAAAAGGCTGAATTTTGAGCTTCCCTTTGTAACTCATTTCTTCAAAGTATAATATGGTGTCTAGGGAATCCCGTTCTAAGGGATTCAGGAAATAGTCAACACTTGATTGCAGTCCCTTAAAATGGATTTCTTGTTCATCTCTACCAGGCTCTATATTTAAAGATGTCGTAATTCCTCATTTCTAGAAATTTAGAAATTTAACCCAGAAAAAATAATTTGAAATGCTCATTATTAGGATACAAAAACTTGTAAAATTCAGTGATGTGAATCTTTTGATCAGACTGAGGTAAAGTCAAACACATGATCATGAAAGAACCCTCAGTACAAGACTGATGGTAAATGAAAGCGATGGAGGGGAGCTTGGCTAATCATTTGTCCAAGGCCAGGCAGCGAGTATTTTAGGCTTTGCAGGGCATATGGTCTCTGCTGCCTTCTCTGGTCTCTGCTGTTATAATGTGAGAACAGTCACAGATATGTAAACAGTGAGTGTGGCTGTACTCCAGGAAAGCTCTGGGTAACTTTCCAAAACAGGCAGTAGGCATGCGGGACGTAGTTTGAAGACCCTGCTGTAATGTATATAGGGTGTGAAATAATTTGTTGTAAAGCATTTAAATATTTGGAAAGATGTGTACTGAGTTGTTTAATATTCATTATGCTTGAAGCCTAGAACAATGGAGTGATTTCAGTAGCATTTGCTATAGCATAATAAGAAAAACATTGCTTTCACAACCCACAGAAATAATGACGGGCATTACCACCTTCATGGAAAAGCAGATTTTATAACAATTGTGGTCCAAAGAAGTAATTCTTAACTATGTTTTTAACCATGTCCTCAGGGTGATTGCTGGCATTTTGTTCTCGGGAAGCAGTACACAAATGCACAATTAAACTAATGAATTTTTTTGCAAGCGATTCTGGGAGACCTAGGGCTTTGAGCCTTCTCTGCTTCTGAGCTACACCCCCCAGTCCCAGAGTCATTTAAAACAAGAGCAAAGTGCAAATATTTCCAATTATGGGCAAATTTTCAGTATGTAGGAGTGTCCAGATACACAATGGAAGTCTGACTTCAGTTGTACTGAGGTTTTATTTAGGATATGGATCTTGATGCAGAACTTCAGGGCATACAAAATGTAAAGTCTGATAAAATTACAGACTGTGCTTGGCCTGGAATGTCCATGTGGCCTGAGACTGTCATAGTCAGAACTCCTGCAAGGTATTATCCTGCGTTAGAAGGGAGCCTTGTGTTTTGCTTTTGTATTTTGCACCAATGAACACAAGTAGATGTATGAGACAGTTTACCTTAGAGTTCCTTCTGCATGGCTCTCTCTTTCTTTCCCTTGACTTGTGAGAAAAGAGAGAGACACCAGAGCTCACTCTCTCCACCATATGACAACACAGGAAAAAGGGAGTCTCAGACACTCCCAAACCATGCCAGACTTTGACCTTGGAGTTTTAAGAAATAATATCTGTTGTCTAAGCCACAAAGTCTGAGGTGTGTTGTGACAGTAAACAAAGGAGATTAAGACAGTAGGCAAGCTATTCCCTGAAAACAGCTGGTAGACTTTAAGTAGAAATGTGTGTGTGAGAGTGTGTGTGTGTGTGTGTGTGTACAAGTGAGTCATGAAAGTAGGAGCTGGACTGGTTGGGAGAGAAGGGATCAACAGAGGCAGGAATGGGAACTAGACGGGTAATGAGGAGGGGACACTGAGCCAAGGCACTGTAGACAAGTGAAACACGCCCAGATAAAGCATGATCGGACTTCAAGTAATCCACCGCCTTCCCTGGCTCCCGGTAAGGCGTGCCCGTAGTCAAGAGCCAAAGGTATTTCTCTGGCATTGTGCATACTCAAGTGTTCACAACGATTTACTGATGGTGAGAGGCAAAATGCTGTCTTGTTGCTTCTGGTATTGTTTGCAAATGTGAAACAGGAATGAAAATAAGCTTGTGGCATTTGGAACAAAGGTAAAAGCAGAGAAATTGAGGGTTTTCTTGGGGAAGAAGATGGAGCAATTCACTTGAAACATTGAAGCTTTGCTGCTTTGTGTGTGAAAGGTCATGGAAACATTTTCTCAAATAGCTTCTCCCTCTGACGTGAGTTTCAGAGGCTTTGTCCCCTCCTGTTCTCTAATCCTGCCACCACAAAGGACTTTTTGTTGACAAGGAAAATCTCAGATGATGACATAAAATTAAAAGTGCATTTGGCTTATGCGTCAGAGTTGTATATTTCTGACTATTACTAGTAACTTAGTGATCCCAAATCAAAACAAATGGATTTTCTACTCCTTTAGATTGCTAAAATTTGAATAGGGGCGCATAAAGTTGACTGGCAAGGTTATGATGATGAAATTAGTGTAGGCCAGACTGCAGAGAGCATTGAAAGTCATGCAGAACTTTGGGAAGACAGTTCCTATCTGGATCCTCAGGATCCTCCCTGAACAGTGAACAACCTTTACCTGATTCTCCTATGGGTCTCTAAAGCAAGGAAGAACAGAGATGGGAAGCAGAATGCAACATCACACAGTCAGTTACTCATGTTGTTCAGCCCCAAACACAGAGCTCGCAGGATAGCGGAACGTTTGTGAATTAATAAATCTAGCTATTGAAGCCCAGAATTCCCCTCCTAGACATTTGTCCAGCGTGGCTGAAAGGAGGAAAATCATGTGTTCAATGATACACTTTAGAGAATTCAACATAACTGTTGAGAGTAGAAGATGAATCGTGCTCAAATAGAAAAACCGTGTGCTTTTCCCAGCAACCTGATGAACCATTAGGCCTACACAAATGCAGTGTTCACTTGCTTATCCATAATTCTTTATTTGAAAGTGCAAAGACAATGATAGGCTTTCTTCTGGTTAGGGGTAAGTTAGAAGTCATAGCTTCTCTTTGTTTAACTGCTATTCAAAATCTCCTGGAAGGAGACTTCAGGGAAACAAAATGTTAATGGGTGGGGGCGGGGTTAGAATGTGTGGGTTGGTACACAGGAGTCAGGGAGAAGGGAGAACATTTAATAACTACAAGTTTCCTCAGGTTGAGGTTCTTCTTCCACAGTTGTTAAAATGAGTTGTCATGTGGGCCACACTCTACTTTTCTTCTCTTGCTTTCCTCTGAGTGTGACCCACAAACGATGAATTAAAGCACTCATCTTGCTGGGCATAGTAGTGTATGCCTTTAATTCCAGCACTCTGGGAGGCAGAAGCAGGCAGATCTCTGTGAGACTGAGACCAGCCTGGTCTGCATAGTAAGTTTCAAGCCAGCTGGGGATACATAGGAGACACTGACTCAAAAACCAAACCAAAGAAAACAAAAAGAAAAAGAGGAAGAGGAAGGAGGGGGAGGTAAAGGAAGTGGAAGAGGAAAAGGAGGAAGGAGAAGGAAGAGAAGGAGGAGAAGGAAGAGGAGGAGGAAAGGAGATGTATTAGTCAGGGTTCTCTGAAGAAACAGAATCTGTAGAATGAATATAATTATATATATTATGTATAATATATAGATAGATTAATTTACAGGATACAATCTGAATAGTCCAACAATAACAGGATACAATCTGAATAGTCCAACAATATTGCACCACACTAGAAAGACTGAGAATTCGATAGTTGCTCATCATGAAGCTGGATGTCTAAGCAGTCCCAATCTAGCCTGATGGATTCCCGGATCCACTAGTCGTCTTTAGTCTATGTCAGAATCCAAAGAAGCTGGTCACAGCACAAGACAGATGCACCTGTGAGACAGAGGAAAGCCGCAAAACGCCTGAATTAGTCACTTTTCTGTGGCTGTGCTAGAAGCACTGACCAAGGGAACTTACCAAAGGAAGATTTATTTAGCTTACAGTTCCAAAGGGACCAGAGTCCGTCATGGTGCGGAGGGGCACGGTGGCAGAGGTGGCCGGAGTAGACATAGCAGGTAAGCAGAGCAGGACTGGAGATCTGACAAGGCTTAAGAACTCTCTAAGCCCATCCCCCAGTGGCATGCTTCCTCCAGCATGGCCACACCTTGTAAGACCTCCCAAAATAGGCCAGTCAATTGGGGACAAAGTGTCTGAACACTTGGAGTCTATGGGAGTTCCAACGTTCTCATTCAAACCACCACAGAAGAGGAGGAAGGAAGAATCATCTCGCCTCAAGTCCGGGCAAGAATTTCAGCCTTCACAAGTCCTTAACCTGATTGACAGCAGAATAATAAAAGCATAAAACAAAGGAACCAACACTACTGTATAGGAGATCACCATGAACAGCAATCCCCCCTTTCAAGGTTCTTTCTCCAGTACAATTACATAGGGGTGAGAGCTTTAACATGTGAATCTGGGAGTGGATTGGTGCAATTCAACCCAGAGCAGGTATATGCATCCAAACTGAATTGTGCTGCTCTGGATCTCAGTCATCAGTGTGAATACCCTTTCTCGGACCCACCCTTTCTTATATTGGTTCATAAATAGAAGTGCTCCTCACCTTCTCCCTGCAGAGAGGCTTATACTGGATTAAAAGATTCTGGAAGGAATAGAGTAACTTCCTATCAAGAATAAGAAGGAGAGAAGACCACGTATTGACCACGTGGTCAAGTGGACGTTCTATGGAAATGAGCCTCGGTATTGGGGAATGCATCTTCCCATCAGGATATCTGTGATTCAGATATTATCAGTAGTATGTATTATGTGCTCACAGAAGAAGGGAACACTTGGTTTGGTGCCTGCATAGGGTTCTAGGCAGCGCCCCCAGTGATTCAGAACCATCAGCATCATTTGCGGGGTGCCATCCTGCCGCTGACTGTTGGGCAAACACAGCATCTAACAGCTGCTCCTGTAGTGAATTCAAACCAGTGGTTTGTCTGTCTCTGAGGGGCCTCCCAGGATGCCAGGGTGCTTGGAAAGAGGTTTCCAACAGCCCTCTTGAGAAATCCCAAAGATCATGTGTTTATGTATGCCTTTCCTGGAACTAAAAAGAGAAAGGAAGATTATAACCTTACGTCCTTCCTTGGGGAACAAGGGCCCTACCTCTCAGGATTTCTGTGTAGAAATAGGACATATTCTCAAACAGAAAGTAGTTGGATAGCCAAAAGTATAGAATATCCAAAAGTCAAATCAACTGAAATGAATGTCTGCGACAGCTGTCCACATAGGAGCATCTGTAGTTGGAGATTCATGGGCCGAGGTAGATTCATTCCCCATAACATCTTTGTCTTGGAGCATTCCCTGGAGCTTCTGGTTTCTTGCTTTGGAGTTTACTTTTGACATTACCACTTTTTGCGATTCCAAATGAAATGAAATCCCCTGTGGTTTGCTTCTTTTATACATGTTGATTTAAGCATTCTGTTCCCAGTGAGACTTTAGAGAAACATTGTGAAGCAGCTTGGATGCTTCAGAATGAAAGACAGCTTCATTCAATGAACAGCTAAGATGAGCATCTCAGCACAGCGTGGGGGACGATGCTTCAAACACGTGCACATTGCATGCATATGTGTTCTTTTATGATTTGACCACTAAGAAATTCAGTATACATCTGAGTATTGACCACGTGGAAGTGGCTAAAACAGACATAGCACTCACAATCTGTCCCTTAAAGAGCAAAAGATAGGTGAGTTTTAAGCAGAGGAATGAGAGAGATTGTCAACAGAAATGTTGTCATCCCTGATTCTCTGTCTTCTGAGATGACCAAGAAAAAGAAGTTCAGGAGCTGGAATTCAATTGGCAAGACACACAGTTCTTTAGTCACTGACCTCAGTACCACTGTTGTTTCAGAATCAGATATACAGCGTCTGAAAAATAGTAATATCAGCATTCAGAATAGTCCCTAGAGGCCATTCATAAATCAGACAAAAAAATGTAATATTGCTGCCCCACTGTCACTGGCGACCTGTGAGGTACAGATAGATGGCAGTGGCTTGGCACTAGTTAGTCAGCAAGAATAGGTAATAATTGGAGCAATATTTACCAGCTTTCTAAGTGGACGACAAAGGTCAGAGGAGTGTGTTAGTCTATGAGATTGATCTTCTACTAAACCATTTAGAAAATATCAGGACTGGACTTTGGCTCATTCCCATAGTTACAGAACAGATTGGACATTCTGTCTGCATTAGTGATTGTTACATCTGTTTGAGTATATACCAGACTTTGGGAATAGACCTGAAGGCTAACACAGTGGGTTATTTCTTCTTTGCCTTTGCCCAGGCTAACTCCAGAGGAGAGAGCAAAACATAGCAGAACTCTTGTGATATGGTTCTGTCTCCACGTATGGCCTCCTCTCCCGAAGAATTGCAGACTATTTTCTCCTCACTCTAGTACATCCTGCTTTGGATTCCCCAACCTTGGTCCATGGTTACATTGCAGAAATACCTACTTAGACTTTGCCCATTTATTTTTACATTTTTCTTTTCTTGAAAATGTTTGTTTTTCTTCTCTATGCATTATCTATATTTTACTTCAGTGACTCTAGAATACTGTTATTGTCTTGATAGTTTATGTGCAGCCAATATTTAAATAGTAAATGAATGCTGCCCTGATTAGCTTTCATTCTCAACTTGGCACAACCTCTGGTCATCTGAGATGAAAAACCTCAGTGAAGAATTGCCTAGGTCAGATTGTCCTATGAATATGTCTGATGATTAATAGATGCTGGAGGAGCCCACTGTGGGCATCATCATCCCTAGGCAGGTGGCCTTGGGTTGCATTAAAAAGTATGATCCCGGGAAAGAGGTAACCAGAAAGCAAACCAGCAGGCGGCATTTCTCTGTGGTCCCTGCCTTCAAGGTTTTGCCTTCAGGTTCCTGCCGTGATTTCCCTCACAGTGAACTGTGACATGGGAATGTAAACCAAATAAACCCTCTCCTGTCCAAGTTGGTTTCGGTCAGTGTTTAATCAGAGCTGCAGAGAAGAAAACTAGAACAAATGCTTACTATATGGTATTACCCCTGAAGAAACACACCATTTAATAGATAGAAGAGAAACTGTCTCAGAGGGGCAGCACATATGAAATATGCCAAACATGAAAGAAGGATCAAATGAAATTTGGTCTAGTGGCATTTTTTAGTAAGCTTATACTCTTAGGAGCTTGGAGGACATTGAATAAATTCCCTGGAATAGACCAAATAACTCGTTACTAATTTTGTATGAATTTCACAGAACTGTAAATTTCTTTGTCTGATATTTCTATACAGTTTGTGTAAAGAGCCATCTCAACTGAAGCTGCATTGTAATTTCAATTTCTGCTCTTCAAAGAGCCTTCCTTGCTTCTCAGCATGCTAGGGCAACTATGTTGAGGTTTGTGCTATAGGAGGCTCACGAAATATTTCCATCAGGAGTTTTTAAAAAGATCCTTTGCTGTGTAATTACCATAACAATTAGCTTCAAGCTATAGTTACTGTCTCATATCAATGAGAGCTCTCCTGCCTGCAAGAAATATGTTGCTTCTCAGTAGAGTTGACAAGATAAAGAAGCATTTGGGATACATTGACTCTGAAATGGCTATCTGCTGGCACTCCATGCTTCACAGTCCTCATGAGATTCAACTGTAGTCAACTGACATTTATGGGTTTTAGGATGGAGACTGGGGCTTTCCATTCAGCTCAATCGGATGTCTGCAAACAAGCGTCTGTTATGTTTAAGTTTCCTGATGTCTTTCTTTCAAACCTGTTATTTCTCCTAAATCAAATGCTTACTTCAGCAGAGCCTGAAAAGAAGAAAAATATATATGTAAAAAATCAACTCCAAATGGCGTCAATGGGATGCTTTACTGAAAAATGTTATAAAAAGGCAAACAGAAAGTATAGAATGGAAATGGCCTAATTTCTCTCATGCCCTTTAAACTGTTATTAATAAAGATGGTAATAACGCAGCCTAGATTACACAGTGTGTTCAGGGAATTCAGTTAAAGCATCTTTGTAACCAGGTTGCAGAGTTTTGGGTCATCTAGAGAAAATAGCAGCTCTTAGACTTTATAGATTTGTCTCATGACTCTGTGTCTGAAAACTTGATGTCTTTGGATAAATTGTAGATTCCAGATTAGCTCTGGTTTGGCTGTCTGCAATCCAGGGTACAGTTAAGATTTATGAGCTTTTTTTTTCCCATCCATTTCTTGGTATTCATCGAGCTGCTAGTCTGTGCCTGGCACTGTGTAAATCCTTGGAGGTGCACGAATAAAATCATCAAAACCCAAGCCATATCTTTGCCCTTACAAAGTTTTCTTCTAACGGGGAAATAACAATGATTAATTTCATTTTGTATCCCAGAAGTCTGGCAAGCAAATACCATTTGAGATTTAAGTGAAAGAAAGTCAGACTTCATATTATGCATGCATTGAACAGCTCATCATTCCTCCTGGTATCTTCAGAGATTCTCTGAGGAAAGGTTCGTACCTTTTTATTTTTCACTTCTGGCTCTGAACTCCTGCTCTCCCTACATTCATGCTGTTTAAGGATTTTCTCTTTGATCAACCAATAAGTCTCTCTTCTGTATACTGAACACATCTCAAGTCCCAGAAAAGATTGTCAACATAAGATTATGGGTTAAGGACATAGGAATTTGAAATCATAGATATAGCTTACATCACAAATAAATGTTTTTTAAAAAATTATTAATATGTGTTCTAAAACAGGATCACACTATATCCCTGCCTGACCTGGAACACTATATAAATCAGTCCCCCCTAAGTTTAAAAGGATCCTCCTGCCTCTGCCTCTTAAGTACTGGGATTACAAACTTGTGCTACCATAGAAGGTAAAAACTGTCTTTTCTTATGAGAGGTTCTTTGACTGCAGTATAATTAGAAATTCTCTGTGATTCCTGAGGTCCAACTTTCCACCTCGATCACTAAGCCCTTCTCTCAGCCAAGTACTTGAGTTACCTGCCAAACTCCCAGTGATCTGCTGAGTACTATATAGGCTAAGAATTCCTGAACCAGAAGTTCAAAATCCAAAGTGCTCCAAAATCTAAAACTTTTAAAGTACTGACTTGACGAGGAGAAAATTCCTTGGTGTAGAATTTGTTTCATGCCTAAAAGGGAAAGATCAACAAGAAGTAAAGACAGACAAAGGAATTAGTGACATGAGGCTTCATTTAGGAGAAACCCTGCAGAGGCAGTCCCTGAAAGAATCAGAACAGAAGGCTGGGGGACATGGCGGTGCAGGCCTGTAACCTGAGTACTCAGGAGGTGGAGACAGGTTGATCTCTGTGAAATTGAGGCCAGTCTGGTCTACTTAGTTCTGGGCCAACTGGTGCTACAGGGAGTCCCTGTCTCAAAAAAAACCAACCAAACAAACAAACAAACAAAAAACAACAACAAAAAAACCCACAAAATACAAACAAAAACGAATCAGAGCCCTTCCTTCCTTTATAACCTGGAGTAATAATACAGCAGAAAGGAGAGAGGAAAGTTGGCCCGTTGCTGGGGGTAACCAGTGAGTAGTCACTTAAAGAATGGTAGGTGATAGATAGCTCTTGTGGTACGTGGTCTCCACAGGGCAGGGAAAGCAAGAGTCTGTAAAAACAAGATACTTCATTTGCAGGAACCAGAGCCCCATAGTGAGGGGAATTCTGTTCAACCAAACTGGAGAAGCTTTACAAAATGGCATTGCCCTGGAAAACAAAAATAAATGAAAAAAATAGTGTTGTAAAATTACTTTAGTCTTTGTACAAGACTAGAGTATGCCATTGATAGCCATCTCAATTCATGTGCACATATCTATAATTCCCTCCTCCCCTCCATTCTGAATTCAGAAAATACTTTTAATTTCCAGTATTTTCAATACATGATACTCAGCCTATAACAACTCGTGTACATGTCTATCCATCCTATTTAGAAAATCCCTGGAAGCTGTAATGAAATTAACATACGTTTCCTCATCTATTGGACTGTTCTGGATGCTTGCCTCTCCGGATGGCTGGCTCATCTACGTGTTATTCTATCACCACTGGCAGTATTCTTCACAACAGTGACTGACTTTGGCAAGCATAGTTCAGTAGCTGTCTGCCCAGGATGAAGGAAGGCAGGCACACATGGGACTCTGTGCTCTCACCATGTCGTCCTCAGGCTGGCCTCCATAGTCTCCCAAGTGGAGATGTGGCTCAAAGATCCCAACTTGAGAGGAGAGCGGGTGACAGCGAAGGCAGACAGGTCACATCTCAACAGCCATAGAATTTGAATTGCTAAGATGGCCCTTAAGTAAATGAGAGCCCTCCACAGCACTCTAGCTTGTCAGCTGGAACCAGAAGAGGCTTCGTTCACAAGTTATAGCTGCTCTGTGAATTCTTCCACTGACTCCTTTTTTGCCTTTGGAAAGATTTCCGATTAGGCTCTGGTTTAAGGATAAATCCTAATACCCAATCAGTGACACTTTAACAGGCCCAGTGCTTGGGATCAACTTGAAATGACAGCATGTGCCCTCCAGAAATTACAGAGGTAAGTACAGTCTGGTATTATGCTGGGTCCTGGATTCCCTGAGTGCTTTTGGAAATGTACACCTTCCACCCACTGGCTCAGACTGTTTTATCAGCACTTTACTAATGTGGTTTCCGACGAAGGTCAGAAAGTTAAACTTATCACCCAGTAGCCAGGGTTGATAGTTCATATCTTGATCTTATCACCGAGCCTCTTTTTCCCATTCCAATTGCTTTTTGAGGACTTAGAACTGCTCACTTGGGGGAAATAGTTGCTGTGCACAGGAGCCTGAGTGAAAATAAAAATCAAGTTGTATAAGGTAAAAACAAAATGTTCAAAGCAATACTGCAGTTTGCACCTCAGGTGTGGGTTTTGACCCATCCATTTCTGTCAGAACAATCTGACCCAACCCTTTTGTCTTTGGGTTTGTGGCACAAACATCAAAAGAAAGCCTGTCTTCAGACAGGTGACTGTCAGAGTTAACCTCTTTGCTTTCTTCACCTTCAATTCAAATACAGTTGATGGCTAGAGCAGCCCAACAGCTTTGAAAGGAATATCTGCCTGAAATTGAAAGAGGTCCCTGAAAGTCATCAAGCACATCGATGCTTGATTTGCATTCACTAGAAAGCTCCCAAATTCGTGAGCATCTTCAGCTTGGGGTCCCAGGAACTTCAGACATTTACAGTGAGTTTGACTCTGTTGTAATGAAGTTTCTGGGCCTTAATGAAGTCCATCAGCATCTCTGACCTCTATCACTCTAGATGCCATTAGCAAGCTACCCTGACTAGTGAATGATCTTTAGACGTTGTCAAATGTCTCCAGCATTGTAAAGTGCTCCTTTGTCTCAGTGAAGAACCATCTATGTGAAGTGAAGTTCATTTTCCTTTTGTAGCTTACAGGGAGAATTTGAAGGAAGTTGTGTACAAACTGACACTAAGAAATCTCCAAATCATGAGTGCTGGGGTTCTGCAGTGTTCGCACATATGTTGGGTGAATTATTTGGACATAAAACTCAGGATTTAGTCTATCAAGCCTACTTGAGGCTTCGTTTTACCAGGAACCTTAAATTACTGCAAAGGAGATGGTAAATTGACAGAGGGAGCAGGTTTGCTGAAATCCACACACATTGGATGTGAAGGTTCAGCGTCCTTTGCTTCATTTTCATTGTGAGTGTGGCAGTCTTGCACAGTTTGACACATAGAGTAACTGATTAAGTGAGGTAGGGAAGACAGGCTGTCAAGGAGAACCCCACACAGTTCCCAGCCAGGTACAGGCTAGCATCCAGCACCCTTTGACCAAATCTCAGCTCTTTTCAGTCTTTAAACTGTAGTCTTGTCAAGTTGCTTGGCTACTCTATGCCTCAGTTTCTTCATTGGCAAGGTGGGGATGTGAAAAGTGTATGTATTATGATCCTATTACAGTCTACAATCATTAATATTAGCCCAATTGTTATTGTGGTATTACATGAGCAATATGAACTAGATTTATCTTGGCTCTCAGGCTCAGAAAGTTGAGTTAATCCTATAATTACATTCATTGACTATTTTTATTAATGATCCAGGGAAGGCTCTTTTGTTCCCTCCCTCCCTCCTTCTCTCTTCCCTCCCTCCCTCCCTCTCTCCTTAGCATACATGCTTAGTGTACAGTTGTGACACTGTACTGTATGTTATATGTTCTTACTCTGTTCATGGAGATGGAGGCTCACACTGGCCTTGTATTGGCACATCTTACCTTCCTAGTCTCCAGTTCTCCAAAAAGAGAGTCATCAAGAATGTTCTCACTCAGAGGTGCCTAGAGATACAGGCAATGGATGTTGAGGGAGGGAGAATCTGTTCTCCCCAGGGACTAGCTCCTTGAGAGGTTATCTAACTCCAAATGGGCAGCCCTGAGCGCAGGCACACAGGAGCTCCACTGAATGGACTCAGTGTACGGTATCTGAATATCTGTAAATACATGCACTTATATGTAATGGTAATAAGGACAGGGACAGAAAATTGCGAGGGAATGGGGGGCATGAGAGAGCTTGGAGGGGCACCAGAAGGGATATAATAATATGAAGACTATATTCATGTAAGATGGTCACAAAAACATTTAAAGAGAATTTCCTCACTCCGAGGCCCTAAAGGTGTGTATGAAGCTGCAGTTAAGCACATAGCACTCTCACATTTCTCTGCGGAACAAGCAGACATAGGAAGCACGGGAAAACTTCCAACATTCTGATCCTGTTGTATTAAAATCAGTTTCCCAGCAGAGCTTTTAGGATCAAGAGAAATGGGCAAGCATCTGTCCCTAGCCTGGGAGCTGATTACTATTAGGTAAGGGAGAGTAGACCTTATTTAATGGTCTTTAGATATGCTGACTAGACTCCAGTGGATGACTTTGTACTGAAAGACATCTGGGTATAAATGATTGACTGGATTGGACTTAACATGTATGATGGAATGCATGAGGTCTGATGGGTGGAGGGGCATAGATGGAGAAGGGAGTTTCCATTTGATTAAGAACTGTTGTATGAAATGTAGAAAAGCTAATAAAAAATTAAGAAATCAGTTTCCCACAAGTCTGGCAACCACAACCATATTCCAATATGACAAAAGTGGTAAGTATATCTGTCTACAGCATATACCTGTTTATAAGCTGGATGCTATGCTGGATAATGTTTGTCTCAAAGACCATCCTCCAGTTCAGTCATAGCAGAGGAAGACCCACGGGATGCGGCATAGAGCCTCATTTGTGGACTTGATGCTTTTACCTAAGAGGATACTAAGCACAACCAGAAAGTGCATGGGGCGAGGGCCACAGGAAATCAGGTACAAGAATCCAGTCTTCCCACAGGAAAGTCTCACGGAAGTTGCGATGGCACCTGTGAATTGCTGCCTACCAGGGAACATCACTTTTAGTGGGCCTAAGAAACATGAAATGTGGAGACTTCTGAAAGGAAAGCGGATGCTGAGCATAAACCAGGTTGTTTGCACAAGCAGAATCTCATTCATCAACTCTGTGAGCAGCAGAACTTTCTAAATCTGTTTCTGAACTCCAGGAAGTGGCCAGCTTGAGAAGCAAGGATTTCAAAGAACTGCAGTCTATCTTACATATTTTACTTGCCTTATTTTTTGGTACACACAAGAACGGATAATATTCTCATTTCAAAATGAGGAAACTGAAGCTTTGAGAAGCTAGGACATTTTCTCCAGATCTCAGAGCTTAGAGAAAAAGAGCCAGGACTTAATCAGACCTCCCTGAAGTCAGCTTTGTAAAAACCACCTTCGTCTTGACATCCTCTCTGCAGTGAATTTCAGCTTCAGCTCCTCCCCAGTAATTAGACATACAAGATTTGATAATCTCCACTTTCCTGGCTGAAAATAGCTTGACCTGTCATTTTCTAATTCTGGAAGCAGTTTCTGGGAAAAACCTTAGGGGACCCAATTGACTTAAGTGCAGAATGTGGCTACCGCTGTAATTCTGAATGAGGGATATTTTTCTTAAACTGCTTAGATGATGGGTATTTTGAACCACAGAGAGGAAAGTGAATATTTTTTATAACTCAACTGGATCTGATGACACAAGTCTGCAATCCCACCTATTCAGGGGACTGAAGTAGGAATGGAGAGTTAAAGGGTTGCCTGAGATATAAAATGAATTCAAGGCCATCAAGACCAGCCTATCAAGACGACCATAAGTTACTTGCCAGACTATGTTACAAAAAGTTAAAAATAGGGGGTGATGGATGCAGTTTAGTAGTAGAGTGCTTGTGTAGCATGCACATCACCCTGGGTTAAATGCCTAACACTGGAACACACACACCCCTACCTCTAAACTTAGGTTAATATTAATAGTTCTCTCTCTTCTGAGTGAGAAAGAAGATCCAGTCTGTGCACTAAGCACACTATGTTCAAACTCCACCTCATAGATAAAGACACTGACATTCACAGATGTTAAATATCATCTTTCTCCTCAATGGGAACAGGGATTTGAGTCATGCAGACATCAAAGCAATGGCTCAGCTACATGCTTCCTTCCATAGCAAAACACTGCTTTAGTGGTGAACGACAGGGGCCTGGGTCACTTACTTCTCCTTCGGTTGGATGTGTGTTTGGCGCAAAGATCTTTTATCTATGTAAGATGGAAGATTCTGGGAGCAGGTCTTTCGCCACAGGAAGCATTGTGGGATTGCTAAAAGTGTCAATATCAGTTGGTTTTTGTATATATAGGTCTCAGACCTCCAGTCCCTCCATACAGGTCCTTTCCATGAGTATCCTTCCTTATAGTTGCCAGAAAACTACATATCACTGCACTGACTTTATTGTTTCTGAATATGAAATGGCATAGGAGAGATACTTCACAGACATATCAAACTAAATGTAGTCATTCATTTTTCCCGGCTATCATAAAATACCCAAGGCTGTACACTTATATGTGACTTACAGATTTTTTTTGATGGGGTAGGGGAGGGCGTGAAGCAAAAGTCCATAAGCATCATTCTGGCTGTGGCGGGGACCCAGATGACACTATCACTTCATGGTGGGAATGAGCAGACAGCAGGAATGTGGGAGGAAGCACTCGTGAGGGAAGAAGGAAGTCAGAGCCAGCAGGAGCAGCTGTGTACCCCAGCACTAGGCTTGCCTCTCAAAGTGCCCATTGCTTCTCAGCATCAGCTCACTGCAGGCAAGGTGCCCAGCACTTGAAACCTTTGAGCGTTCTACAATCAAATCTCATTGCCTCTGATTGGCAACCCTGGAGTAGTAATATATCAGGCCAGCAAACAGCCTCTGTTATCAGGAATTGCTAAATTCCTCATGGCTAGGCCCAAGCACCTTTGCAGCTAAGCATTTAACCAGGGTCACTAAAGTCACTCGCACAGGCAGAATGGAAGGTCTAGTCTCTATGTGGTTAATGCTAGAACACTGTGACTGGGATGGTCAGAAAGATTTGAATGGCACCTCCTCAATGATACAGATGTGTGTAATCTGACTAAAATTTCTAAGATCTAAGAAAGTGATGTTTTGGTGTTTCACAACTTGCCTCATGTATAAGATGAAAAATTAGATAAATTTTCCATAATACCCCAGAGTTTAGAGGGGAGCGATAGGTCCCCAAATACACTCTGAACCTCTGCAGCCAGAAGTGCAATTCATTAGTGAGGAACTCCTTCCCCCTCCAAACTTACTGAATGTTTTATTTTTCAGCTCTTGTCATATTGGCCCACTTAGGAAAGGGTAACTATATCAGGTAATTGCAGAGATAGTATTTAATTAGTTTTGGTTGCAAATCAAGGTATTTGCTGCAAACCTGGCTGGCCGTGTTGATGGACGTTAATGAATGAAAGTGTGTGATTAAAACATCTGTCACTGTCAAACAGGGTCGATTCAGGGTGGAGATTGGCTCATATTAGGGAATGGAATGATGGCCATGGAAAACCAAATTAGCCAAACTTAATGTTTCCTTAATCATTGGGCAATGGAGCTGACAGCAATTGGTCTCAAACATGCACCAATGAACAGTAATGAAGACGCTACCGGATCAGTTTGGCATAGGTTTTTCCGGGCTAATTAGCTAGACAAAAATGTTAATTTAATCAAAGAAACATGTATTCATTAAAGGTGTATAGGGGAGCTGGAGGAGAAAATTGACTCAGCCACAGAGGAGGTGAAATTTTAGCTGCCATCAGGTCATCTCCACTTCACGAAATCACTCCTCCGTTCACAACATCTCTTAGAAAACAGTCTCCTTACACTAAAGCATGCCACATGCTCTGTTTTTCTTCAAGTCTGATTATTGGAAACGACAGCTCATCTATGGTGCAACAGAGAATGAAAGCAAAGGCTTACTCATTTTATCCCCAGAGGATAAATTAATCCCTTTAGAAATGTTCCTTGACCCCAAGTCACAGACTGGCAGAAAAGAAACCATTCTCTGGGATTAAGTAAATTTATACCAATCTGTTCTTTAAACATTTATTTACTTTTGGGTTTGTGCATGTGGAAGGTAAATGCATGTGAGGAACTC
Source organism: Eospalax fontanierii (assembly GCA_035773235.1). NCBI lineage: Eukaryota > Metazoa > Chordata > Mammalia > Rodentia > Spalacidae > Eospalax > Eospalax fontanierii. Next base: position 12,297,220 of record CM069546.1, read on the forward strand.
CCACAGAAGTCAGAGATAAGGGATCCTCTATAACTGGAGCCACAGGCAGTTATGATCTGCCTGATGTGGGTGCTAGAAACTAAACTTGGGTCATCTACAAGAGCTGTACATGACCCTTAACTGCTGAGCCATGTCTCCATCCCGTGCCAATCTGCTGATAAGAAAAATAATGAGATCATAAGGACTATATCACTTGTTCAAGACCATACCGCTCAATGCATGTTAATTTTTGCCCAAGACACAACAGTCCTGATGTAGTCAGTAGAGTATAGCTTGTGAATTAAAAATGCAGTGTTGCTTTGCCCAACTGTCAGTAGGCTGTGGATATCTGAAGATATTTGTTGTAGAGTCTGCACCTCTTATAACCCATTTGTGCTGGTTATTGTGAGGAAAGTGGAAAATCTGTGTGGTGGATGTAATTGCTTGGCAAGGGACCATGACTGCCAATGTGTCAGAAGTACCAGGTGCTTATTTGCAAGCTGGTGCCATACATCAAGGAGTCCCAGATCAGTTTCCGATCTACTCTTGACTACCCCCTTTGCAAGTAATGTGGAGAAACAAGCGTTGCCCTGCAAGCTCTGGCAGAGGTCCCCAGAATCCAAACATGCTGGCACTCCCAACTCGCTAATCCTTTTATCGATTGAACTATTGTCCATCTATTCCTGAATCCCACAAATACTTCTGAAGAGTGATTTGGATCAGCAATATTTTCTAACTTAGGCCTTGGAATTCCCTCTGGGTTGGACAGGGCAAAAACTCTTGGTTTCCAATTATTGCCCATGCTAATTTTTGTCCAAATTGCCTCTCTTCTCCATCCTGAGCTGATGAAATTCTGGACATCTTTGAGAGCACACTTTGACTATTCCTGATTCTAGGAAGATCTCCCTGGCATCCAGACCAGTTTGGGACACCATCAATGTGCAGACGAGCACCAGATGCCCCATTTATATAGCAGCATGCATTCTGATTTAAAACACTCAAGTGCAGTGGTCCCTCATTTGTGTCTTGGATAACTGAGAGGCTGAGGCAGGAGGATCAATTGAGCACAGTAATTTGCCTGCCTGGGCAGCATATGGATGCACCTATCTCTCTGAAAAGCAAAAAGGAGAAATAAGGTTGCTTGCTGGATCACTTACCTCCTGAGTTGAACTCACATCAAAGTCTCCTGAATTGCTCATTAGAAATGTGTGTCCCAAATTTCATCAGAGGGGAGGCAGTATAAAAAGATTTACACCTCTATAGCATGAGGTTCAAAATACTGTTGTTCTCTGAGGTAACAGAAAGACAGACAGGCTCTTGGTAGCAACTTACTGTGTTGCTACCAACAACAACATTCCAGATGTGTTGCATCTGGAATGAACTGCTTCTGATCGTGTCAAGATGAGTCGACCAATTCTCAGGGAATTGGAGTCATAGCTTTCCCAGTACAGGATCCCATTTCTTATCACTGATGCTGTGGAAGCTGAGGAACAAGGACATCTTGGAAGTTGAAAGGATCTGTAAAGATGCCCCGTGGAGCATATTAATGAGGGTGGTCAGACCCCACCTGCACCCATCACATCTGCCCAGGCTTCTGCCCCAGTGATTCTGCTCTGTGGATGAATAATGCTTGTCTTGCTTTAATACCCCACAAGGGAATGGCCAGTTCTTCTAATCTTTTATAAAAATAAAGTATCATTTTATTTTTAATTGACGCATCGCAGAGACACAGTTCTGCAGTGCAGTGTGGTAATTCAGTACCGTATTTAGTGTATAATGATTAAGGTCAGATACTGCTCATTTTGTCAGGTGGAAAACCTTTAAACACCTCTCCACTTATTCTTCATAAAACATGCACTAAATTATTCCGAATGAGTCAAAGCAGATCAAAATTCTCTCCAGCACTCGGTCCCTTGCTGCAGGTACTACAATGGGAGGTTTTGGAAGTCTTAAGAGATGGGCCTGGCTGTAGGGAATTAGAGCCTGTCTTTTCCAGATGTACCTTATCCCATTCTCAAGCATCCTGTGCACAATGAGAGTTAAGGAATCACAGTGAACATACTCCCTGCCACCGTGTTACTCTGTTCTGCACAAGTACATGGGGCCAACCAATCATGAGATGAGCCCTCTGAACCGTAATCAAAGTGAACTCTGCAAGGTTTCCTCTGCATGAGCCTTTAAAGAATGGAATTCATCTTAGAGTACTATTTCTAGAAGAACAGGTTTAACATGCTAGCTTTTTTTTTTTACCGTCTTTAAGAAAAGTTTTTAAACATTTCGTGTGTCTCATTGCTTTGCCTGCATGCATGTAAATGTACCACATGTGTGCAATGCTCACAGAGACCAGAAGAAAGTATCAGATCCCCTGAGGCTGGCATTATGAACAGTTGTTAGCTGCCATGTAGGTGCTGAGAACCAAACCGAGTTCTCTATAAGAGCAGCCATTGCTCTTAACCATTGAGCCATCTCTCTAGCCCCCAACACTACTTTTAAGATATTGGTTTTAAAGCTGCAAAGATGGCTTGGTGGGTAAAATATTTACTCACAAACACCGGTGTGAGGCCTGCTGTTCGAATCACCAGCATCCATGTAAATGCTGACCTGATATGATGGCCCACCTGGCATCCCAGAATGTTGGATGAAGGGCCTGACAGTCTTCAGAGCAAGCCAGCTAGCTAGAGGTTAGGTAACTAGACTAGTTGAATCAGAGCTCTTATTTCAAGTGAGAGATCTTGCTTCAATATATAAGGCTGGGAGTGATTGATAGATATACTTCTTGTCAGCCTCTGACCTCCACATGTACACACACATACACACGCACCCACACCCACCCACACACACACAGAAACTATTTAAAATTTTAACACTACACTCTACATGTAAGTCATATCTTATGTAATCAGTGGTGTGTGAACCATACCCTGGGGTACACATTCCTCTTGAATTTGGTTGGATTCCCTCATCTCCCTACTGTATCCCAAAGGCATGTATTCATAAATTTTCAAAGGAAACATTGTGGTGACCTAAATTAAATGGGACTAAAGTTGCTCGATTAGCATTTCCTTAATTCCTCTGAAGTTCTAGCTGTGGCAGAGAACCTTTAGGAGCCATCTATTTCTAGTTCAAGGTCATGCTCAAAGCTACTTGGCCAGTTCTAAAGAATGAAAGAATTAGCACATGGGGCTAAGGTGGAAATTAACATCCCTTTGTATATTTGGCAAACTGTACAGTGCACACATGCAGTTCTGGTGCTGTGGTTACACAGTGCAGACAGCGTCGCCTCAGCATCCAAAGTCTGCATTGATTTCAAAAGAAAGCAAAGTTCTAGTGACAGATGGAAATGACTGCTGCTTCTCAACCAACACCGATGAGCCACAGTCTGAGTGCTGGTGGCTTAAATGTAGGCCGGCGAGGAGCTGGTAGTTCAGGGAAAACAGGTGATATTTTATGTCATTCTTTGGATGGAAGAAGGTAATACATACGTATTTTCTTAACTTTTGAAAATGAGTTTGGGGCTCATTACTTTTAACCATTATAAAGAGTTGTTTGAGTGCTTCAAACCGTTCTCCACTGTACATTTTCTAGATTGGTGACAGAGCTCTGAGAGCTCTGGATTTCTGGAAAAAGTACATTTAGCAGGACTAAAGGTTTGTATCTAAGTATACAATATAGAGGATGTTTTGGGTAGGCGTAATGCTCATCTCTGAAATGGTCCCATGGTAACTTAGGACTGGCAGCCCATGGATCTCAATGAGGGGTTGTTGGCATTAAACCATATTTGTCAGATTCAGAGACAGTGGGAAATCAAGCATTTGGGGAAGGCATAAATAAGTTAATGTAGTGTTCAGGACAAGCTGTGACTTGGCCTCTGGAAGGAGGCATGTAGTAATCACCTGCAGTAAGAATCTCCACCGCCTCTCCAGTAGCGTCACCGTATGCTCCTGCTCTGAGAGCAGGCATTTTCTGGTAGCTGCTGCAGCTCAAGGACCTCTTATGCTTTGCGGCTGACTCTGGCCCCATTTCCTGTGTCCTTTCAGATAGGCAGTTTGCAGCTAGGAGGGCAAGTTGGGAAATTCAGGGAAGAAGGAAGGATCTCTTACTAAAGGTTGTTTCCACACTCAACAACAAGAAGCATAGAGCTAAAAAAGGGTTTATCTTCCTGAACGAGAGAAAGGAGACTTCACTCAAGTACCGACCTTTCCTGGAAAGCCCTCTTCAGCTGGGCCAGCTCATGCTGTTCTCTTGCATTTATAAAATCCCAGAGTGCCTATAATCTGAGATATTCAACCATTAGACATTGTCTGCCTTCCCTTTTCTTCTCCCCTTCCCTTCCTCCCTAACCTAATGCTGGGCCATCTTCTACGTTTTTAATAGTCTTTTTGAATGTTCTATACCATCCAGTCTAATTACGGTGACCAGATCGCCGAATAAGAATAGAAGATGCAGTAGTAGTGGAGGTCGTGACAGTCATAAACACTTAACATGTACTGACTACATTTTGGGTGGCCAACACTACTGAAACCTTCTAGGAAAAGAAGTGTTTTAATCTTTGATCAACCATATAAGAGAGTTACTGTTAGTTCATCCATCTGGCCAATTGCAGGGGCACTGAAGAAAGAGATGTTAAGGTCTGGCTATGATTCAGAGCAAACACACAGGTCCAACTTCTGTCGGCGTTGCTCCAACTCCTAACTCCTAGGCTTGCTCTTTAGGCTGTGAAAATAAAGGAGTAGTATGAAGTCTTTTCAGAGGGGCCAATGCTGCTCCTCAGGCTGTGCAAAGTATATTTGAGAGACAGTCTTTTTTAACACAGGAACACGGGAAGGGGTGCTGTCTTAGTCCTTTTCCATTTGTGGAAACCTATGCTCAAAGTGGCTGTTAATTGCTCGCTCTTGGGCATCTAGGAAGCACTATTCCTAGTAAGGAACAGTAAGCACTGTTGTGACTGCTATTTATCTGGGTGGCAACCAAATCCTATTTACTTAAAAAGCTTCCTTGGACAAACTTACTCATTTCTTAATAGAATACAAGGCTTGTGTCTGATTTTCATTCTTTATTAGAATAGTGATTTTCTGTATTTTTATCATCATTATCACAGTCATCATCGTCTTCATTTGTGTGTGTTCCTGGGAATTTAATTTATTATTATTTGTTTATATGTCTTACTGAGAACCTAACCCATAGCCTCATGCATAATAAGCAAGCACTCTACCACTCTGCTGCACATTTACTCTGAAGGTACTGTTCCCCATCTTTCGTCATCGTCATCGTCATCATCATCATCTTCATCATCATCTTCATCATTAGTGCTGTGTTTAGAGTCTGTGTGTATGATACGTTTGGAAAAGTACTCCTGTTTTAGCTAATTTCCTGTTCCTGTGATAAAAAAAAAAAAACCCTGATGAAAGCAACTCAATGGAGAAAGAGCTGATTTTAGCTCACAGTTCAAGGCACCGTCCATCCTGGCAGGGAAGTCAAGGCCGTGGGAGCTCAGAACAGCTCATTACGTTGCATCCACCGCCAGGAACAGAGAGCAAGGGATGCCTTCCAGTGCTCAGTTCGTTTTCTCCATTTATACAAGCCAAAATCCATCCGTGGAAGGATGGGCAGGTTTCCCCACAATCAGCTAACATAATCAAGATCATCCCTCACAAGCGTGTCCAGAGACCACATCTTCCAGGTGATTCTAGATTCAGTTGACAATTAAACTGGATCATAACCGCCACCCTCTCTGAAATGTTAATGCTATAGGTATATTCCAGATCTGTTTGTGTGCTGTATGCATATCTAGGCTTTATGCATGAGAGGAATGAAGCATTTTAAGCAGACATAAACAATGTTCAGCCCATGGAGAAGAATGAGAAGGCGCGGGTGAGTCTGTCCTGTTTTAAGATACTTTGCTGTGTACTCCTAAAAAGCAATCCACAATCAAGTTTTGATTGACATCAGAATGCAAGTTGGACGGTGCTCCACTTAGTGCCTTGTGGAATGTCTTGCCTCATTGTATCAGATTGTCCTGGGCGGAAAAGGGGAATCACCAAGATTTGACTTCTGAGCTTCTGACCTTATGGCTTGAGGCTCAGAACTGACGGGAGAGCCACCCAACAGAATCAGTGCTGCTGTTTCTAATTAAGGTTAAAATGTCCATCCTGTAAAGATGAGCATTTGGAAGTAAATGATTTAGGGCCATGTAGTATGTTTAGAGTGTTGTCCAACTGCTGTCTCTAATTCCAGAGCATTTTCATCACCCCAAAGGAAACCCCATGCTCATCAGGCAGCCATTCTTCATTCCCTCTCCCTTCAGTCACTGGCAACTATCATGTGTGTCTGCGTCACCCTGCATATTGTAATTATCCCAGGCAGACGGAAGCACACACTCAGTGGCCTGGTTATTGAGCCTGGTTTTTTAACTTGTCATAAGGATTCATCCTTCAATGTTGAATCCCTTCTGGTGGCTGGCTACTGTTCTTTTGTATGGATTAAGCCAAAGTTTGTTATCTGTCAATTGATGGGCATTTTCGTTCTCACTTGGGGGACGTTATGAGTAATGTTGATGTGAGTGTATGTGTGTGGATTCCTGTGAAGACAAATAGTTTTGGTTCTTCTGGGTGTACAGTGGAGGTAGCTGTCAACTTGCTTTGCACTGGGCAATACTGTTTTAAATTTACTCCAGCGTCGTGAAAGTGTTGTAATTGTTCTGCACCCTTTCCAGCACTGCTAATTCATCTCCTTGTTGGTGACTTCCTAATGGCTGTGAAATGCTACCTCATTTTGGGTTTGACTTGCATCTCTGTAATGATTGGTATTTTTAGTGTACTTATTAACTAATAAGTCTTTGTTGGAGAAATGGCCATTTAAGTATGTTCCTTCTTTTAAAAAAATAATTGAGTTGTTCTGATGCGATGCTTTAAAAGTTCTTTATCTATTCTGGTTACTAGATCCTTATGAGATATATGGGTTGCAAATATTTGCACCCCGTGTGTGAGTTGTCTTTGTATGACTGTTTACTTGTTCTTGAGACAGGGTCTTGATATGCAGCTCATGCTAGCCTCACACTCAGAATGTTTCTGTCTCTGCCACCTGGTGCTGCAGTTGTAGGATGCATTACTATGCCCAGTTCTTTTACAATTCATTGATGATGGTCATTAAAGCACAAAAGCTTTTAATTTGGATAAAGTAAAATCCATTGAGACTATTCCCCTTAGTTTTGCTCTTTTGGTGTTTTATTCAAGAGAAACCTGCATTTTGATAGGATCCTTGCAGATATTATATCCCTAAGGTTTAGAAGTCAATGTAGTGATGTCAGGCCCCATAATAGATCGGATCAAGACCAGTTTTGGCCGGAGTGGCTTTCAGCTATATCTTCCAAATGGATTCGTCATCAGTTCCCCACGTTGAGAACATGGAAGGTACACCTGTAGCAGGTGGAGCTCACTGGTCACAGACATGACTTTGAAAACAAACAGACCTTAGTTTGAATCTACTCTCCCTTGCCATCTCTTTGTCCTAGAGGAAGCTAATAAATGTCTCATAGTTTCTCACTCGACACAGGTAAGATGATGATTCTTTCCTTTTTGAGGATGTGTCATTAATAGTTTAATATATCATGTGACACATAACGCACACTTGAAGAATGCTATCATGGCCATCTGTGTTATTACTGTATTCTTCACCAGTGAGTACATACAGGAAAGAACTAGAAATGAATAATCATTTCCACTTTCAGTGGTTGTGCATTATCTTTGCTCTTCCCCTCTGTCACTGTGACTAACTGAAAATCCGCCATTACTCTAAGATTCTCTGGTTGGCCTGACGAGATGCAAGGGAATTTTGCATGGAAGTCCAGCCTAGGATGGTTCCTTATGTCAGCTCTCTTCAGTTTACGGGAAGCATGTCGTCAGACCTTGGGGGTTAATTTTATGCACTCCCTGAGTGCTTTTCACTCACTCAGGGTGGGCATCGTAGATTCTGGTAGAAGGAATGAATGTAGTTAAGGGGTTCCCAGGCACTGGTTGGGGGTCATCACAGATCTGGAAGGAATGTTGCATGAATAAGAGCATTTTCCTAATGGTGAGATCAAAGCTTCTTCCACATGAGGAGGCAGGGAGCTGCTGCTGGAGAACAGAAAACTTCTGCATCCCGACGCCTGCCTGGGCGTCAGGTACTGTGCATTCCTTAAGGTGATGGTAAAAATTTAACAGTGTCCACAGGGAGAAAACAGTAGAGTTATCTCAGCATGTGGAAGCAGGGTTGTTTTTCCAGATTAGGAGTGATTTTATGAAATTTTCCAAGAAGATGTATGTTTCTGCTCAATATTCTCTCAGCTGATGAGATATATTAAGATTAGTTGAGTGTGCTAAGTGCATGTGTCAGAATTAACAAGTAAAGAATTCAAAAGTAGTCCAAACTGAAGGAGTCTATTGGAAGAGCGCTGGAAAGACTCGGCTTGCACTGTTTGCTTTCAGCTCCATTCTCCACCAAGCATGTATTTCTGTCCATACTGTACATGTGATATTCTGGCTAACTCCTTTCTCTTTCCTTTACATTGTATTTCCGAAGTTCACAAGTCCTCTTTATAACTATGGTTTTTGCTCTTATGGGATCATTTCCATTTTTCTGGTCGCTCATATAGGTAAAAGCCCATTGTATTTCCTAGAAATGCTCTGCATTTTATGTACTAAATATATTTTGAGTACTTAATCTTGTACTGATTACTGCAAGGTACTGGGGATCACAGCAGAGAGTAAGACAGAGAATGCCCTGTCCTTACAGACCATACTGCGTCCTAGTGGAGCCGACAGTGCAGGTGAAAATGAAAATGATCCTCACTTCTCTTTGTGGTTTTGAAGCAAATAGCTGTAATGGAGCGAAAGAGGCCGTGAATCAATTTTAGAAGGGATAAAAACATATACCTATATATACACACACACACGTGTGTGTGTGTGTGTGTGTGTTTGAGACAGGTCTTCCTGTCGCTCCAGCAGGCCTGGAACTTACTATGTTGACAAGGCTGCCCTCTATCTCACAGAATTCTGATGCTACCTCTTGAGTTCTGGGATTAACATGCAACCATGCCTAGCTGAAAGGAGCTGTATTTTTATGCATGTGACTCATTCCTCCACCTTTTTAGGAGGAATTTCTTTGTAATCTACAGTATATTCCAATGTGAGCTTAATCTTGTCAATGGTAGTAATAGTTTCACAGATTCATGATAGAATGAACAGCTAAATTATTGCTGAAGATTGCTTTGTCAAAATGAATCAGCCAGGCTGGGTCTGCAGAGTTTCACCTGCGGGTCATTAGATGGCCTCTTTATCAGTCTTGTCTGGAACTGTGAGTACCTGGAGTTGGAATGGACTCATTAGAAGCTGACCCCCTGACCATCTGTTGAGGTCTGGCTTGCAGGTCTAGATGTTTATTGGGTTTTGGTCTGTGGCCAATTGGGTGGGAATGCTATTCAAGAGATGTGAAGAGTACAGGGTCAAGATGGGGAACACTTGAGATTCCACTTGACATCCGTTTCAGTCTCTAACACTAATGCTCTCTGTGTCCTTGAGAGAATCACTAGACTCCTCCAGGATTCAGTTCCTCGGCTCCAAAAAGAAGGGGTTATTTAGTGTGAAACTGCTTCTAGATTTGACCCCCCTGTGCCACCTCAAGCATGAGACAGTGGGTCAGGGATCCATGAGGAAGCAAGCATAGCTGAACGGCAGTCATGGGCATGAGACTGGGGAGGCATACCTGACTTGCATCTGCTGTTGACCCCAGGTTAGGCCATTTTTCTAGCTCCTCTTCTAGCTATGAAAATGTGACACTTTCTACAAATAGGAATCAAAACTGAGATTTTCTTCAGTCTCAAAGTCTCATCTGAATGAAACAGGTATACTTTGTACCCAGATTTCAATATTCATTCCTCTCTGCTCCCTCCCACCTGCTCCCTTTCCCCTCCTCTCTCCTTTCCTTCCTCTCCCTCCTTTTCTTTCCTTCAGTCATAACTCATCATGCTTCAGGTCATTTTGCTATAACTGTCAGTTTTCTACAACTCCTCAAAAGCCCAGTGACCCTGCTCAGAAAACCACATTCATCCTATCACTTTGGACACACTGCCTCTGTTGAGGTTAGAAACCAGTGAGGCATCCAGATGTGTCCTGACTCTGGGGGCAGCTTGCACTTTCAAAGCTCAGCCTCCAAGAATTCTGACCAAAGGTCCATAGATGATTCCAGGTGCTTAAAAGCTTGCCTGCTTTTGAGAAAGGATTTGCTTGAAAGGTTGACAGTTCCAAACACAGGAATCTTTCTGTACCTTTCCCATTTCTATCCTTACCTCCAGATCTTTCTTCCACACCAGTAAATGTTTCTGTGGTGGAAAAACAAAAAAGATTCTGCTCCTCAGTGATTCTAAATTGTATTTTTCTTTCTGGAGAGATTGTGGTTAATTTCATTATGGGATATAATGGATGAAAGACATTCAGCAAGGAAATGTATCTATCCAGTGTAATTACATCAACATTTTTAAGCTTAAAAAAGTGTTAGAGAAAGAACTCATTTCGCATCTATAACCAAGAATGCCCCATGTGTTTTTACAAGAGTATAATAAAGACATAAATGGGATAGATGGGCTAAGTAGTTTTACAGATGGCAGTTGCATATTAAAGATTAAATTGCTGTCTATAAATAAAACCACTTTTACAGTAACTAGGTTACTGCTTTATCTTAATTTAGGTGTAATTGAGAGCATTAGCGTTCTTGGTAATAGCCCAACGAATGTTCCTGCAGACTGTAAACAGGGCTCGGTGGAATGCTCACTGATGAATGCTTCCTTTGCCACTGAGTGGCCCTCACTGAAAGGTTACCCTGGAAACCTCTGCTTCTAGCCCCTATCATTGACACCTCTTACCCAGAGGAGTCTGGAGAGACTTTAGGGCTGCCCATATCTCAGCTTCTACTACCGTCTGTCCACTGTGTATGTCTTTATTGTGCCCCAATAGGCTTTAATATCCAGTACTGCCCTTTTCTTCTGAACCTTCAGCATTGCTAGATTTGCCCCTAAGTACAAATCCACAGATCTTGAACTTGCATCTTCTTAGTAAAATAAGAACCATAAAGTTAAAATGCTCAAAAATTAGAAATCCATTTTTAAGTGTATTTATTTCCCTTGAGGATAAGAAACAAAATCTTTCAGATGGAAGGGAAAAGAAAAAATATAACCTTGGGGGGCTGGAGAGATGGCTCAATGGATAAAGCATCTGTCATGTGTGAGATGTGGAATTCAGATCCCCGTCCGCCATACAAAAAGCTAGGTGGGTGTTGCAGCCCACCTGTAATTCCAGAATTCAGGAGGAACAGACAGAGGTTCCCCACGGAAAACAAGATGGCAGATTTTGAGTAGTGTGGGAGGCCCTGCCTCATTAAATAGACACTGATTCAGGAAAAGACCTAAAGTTCACCCCACACACCTCCCTCTCTTACACATACACACACACACACACACACACACAATCCTCTACACACATACATGTGTGCCTATACATGGGAGAATATACATATAAGCATGCACTGCACATGCACATATGCAGTATGTGCATATGTGTGTGTGTACATAAATATATGTACGTATATAGAACTTTTCTTTCTTACTGTATTGTTATTTCCTTTCATTCCATATTGGAAACGAGGCCACATATGGTGATGATGTGTCTATGACGCTGCCTTGCCTGGCTTTAAAACCCTTCCTGGACTTCCTACAGCAGGAATTACTCATGTAATTTCTGTAGGCTTTGCTTTCCTGCTCTGCAAACTGACATCATAGTAGTATCTGCATGTAGGCCTGCTGTGCAGATTACGTGGAGACATCTGTGTAAAACTGCATGGGAAAAGCATAATGTCCCATGTGTTCACACTTACCTATTATATTTTAGTGTCATGTGACCCAGAATATTGTATTCATTCCGTCGTCAAGCTTTTGATATACTATTATACCATTTAATGTGCTGGTTCTAAGAATAGGAAAATACATGTGCACAATCTCTAATCTCCAGGAGCCCCTATAAGTATATAACTTCACTGAAAAACAGGAGCGTTCTGTTCTAGTCCAGGTGCTTGGTGCCTGTGCCATGGTTGGCCTGAGAAAATCCCTGCTCAGTAGACTTGTGTGTCAGCAGAGGTCTGGAGCTCCATGCCCAGCACCCCAGAAGATAGTGGCATAAAGACTAGTGTTCTCTAGGTTAAATCAAATTGATTTTATCACAAGAAAACTAGGTGCCGGCAAGTGAAAAGAAGTGCTCCCCAAAGCCACAGGAAAAGTGAAGTGTGTTAAGAGTCTCAAAGGAAAATGAAGAAAGGTGTCTTGAGATAAAGTAAGTTATAAAGACACCTGTACTGGGATGGGAGCGGAAGGGAAAGTGGACATGGTGTGAAGAGCTTTAGAAAAAATTTTAATTATATTACTATATTAAATAAGATACTTAATACATTAATATCAAACTATATTAACATATGTTAATTACATAGTCATTTCATGTGTGTGCATGCATTGGTGCATGTATAGAGATCAGAAGGCAACCTGCCAGTGTCTGTTCCCTCTTTACCATGTGGGGGTCAAACTTAAGTCCTCAGGCTTGGTGGACAGCAACTTTGCCCATTAGGCTATCTCACCAATCCAAAGTGTGAACATTCTTGCAGACCTAAAGTGCGTGGAGGGTTGTTGTGATTTAACAGAGCTAGGGAGTAGTATTGTTGGAAGAAGAAAGAGAAGTCTGACATCCAGCCAGCTTCAGGACTGTGGAGGAAAATGAATCTTATTCAAAAGTCTCTTTTATTTTCTGGTTTTGCAATGTTTTTTGTGATTTCCCCCAATAGACTGACTTTGCTAATTAAATTTATCCTAGGCAACCATTCAGAAATAGAGCTTGTCGTATAAACGGACAGATGGCCATGGTTCTGCCTCCCTTTTCTGGCCTGAAGAGCTGGAGCCAGGAAAGGCTGGCTGAGTAGGAATAACTGGTGCAAATGAGCCTTTGGTCAAATTCCTGGGACGGATTAGTTTTATGAAGATGAGGTAATGTGGAAAAGAATATAAATTCCCAGCCACTCAGCACGAGAGCCCCACCAGAGAATCTCGGAATTTTTGAGTTGGAAGAGCTCTGAGAGCCCTCCATTCTAAGTCCTTCATTTTGTAGTTGGGGAAACTGAGTCTTAGAGAAAGTAAACAAATTCCCAAGGTCACACATCAAAGAGCAGCAAACTTCGAGCTTTATCTAAGGTCACCAACCAGTGGTGAATCCATACTGTGCTTACAAGCATGCTCAAAACACTGGAGGGTGTTAAGTGGAAACGGACATCAGCACTGTAAAGACGGAATAGATTAGTACCTTAGAGAGCCAGCCCGCAGAGAAGTGCGTAGCCTTACAGGGCGTCATGTAGATTTACAGAGGTGTGTACTCAGTGAAGTAAGTTTGCATTTCTTTTACTCACCTTGAATCCTAAGATGGGAAGGCATGATTTGGGGTCATTACCCCTTACAGGTGGATCTTGTAAAATTATCAGTTTCTCTAGTATTTGGACATCTGGAAATGGAATTTCTATCTTTCAATCTAGTACAATATACAAAAAAAGCACTTTTGATATGTTAACACATCACTATTACCAAGAAATAATTTATACTTTCTGATTCTCCAAACAAAGTTTTCCATTCCTGTGTTGTCATGTTATCTCAATGTATGTTCATTGTTCTCCTGCAGTTTGGCATGTTGTAGACTATAAATACTCCAGTGGGAAACCTGAATGTTTAAATATCTGATTCTATTAGATACATTTTCCTTTCTTTTTTTATTTTGTGTGTACTGTTTCTGTGTGTGCATGTATTCTGTGGTAGATGTCATTGTCTTCCTCTGTTGCTTCTCCTACTTTGATTTTGAGACATGATCTCTCATTGAAACTGGAGGTCACCAGTTGGCCAGAACGGCTGGCTAGCAAGCTCCAGGGATTGACCTGCCTTCTCTCAGTTACCGTATCCCAGGACTAAAGTTACAGAGGCACATCACTAGGCCTGGCTTTCACATGGGGATGGAGGATGTGAACTTAGGTCCTCATGCTTGCACAACGTCCACAAGAGGCTCTTTATCCACTGAGTCATCTTCTGAGCTTCACTGAGAATCATTGGCTGAAAACTACCTGTTACCGAGTACACTTCATGCACCTCATACCACATCAGTGTTTCGTTACTGTGTCCCATTCTGGTTATTGCCCTTTGAGTCCCAACACTGTAATTAATCTCCATGTTACAGAAGGGGAAGATATGGGTCCCATGTCAACTGGGTACAAGTCTAGGCTTCGGATGGCTGCTGTGCTCTACCTCTGTTAACTCCATTGTAACACATACACATTTCAACAACTCTTTCCCTCCTGGACTCCCTGGCGAACTGATCTCAGTAGTGATCACCATCACCAGTGAGATTACTGGGTGGTTACAGCTGTTCAGAAGTTTTCTCAGGTCTCTCACCCCAACGTTCCCCCAGTTCACTTGGCAGCTCTGAGCACTGACTCAGCTCTGTGATGCACTTGTTGCATAAGCCATCAGCTTCAGTTTGACCACCTGTCTGAGTCTGCAAAAGGTAAAATGAGATCGCATTAATTAGAGTGTTCTATGGAGGATGGATTATATTGATTTCTCAATCAGAGCATGACGGTGGAAAGTGGTTCTTTCGTTTCTTTATTACTGAGGTCTGTGGGATGACACCGAGCAGCAGCAAGCTCTCCATGGGACTCCTTTGGCAATTCCGTCTTTGCACGGAGGAAAGCAGCGTGAGCCAGAGGGATATGCTTGAGAGAGCCTCACATTACCTGGAAATTAATTTTCAGAGCATTTCTGCATATACATAAAGTCATGGCCTTGACAGCTGTCTCTGTGATGAACAGGCAGCTATCCAGGGCCACAGCCTTAAGGAGGAAGCCTCACCCATGGAAATGCGCACAGCATGTGAGAGGGTTCCAAGCCTTTATTCTGAATTTTGGCTAAGGATATTTTCAAGTCGCCCAAACTCTGTGCCGTCACCTCCTAACTGTTTTCTTCACATGATCAGTTAGTCTGTATGATTGACAGGGTTTTACTCTGAAAATGCATCTGTGGTCAGATGATTTTTTTAACATACTGCAGCCCAATTGTTTAATTACTCTCAGTATACAATCTATGCTTGTCACAGTGTTTGGATTATTTTTATTTTGCTGGGCATGATGGGTTTTATAAAGGCAGAACCAACTCCAAATTTCTTCCCTGAAGAATCTCTAGTAACTGGCACGATGCCCACTTGTGCTGTGACTCGGATAAATAAGCGAGTAAAAGAACAGAGTGCGAAGGAGGTGAGGCAGGGAAGGGAGAGGAATGGCTTGAGAATTCCCCAGAAGGGCGAGGCGAGAGGCTTCTGTCCTGGTGTTATTTCCCCACAGCCAGTCTTGCAAGAGACTCCGTCTTAGCTTGGGATTGTTTGTGTGGGCTGAAGGTGAATAGTTACATTTATTTTTAGATTTTGAGAGCCCACAGCTGTGTGTCCCCGATGGGAAGGGGAGCTGAGCACCTGGAAGCATCTCCCCGCCCCAGTCTCCCTGGCCACTGTCCAGAGGAGCCCAGCCGGCCATTGATTCTTCCTTTCTGGATTGCTACTTCCTGGTTCACTCGGGAAGCTTTGTGGGCTGCAGTTTGAATTGCTCATCTTCCTCAGAGACTGCATTTGTCAACCTGCTGGCAACTTATCGGATGTGATTGCGACGATGGGCACACTTTTCACATCCGCAGTGTCTGTGGGACGCTGGATGCGTAGCTGAGCGATGTGGAGAGGTAGTTACAGACTGCGCCTCTCACACGCTTCCCTGTGAATGCTGGAGGCGGAGGAAGTTCAGAAAGAATTCTTGTTTGTTTGAAACAGTAGCTTCTTATGACCCCAGCTGGCCTGGAACTCCCTGTATGGACCAGGGTCGCCTACATCTCATAGAGATTCACTTGCCTCTGCCTCCAGAGTGCTAGGAATACAGGCCTACACCACCACACCAGGCCGCAGGAACTGTTCTTAAAGGTGCACGAAAAAGGTCTTCTGAGACTCAGTCTGCGTATTTCCAGTAAGTGTGAATAAATCAGAGTCAGACTTGTAAACAGCAAACTGAAACATTTGCTGAAAGATCGCTTGGATTAATTGCATTCTCTTGGGGAAAGAATTGGGTTTCACCTTAAGAGACTGAAAAACTAAACAGTGCTTTAGGGGGTCTCTATGGTTATTTGCAGGAGGAGGACTGATGGGCGCTGGCCTTCATTATCTGACGAGAAATACCGTGTTGAACTTTACTTACTCTTTACATGGAAAGACATTCAAAGAAGGGTGGTGGAACTTAAATCCGTCTTAGAAACAACTGAGTGCTGTGTGTGTGTGTGTGTGTGTGAGAGAGAGAGAGAGAGAGAGAGAGAAAGAGATTTGGTGGGAAATTTCTGTCCATAGTATCTTCACAGAACCATATTGGTGTTACCTACTTTCTCTGTTTTTTCTTATTTTTTTTTCACTTTTTCCTCCCCTCCCTCACTCCCTTCTTCCCTCCCTCCCTCCCTCCCTCCCTCTTCCTACCTGCCTGCCTTCCTCCCTCCCATTTTCCCATCCTCCCATCCTCTGAACCTCCCTGCCCTCCTAGCCTCCTTCCCTGCCTCCCTCCTCTCACCTCCTTTCTTGTGACTACACTCTCTTCCATCAACTTGTTTTCAATTACACATGGATGTGTTTGAATAGCAGATCAGTTAAACGCCATAGACCCGTGGTCTGGATTTTGTGAGGCATTTGACAAAGTCTCTTATTCGTTGCTTGTGCACAAGATACAGAAATATGATCTAGATGGCAGAACAATTGGGTGAGTTCACAGCTGGTTGAACAGTTGTACCCAAAGGACTGTGATTAATGCATGGATGTCAACCAGCAAGGATGTTGCAGTGGTGTTTGCAAGATTATGTGTAGCAGGTACTATGTTCGGACAGTACTTGGAGCATGGCTTGTTCATCTGTCTATTCCAAATACCCAGATCTTGATGGAAGTTTTCAAAGTCCATGAGACAATTATATCCATCTCCTTAGAATGAAATTATGTAGACAGAGATGCTGGACTTGTAATTGTTATGGACACGGAAAAATCTGAATTCCAGTTTTAAATAGCTACTGAATTTGGAGAAGGTCTTAGAGAACTTATTTCCAAGAAAATCAAAGTGCTGGGAGATGAGCTGGATCTATGGGTTTAATGGGTACCTGGTCTGTGGGAGAGATGATTGTCAGACTACAGATGGTGGTGTTGGGTGTCCTCCCCGCCAGTTCTGTCTGCACTGACAGAGGCATCACACTTAGCAAAAACCCACCTGCTTGATGGATACCAGGCATTTGACACTCACTGAAGTTTGACTGCCAGGTACATGCTCTCTAGGAAGAACACCCTCACTCTTCCAGCAGCCCAGTGGTACAGACGTTATCATCATTCTCGATTTTCACTTGAGAAATTACTAACTTTGCTCAAGATCTAGCAGCAGTTTCAGTCCAGGCCATCTGACTCTGGAGCATGCGCTGGTCACAACGTAGAAGTACATGCTTTCCTTGAGATCTTTGTTCAACTCTGCCCACACTTCTCTACATGGGTTCCCACTGCCTGATTCTCATGTTCACTTTAATTCCAATGTCTGCTTCTTTAATCGCTGTTTTTTTGTCCTAAGTGCAGAGAGTTCGTGATGCTCATGGTTCTTAAAAAAATAAGGGTCCAGGAGTAGCCTCTCGTTAAGTTTTTCCAAATACTTTTTTCCTTTCCAGGATTTGCTCTTTGTTTAAGGTAAGTTGCAACCACTTTTCTCTCTGCCCAAATTCTTCACTTGCCTTATACCCATTTCTCAGGTCGTACCACCACAATGAATAGTTGGCCTTTTAGGTCACTAGCATTTTGGAAGAAAGAAACCAAGTTTCCTCTTTAGGAAGGAAACATGTGAAAAACAGCCCATAATTAAATAGATGATATATGTCTCTTCCCATGTAGCAGTTTACCTTTCAAAGAAGAACAACCTCAAGATGGTCTAATACTTAAACTATCCCCTTGAAGGAAATAAACAGAGTTGACACATGTTCCTCCAGTATAGCAAAAGTAGGTGACCATTTCTTCTTTTGGCAGAGAGGATGATGGATTTTACCTGACTGTGTACAGTTAGTACAACTCTGATTGTTTTACAAAGTCTTGATTATCTTATCATGAGCTTTCAGTTAAGGGCTGGAAAAGTGTGCATTACTGATGGCATAAAAAGTAAGTGTTACAGTTCGTAGCATCATCATTTACAGTAATCCTTGACTTCACACATAGCAAAAACATTCACTAACCGATGAGTGGATAGCCTAATCCTGCTCAACCAGGGATGGTGTCGCTCTCCAGAGAGACATTTGCCAGTGTCTGCAGAAATTTCTGTTTTCAATAGCAGGAAGGGCATGCTGCAGTTGCTTAACGCCCTGCCGTAACCATGGCAAACGGAATTATTTGGCCCTAATGGAATAGTGCCAAGGTTGAGATACTTTGAGATAAACATACCAAATGACAGTCACATAATGGAATTATCATCAATAAAAATGAATAAATTGATGATGTATATAACAGCATGGATGAGTTTCAGAATCATTGCACTGTGTGAAAGAGGCCAGACACCAGAGAGTGCACACCACATGATGCCATCTGTGTGAAAGAAGCCAGACACCAGAGAGTGCATACCACATGATGCCATCTGTGTGAAAGAAGCCAGACACCAGAGAGTGCACACCACATGATGCCATCTGGACAAAATTCTTGAACAGGAAAGCTAATCGATAGCGAGAGAAAGTAAATCAGTGGTTTCCATGGGGCCAAATGTGATAGAGACAAAAGGTCAGAAGGATCTGCTGGGGAGGGGAGTGTTCTCTATTTGACTGTGGAAGGGGCCTTTCACCAGTACATGTCACTGTCAGAATGCATTGTATTGCAACTGGGTGTTGCTGTGTACTTTGGGAGGCTGCAGATGAGGATCACATAGTCAAGGCCAGCCTGAGCTGTACAGAAAGATTAGTTTCCACCGCAAACAGCTCCTTGTATAGTATACATTTAAAAATTCAACTTATTGCATATAAAATCTACCTCAAATATTGTTTAAAAATAAAGTGATGCCCCACCCTATTGGGAGGGCCTGTAAGCAAGGATTTATATCTTGATTTCCAACTTATAGATGCCATCTTACTATTTACTAATTAAAAATCATTTATGCATCTATATATAATGTGTATGTGTGAATGCAGGCATGTGTGCACCCCAGTGTACATGGTTTAGTAAAATCATAACACTGTGTGTGTATTGTGTGTGTGCATATGTGTGTGTCTTTGCAATTCAAATGACAACTTTGAGGATTCAGTTCTCTGTTTACTACTATTTCAGGGACCAGATTCAGGTCATTAAGCATATGAAGAAAGCACTTTCACCATTGACCCATCTCACCAGCTCCAATGTTATTATCTTACTGTTTAGGACTATTTTATCATTGATTCAGCTCATAGGTATACACGAAAGGTATGTCAAAGGTTATTGTATCAGTGTGTGTTCAGTCATGGAGTAGAAGTCATTCAATAGAGGGTACCACTTCATGTGAATAGTTACTGAATTCTAATGAAAAGACATAAACTCTACATGGTACTCAGGGGCTGAGGTAGACCATATGAAGAAGTCTAAATTGGAAATAAAAAATGCCTTGTTTCCAAAGTGACACAAGACTGTTGGACAAGGAACTTAGAGTTCATTTCACTGGATATTCAGGAAGTTTACTTCTTTGTTCAGAATGGAGCTGGTCTGTGGACAGTGGTCAAGAAGTGAGCAGGTCTCTAGAATGCAGACTGGGAACCGTGATACAACTGGGATGTGCGTCTGGAAAGAGAGGCTGTCTTGGGGCCCAACTGAGCCATGTATGGATCTACAGAGTGTTGTGGTATGATGACAAGAGTCACCTTCCTAGCCAGAGGTGGTGAAATATTTGTCAATAAAAGCTGCTAATCAGTCGTTTACAAGGGAGGCGGAAGCTGCAGTTTTGCTGAAGGATTGTGTGCTCTGGGCATGTGTGGATCAAAGCTCTACTGAAGCTCCTGTGCCCATTGTGTTGAGCCAAAGAAACAGCAAGATGGCCCCTTTGCCAGTGATGTCCATCCTGAAACATCTCAACCGTAAAGAAGGAATGTTGAAAGAAATCCCGAGCATTATGAAAAAGGATGTATTGGAGGGTGAACTTGGAGTTGAAAGACAAAAACCGTGCTTTGCGTACTTGTGAGGCCACACTGTGCCCTACGTGTGGAAGTCTTAATTCGTAGAACTTGGAATGTGACCTTATTTGGCAAAATATCTTCACAAATGTAACTAAATTATGATGCCTTTGGGAGGGGCTGGCAGTCCAGTGTGACTGACGTCACTGTGAGGAGGGATGGTGAGGGAAGGAAGCCACACTACAACAGAGACTGGATTATTGCAGGCCTGGGTCACTCAAAACCTTGGAAGAAGCAAGAAGTGCCAGGCAGGTTTGCGAGGGTGTGTAACCCTATGGGCCATTTGATTTCAGATTTCTGGTCTCTGGCCATCTGGACAAATGAGAATAAATATCTGTTGTTTTAAGTTTATAGTAAGTTAGGATGGCCCTGGAAAACAAATGTAGATTTTAATACTAGTAAGTAGAACACTGTTGTAACAGAAACCTAAAAAGGTAGAAAAGTCTTTGGAATAGTATTATGGGTAGTGTCTGGAGTTTGCAACCTTTGCTTTTAGAAGTGAACCCAGGTCCTATACAAGAGTAGCCAGTGCACTTAAATGCTGAGCCATCTCTCCAGCCTCCGAGTTTATGATTCTTAATAGAAAAAGTCTTGATTAACTTTAAGAAGTTGTAGATAAAAGTATGGAAGTTATATATAACAAGAAACACAGTGCAGCACCATAGAAACTCCTCTTCGAGATGTTGGTTAGGGTAGTCTAAGAGATCCCCCAAATAATACAGGCTCTTACCAGAGCCCGGAACTCCAAGGTTAAGACCCAATTGCTGAAGACAGGACATACTTCAAACACAGGACATGGAGAGTGGAAGAGGAACTGACTGTAGTGGAAGAGGAACTCACATAGTTCTAGGGAGAAAATCAAACCGTGGTCCGATACAGCATTATAACCATAACAACTGGCACAGCAAACTATCTCTCTTGGTGTGGTAGTGGCACCATTCTCTAGGGAGTGATTACAGCTGTCTAATTGGACTTAAAGTCCTCTCAATTGGAGGGAACTCATAGGTGGTACTGTAAATATAGCCAAATAGACATAGCTAGAAGGGTCGTAATTCCTAAAGAAACCCCTATCTCTGTTATATCTGTAGACAAATGACATTTCTTACTGTATGATAAATATATAGCTTTATATTTGCAGACAAGTATGAAGACTATGGTGGACACATGGGGACGGGAGTCTAAATTTGATAACGTTCTATTACATTGAATACACAAAAACTCAGTTAAAATATATGCAAAAATATGGAATTTAAAGGTGTTTCTGGCCAGCTCTCAGAAGAGATCAAAGAGAGAGCTCTAGAGAACACATCTGTCATCTTAAAGAATTCAGGTGTCGTTATAAAAATAACTGTTGCTAGATATAAGCATACTACACATGCTTCTGATAAAATCTCAGACATGAGGAACCCATTACCCAGTGCTAGAGGTTGCACAACCTTGGTTGTAAGTGGAGAGAGCTTAGGTGGATTATCTTCTGCAAAAATAAAACATGGAAACTTTGTGTTGAGTGCTTAGAGGAAGAGATTTCTAGTTTTTCTTCACATAGCAAAATCCTAAAGGAAAAAAACGTAAAGAGCAAGCTGTTTGGACTCAGTCAGCATGAAGCAAAAGTCCTGGAGTTCCCAAAGTTCGAGAAGACAGAGGTTCCTCTCTGGTTTCACGGTTCTCATGGTCCTGCTAATGTTGATTTCTGCTTTCTACCCTGCACAATTGAGAGACAACAATATTTTCTTGCTTTGAAGAGCCAAGTTTGTAGGCGTTTTGTTATAGGCTCCTAGAAATGTACTGCATTTGGCAAAGTTCATTGAGTGATTCGAATTTTAAATTGAAGCACATTTAGTAATTACATTTTGTTTGTTGGTTCAGATTTAGACAGAGTGTTTTTTATATTTTAATAAAACATTTCATTATTCCAAAAGTAATTTGGTCTCATTGAACATGTCACAATTGGAGCTGTTGCCTAAGGAAAAGATTTCTCAAATCCTAGGCTTCATCACTGTTCAATTATCCACATTTTACTGGAACACAGACAGAAGCATGATCGTTACACTAACTCCTTCATTTGCTTTCCCATGTAAAAAAAAATCTGTGTTCATTATATTCCACTCAGAAGCCCGATTTCTTCAAATCTAGTGAAGGTTTCCACCTGGAGGCCTTAGTTTTCTGCAATAATGCAAATTCTTCTGAAAATAGCCTTTCTAAAAATCAGCTTTGTTTCTTCAGGTGGGTCACCCTAGCCACACTTTTTGATGCCATAAAATAATGTCTGCTATACATAAAAGGCCGACTTGACATTTTCTGGTTGAATATTCAGTAGTTATAGAAATTGAAATGCATTCTACCACTTTCCCAGTTTCTAAAAGTTCAATAAATAAACTGAAACTATTTCAATAGAAATACAAAACGGTAAATATTTGACACATTCATCCAGAATATATCAAATGCCACATCTCTGTTAAGGTCAGAACCTAAATATTTTTAAGTGAGAAAAATTTTAAATATTAACCAAAGTGGTCTCGGAAATTGCAGATTCAGTTGAACACCGGGCATTTCCTTGTCATCTGTAGGTTAGGTTATCTTTTTTGTATTCCTCTGAGGTTTGAATTCAAGTAAGAGAACTACAGACTGAAAGGTTCCCTTCTATATATGAGAAGCCCTTTCTAGAGTCCCACTCTACCCTCCTGGACTGTTAATATGTGTGTCTTTATTGCCTTTGGTACCATTATAATTAAACCAAGACACCACTAATGGATTGATACCATCAAGAAAGTCTCTCTGTGGTTGAGGTCTTTCTTTTCAAACCTGAGCTGAAAGTCAATTAAAGCAATGATGGAAGGCAGTTAATTTCCTGTTCATAAATATGGGCTAAGAAATGCAATATTGATTCCTCATTTCAAGGGGAGGGAACTACCCTCAGCCATGGCAGTTTAGGATGATGTCATTTATAAGGCCAGAGAGTAAAGTGCTGTCACATATGTCAAGTGACCATGTTATGGTTTATCGGGGCAAACACATTAAGTCTGTGGGTCTGAAACACATGAAGAACAGTCCTGGGCAGGAGTTTAACATCTGGGCCCTCATATCAATATCTGGAAATGTTAAAAGGTTTACAAATCATTATCATAATTGTGCATGTGCTAAATGCATCTGGAGTATACAGACAAAGAAAGTCCAACTGGTTACTTGCAGATAAAGCAGCAGAATTCATAAAAGAAATGAAATTTAACTGGGGTTTTGAATAATGGGAAAAATGTTATAGTCTCTGGTGGAATCCATAGATTCGATGACCATGTTCTAGAGTGGAGAGTCATACAGTGGGATCATGTTCCAATGTCATTGAGTGGACAAGTGTGTGAATGAATGAATGAATGAATGAATGAATGATAGTCATGGTTTGGTATCTCTAAACTCATTCATTCACTTCTTTCCCTGAAGTGAGAGAGTTAAGATACGGCTCACTCTAAGCTATCCCAGCGCCAGGTCTCTGAAGACATAGTCCTACCAGTGTTCCCTGCTGAGCTCTAGATGGTGAAAAGAATTTCTTTAGCCAAATGAGTGTCCAGAACATTAGAATAAACTTAAAATGTACTTACTGGAGGCTTCTTGGGGCTTTGAACAGGTACCTATTAGGCCGTTACATTCTCTCAGAAGTTTCAGGGTGCATAGTAATTTTCAGGATAATTTGGGCAGAAAAAAGAATCCAGTTGATGAAATGTGTGTGTATTTACAGAGTAATAGACACACAAGCAAATATAGGATCACATTTTCACCACAACCTTCCAAAGGGTAAATTTTTCCACAGTGAAGTTTTCTCCTATGAGATTTCTGCTGAAACTATTTAGCAAAATATGAACCATTACCTATTTTCAGACCTCATTTCCTCCTTTATAATGCCAAATCTAGGAAGCGCAGGGGAGCACCAGAACAGACAGAGGCTAGGTGCCTCATTCTCAAAACTTTGTTTTGAATTGTTGAAAATTAGGCTCGATGTGGTTATTTGATGTATCTGGCCTTTCTCAACCAGTTTACTCAACAAAGTTAAAATCAACATCCTATTCTTCCTGGAAGTTTCTGGATCAGGATAATATTACCAGGAATTTCGGAAGTAAACAAATAAGGGAATTTTATAATACTGTGAAATGAGACTGAATTTAGTAAGATAAACAACTTCCGAAATGAAATAGTTTTAATCGTATATTAAAGACAGTTACAATGAAATCCATTTTTTTAAAAATCTTTAACCCACCGTTTAGGCCATGTGCAAAGTATTGGGAGGAAAGTCATTTTTACCATGTATTTTCAATCATTTTTTTCTGGGAGCCTTGATCTTCCTACTTCCCAGCTAAGATATGCTCTACTCTGGGGTTTATTTCCACAGTCCATTTCAGATAATAAGTCTGCGTCACCCTGACTGTCATATGCTCACAGGGCAGCAAGCCTCTGGGGTTCCTTTGCAGGGAGATAGGGCCTGGAGTGGGTATTCTTCTACTGACGGTAACTTTAGTGACTGACCAGATGAACTCCCATGTCCTTCCTCCTAGGATAAATTGCCCTGTGTTGTTCTTCATGCTCTGTTAAATCACAACCCTTTTGGCCCTAGTCCTATCTTTAGACTTTGAGTTTCTCAGCTAAATACTTCTTAAAAATACTAAAGATCTGGGCCATATGTGCAAAGCTGTTTATAAAAGAGTGACATAATGTTTTCATGGTCAAGTTCAATTACACAATGTTGGACATGAAGGGCATGGGAAATATGATCGGAAAAAGGGACGAAAGAAGTGAGTGCTCTGAGTCCTTCCCCTGGTCAAATGTGACCTTTGCTGACGCCACCTCCTGTCCGGTGATCTTTGGGAAATACAGGTAGAAACTAAGAGCCAACTATCAAATTTCCCTTCAGAGATCCAACTTTTGGCTCTAAGGAATGATTAGAGAAAACTCCCGCTTCCCTGAGACTGTGTCTATGAACATAGTGTATTGTTATCTGATTTCTTCAGTTGTTACTCCCCTGAATGAAGATGCTACTCTGCTGGAGACAAAACTTATATTTTTAATGGAATCATCCTTATTTTCTTGCTGAGGAAATCAAGATCTAAAAAGGAAATTACTTCAATTTACTGAATCTGAGGAGGGTGGATTAAATTTTTGCTCTCATTAGTTCAAAAAATCAGATTTACTTATCAGAATTGTATATAAAGGAAAAGGATGTAGACTTTGAAAGGCTAGTGGCAGAGATAATGAAGGAAAGTATTCCCTTATGAATAAAACACAAGTATTTAGAGTATAGATATTTCTTGACTGTTACTTGACTATTACGACAAGAAATAAGAAATAAGACTATAATATAATTTTGTGGGATATGAGTTTATGCCGAATTTTGAAAAATAGTCATGGCTAATACGAATTACAATTAATTATATTCTGATTCATCAACAGTTTGCTGGCTTCCCTCAATGATGGAATGTAATCTGTAAAATGAAGCAAGCTTTCGTCTCTCCAAGTTGCTTTTGGTCCTTGTGTTTTATCACAGCAACAGGGACACAAACTAGGCCACCTTGAAAGCCTGACAACTTGAGTTTGATTTCTGGAAATCTATGGTAGTGTACAGTTATGATCCCAGCACTCTTCCTGGGAAATGGGAGATGTAGACAGAAGTGTCACCCAGAAACACAAGGGTCAGCTAGCCTAGAGTATACAAGGTGACAGCAGAAACCACCAGAGAGACCTTTCCTCAACAAGGTGGAAGGAGAGAACCAACTTGTGAAAGTTATTCTCTGACCTCCACACACGTGCCATGTAATCAATCAGTCAATCTCTCTCTCTCTCTCTCTCTGGTCTCTCAAAAATAGAAAATGGGGTGGTTTTCACTGAGGTCAGTGTGCTTTCTGATGGGTAGACACCCTGAAGGAGCAGTAGTTGGGAAATCAGAAGAGCTTTATTTTCCTCATCTCCAAGGTCTGTGACTCTGTGGCTTTCTGGATTTCTGCAGATTTGCTCCAGCAGATACTGGGCCTTTAAAATTGTCTAGCAGATGATGATAATGAAAGGTAAATTTTAGCTATTTTAATGTTGTGTACCAGGTCCTGCCTTGTGTACACTGTCATATTGAAAACTGACAGTAAACATATGACGTATCTAGAGAAAGAACGTCTATACACTGGCAAAGGGAAACAATAGAGATTTGACTCTGTATTCTCAGCCATCACTTTGAATATGAAATCATTTGCAAAAAACCTATATAGACACACAGGGAATTCTTTTTCTGGTCATGATCTTAATGACTTGACTAAATTGAAATGGCAAGGATGGATGCTTCAGTCATCAGGTTGTTTCTCACAGAAGGAAAGAGGGGCTAGTATTTGTATTTCCTCCTCAAGCCATTTTTTTCCCTGAAAAAAATAGGGCTTGTACAACAGAGCCCAGGTCATGTGTGTTCCCTGTTATGTTTGTCAGAGACTGTAATGACATTTAGGAGTGGGCAGAGTATAGTCGAGATACTTCAGCTCCTAAATAATTGAAAGACTTTTGTATTGCTATTGATTTTGTAAAGTCAAAACAGCAACAATGCCCTGGATCAAACATTAATTACAGTATTTTTCTGTACTTAAACCCAAATGCTACATGGAACAAGGTCATTCAGAGCACATTCAGGGCTCAGTGAGTTCTATTTGAGGCCAGTCTCCAGTGTCCTAGATGCAACTTGAGATTAGATTGGTTGTGATTAAACTCCTAGCCATGGCAGTATGCTGGGTGGGTTATATGTTTGTGAAAGGCGCTCGGGGTTACTCCTAAATTCCTCCCTAAGCAATCACTCTCTGACCACTTAGTGGGCAGTGCTTCAGTTGCATCCTGATTCAGTGCATCTCAAACCACCCCATCCTGTGTCTCAAACACTGATCCTTGGGCAAAGTGGGGAGCTTAGGGGTAGACCTGTGCAAGACTGATTTGTCCAAATATTTTAAAACAGGAGCTAACCAAGGATTCTTCTGTGTCCTAGTGGAACAAATTGGTACACTTTGTTGCCTTCAAGGGGAAAAAATTTTGGGGGCTATTTTCTACAGCTGTGATCCGGTTCATGGATGGGAACCTTGTAAAATAGGCAAAATGTATTTTTAGGCATCACATTTTCTCCCTCTTCAAAATTATTATACTAGAAGTCATTATGCATCCATAGCCTTCACCTATAGGGCCTCCAAGAACATTGCCGTTCCTTTTCTATGTGGTCCCAGGCCTCCCTCATTTCTGAGTCTTTAACCTGAATTTAAAAGGAGCTGTCTGCTGCTAGACCTTTACCCTCAAGCTAGGACTAATCTACTCCGAGTTTAACCAAGAACAAACTGGGAAGTTAGGAAGAACAGAATGTTGAAGCCATGATGATTTTCAAGACCCTTAGGGTAAGGACACAAAGGACCTGGGCACTTGGCATCCACAGGAATCAGGGAAGAGTTGTTCTTTCTACTGGGCACACAGACCATGTACATGTTCATAGAGGCTATCAGATTTCTCTGCTAACGGATATATTTTTAAAAATTTTTATATCAGAAGTTCTTGGTTAGTGTGTGTAATATACTTATTCCTACCCCTTTGGGACAGTATCTTCCAAATCTCTCATTTCTTTGCAACCTCCTGAGGTTTCTCTGCAGACAGCAATGTCATATACAAGTTGTAGATAACACCGGAAGGCATTTTAAATTATTTTTCAATATATCCTGAGAGTGAAAATGTCAAGTCATATATTTTTGCCAACAGATGCAACTGTAAAAATCCAGTGTTTTTTTAACAGGGGAACTGTAGGTATGTGTGTGTGGCAAGGGAGAACCATGTGCAAAGACTGCAATCCCAGCTCTGCTCTTGGTAATGCTTCTACAGTGGCTCTCAAGGGCAAAAAATATTGTCAGAAGCAGACATATTTAACCCTTCTTCACAGTTATTTATTTTCAAGACATTTTAAACAGTAATTAAATTTCCTGCTAAATAAAAGTAATAGGACCACAAGGTACTCCATTAGACCTGGTGCCTTCATGGAAAAGCTTTCCTTCTATTTCTGGTGGTCCTTGACAACTGTCCGCTCAGTCCCTCCAGGACAAGACAAAGCAGAGGGATTTGACTGAGAGTTTCTGTCCAGAGCAGGAGAGTTTCTGGCTTTGGGTTCTTCCTGTAGGCTTCTTCACAGACAACTTCTGGAGGTTTGAGGTTCTTCATCTCTCCCCAGAGGGGAATGCTGGGAGTTAGTAACTTATGGGGTAGAAAAAACCAGCTTCTCCCTTAGTTATAGTAGGTGCTGTGCATATGAAACTTATAGGTCTCAAAAATATATTAATTCAATTTCTTTAAAATCAGAAAAAAAAACTTTTGTTTTTTTGTTTTTGTTGTTTGAAACAAGTTCTCTCTGTATTGCCTAGGCAGACCTTGAACTTGGAAGCAATCATCCTGCCTAGGCCTCCCAAGATCTGGAATCACTGGTGTGAGCCAACACATCTGGTCCAAAATAAGTGAACTTTTAAATTAAGGTCTTTTAATATATATCTTCATATTTATGTCAATATACTTCTAAGTTTTAATTGTATATATTTTTAATGGAATGAATCAAAATGGCAAAATTCCAGGAACCTACAAGAGTCACAGTGGACTCAGGATATGTGCACATCTCCTGGTACAGTGACTGGCACCGAGGAAGCCTGTTGGAGATTAATAGACATGTAGAGGCAGATGGATGGGATATATTTTAGGTTTTCCAGACTAAATGGCCCCTGTTGCTACTGTTCAACTATGCAGGTGTAACATAAAAGCAGCCACAGACAATACACATGAACTAGAAAGCTGTTTCTGCAAAATTTTGTGAAACAAACCATAGATTAGATTTGATTCTTAGGCCTTATTTGCTGATTCCTGACTTAGCGCTATTAATGGTCTTACTATTGATAGTCTTGAAAAGTACTTCAAATTTTTTCATTCCGTTATCCTATGAAATGTCCCCCAAGAGAACGCCATCCTAGGATGAAGATTTAAATGGTATATTTTGGGATACTCAAGATGGACAAGATAGCAGTCCATAATGACAGTGTCAGGATTTTTAGGATCATCTGGCTAGAGCAGGCCATCCCATTTTCACATCACAGTACCAAAGAAAGAGAACATGGGTGAAATAACACAGTGTTATTGTCTCACCTTGTGCTAACTGCTGAAGGGAAAGACACTGAGCATCACAGCCAGTGGAAGCACATGCAGAGTGTGTGGACATTGGCCATGTCAAACCCAAGTCTCCATTTCTCAAGTCTCCCGAGTTCGTATTGGTTTTATAAACTCAAAAAATATGTTAGTCTTAGAAAAAGGTGCAGTTTCTGAAGTAATCAGCTTCTAAAGGAAAGTTGTCTATAAATCATATGGAATACTTCCAACACAGACTAGGTTCCCCAGGGCTTTAGGGAAAGAAGTTGGCTTATATCCTAAAACAGCCTATTTCTGGATGTGAAAGTGTTCTTTAAATTAAAGTTCATTTGTTTCCTGAATACCTTGGAGTGAAACAAAATTTATATAAAAATACTTGTATATTCACCATTAGTGTTTCAGTTTACTTCTGGGATATTATGTAAAAAGAATAATAAAACAGAAGTATTTTTCCATAGGTTTTACGTCTAAATACGAATGCCTACTGCATAATACGTGAAATGTTTGATGTTTTGACATTTGTATCTATCACTTATTTGGCTTTGAGTTTTCTTAAAGACTTTATTTTTACCAAGTTTCAAATTTGCACCATATCAAAACATGAACCTAAACAGAGTATCTAAAAAATAGTCATAATAAAGATTAATTTGAATCATATTTTATTCATCCTTCATAATCATAAATATTGCATTAGAGTCTCTTGGTGGCAAGCAACAGTTTACATAAGAAATATTTGGAAGAATAACAAATAACTCACTAAATTAAAGGAAAAGATTAATGACCGATGTCTACGGATACACAGAATCTGGGTCATCTCTGGAGAGCTCATTTACCAATGTTAAGCTAACTTTTGGGTACTGAAACTGAAGGATTCCTCTCCAAATTCCTAAGAAATGAAATTAATTAGGTCCCAATAACTAAAGGAGTTATTACGCATTGCTAGGGCAGAGGCATCTTTCCAGTAGTCAAGTACCATAGAACTTGTCTGAAATGAGGAAGAGATTATTCCATTCTGTGAAAAACTGAAAATATTAAGAAACATAATGGATACAGAGGTGGACCATATTCATAGACTGAAATTTCAGTATTGTTAAGATGCCATTTCTACTCAAAATGATCTGTAGCTTTACTGCCATTACAATGTCAAACATGATTTTAGTAACTGACATCTGCCTAAAAGTTGCATAGAAGTGCAAATAACTAAAAAGAACCAGCTAATTTTTTGAAAAGGAAAAGGCAGTTGAACTAATACTACTACATACAATATAAAGATATTATTGTATTAGTGAAAGAAATGACAAATTACATGGTAGGACAAGGTAGGAATATCCAGAAATTGATTCCTGCAAGGATGTAACACGTAGTTGATAAATATTTTACCAGAGTCCTAAGGCAGTTCAACTTGGAAAACGGAGTATCTTTTCTTATAAAAATCTCCAGGAAAAAGAAAATGTATCCTTATCTTAGAAGAACCGCAAACTCTACTTCATATTGCATGTAAAATTAAAAAGATAAAAGATTTTTTTATCAAAAATATATAAAACTTCTATAGTTCAATAATGAATAAAACATGAAAATGAGTGAACCATGTACAAAAGAAGACATGAAAAGCCAAAAAGCATATGAAAAGATCCTTAAAGTTATTGAACTGCATGAATATTTTAATTAACACACGAATGAGATAATATTTACCACCTATAAGAGTTAAGATGGAGTTGCTTAATTCAAAGGCAATGGCTCTTCTTACTTTTCCCTCCTCTTCCTCAAGGCAGCCGTGAGATTTACAGCTGGCCTGCCCTGGGGTTTTTCTTTTACACCCTAATAAATTTATTCTCTTTGAATAAACTGCTTTTTTGACTTTCAGTAAACGGAGAGCTAAAAATGGAAAGATTGCGTGTATTCTGTCATGCATGTCAAGGCCTAGCCAGTCAAATTTATGCATCTGTTGTGTGAATTCATCCACTGGAGTCTAGTCAGCCTATCTACAGTCACTCCCACAATGATCAACTCTTCGTCGTCACCCAGTAGTGACTGGCCGCCAGTAGTTCCTCAGCTAAGGTTGGTCCCCACTGCCAAGGATTTTAAAAAAATACTTATAGTAGCATTTTTATAATAGCTAACAATGAAAGAATCAAATATAGATCAATGTAAAAAAGGTAGATTTTGGTGTAACCTTTCCGATAAAAAATAAACACACACTGATACATGCTTTAAAACCACACATTGCTTGAAAAAAAAATACTATGTTGAATGAAAGAAACGCGATTAAGGAGAGTACATACCATATGATTCTGTTCATGTAAACGTCAGTCACAGTTCAGACTGGTCCATATGATCATCTGGTCTTTGCCTATAGGATGTAGGGATGAACTGGTAAATATGACTTAGGTAGTGATGATGCTAATTAAATTGGTAGGTTTATGCAATAAATTTCTACCTCTTCAAAGGCATTACAAGCCCCCTGAGACTAGCACCAGAGTCGATGTCAATTTGGTACTTTGTGACGCTACCCCGAAAACTTGTTAAAATGTGAATCCTCAGGATTCAACATGAGACTGGGTGAATCATTAGGTATGGTGTCGATGAAGGGAATCTGTGTTTTCTGGTATCATTCTGGGTAATTTACCCACTGGCCATCTTTTGAGAAGCAACAGTTTCTGTCATATTTGAATCATATGCATGAGGCTTTGGTGCTATGATCTGATAAACAAGGTATTGCATTAACAAACTGGACAGGTTTAGACTCCTCGGTCACTAGTTATCGATGACAGAGAGCTCCTTTCTGCCCGTGACACTGCTTATTTTTCAGTTTATTTAAAATTTATTGACTTTTTTGTGATGGTCATACAATATTTAGGTCCCTTTCCCTTATCTACACCCCTCCCTTACTGCCTGCTGCCCAATTTAATGTATTCTGTTTGTTAGACTCTTAAAAGCTCAAGGGAGCATTCCAGGAAGGTGCCCTGAAAAGAAGAGACCTTGCCCAGGCCCTTCATTCTACAAGTGTGGAAAGTGAGCGCTACAAAACAGACTTGCCCAAGGTCCTATAGCTAAGCAGAGTTGAGTGGAGTCCAAGACCCAGTCCTGCCGTGGGAAAGGAAGTATCAGTGGTTCTTAAACAGGGTACCTTTTGCCTCTAACAAGACACTTGACATTGCTAGAAGATCTCGTGGGTTATACCGACTTGAAACGTAGGTCGTGGCTGGCATTTATGAGTAAATGATAAGAACTACTGTGAGGCATCCTTGGCATTCCCTCAAATGGCAGCAGTACAAGGTGGGGACTCTGTGACTTGGTCTGTGGAGGGTAGTGCTCCCAGCTAGTCTACAAGACGATTCAGGCTTGTGAAGGCTTGTATGGGATCTCTCTCCTCCACCCCAGTGCTCTAAAGGATGAGCTGTGGATTTTACTCCCTCCTCCTGGCCCTGAACCCCAGGTCTGGTTGCAGACTTTCCTTTCCAGGAAGCAGCTGGTGACAGTTCCTTAACCCCTCTGTAGCAGCTTGTCTCGTTTCCCTGACAAAGCATCTGCTAACAGCAGGTCAGTAAGGTTGGAACATGGGCCACACCAGGCCTATAGACATCTCAGTTTGGTGAGGTAAGAGATACAGAAGCTGGTTGCTGAAAGAGACAGCCAGCTGAGTCGGAGAGAAAATAGAAATAGAGTTCATTCTGGACCTACTTGAAACAGAAATCTGTCTAGAGATGGTCCCTCTCTAAATCTGGAATTTTAAAAAGATGTAAGAGTCCCAGAAAAAAGGGAACCCTATAACTCAGAATATGGGAAAGGATGGATGTGCACAGCATATCCATAGTCATGGGGTCTGTTTTGTCATGTTAGAGGAGGATTAACTTGATACGTGCGAACTGCGTTTCAGTAGCTCAACATTTCCTAGCCATATGACCTTGTAGACTTAATAAACTGCTCTAAGCCTGAGTATCTGTGAACTACATAATGGTGACAATAATTATGTCAACACTAAAGGGTTGTTGTAAAGATTAAGTGAGCACAATGAATGCGGAGAAATGTTTTAGTGTAGTAAATGGCATGCAGTAAGCATTAAATAAATGATAGTTATTAGGCATTATTTTCCTGCACCATTAACTTGCAGACTATGTTAGGCTTCACCAGGCTTTGATTTTACAATAAGCTTCACTGGTTTTTATACCAGCAGTTCTCATTGCCCCCAAATACTGCACTTGATCCCTTTCTCAAGATACCCACCCAGCATTTTAATCATCTGTGGAGGAATCCTCATATGCCGCAAATCCGTCTTTCAGCTCCAATCGCCATTATCTCGGGTGTTCACTCTCACTGATACCTGCTGACACGCCCATTTGGAGATGCCTCTCCCCTGCCATGATGTGTCTTCAGAACCCAACTCATGTTTAGTTTGCACTATGGAATTTGCCAGTACTGGTAGTGCTGGAGAGGTCAGTGGACATCTGCGGTCCATGTAGGAAAAGAAGATGGGTCTTCCATTTTGGTGTTCTTTCTCCCTGTGAGAAAGCTGTGGTATGATGTACTCTTATTTAGAAATCTGTGCTCACTAGTTATGTCAGCTTATTCCTGCAGTCACTTGTTTTCAGGGGTCTTCAATCTGATAGATAATATGCTCTATAGCTAGAATTCCCCCCTGGTACTCCCAACAAGCCAACACAACACTTCTTAGATGTTCTCCTGACACACAAACAACTGTGAACAGTTCCTAGCAGGCTCCACCAAAGCATGGACTCCTTGTCAGCGTCTGGCCCCAGATCAGCACATTGCACTTATGAGGAACTTTTTGGAATCTTAAAAGATCGGTACAAGCTCTTGCTCTTGCAAGGAGGAGCTGGAAAGCTCTTGCCTGTGGTGTCAAACATGGGAAGGCAGAAAGAAGAGCGGATGATAAAGATGCTTAGGGGAGCCCCTTTCTTTAGCAGTGTGCATTTAGAGGTCGAAGACTGTTCTCTGGGGCTCCAGAGAGAAACCAGGGCCAGTCATCTGCTATGTTGTGACTTGTTCTGGCTCGAGGCAGCAGTCATCTGTGACCTCTTCCACAAGACTAATGCTGAGCCGATGTGGCTGGCCTAGGTCTCCTCGTGATTTACAATCCAACGGTGCCGAGAACTGGCAGCATGCAAGTGGTCCTCTGTGTGGCTATTTTTTTCATATTTATTATTTTTATTTTATGTGTAGGAGTGTATTGCCTGCTTGTGTGTAAGTGTGCCTGTGTTGTGCAATGCCTGTGGAGGACCAAATTCCAGTGTCCTCATTGTTTTCCAGTGTGATCGTTTCAGAGTCAACATGTAAGAAAAGAGAGGCGTTAGAAATGAGATTTGAAATCAGAGCATAGAAAACCATATCTGAAATGGGAGAAAAAGAAAAATACCTTCCAGAAAATAATGCATAGCATAAAACATCCACAGCTAAATGTTGCACACAAGGGAACTGGAGCACAGAGTAGTAAATCCCAAGCTCCTTCAGCAAGACCATTGTAGAGGAAAAGTGTCACCCGAGGGAGAAACCCATCCTGGCTGCTTCAGGTATTACATTGACTGTGGGGATTCCTACACAGGTATCTGATAGGTAAACTAAAGCCTTCCTCTTAAAAAAATAACATGTTCCGACCAGCCAGGATCACCCATCTAAGTTACAGATTTGTCCTCGAAAAGATCTTCACACTGGGAACTCAGCAGGGATTTCTTTTTGAGAGAAAATTTATTTTAAAGGCATAGAAGGGGTTTTGTTGGAACTCACAATATCTTTGAACTGCATGCAACAGCGGTTTTAGACAGAGTGTTAATTCAGTGAATTTCAAGAGAAAAGGCAAAAGAGGAAATATGCGATCGTCCCTGCTGAACTGAAAAGTGGTTTGAAAGAGTATTTCAGATCCACTTCTTAGTGTTCTGTTTCGATGTTGAAGAATATCTCTGGTATTGTTGAGTCCCATTGTATAGAAAGCGACCAGCAAAGTGCAGCAGTTGTTTAGGTATGTGTGCTTACCTTTAGTTCAGGGGCAGAAGCAGAACGTTGAGCATACATGCAGAAGCAATCTGATGGCAAGGTTTCTCTCTCAGGAACAATATACCTCCCATAACTCCTTCAATATATCCACCATGTTTTATGCCCTTGGGTAAGTTCAGGCAAGGACCAAGGTCTTTCCGAGTGCTCTCTGGGAACAAGAAATCATCAGGGAAATTTAAGTCACAAGGCAACCTCATTTCAGGAATTCTAGGGAGCACAGAAGGCGGGGACGTCTTTCTCCAGTGGTCCTGCTGCATGTGGGGCTGCAGTTCCTGCTGCCGAGGGGCAGTCTCTCACAAGGGCAGAGCAGGGGTCTCTCACTGATTGTTGCTCTGGTACTGACACCTGCCCTTCCTAGCTTTCTGCAGTGAGCGGGGTTTAAAGACATCTACGAGTGAGGAATAATAGATGAGTGTGATGTCAAGGCCATGAACACTTCGTCTCCATTTTGTTGTAATGATCTGTGTTAATAGTAATGGAGGTAAAATGAACATCCGTAATTTACCTTTAAATCACTTATTTTCTATGTCATTAGGTACAAAATGCAGCACTTCCCAGATTGTTTTCTGTGGTATGCTCTCTCATGATACCATTGATTAGCAGATAGCGGAGAGGAAAAAAAATGTTTCAATAAAAAACTATTGCGAAATCTCGGTAGTCTGGGAAATAAGAAAAGATAGATAAGAAGTGATCTGGGATGAACCCCAGGAGAGACAGCAGCACAGTGGGATTATGGCTGGAGTTACGAGTAGAATAACAGACTGCCTGCCATTAGCTATGTGACCTGGCAGTGCTGTGTAACCTTTCTGATCCTTACACCATCCTTCAAGTGATCACAGAGTTCCTAGTGTAATATAAGAGCTGTAATTATTGCACAATGGATATAATTCATGTTCACTGCTTGTCTTTGATTTCTGAGCATGTCCTCAGGAAGTCTGATAAGAAACTTGCATAAAGAGATACAAGCCTAGCCCGGGAAATGGCCTCCACTTCAGACCCTGTTGATAATGACTGGTAGTATCAAACCACCACCCTTCAAGAATCCTTTGAGCCTCTGCAAACAACTCTGCACCCTCTGGGGTGCTCTGAGTCCCAGGATCTTTGTGGAAGCAAGAAAGTTCCCAGGATTGCTTCTAGAACTTTCCATTCTAATGGGAACCCTTGTCCTTTCCTCTTAACTGTCAGTTTGAATCACTTGAGGGAACCATGAACTCCATCTAGTTTTGCCATCTTACTAAATCGTGACCCACTTGTATCCTTGGTAGTAAACGCTACCACGTTCACGCCTTTCTGACAATTTATTCAGCTTCCTCAATCGCCTTCCTCCAGAGAGCTAATCCCCCTTTGTCCAGTGCTTGCCCCAGTCTTCTCAGTGTTGAGAAAGAAGAATAAACACTGTTATTCCTGGATAATTCTCTTTTAAAAGATTTTTTTATTCATATATGTGGGGGGGAGGTGTAGGGGTGTGCATGTGTATATGTGTACCTGCTTGCAACTGACAACAGAGGCCAAAAACTGGAGTCACCTTCCCTAGAGCTGGAATTACAGGTAATTGTGAGTTGCCCTGTGTGCATACTGGGACTCTGGTTTTCCTCAAAAGCAGATTGTGTTCTGAACCCATGAGTCATCTGTTCAACCTTCTAGTCATAGATACCTAAAGAAGATTTGTCCCCAAACCCAGCAACCCACAAAACCCCGGCACAAAATGCTTCAATATTTGTGCATAGCCTGGGCACATCCTCCCATATTCTTTACGTCCTCTCTAGATGGCCTGCCATACCCACTACAATACAGGTGCTGTGGAAGCAGCTGAAACTCTGCCGTGTTTGAAGACTCACGACAGGAAAAAGAATTGTTTCCATATTCAAAACAGATGGAACTTAGTGATAGCTTTGATATGCAGTGGGTGAGCCTGTAGAGGCAGAATCTACAGCTGAATGACTAGCAAAAGAGCCAGCTTCCAGATGTCTTGCTGAACATTTCTTTTCTACCTGACCCGGATGATTAAAGTAGCAGCAAGACAAGTTGCTGTCGCAAACACTCTCAGGAGTCAGGAGGGAAACAGTCTGCTGAGCCTGTTCCCTTGGCCCTAACCGGCGTCTCACACTGATGGCTCTAGACTTACCCAGAAAATGATAGATAGAATTTAGTCTGGTTCGGCTGTATTCATTCCTTTTATGTTGCTTGTTTCATTGCTGTGACAAAATTCCTGACTGAAGCAACTCCAGGAAGGAAGGGTTAAGGAAGTCCTAGTCTGGTCGGAGCAGCTTGAGGCAGTGGGCCATATTGTATCTGCGGTTAAGAATTAGAGAGTAATGTATGCTCATACCCAACTGGCCTCCTCCTCTTTAGTCCAGGACCTAACAGGGAATGAAACCATTCCTCCTTTAGAGTGGGTCTTTCCATTTCAATTAACCCAATCTAGATAATCCTTCATAGACATATGCAGTGGCTAACCAAGATAATCTCTTACAGGCATTCCCAGAGACTTGTAGCTTAGATTATGTTGGAACCTATCAAGTTGAGAATCAAATCAAATTAATCATTGCTCCCTTATCCCTTATCAGCCTGACGCCCAAATCCATGACTTTCAAGGCATAAATCTCCAGCTCTTGTTCCTATTAGTTCAAAGGCATTGCAAAATGCAAAATCCATCTAGTCCAACTTCAGAAATCCTCATAGCCCTTAACAGTTTCAATACTTTTGAGAAGTTCAAGTCTCATCCAACACCCAAGGCAATTTCTTATCTGTGAACACCTATAAAATGAAAAACAATGTGCGTGATTTTTAAATGCAGCAGCACAGATTAAATGTCTTCATTCCGAAAGGGAAGGATGGGGATATAGATGAGGAAAATCAGACCAAGTGAGATCAAAGCCCAGCAGTGCCAGCAGCAAATCCTGTGCTCTGACTCCAGCATCCGGCACTCATGATGGAATGACCTTAACGTCAAAGGACTTAGATGACCTTGTCTTTGTATCTAGGCTTCCTGAAGCACACATACCACTTCTCTTAAGCAGCTCTTCTCCACACATGCAGCATTCCTCAGTGGATATCCCATAGTTCCGGCATCTCCATCATCCTGAGGTTTCCATCACAACTTAAGTTTCACCTAAGTTTTACGTCACGGCCTCTCAGGCCTCATAGCTGGAATTGCAACCTTTCTACCCATTGCCTGTCCTCAGTGGTCTCGGGAATTGTGGTACAAGACTCTGCGACCCAGTCAACCTTGTGTCTTCCATGCCCACAAACCCTGTGCTCTGCAGATGATGCTGTCACATTCTACTGCCAGCTTGGGAGGAGCCTGAACCTGTTGGACCCAGTAGCAGCCACTTCTGTGTGCTGGCTCTGGGTAAACAGTTCTTTACATAGTTGCTTTGCAAGGAACCCCTAATAGGCATTCAGAGTTTAGTTTAGGGTCTTTCCTTTCAAATGAATTGTATTTTCATAAGTTAGGAGTCTTCATCTCAGAGACCCTATTGTCTCAATGCAGAGATGTTACAGCCTCTTTTTCAGTTTGTACCTTACTATAACTTCAAGCTTGATTGAACTCTTTTCTTCAACAACCTGCACATTTTTTATCTTTCTGACCTGCTTGTCACCTTTTCACTGTAGACCTGAATAAGAGGGATAAATAATCACCATGCCACAGTCTGAATGCTCTGCTACCTTGAAATTTCCTCCACCAGACATGTTAATCAACTACTTCACAGTTAGAATTAACTATCACACCTGCCAATAGATATGATCTTGTGTATGCTTAGTGGGTAAGGTCATCCCTATTGAGAACCACTAAGCTAGGCAGTTATTGGGTAGAAGAGCCTGTAATGGAAGCCTGGGCTTCCTTTTGCTGTAGGAAGAGTTGGCACAGGAAGACAGAAAGAGGCACGCTATTTGAGAATAGGGGCCCAGCCGCAGGATGTGCAGATGAAGAGCAGGTGACTCTCCCAGAAAGGAACTGGATAGGGCTGGCCTGGCATGATGCAGATGGTGGAATGGGAGAACAATGAATATCCTGAAAAAAAAGAACATGGTCTGGGAATGTTTGTGCCCCAAGTAATGCTTAGCAAGCTTACGTATAAGGAGAATATTTTTTCTTGGGGTGTTATTCATATTTTCCCTTTATTTGATGTAAGGGACTCAAGAGGACAATGGAAGCAACCTTTGCTAGGGGCTGCCCTCTCAGGTCATTAATATCCATTATTTTATTTTTTAGGATTTATTATATTTTATTGCATTGTGTGTGTGTGTGTGTGTGTTGTGTGTGTGTTTATGCGCATGAGTGCAATGTCAATAGAGGTAGGAGACATCGGATCTCCCTATTGATGAAATAACAGGTGGTTGTGAATTGCATGAGCTGGGTGCTAGGAACTGACTTATGTCCTCTGCAAGAGCAGTACATATGCTAAACAGCTGAGCCATTTCTCCAGCCTCCTGAATGGTTATTCCTATAAGGTCCAGCAATCAGCCCGCAATGAGCACAGTCGAGACGGTATGTAAATGACGAGAGCAGTTTTATTCTCGAGAATCAACCGGCATGCTGGGGTCTACCATTCAGAGTAATGGTAGAGGCAGTGGCTCGAAGGCCTTTTAAACACAGTATGGGTATTGGGAAACTCAGGCTAGGATTGGGTAATGGTTAGAGCAGATGTATGGGGTAGTTAGAGACTGGTCCTTAGTCTATCTGACTCAACAGATCCTTAGTCCATCTGACTCATCAGGGGATGTTTGCCTAAGGTAGGTTTCCTGTGGTTAAGCTGTAATTGCTGACTAGTCAAGGCTGGCAGTGGGCTGTTCTCCAAGAAAAGGAAACTTTCCATGAGAAAGGAAATTTTAAGAAGCAAAACCTAAGGCTAAGCTAAAATGAAGGCTATCACAAAATAGAGTTTGTTAGATTCCTACAGTTCCAATGATCACCATCTAGCCCCGGGTTTCTTTGGCCGCTGGGTAACTCACACTTGCTTGTGCTATCAAGTGCCTCTTGATCTTATGTTTTTGAGGCAGGGCCTTTCTTTTCAGCCCAAGTGGGCCTCATACTCCTAAGAGCCTGGATTACAGGTGTGTACCACCACACATGACTTACTAGGTTTTAGATTACCAAGTATAGTTGACATCTTTAGAAAATTTGGGGCCAGAACTGCTTTCCTTCCTAAAGCTTCTCAGTCACGGACTATTTATAAACTATTTTTAGAAAACTTGGTTCAAATTTGTGTGTGTTCCTCACAACATCTCCACAGTAGCCATGTTACTTGATGTGAAATTAGAGACCAGATGTTCATTTGACCCACAGAGCTAGCTTGGAACCCTGCGATGGGGATATTCTTCAGAGCACCTGCCTTGAGGTCTTTGAACTCTGGCTTATTACCATAAACAGGGTTTGTTCCAACTTTCAGATTCATGAGAAAAAATTTGACCTTATTTCTCCTTTGCTTACGTCTCTAATGTAGGCCTTTATGAACTCTTTTCATTCTCTACCCAATTATTCATCCACAGAAACTACTGAATGTCTACATTTGATTTTGTTCTAGATGAATCCAATTCAGGTATTACCAGTTAGACCAACTAGAGCTCCTTTGCTTCAGTAACTCCTTGCTTCTTCACTTTGACTAGTGATATATAAAATCAGGGAACCATATCACATGATTTCCAAGGGAGCTTTAGGCCCTAAAGATTAATTCTAAATGATTCCAGAAATGCTCTAATCTTTTTATCTAGTTTTAGTTCAACAAGTCAGTTTTCTGGACCTGTAACTTTTGACCCATCAATAAAAATTATGGAAGAGATGACTATTCTTTCAGTCTATTTTATTGCTTATGAAGTAGTTTCTCAAAGTATTTTAACAAGTTTACAAAACTTGTTGATAGTAGTTATTCTCAATTTCAGAGTGAGAAAAAAAACTTCGTTTCAATGATTGGTTGAAGATGACATATCTGTGCTTTTAAATCATATATTGATCTCCTGGTACATGTCAGATATTATTCTAATAGTTAATAAGTCACCCCCCCCGGTGTGGAACTATATCACAGTGATGGGTGACAGTTATACACAAGCAAGTAAAAGCTGGGATGCTGGATATTTAGCAGTGTAGCTGGTCAGCGGTGTAAGAGGCACTTAGAGCATTTAGGAAAAGCCTCATGAGCAGTATTTGAGCCAAGGTTTCAATAACTGAAGGACACAGCTGTGCAGAGAGCATGGGATAGAGCATTCTAGATAGAGGGAACAACAGGTACAAAGATATATTCCAAGGACCAGCAAGAAAACTGATGTGGCTAAAGTAGAGACGTGGTCTTTGTCAGAAATAAAGCCTCCACGATCATGGACTTGAACAAAAGCCTCCTCTTTCTTCTATGCTTGCTTGATATTGAACAGAAGTTGGGCTGTGACATTTTTAGAAATAACAAATCTCAGACATCTGACTGTGAGGGAGAAGCAAGTCACCCCGAGGTTGGGGAGAAGGAATTGACACTAATTGCAGTTGACGTGGTGTGACTCACCCCTCTTTATTGCTCACTGACTCCTGCTACACACACGTTCACCTGTTACCACCTGTCTTTCTGCTTGGATAATCAGAGGCAAAGTTTCAGGTATTTGACAGCTTTATTTGTATGTGAATCAACCACAGAGGACAACTCGGTAACTAGCCTAGTGCCTCGCCATGAAGCCTGGGGAAGTACATTCCTGGGACCCTCAGAATAAGTCAAATGCCCTTTTAACCATTTAAATAGAGATCGTCTCTTCTCTACCTGCTGGTCTAAGCTTCAGGATCTGTCTGGGTCAAAGATTCTTAGTCACACAATCTTACTATCTTCTGAGAAGTATTCAAAGTAAGTCTCAATGCACTGAGCCACAGTCAGAAAGACAAGGAAGCAGTAACTGATGCCCAGTGACTAGCTCAGCTGGGATGTTTCAAGCTTTAGGAACTGAAAGCAATATTCATAACAGAAGTAAGAACTGAAGCACTTCCTAGAGTCTGGAATTGGTACCCCAGTAACCAATCTGTGGTAATAAGCAGACTAACTCAAGTGAATCCTACATGTTAGGCCTGGACCTATGAAAAATAGCTCTATGGTCATGAGCTTATATCAGCTAGAACTCATATTCCATATCACCAAAAAAAAAAAAGAAAGACTTGAACTAATCCTAGCTTCAAGAATCTCTGGCCCGGGGCTAGAGATGGTTCGTTGGTTAAGAGCATTTGCTAGTCTTACACAGTCTCGTTCCCAGGATCCATGTGGGGCAGCTCAGAACCCTCTGTAACTCCAGCTCCAGGACATCCTATGCCTTCTTCTGGCCTCTAAGGAAAATGGCAGTCCCGGGCACATACCCACACATGCATAATTTTTAAAAAGATAAAATCTTTAAAAATTTCTCTATACTTAGAAGTCCTTCACGAAAGAAGACTTTATGATGGCCAGATCTCTATATTTGACTTCAAGAAAAGGAAGTGAGAGTTAGAATGAATGGCTTACTGTCTGCTACGCCAGGAGACTTAAACCTGTTAAATCTTCACACC
Organism: Eospalax fontanierii; assembly: GCA_035773235.1. NCBI lineage: Eukaryota > Metazoa > Chordata > Mammalia > Rodentia > Spalacidae > Eospalax > Eospalax fontanierii. The sequence goes on from CM069546.1 coordinate 12,340,209, forward strand.
CATCCTCCGAGGCAGCACGTTCCTATTTTAAAGAGGAGAAAACTAAAAGTAGTAACTTTTTCCCAAGGTCACATAGGGAGTAAAAGCCCAACTTGTACTTGATCGTGGGCCCTTTCCATGCCAAAGCTGCCATCAACTCACAACATTTTAAAATCTAAGTTAGGGAAGAGCCCTGCGACACCCCAAGCCGGCCTCTCCACTGTATGATTGCCTGCTAAACCACGTTTTCTCAAGCTATTCAGGTCCTCCTCTGACTCAGCCACTCTGAAATGGCTTTTTCCTGTTGCCCGGGCATGCTCTCATTCTCACACATACATCAGTCACAGCAGAAGTCTTCTTTTTTGGAGCTTGTGCCATACGAGGCATTGTATGAAGAAAAAGGTGCTTTTGGTGATAATTTTTTCTTTAATCATTTTCCCAGCACCCGTGCATGGGATGAACAACACGTGGCCATTGGGTCAGAAAGCCTCTTTTTACCTGGGCTTGTCATTTCCTGAGGTCATCTTAGTTGAATTAGATTTTAATTCTGAATTATTGTTGCTGGAAATGTTCCCACTGGCCAATTTGTATCTCTTGAATAATATGATTCCACCTAGAACTGGAAGTAATCGTAAAGCAGCTAAGAAGTATCTGCCATGTAGCCTTTGGGAATACTCCCTGACTGTGGGTTTTTCAAATGTAAAGAGGTCTACAGGTGTACATAGTGCTTCTGCAATACATATACCACACACTCCTAGGAAGCAGAGAAGCAGAGAATCTCCTCAGGAATGGTTGCCAACTAACATGGCCTCCCCACAGGATTTAAACCAGTGATTGAGAGATGTTTTGTTCTGGTTCCTCACTTGAGGTATTTCTTCATTGGCCATGTCTTAAGCATTCAAAAGGGAGGGATTTAGGAGGGAAAAAGTAAGCCTTTTAATGTCTTCCTGATATAGAACCAGTCATAAAATAAAAGTAAATCTCTCTTGACCCTTCTAGAAGTGTATGCAGTGCAAACTAATGAAATGGGATGGCTGCAGTGATTGTAAATTCCTACCCAGCTATAGCCAATGAGGATACAGTACATCAGGCAGTTAATGTCTTAGTAGCTGTGGTAGCCGCCCTCCTAGCAAGGTCAAGATTACCCTGACTCTCTTTAATCACAGTTTATTTATGTATGGCCACTTTATAATCTGGATCCTGGCTTCTTGCTCTGGAAGAGGTTCTACAAAAGGCTATGAGTTGATGCTTGACAGGCTGCAACTGAAGTGACTGCTGTTCCTACAAGGTCTAAGAAAGCCTGTGCTGCCTGCAAGGAAGAATCTGACTGCTCACTTTTAAGGGGTGTGAGGTAGATGTAGAGACTGTCTAGCATGCATGAGTCCTTGCGGAAAGCTTGCATTCAAAGTTGCATTCAAAGGCATGTCATGTACTGATCTTTCTAGAAATCACATTTGGGAATCAAGTTCTCTAGTATTTTGTCCAAAAAAAAAAAAATCTCCAGAGAAACGAAATAAAAAGAATAGCAGAGAAGGATGGATGATGATCAGTAAATAGGTAGGCAGTAGGTAGATAGCCAGATAGACAGAGTTGTATTAGCTAACTCTGTGTCCATAAATAAATACAGATATTTGTTACAGGAAATTGGCTCATGTAGAGGTGGAGGCTGACTAGTCCCAAGGCTCTTCGTTGGCAAGCAAGTATCCCAGGAGAGGCAGTGATACAACTGTGGACCAAAGCCTAAGGCCCAGGGGGACCCTGTGTTTCATCAGTCTGAGGAGGAGCCCCTCATCATAGGGGAAGAGCCAGCCTTTCTCTCTCTTGGGGTCTTCCACTGAGTGAGGCCCAAACAATATGGAGGACAACCTGCTTTACTCAGTCTACCAAATCACATGTTAGTCCCATTGGGAAGAAAAGCTCTCAGATACATTAGACATTGTTTTTAACACATTTATTCATTTTAATGACAAATAAGTGATATATATATATTTATGGCTTACATGATATTTTAGAATTGAAGGTACTGTGGGATGGCTAAATTAACACATATGTATCACCTCGGATAGTTTTATTGTTGTGTGAGCAATGAATAAACAACAGTAATAATAAATAATACATCATTATTAACTATATGATGCAATGAATTCTCTTAATGCCCTACTCCTATCTAATACAGAATAAAGTTTGACCAAATATGTGAGCATTTCATTGCATCCCGATTTAAACTGATGTATAAATTAATCATCATGGTTGCTTTGTTGATAAGGTATAGAAGACATAGAAGATGGTTCTGAGTGGATTGAATATGGATTTTAACATTCAGTTGCTGTCTGGCTGTCTGGCTTTCTTTCCTAGGAAATTATTACCATTCTGACTTCCTGAAACTACTCAGACCATTAAAAGTTTGTATTTTATAGTTAAAGGGATGGATTGGGGTGTCAGGAAATAACCTAGCATAGCAATTGAAGGGAATGAAGACTACATTATGTCCCATTAACTGGTGTTAGTCCCTTCTTGTTTGTTACTATCCTTCCAGGTAAAATCATCAAAGGGCTACCTTGTATAGTGAAGACAGGAGTCTCAATTTTGGCAAACTCTAAGACATCTCCTTGACTTCCCTGTGCTCACAGGTTGCTAGCTTTGAGATACTGGTTGAGTTCTAATCCCTTCACTCTCTTCCTGGGAACTGTCAAAGACAAACTTTTTTCTGGCATACTTCTTTCAACAACTCATCCCTGACCCTTACCTCCCTCTCTTTCGATCCCCTTGACAGTGCCAGCTCCATTAGAGGCCCTCTTTCTTCCTCTTGTGCAAACCTCTCAGAGCATATTGAATCAAGTAAGTGCTAAGTGGTGTGTGGCAGAGTATGCACCTGCCACGAGAGATCAGTGAAGGAAGTCATAAGAAGAAGCAAGAAGGGTATGGATGTGGGAGCTGGAGGACAGATGAGTTAGTACAGGGCTACCAGGCCATGTAAACTGGGGTAGGCACCCTGATAAGCAGATCACATGCACATAGACATATAGCCTTCGAGGAAGGGACTGTGATTTCTATCTTACAGGTGGATGAATATCCAGGAAAGGACATAAAATCTTAAATCCTGAGATCTGGACCCCCAAAAGGATCTCTATGACTCCAAAGCCTTTGTTCTGGTCTACTGTTTTAGGCATTGGGCTAGATAAAGGAAACAAGGAGTATATTACAAGACAAGTATTTAAGTTGAACAAAGTCATAAAATCCATTATCATCTCCATCTTATCAGCATCTTCTATAGAGACACTTTTGGAACGCTATCTAAAGTAGAGAATTTATGGAAATGTGGTTCTGTGCTATCATTGATACATTTTTGGTTTTTAAAAATGTTATTTTCATTTTATGGGTATGATTGTATTGCCCATACGTGCATGAGTGCACCCATGTTATGCAGTGCCTGCAGAGGTGAGAAGAGCATGTCACATTCCCCTGGAACAGGAATTATGAATGGTTGTAAGCTGTTATTTCAGCACTGGGAATTGAACCCTGGGTCCTCTACGAGAACAGCCAGTGCTCTTAATTCCTGAGCCATCTCTCCAGCTCACTTCTATACCTTTTTGGAATCTACCTAAAATAAAATATAAATTAACTTCCAACACTCCCTGGTTTAGCATGTCTGTTGTGCATCTGGTCTCATGAAGAACACAAATGCCAACTCCTATGTAGCATTTTCTCTGAGATGCTGTGTAATGGTCTCTTCCCACCTCTCCAAGTTTATGGCCTTCTTTACCCTGTGGTGAGGCAGTATGACCGGAACCACTTCAAGGCTGGCTGTTCCTGGTGTTCGTCCAGTGTGCCCAGGTCATTGGTCCTTACTCAGGTCTTCTAGTAGCTGTTCAGATTAGCTTTTCCTAAGCAGAAAATTCTTGAACCTCCTGTCTAAAGCATAGCTTCTTATGCTCACTCTTCATCTTCCTCTTCCTCATAATGTTTTGTATCATGTCATACCTCTGGCTGTCTGATGCTGGGCACATGAGGAGGAGAGAAGTCACAGGATTCTTCAGTGGTTAGGTGATCCCTCATGAAGTTTCCAGTCATCACACCATGTCAGGAGCTCATACATGAAGAACAAGTGGGGGAGGCAGCAGTAGACATCACTGCTGGACAGCGGCCACTTCTCCTCAGTCTAGCAATTGTGGAAATCGCAGCAGGGCTGAATGACTGAAAGTGCACCTGGTAGCATCCTTGGGAAGACCAATTTGGACACTAAATCTTGAAGAGAAGGCCAAATTAATAGGCAAGACTTCCCTAGTGCAGGGACTACGAAGAGCAGCTTTCATATTTCTGAACTTATCGCTGGAAACCTTTCTTGCAAGTATCAAAAAGGCACTGGGTCCTTTGAAGCTGTAGCTTGAAGTCTCATAAAAGACACTGTCGTGTACAACTGACAACTTCTCCTAATGAGAATAGAGAAAAGACAGGGCCAGTATCTCCCTTGGGGTGCGTGCCCTAGTGGAAGAAGCTATTTTGGAAGGGATTTTCACAGCATGCATTTTTAGCATCTCTTGGACCAGCATCTTAATCGGGCTTTACTGGTGGGAAGCGTTCACCTAGCAGCGGGGATTGCCGTGGTAGGAATTTAATCTGAACACTTGGCAGGAGCCTAATCATATTTCACTTATTTTCTTTTGTGTGTCTCTTTAAGATAAATGAGGCTCCTCCTTTATCAACAATGGCTCAGGATTCATAAGCTCACATTTTTCACCTAGGACAGGGGATGTAGCAACTTGCACTTTATTATCCATCTCTCATTTCCTTCCTTTCAAAAAAAATCGATACATTCTCCACCAATGTCTGTTTAGAAAGGTTGCTTACAAGTTTCTGTTTCAGAACAATGTGCAGGCATTGGTTTTTTATGTCCAAATTCTCTCGGGCTCTGCTGTGAATGTAGAGTGATTTGTAGGAGATTTGAGGTTTGTTGGATTCCTTTTTAAGAATTTCTTTTGCAAAACTCCAAGCCACCCAAGATATCATAATTGTAGCCTCTTGAATGGCTGGCTCCAGTTCCCAGTGACAGCTGTGACTTGTGGTAGCCTAGGTACTGGTCTCATTCTTGTGTATCTTGAAATTAGACATTTTTAAATGGGAAGGACCTTAATATTTATACCATCCAAATACCTACTATGATTTTGGAAGATCCTTAGAAGCGGCAAGGCTTGTCCACATTTGCATAATTAGCGTTATACAAGGGCCAAGACCAGAATCAAGTGCTATTAATTTCCTTGATCCCATAGGACCTTGTGTTTCCATTTCCTCACTAACATTCTTTAAGAATAATCTTTTCTGGGTTTGTTGCGTGTTTGTTATTGTTCCTGTTTGAGATACAATCATACCCTCTAGGCCAGCCTGTCCTTGAGCTCATGACCTGTGGTCCCCCTGCCTCACCCTTCCAGTGCTAGAATTACAGGCAGGAGCAGGAGGCAACACTCCTATTGAAGAATAATCCTTACTTTACAGAAATATATATATTCGTCATATTGGTCTGGCTGTTTTCTAGGCCAGCACCCATAGCCCTGAGCTGCATATGCGGTATCTGGAGCTCACTGGCTTTTAAATGTGACTTGGTTTCATTTGAGAGCTAGAACTTGGTTTCTTGTGATTATGAAGGCTTTTGCATCTGTTCTAAGAAGTGAAATTTTACCCAGTCTTCTGATGTAGGGATTATGACAAATGACTAGAGTAAAAAGACTTCAGATACTGGCCTTGCCTGTGTCAAGCTTCTAGTTTAGAGAGAAAAAAATAGAGTATGCGCAAACACACAGGGGCTCTTCAGCATATTCTACCACTTGAATTGCACACGGTTCACTAATAAAATCAATCATGGGTGGGTGGGGAAATAGGATCCGTCATGCTCCAAAGAAATAGAGAGGAGCAAAGCATATCAAGTGGTGAATATTCTGTCATCCTGAATCCCTGAGTGACTGCCCTGGCCACCCTCCTGGACATGTCACTTAAGTGAGAAGTAAATCTTCATTGTTTGAGGCTACTGAGGCTTTTAGTTCTGTTTCTATCATTATAGCCTGGCTTCTTTTGAATGCTACACATTCATTGCCTGATTTCATTGTCAGTTTAGAAATCATAATTATCTTGATGACCTAAGTGCTCATGAGGAAGTGATTGAGTCAATGTTCTAATACGGCCTGACACCAGAACTTGTATTCTTAGTCAGTATCCCAAGATGCTCCACGTGTGTATGCATGTTCCCTCTGTTGATGAGGGAAGTAAGGAAGAATGGTGTCTAAAGGATTGTGGAGAATAAAGAAGCCCTTCCAGAAAAGTAGTTAAGCCTAAAAGACAAGTAGCTCTTAGGCAATCTGGTAGTAAAATACTTAGAGTCACTCCATGTGTTTTTCAGAGACAGGACCCATCCTTTGATTTAGTCACCCCAAGAACAGCAGAAAGCAAAGAATATCTATATATACATTTCTGCTGGCAACCAGAAAATATGGGGTGCTTCAAACACAATGGCCTTGGGCCTGTAAATCTCTTGAATCAACTTTATGAGGTATTATAAAACACAACAGAGGAACCACAATCCTGCTCCACTGAGACACCAAAGGAACTCAACAGTTATATATGTGTTATATTCTCATTCTCTCTCTCTCTCTCTCTCTCTCTCTCTCTCTCTCTCTCTCACACACACACACACACGCACACACATGCACACACGCACAGGCACACAGCCACACATACACCTACAGTTCTAAGCAATATATTAGCCTTATGGTAACTGTGAAGCAGTGAAGACAGAACAGCTGTATATCAGCCTAAATGACGAAAGAAAGAAATACAAATGAAGTCGAGGTGACACAGCGAGTGACTGAAAGTGTCCCGAGCTGTGGCTGAGACACGGGCCATGCTGTCCTCTCCTGTGCCGTTGTGTTCTTTGCTCAGCACGGCTGAGGCCCCCATTGCCAGTGCTCTCAGGAAAGGTCAGTAGCTCGCTGTGCTTCCTATCCCACAGTTTAATTGTCTTGATCACAAAACATTCCCTGCCTGTAATTCAGCTCCAGCCTCCTTCCCGCGGGAAATCCTTCAGAATCTTGGTCTCTGATGAAAACGAAATGCTGCCAGCCTGTTCCTTTAATAACTTCACACAAAGGGCAGGCAATCCTCACACACATCTCTGGAATGGCACTCTTAAGTGATCTGGAATGGCACTCTTAAGTGATTTGGAGTATCCCAAGGCACAAAATGCTATGTCCTGAACTGGCTTCCTCTCTGTGACCATCTTTTCACATCTGTTAACTCTTTTTAAAATGACTTTTTTAAGGTTATCTTTGCATACTGCAAGATTTACCTATGTTGAGTATGCAACTCAGTGATTTTTCGTAAATTTACTCCACTGCCACAATCTGTTTTATCCATTCCCATCACTTTAGTACAATCCTTTGAGTGTCTACAGTGCGTTCTTGCTCCTACTCGAGTCTCAGGCAGCCACTAATCTACCCTGTGTCTGTACACATTTGCTTCTCAGAACATTACTTATAGATGGAATCATGCAGTAGGTGGTCTTTTGTGTCTGGCTTCTTTTACCTGGCGTGTGTTTGAGATTTATTCATATCATGGAATATATCAGGAAGGCATTCTTTATTGCTAGGTAGTAAGTTGCAGGGAAGCAGCATGTTTTACCTGCCTACTCATCCATTGATGGACACTAGCGATTGTTTCTGCCTATTGGCTGCCTGAATGATAATACAGTGAACATTTGTAAGTCTTTGTGTAGATGTCAGCTTTCATGGTCTTGGACAGACACCAACAAGAAGAATTCCTGGGTCACATGGTCACTATGTTTACATTGATCTCCCTTTGAATGTGTTTTCATCATTTTAGTTTTGGCCTGAAGGTCCCTGTATCTCCACATTTTCTATACCATACAAGCCATGTGTGTTTTCTTTGGGCTTTGAATCTTCTAGAAAGGATGGTTCTACCTGTGCCTTTTTTATACTTTTTCACCTCATAGTTAGTATACAGCAGGAGCTCACCAAGGTAACATGGAATATGGAACTTAATGAGTTTTGGTTTGGAAACAGAACACTAAGGCCTCTGAGCATTAGTTTGTTCATTTGTAAATGAAGCAAACAGAACCTACCCCCTAGAGTGATAATGAGGGTTAATGACTATAGTGTAGATAATGTACTTTGTGTCATGCATAGGGAAATAGTGCCTTTTAGCATCTGTGTTTTCAAATTCCCATTAATGAACACTTTCTGAACAACCTTTTATGATAGCACACTTCTCTTGCTTTTCTGGATGTTACATCTTTAGGGACATACAAGCAATATACTGGGCTTCAAATTAAGAATAAATGATATACAAATACTTCATCTCTTGGAGTTGGAGGTCCACTGAGGAAGGATGCAGACATCCATGGATCGTTACAATAATAAAAATATACGAAGCCCTGAGATGAGAGATGGGAGACAGGAACTCTGGGATGTGATAGAGATGAGCACTCCAGCTGTGGGGCAGCAGATCTAGAGAAGACACCCTAATACAACTAAAGGCCTGATGCAGGGATCAAAGATAGGGGAAGGTTTTTATGGACCAAGATATGAATATTTATGAGCATTCAGTAAGAGGCAGACCTAGGACCATATTAGGGTACACAGTGAAGGGAGTTTGGGTCTAGACTCAGTGAGTTATAAAAAGAAAAAAGTAGACCATGAATTAAAAAGGAGATCAGGGAGGGGAACCTCGGGGGGGGGGGCTGATAGGAGTTGGAAGTGGAGAGTGGGGACTGAATATGATCATAATACACTGAGCACCTGTATGAAATTCTCAAAGAGTAAATAAAAATCTTTAAAATATACCCTTACCGCCTGTCTTCCCCAGTGCATTTGTATCCCATACACAATCAATTTATACACCAGATGTTCTCATCCCGGAAACCCTTTTAATCAGTTACCATCTGCTGGACCTGTGCAGCCCTAGTTGAGAATGCATACTCTAATCACTTGGAGAGTGATGTAAGGACAGTTCTACCTTGAACACTTTTGCTCCATGCTTCCTTTCCACAGGTAACTGCACAAGATCTTTATCTCTACGTGGTTTGACTTATGGTATTTTTAACACGTATTTTAAAATATGTGAAAGTGATAGCATTTCACAGAACCCATACTTCATGGCGTTTAGTCCTTGTCTGGCTAATGACAGGCGGTGTTCTCACAGTGCTGGGTGACAGCAGCAAACCACAGCCTTGTCAGTCATTTAACACCAGGGTCCATAAGTGCTAAGCTATGGTACTTGATAGGGTAGCTAGAATAAATACATTTTCTCCCTGTGATAATTTCAACTTGGGAACTGTTTCTATTCAACCCAGGGGAAATAGCATCATTGGAAGTTATGGGACATCTGTATTTGGAATGAATAAACAGTGTCGCTGCGAAGCATTTGTCGAGCATTTTCTATGTCCTTGGGAAGCTTTAGAAGCTGAGCACCCGCCCTAAAGAAAGCAACCCAAAGCCTTAGAACTCACGAGGCTTAGGCTCTGACACAGTTTATGCAGTGCTTAAAACTTGCTTCCTGCTTGGATCACATGTAAGCCTTGCCTTCCATTACAACTGCTCCAGGAAGAGATCCTTGTGAGACTGCTTTCTAAAATAGGACTTGGTGTTACTTCAAACCTGAAAAGTGCTGACAGAGTTAAAACTGTCTGATGCTGACGCAGCAGGAACATCAGAGGAACATGAAATACCACTTTCTTAAAAACAACATCACGCCACTTCCCAGCTCCTGTCTTCCAGGCCAGGTAGGCCTGGCTGGTCTACCTCGCTAGGGATTTTCCAGATGTGTTGGAGACTGGCTGAGCACCAGACACTGCCCTCTTTTGGCTGTGGCTAAGAGAACTGGGGTCAAACTCATACTGGTGATTCCTGGAGGGTTCCGCTGTGGCTCTGCCACCCCAGAATGATGTATTACATTCTTGAGACCAGCTCTGTGACTCTCCAGCTATGAGAATCTTTGTTTTTAAAGAAATTGAATTTTTACCTTTTGAAGAGGGAGAAAAAGAAGTCAATGTTTTCGTTATCTCTTTATACCATCTACATCTTACCGGGAGCAAAGTTATGTTTCAGAACTGACCTGAAACTACTATCTCAATACTTAAAATCACTTATGTGAGTAAAGATGCTGCCATTCCACATAAAGCTGATGTCAAGATGTTTCAATGCATCTTTGACACAGGCTTTGAAGTAGACACTCTAGATGTGGGGAGACATTTAGTTTACAACACGAATCCGCTTTGTTTTGCAAATAGAGCCCAGCAACAACATATCACATTTTTAATGGACCTATGCCACCAAATATCTTTACACAGACCTAGGGGCCTGGGAGGGGAATAGACAGTTAAGGGAATAAGAAGAAACTCTCAGAAGAAATGATAGTCATTTGGCAAGGCTGTGGTGAGCTTCCAGCCATGGAGGCATGGCCATAAAACTAGGTGACTATTGCAAAGTAGTTATCTGGCTGCTGGAACCGATTTGTTTTTCCCAAACTTTGGTCATGTCTCTACATTCTTTGCTGTTCTTTGACTTCTTTTTCCTTGTGTTGCAAGTTCTCCCTACTATTAGGGAGAGACAAACATATCTCCCAGGCTATTGCATCTCCTGCTGGGTTTGAATGCCCATTCTGGGGATGTCCTGGCAGAGCTGTGTCTACAAGTACAGGAAATAAGAATGTACCGATGGAAGTGGTCACAGAGGAACGATGTGGATTTCTAAAATCTGCTCTCACTCTGTGCAGATGTCATTTTATGAAAACGGGGCAGGTGCCCGTTTCCAAGTTGGTCATTCAGCCCCATCCTATGTAACTCTGGTACTGGATGCCCTGAGGTGCACACCTGCTATGGGAATCTGAGATCACATAGCTTGGTGAATTAGGCTGGGGAGAGTCCTTGGGATTCCTAAGTGGGGACACTGCCAACCCAGTCAGCAGGCAGTGACTATGTCAGAAATCCATCCTAGAGTCACCGGGAGCCCCCAGAGATGCCGGAAACTCTGGATTTTCATTCACATATCTCAGTTTTCAAATGTTAATGGGAATCAGAGAACAAAAAAAGAAAGCATGTGCATAAACTAAAATAGGACTTTGAGAAACACATGCATAAAAAACTGACATGATAGCTGTGTTCCTCTCTTGTCGTGTTCCTGTCTCAAAATACCTGGTTAAAACAACTGAAGGGCAGGGGAGTTCATTTTGATGCACATTTTGAGAAGATGGTTCTTCATGGAGGGAAGCCATGTCAGCCGGAGCTTGGGGGCGCCGATCGCACTGTATCCACACTCAAGAAGCAGAGTGGAGAGAGGACCTGATGACGGCTGGTGCTCAGCTGACTTTCTCACTTACATTAAGAGAGGAGGAGGAGACAGGTGAGGTTCACTGTTGCAGCAGGAGGTGGCAAGGCAACACACACCAGGGTTCAAGTGACTGAATCCCCGTAGTTTAGATTTCACTGGAAAATGGTGCCCCAGAGGTTTTAGGAACTAACAGCTGGAAATGGTTATATTAGTCACTGTGTTAGTTTGGGGATGGCATAGGGGTTCTGAAGCTTTTTTGTGTGCCCAGTGCTTTAAGTCAAATGATGCTGCTGATGTCATTGAGAACAGGGATCGCTGGAATGGAAGAAACTCATAAGGTTGTGAAGCCTGAGATAAGACAGAAACCTTCCCTTGATTAAACGTTCATATTAAGTCATAGTGTATTTTACATAAAAACATAAATAAAACAAACTTTGTTTTCTGAGTTAGGCTCTAGAAACAAGGGCTCATCCAGTACCTGTGAGCATAGGAATTTATGAGCTTCATTTTTCTAAATAAATATCTGTTAAAACTGAGCCTTTTTTTTTTTTTTTTTTTTTTTTTTTTTTTACTTACAAGTATCTGAGTCCAAGCTCAGGTTAAGACATGCTTAAGATAATCCTGGATGGTCTTGTCATCCAGCAAACAGATGCACCATCAAACACTTCCAGGTCATGACAAAAGGAATCACATGTTAGCCTTGTGGCAACTCTGACCACAGAGAGCAGCAATAACTGACAAAAATCTCAGCAAGGATGCTGGCTGTCTCCTGGTTGAAAAATACTTTCCAAACAGAAAAATGCCTCTTCCCCAAAGGTCTACATGCTCTTCTCAGATCCTGTGAAGGTTTTACCGTCACTGGCTAAGGGAAGTTAATATTGTAGATAGAATTAAGATTGATGGGCAGGTCATCATAAAGGGAGGAAGTGCTGTGACAGCTATGTTCCTCCCTTGTCGTGTTCCTGTTTCGAAATATCTGGTTAAAACAACTGAAGGGCAGGGGAGCTCAGTTTAATGCACATTTTGAGAGGATGGTTCTTCATGGAGGGAAGCCATAGCAGCAGGAGCTTGGGGATGCTGATCGCACTGTATCCACACTCAAGAAGCAGAGTGGAGTGATGTCCGCTAGTGCTCAGCTGGCTTTCTCACTTTTATTAAGTCCAGAAACTCAGCCTGTGGAATGATGCCACCCTCATTTAAGGTGGGTCGTCCTACCCCATTTAACCTAATCTAGATGGTAGTCCCTTACAGACCCACCCAAAGGTTTATTTCTGGGTGATCCTAGATCCTGACAAGTTGACAGTATTATTACTCTATTGAAGTCACAAGTCTAAGGAATTTAGCTTCAGAGTATCTAGTGATTATTCAACAGGCCATTACTGACTGACTCTGAATGTGGAAGGAGATGGTCATATGTAAATGCTGGGATATTATATTTATCAAAGAAAGAGAGAGAGAGAGAACAACTGAATATAAATGAGAATGAATGAGATGAAAAGCTTATTAGCTAAGAAAATGCCACATAACCGTTCATTTCTGTAATACTGCCTAAGGAGTGTAGGAAACTTCCCAGCATTTTGTGTATCAACCAGTAATAGTAAAATCTTTATTAATATGAGCAAATTATTAGAGAGAAAATATGTAGGAGGAAAATATGAACATTGGCACATGATATTTGCTGTTAGCACAAGAATGATTATTATGGTTTGATAGTTGGCATTTTCATAGGAAGGGATGATTGCTTCTTTGGTGGGATTACATTCATATAAATTGTATTTTGGTCATATTTGAATGAAGATGAGGGACAGTGCGGATGGGTGTGATGCACAGGGATAGCCATAAATTGATAGTTGTTGAAAATGAGTGATTAACACATCGATGTTGCCTGACCTTATTACATTTGAATACATTTTAATATTAACATGGTAAATTCTAATCAACTGATTAGACCTCTCAGATGTTTGAAGAGTCACACAAATCATGGAAAAAGTGTCTATATGACCAACAACCTATTGGTGTAAAATTTCCTCTACAAGTTTTGGAAACAAGATCTTTCATTTCAGCTTATAGAATCATCCTGTTCTCTCTTCTGCCTCCTTTGCTTAGTGTACCCTGGGGATAAGGGCCGCCTTCTTTTATGCAAGTCAGTGGCTCAGGGGCATTCTTAGAATAGAATTTGTCTGAGTAGAAAGGATAATATGCATAATTGTATTGAACAATGCCTCCTGGTATTTCATGTTCCCTTAGATTCCCCTCACCTCACTCCTGCAAATATTTTTTAAAAAGAAAAAAAAGAAAAGGCAATAACTGTTTCCATTTTTGACAGCCTGGGGTATTTTGAGATGTTAGCTAATCACATTTTCCCTGCTATCTCTCTGTCTGTATTTCAGGATGGAATGGGAAACTTGAGAATCACAGAAAAAGGTCTGAAACTAGAAGGAGACTCAGAATTCTTACAACCTCTCTACGCCAAAGAAATCAAGTCTCGACCAGTAAGTTTCTAATTGAGAGAAGTAAACAACTGTTCTGAAATCTTAATCTGGGAAAAATCTACTGTCCTATCAGCTGAGGTCGCAGGAAATGAGAACAGTTTGTGTGAAAACCTGAAGTCTTGGGTTAGGATCACAGCTGTGTTGCTATAAGCAAATGAGAGGACTTCTCTGAGACCCTTTCCCTCAAGGAAAATAGAGGTTTACTAGCCCTGATAACCAGCTTGAGACAATGTTACAAATCAGAAGAGATGAGTATAGAAAAACTTTAAGTGTTGTGGCCAGAAAGGATATGATTGCCACCATTTTTGTCAACCATTTCAAAGGCATCTCTGAAAAGAAAGAACTAATGATTCCCATTAACAGTTTGTATATTGTAGCCGATGGTGGCCACGATCAGCTCTTCATCAGTAACTTTGCTCTGAAATTTTATTTAATCAATGGATCATGTGCTCTATCTAGGCTACTTTTCATGTGCAATCAGCCTTTCATTTAATTCATAGACTGGTCCTTTGGAATAGGACCTATTGCTACTCCATTTTACAGATCAGAGAATTGAATCTCGGAGAAATAAGATGTTCAAAGTCACATGCTAATACAAAAACCGAGCAAAGATTACTATTCTGGGAAATTTTCTTAACCACAGTTTCCAAGATAAGTTTTACTACAGAAAAGAAAACATAGAAGAAAAAAAAAATCTTATCTAGGAAACTATGGTTTCTTTAATGTTTTCTTTTTTGTGGTAAAAGTGATTCCCACATGTCTTGATTCTATTAGCCAGTAGTATCAAACTTGATTTGTAGTGCTTTGCGGTGAGTATGTTGGTGGTTGGTTGATATTATGGTCTGAAAGTGAAATGTTCCCCCACAGGCATATGTGTCATTGGTCCCCATCTGGGGATGCTATTTTGGTACATTGTGAAATACTTATGAGACGGAGCCTCACTGGAGGAAGTGGGTCAGTGAGGTTTGTAGCCCAACTCTTCCTCCTGTCAGTGTGTTTTTCATAGTCCCCAGAGACACAAGCAGGCAGCCTTGAACTGTTGTCACCCATAGCCTCCATCTGGATGTTCCCACTGCCCTGCTTTCCCCACAACCATAGACTGAATCCTCAAACTATGAACCAAAATAAATCCTTCTTCCCTTAAGTTTAGTCTTGTCAGATACAGGGTCACAAGGATGAGATAGCTAATACTGATGATCTGGTTTCATGGTTTCTATTTGTTTTATAAAATGCTATAAAAATTTGCTGGTTGCAAAGGATTATTAATGCATCCACTTTCACTGGGATTAATCTGTATCCACCTGTAAGCAAGAAGTAGCTAGAAAGTTCCTCAGATCATCATTTGCATTGTGTACATGGATTAGCCTAATCAATTAAAGCCAGTAACTTGGTATAGCGGTTATTTTATTATGAGTACTATCTAAGGTCCTGAATTATATTGAACTGGATCTAACTTACTAATAGTACATTTATTACCTTGTCTCTTTTATTATAAAATAAGAAGCCAAATGTCAAAATCTTCAAAAGTGGCAAGTTAGTTCAGCTTCATAATGACATTTGAAATGTTAGTAGAACCCATCGAGCATTGATTTGGGTAGTTAGAGTTCTACCAGTGTTGTGAATCTGCTCACTGGTAAATAGATTCACTGTCCTGTTGGTAAAAACCGGTTCCAAAAAGGAATCACTATCAACAAGTGTATTTCCAGGCATGCCTATGAATACATTTTTTAATGTATGTGATGTGCCTTTTTCTCCTTCCAAATACTGAGTCCCCATCTCTGTACCTAGTGTCTAAAGCTCTTAGAGGTATCTTTGAGGGTTAATTAGCATATAGTAAACCATACATATTGAAACGGTATAATTTGATCCATCTTGATCATATACGTGTGAAATAATAAACACATGGGGCTTCTCCAGGAGTTTCTTCCGGTATTTTTTTTTAAATCCTCTGTCCCACCGAAGCTACACTCTCCTCCCATTTCTCACAAGCAGCTACTGATCTCTTTTCTGTAATGACTTAAATGTTTCTCAGAACTTCATACACATAAGTCAGATATGGTGCTCATTTAAAAAAAAAAACTTTAAGCATAATTTTTTGTTATTTTATGAAGTTCTGTCTTTAAAACCATTGACTTAATACGTGACTTAAGAAATTTCGATCTTTTGTGTGCAAACTTTTTGGTTTGCTGAGGAAGAGATGTGAGAAGTAGTTCAAGGGCTCAGACTAATATTTCTCTCTTAAAAGACGATAAAGCACAGAGAAGGAAACAGGGAGTTTGCTAGGCATGGCAACCAGGGTGGAATTTGCATCTCTGGGTACCCCTGAATGCCAGCATCCAGGGATGCTGATGTGCCAGCTGTGCTCCTTTGCTACGGAAGCTCACGAGCTTCTTTTCTCCCCTCTGCCATCTTCCGCTTATCTGTGCTTGTGGTTCTAGTTTATGTACTGGCCTAGAAGATCCTCCTCTGTAGGACTGCTGGCTGTGCCATTCTCCCATCCCTTCTGCCAACTGTGTTTCACAGGGCACCTCCCTCTGCCTTTGCCCAGTTGGATGAGATTAGTGAGCAGCTCTAAGTGAGGATGAGTAATGAAGCAATGCTTAACTCTGGCTTTGTTTTGTGTTTCACTGAACTGAGAAGAATTGAGATTAGTTAAGCAATCTGCACAATGTTCAATACCATATCCAATTTCATTAGTGAAGGTTGCAACCCTGGTAAAATCACTACAAATTGATGAGTTTGATGGTAATCACTTAGGGAGGGAAAAATGCTCATCTTTGTAAGAAGTCTTGTGTGAGAATTCAGTGAAAACTCTGGCCTTCTACATTCAGCCACGTGGGTGTTCCAGTCTGTACTCAGAAGGTAGACTGAAATGGAGATGCACTTAAAAAACTTTTCATGACATTCAGTGACAGCATGTTCTAGATATAATAACTTGAATATGTTTACACAAACAGTAACATTAAGGGAAATAGTTCCATAAGTCTCTGCATTTAAATACATTTTTCAATATGTTGGAATTTCTTTTAAATTTCTAAATATCAGTTTCTGAGAGCTGTGGTAAGGCAGATTGAACTAATGAGCAGGAAGGCGACCTTTACTCAGAGTTATTTTGGAAAAAGTGACTTCAGAAAGGTTCCATATTAAGTTTTTTTTCTTTCTTTTAAACTTGGGTCTGCGGGATAGCTCATGGATAAAGCTCTTGCCACGCATATACGAAGATCAGAGTTTAGATTCCTAGGAAGGCAAGAGAACTATCTATACTCTTAGCACTCAGGGGGCAGAGGAAAAGGATTCCAGGGGCAGGCTGGGTAGCTAGGCAAGTCAGAATCAGTGTACCCCAGGTTCAGTAAGAGACCCTGTCTCGGTAAATAAGGTGGAGAGTGATCGAAAATAAGTTAATCTATCATGCTCACACAAAGAATTGTGGAAATGCAGAGAAATGAGGGTCTTATTAGTTGCCTCTCTCAGGATGCAGTGCCACAGCATGGTGAGCACATCTGCTGTGCCATTGAACCCAGGTGCAGACCGAACTATCGTTTCCTGAATGAGTGTTTTTAAAGCAATTTTGTTAACTTTTGCTAAGTTTTGTTTTCTTACCCACGTAACTGACACATGAGCACCTACCTTGTGGGGAGTTAAAAGGCAGTAAGTAAATGCTTGTTAAGAACTAATACAGATCTTGACCTGGAGTGAGGGTTCAGGAATGGTACCTTCAACCCTTCCTTCTTCTGATGGTGATGATGATGGTGGTGGTGGTGACAGTGGTGGTTGTGGTGGGGGTGGTGATGAAGGTGGTGGTGGTGATGATGATGATGATGATTTTCATTGTTCTTGTCACCTAGTCATATCTCATCTGGTGTTTGCTCTTCTGAAACTAACTAACTAACTAACTATGCTAGGTCTTTATTCTCTGGAATTCTTGGGAGGTTTGTTTTTGACCTAGAATCCCAGGCTACTAGTATAGTCTTTCTGAACATCGCTTGCTGAGATATGTCAGGTACCTTAAAGATGTCTGCGCACATTGATCCTATGATGAGTTTCCACTTGCTTTATAACAGTGCATAAGGAAAACAGTAGTGCTGTCCAAAGGCCCATCTAAGACTTGGCTCACTCTGAAATCTGCATTGCTCATATAAAATAGGGCTCAGTGATAGGAAACTTGCCTAGCAAGCATGAGTCCTGGGTTCAGAGTTCAGTTCTTAGCCCCACCACCAAAAAAAAAAAAAAAAAAAAAAAATGATAATTGAAGGTATCAAAGTTCAGCAAAGTCCATGAAAGTTTTAAACTGTCTTTGAACTAGTCTATGACACAGTGCGTTTTCCCTGTGGATTCTATGTGTCATCTCTGGGATTAATATGAACATAATTTTTAATTCCATTTTTTACTGTTATATCATTCTACCAGCTTCAGTTACCAAAGAGATTTCAAGCCTGAGGATTGAAAGCTCCTGAAAATTTAATTCCAATAGTCACTACTCTGAATGGTTGGGGTAGGATAACCTAGAAAGAAACTGGGACCTGCCATGTTACGCTCAGCTCAAGGAGAACTGATTTCCATGAATTCCATACTCAGTCCCAAGACTGTACTGCTGAACTGGGCTTAGTTTGCTGTGATAACTTGGACCATTTCTATTTAGAAGGGATAAGTGGCTGTCACACTCTGAGCCCCTGGGGGAGTCAAGGTACTAAGAAACAATGTGTAATGTGACAAATAGGGCTTAGCTATATCTGACCTGTCCAGTGAGGAGATTCTCTACTTCCTAAACTTCTTTAAATGCATAAATGACATATTTTAGGGGACCCACCTTTCACACTGTTGGCTGATCTGCTGATGGGGTCTCCTTACCATTCTGAACTGTATCACTCAACAGACATTGTTTATTCATCAAACATGGCATTTGTCTGTTGACATGTACCTTTCCAATATTGACAGAAATAAAGATGTCCCATTTTCTAAAGTCTACATTTGTTTTTTTTTCAGCTGTGTGAACTCTTTTCAAAAATATTTGTATTGATTTGAGAATTTTAGAAAATTAATATCTCCCTGCACCTCCACCATACCACCCTCCCCATCTCATGTCCTGCAGCATTATGTGTCTCTTTTAAAAACTTAAGAAGGGTAATCTGTGTTTTCTAAATGTTCTTGGATAAGGGTTTATACCTTGGAGTCTAATTTAATAATAACATGATATATATTGTTAGATGACTACTATAGACAAGATATTTTCATATTTTTTTATATCAGTAAAATACCAAAGGCAGGTTTTCTAAGCAGGTTTCAAATCTATTATTATTAACTTTAGTTTCTATATTGTATAACAATAATCCAGCAATTATTTATATGATAACTGAGTCTGTACACTTTGACTACATGTCTACATTTTAGAATCTCCCCCGACCCAGGACAACCTTTCTATTTATTGACGCTATGAGTTCAACTTTTTCCATTATGAACATTAAACTGAGATCACGCAGTATTTATCTTTTGTGCCTATGCGTTTTCATGGTTTGCAGTTTCATCCACTCTGTTAAACATGCGTTTTCTGGTTTTAGGCCTCAGTAGTACTCTGTTGCATGTGCCATGTGTGTATGCTCAGTTTTCTTTATCCATTCATCTCTCTATTAACAGATCCTGAGATGGACTATTGTGCATAATGGTCTAACAAATTCAGGAGTGCTGCCCTGGTTAGCTTTTATAGTCAGCTTGACACAAATTAGAGTTATCTGGTGAGAGAAACCTCCACTGAGGAATTCCCAGTGGGTTGACAATTCTTTCTTTGGCAAGTGGGCCTGACCTGTATAACAGAGGTAACTGAATGTGAGCCTAAGAGCCAGACAGTGAGCAGCTTTCCTCCACGGCTTCTGCCTTGGCTCCTGCTCGAGTTGCTGTCCTCACTTCTCTCCGTGCCAGGCTGTGATTGGGAGGTGTGAGGGGGATAAATGCTTTCCTCCCCAAGTTGTTATGACAGCAATAGAAACCAACCAAGTACAAATGCTGACATCTTTGCAATATATTTTCTTCCATTGGCTATATACCCAGAAGTACGATCGTTTGATTCTCTGAAAGTTATGTTTGTAATATTTTCAGGAGCCTGAATAGTTTTTCATAAAGGATGTACCAGTTAACCCACCTACCAGCAGTAGGCAAGGGTTTATTTTTTTAAGGTTTCCTTTTTTCTTTTTACTATGTGTTTATGTATGTCTGTGGCGGGTATGTGTAAGTGTATGCTGGTGCCTATGGAGGCCAGAAGATGGTGTCAGATCCCTTGGAGTGGGAGTTAGCGGTGATTGTGAGACATCTGGGTGCTGGGAGTCAGACGTGGGTGCTCCGGAAGAGCATTAAGTACTCCTAACTGCTCAGCACCTCTCCAGCCTCTCTAAGCCATTCTTTTCTATGCAGTTTTTTTGTGTGTCAGCATTTATTATCTTTCCTAATTTTAACAATTCTTCCCTAATAGATGTGAGAGGACATGTGCTGGTGGTTTCATTTGTTTTTCACTGATGGTTAGTGATGGTGAGCACTTTAAACAAACCTGCCATCCATTTGTATCTCTCCTTTAAAAAAAACGTCTGTTTAGATCCTTTGCCCTTTCTTAAATTCCTACTAAAGCGATTGAGATGAAGAATCTCCTTAAACATGTTTAGAGTAACCCTTCAGAAGACACTGTAAATTTGACAGCTTTTTTTTTTTTTTTTTTGTATTTTAGTCACTGTGGCAGGTACTTTTCATTCTGATGATTTTTCTTTCCTGTGTAGAAAACTTGTTATGTTCCAATAGGAGTCCTGTGTATCTGTTCATATCTGCCTGCCTCGGTTTTGGTTTTGGTATCATGCACACACAAAAACCACACAAAAAACACAATCACTGTCCTGAAGCTTTTCTCCCATTGTCTATTAGTAATTTTATCAATGTAGGTCTTAGCTTTAGATTTTAATTTAGTGTTTTGGTATTTAATTTAGTATTAATGTAGGTCTTATATTTAGATTTTAATCCGTTTTTATGAATCTCTGAATATAATGTAAGATAAAGATTTCATCTCTCTCCCCTTCTCTCTACCTTCATATATTAATAAAATGGCCCTTGACATTGTTTATTAAATGGGCTGTTCTCTCCTGTCATGATTTCTGTTTCCTATATTGAGGGGTAGTTGACTCCATGTGGGTGGGTTTTTTTCTGGGTGCTCTGTTCTGTGTGACTGATCTGCATGTTTGCATTTTCTCTGGTCCTTCTTTGATGACTGCCACTGTATAATATAGGCGATTTCGGGAGCTTTAGTGCCTCCATCTTTGTTCATGTCAAGTTGATGCTGCATGCTCAGTGGCAGGTAGCCACCTTGGAACCTCCTAATAGAAGCTAAAGCTTTAAGTAGCCACAACCCTTCTTTCAGCTGCCTCAAAGGACGCGCCTCCTTTTTGAATTATCCTTCTAACAACTAAACAGTACAAGCTGCATTCTGAATATTTTATACGAGGAGGGGGTGGATCAGAACTGAATCAGGGTGACTGATCATTTAGTTACAGTGCGCAGAGCCCTGCAGAAATCAAATAAGACGGTGGTGGCATCTCCTCAATAAGCCAAACGGCTTCAACTCCCAGCTGAACATATTGCACACAAAACAGTATTTTCCATGCCACTTGCATGGAACATGAGTATCTTGCTGTCTTTAATTAAGAAGTTAACTGGACCATGAAGTATTGCCCAAGTAAATAAAAGTGATTTGTACTTTGTCAGAGGGGGAACATTAGACCTCTTTGCGTTTCTTTGCTCACACATAAATCATGGGTACTGTTAAACATCGGAAGGGTCATCTCTAAGCCCATCTGTACCATGGAGCCAGGTTCCATTCCCCAGTGTCTCTAGTCCTTACATGTTATAATTTATTGTGGGCCATACGGGGAGCCAGCTGCTTGTTTTTTCTTTTTTTTTTCACAGTCAGCAAACTCTGAATAGATCAACACTTGATGCTAGTCAGTTTGTTTTCCCTGGGAAACAGATGTAATTACCCAAAGACTTTGGTTGCTGTAGAATTTAAACCAACTGGTAATGTTCCTCTTTTAACTTAAGAAAAACTGTGCACGCTCTTCTAAAATGAAGCCCATGAGGAAGACAGAAAGGTTGTGGCGGACTTTGATCACATGCCAGTTACAACTGTGGCAGCCATAGGTGTTACGAAGGAAGAAGGCCCAAGTGTGAAGTGTGAGGATTTCTGACTGTATGATTAGAGGGTCATTACCACATAGGCTGCCTGGAATTCTTTTCATGTCAACCTCATTGCTTTGAAGACCTCTGGATCACTGCCGGTCTCTTGTTTGTGTCAGACTCTTACTGTAAACATTCTTCTTCCCGCCATTTACAGCATTTGCCTCAAGGATTGAAAATAGCTTACAAAAGGCAAGCACAATAACCTACTAACCATAGGTTGTTATCATGGATAAGATCAGAAAGAGTTTAAATGAGAACAGGAGGCGCGAGTGGGTTGGGTTACTGGAATAAACAGAGCCAAAGCCTAGAATTCGGCTGTGAGTTTTCCAGAGGGAATGGCAGAGTGTCAGATGGAACCTATAATCTTACCCTCTAGAAGCAGAATTCGAGACTTCACTTACAATATCCTTGACAGTTGACAGGAAGGGGACAGACTGACAGCTGACAGCTGGGTTCTCTTTACATTGTCTTACTGTGGACAGTGAACTCTTGAGAAGACACTTCCTCTTGTTCAATTTCTGTGTCTATTGGAGATGATCAGTGGTCCTACAGTTTTTTGAAAGTCACAGAATCTTCTTTAAGTGAGTTTCATTTGGAAACCTAAATCCAAAGGAAGGTGCTCTGTCACCTTCCTGGTCCCCTTGTTATCCCTTGTTACTGGCCACAGGATGCTGAGACCTGGGTGGGATTCCACGGTTGAAAACTACTAGCCTCGTTTAATCCTTCCTTCTGCTCCAATGGCTCTTCCCCATGGAATTGTTCCCAGCGCACCCATCTGAAGTATACTGCTTGTCTAGTGCCTCTGTTTTCTTTTATCACTTCGTATTACATCAGATCAGTTTATACACTGGGCACTGACTGTATGATTATCTTTTCCACTTGCCCCTGCAAGTGAATTCCCTGCTTCATCCAATCTCTGTAAGTGTAACAGCAGGGATATAAAAATG
This sequence comes from Eospalax fontanierii, assembly GCA_035773235.1. Lineage (NCBI taxonomy): Eukaryota > Metazoa > Chordata > Mammalia > Rodentia > Spalacidae > Eospalax > Eospalax fontanierii. The sequence goes on from CM069546.1 coordinate 12,363,162, forward strand.
TGTTCCAAGTACACATTTTACTACAGAAAACTATCTTCTAGCGTCATGTTGTAAACCTTGTGTACACACACACACACACACACACACACACACACACATCAGACTCTGAAGCACTGCCTTCTTCATTCAGAGCCTAGATTCCTGGATCTTCCCATGATCCACCTATGTAATCATGAGCGAGTTTCTTTTAAAAATATTTTATTTATTATTATTTATTATTTTATGTGTATGAGTATTTTGCCTATGTGCATATTAATGCACCATGTGTGTAATGCCTGCAGAAGTCAGAAAAGGTTGTTAGATCCCCCTGGAACTGGAGTTATGGACAGTTGCTAGCTGGGAATTGAACCCAGGCCCTATGGAAGAACAGTGACTACTCTTAACCATGGAGCCATCAGTCCAGCCCATGAGTAAGTTTCTTAACCTTTTCTCCGGTTCTCTTTACACCACTATAAAATGGGGCCAATTGTAACTTTGCCTCATACATCTATTGTAGTACTATAAAAGTTGGGGCTTGAGAGACGGCTCAGCAATTAAGAGGACTCATTACTCTTGCAGAGGATACAAGTTCAATTCTCAGCACCATATGGCAGCTAACAACTGTCTGTAACTCCAGTTCTAGGGGATCCAATGCCTCTTCCGACTTCCATTGGCATTGCACGGCACAGGTGCACTTAACGCACATGCAGGCAATACGCTCAGGCACATAAAATAAAAGTAATAAATAAAATACTTTTCATGAGTTAATTTGTGTACTTTGTAGAACAGTGCCTTCAATAGCTCACTGAGTTTGAATATAATGAGATATCATTAGTATTTTAAAATATTGTTATCGCTCTGTATAACCGTTGCAGTTCCTAGGCTACTTTGTGTGACATGGTAGGGAGCAGGCTTTGGTTGAATGAATAAATGTTCCCTTAGATCTGAACCTCTCAGGTACAGTCAGAGATAACTGTCTCCTTAGCAAGAGTTTATGTGTGGATTATGTATTTTTATTATGCACATGCTAAGTATTGAGTCACATGGCAAGTACCATGAAGTACTACAGAGTAGGCTCATAGAAAATTGGCATTTCAGTGGGCTTTGAAGCCCATCAAACCTCCTCTATTTTTATACTCTACAGATGTCTTGACCCATGTCATCTGTAGGCATATGTGAGTTCCTATGAGCAGACATGATCCATGAACAGAAGACTGAACATTAGCACTTTCAGACCTTTAAACCTTGAAGATCCCATCTACATCAGCATGCCTTATCATCATCGCTGAACACTTAGTCCCAGAGGTAGTGATAAAATGTGCTGACATGCTAACTGCTAAGTGTTGCTAAAAGACTGATGCGTCTGTACTGAAACAGAAACCACCTGATGTTGAAATTGTTTCTTGATGACTTCCTAACTGACATTTAAGAGGAAAACAACTACATATCAGTGTCCACTGTGGTTTGATTGAGGTACTGTTAATGATAGCAAAAGTCTTGCTACAGTCCAGGGCCATCTCATAGCCAGTGATACTGGCTGAGCACCTTGGGAGGGTTATGCAGAAAGGAGCTAGCTTTAAGGAAGACACGTGGTTTGTTATAATCCTAAAAGCTGCTGTTCTTCACTCTTAAATTACAGCAAAATAAAGTTGCTTTAAGAGTTCTTCTTTCCATAACATTTCGATCAAAACAGATGCATCTTCAGTCAACTCGAGTTACACACAGTGCTTTATAATTGCTATTGTGCAGTGCACTCTTGGTCTCAATTTTTAAAACCTTGTTCCTTGTCAAAAACAGAGATGATTTTACAGAAGCTGCTATTTCAATGACTGAAGAAAAATGTTTCTTTGGCATGTGAAATTATAAGCAAACCCTCACTATCGCCTTGACATTGTGCTCTCTCCGCACTGCCGAGTGTAACCTTTTGAAGCAGTATACTGTAAATTATTACCAGAGATGTTTCAAATGATGATTGTCTAAAATGATGAGTGGGACTTTCCATTTCCAAAATCGATCTGTTTCTATCAGCAGCGATTCTGCCACTAGACAAATCACAAATGGACATCACAGGAAAGGAGGCCTTTTAAAAATCAGTAACTATTTTGCAGACAGACATACCTGTTGTGTTAGAGGAAAGGGAAGAAGGAAAGGCAGAGAGCACCATGTTGAGAGAGACAGACAGACCGTCATGTGGTCTCCATTGCCAGTACAACCACAGCTGCAGTCAGGGAAAAGCAAAGGGCCACCTCTGATGAGGACAGCACGGGCGCAAATGGTAGAAGGATTAGGGTGGTGCACCATGGAGCGACAGAGAAGCTTTAGCTCAACTTCAGCTAAGGTTCAGTTTTGTTAATAACCATGGGAGAATCTTCTATGGAAGATGAGTTCTTCTTAGGCGATAGCTCCTTCCAAGTTAAGAAGTTGGGTTATTGTTCAGTTATGAGTGCATCATTGTTTGTAGTTTGTTCCTAATTTCAATTAAGAGTCCCCTGTTTCTCAGCATTATCAATAGTCTTTTGCGAACTTTTTATATTCTACTTCTCTTGCTTTTCTGCTTCCTCCTAACCTCCAGTTTTATGTACTCCACTTTGTACATAATTTATATCTGTCTGCCTATCTGTACCTGTAGAATCCAACTTGTTTCCCCAAAAGCCCTTCCGTGTGGTTCCTGTGACCACTGGAGCCTGGTCAACCTACCAAGGCTCTTGCCCTTAAATGAGACTGACTTTCCCCTCCCAGAAACCATGAGCTGCCAGTGATCCCTCAGGTAGGCTTGGAGTTTCTTCCCCACCTCCCCATGTCCATGCTGGGATTTCACCTGACTTGAGTGTTTGTGGAACTTGGACATGCCGTCACAGTTGCTGTGAGTTTGTATGAGTAGCTGCCCAGCTGTCTGGAAATCTGTTTCTTATGGCCATCTCCCACCTCTGCCTGGCTGGGGCTCTTACAGTCTTTCTGCCCTGCTCCATCTTCTCAGTGACCCCTGAACACAGGGAGGCAGAATTTTGACATAGGTGTCCTATATTCATGGATAAGCCCTCTGCAACCCCTTACTCACTTCACACCGGCCAGTTGTGGGTTTCTGTGTAAACTGCCACATGCTACAGAATGAAGCTTTTCTGGTGAGACTTGAGAGATGCATTCATCTATTGAGTATAACAGTAAGTCATTAGGAGTCAGTTTCATGCTATATCTGTTTAGCAGAATAATAGTATTAGGCTCTCCCCTCCGGCCTGTGCCCTATCTAGCCAGGTTCTAGGTTTTTAGACTGGTTTTAATGTCAGATATGAGCTCCATCTTATGAGGTAGACTTTAAATCCAATTGGAAAGTGGGGACTATTGCCAGGAAATTCATGCCACTCCTACCAGTGGGCACATCTTTCCAGGCCAGTTGTAGCTCACAGGAGCCCCTGCTGGGTAAGGCTGATGTTCGCTCTGCTCTTCAGGTAGTATGCAGAGCACCTTTCAGCACTATGAAAAGGAGTCAGTAGCAATGAAGCTTTGAAGTCAGTACCAGCTCAATTTCTCCTTGCTGGTTCTATACTTTGTGTGTGTAGAATCCTGAGCAATAGTGACGTTCTGATGGGTAACCAAGAGCAAGGGCAATAGTCAGTATTATCTGAAGGTCTATGAGACCCCTGGTTAAGTGACAGCTTCAAAAGAGGACTTCAATTCCTGGCATTGGGCTTTTACTTTGCTAGCCTCTGGTGTCTAGTAGGGGCAACATCCCCCTGTTATAAGGTAAATTTTTAAAATATATTTTGTTATTGTATGTGTATATATCTTAAGAAACTTCTACAGTGGTAGGTTCTATATGACTTTTCTGAAAGCTCATCCTCTTCTCCATTCCCTATCCCATTAACCCTTCCTATTCCATAATTTATTTTACTTGCCTTAACATGTGAGCTCTCTGAGATGTGGCATTCACTTCTGTACTCTCTGTTACTTCCACAGAGGACTTCACTGAGTCCTACAGTGTTCTTTTATTCATCAGCATAATTTAGAAAAACTTGGGTTACAGAGGGCTATGATTCAAATGTGTCTCTCTGTTTGACCTTTATTGGCTTCTTTGATATTAGGTCCTTTAAGAGATAACTGAAGATCTTTTTTGTGAATTGGAACCCATGTGCAAGAGATATCATAAAACATTTGGCCTTTTACACTCCTTCCCTTTTGCCATGTGAGAAATCGCTCGACCCCTCCTCTTTAGTCACAGCTGCCAGAGACTATCTTGGCCTTGGCAGCACTTGAACCATACGTGCCATAAGACTAAGGTCCTGGGGCATCCGACAGTATTAATTATAAAGTCAAGCTGTATGTTCAGATTTTTAAAGTTGGCCTAGTAAAAAGTCTGTTTTTAAAATTACCTTTAGGAAAAAAATTTAATTATACATACGGCCTTGATCATTAAATCAATGGTCCTTGAGAGCTACCAAGGCTAGGCTCAGTAAAGGAAAAATGGACCCAGTTGAGATGTCTGTAACCTGGAACTGTTATATTTCTGAGATAACCGAAAAGTCCCTATCAGAAAATAGTAGGGATGGATTAATTTGTTTTTGTTTGTTTGTTCTTGACAGAGGATCTCATGCAGCTCAGGCTGGCCTCAAATACTTTATGTAGCTAATGATGACCTTGAACTTTTTTCTGGTCACACACACACAGGTGAATATCCATTGATACCCATGCATACATGTAATTAAAAAAAATAAAATCTTTTCAGAGTAAAGAAATAATTCAAAGAAAAATAATCAAGATGTACTTATTAAGAGAAGAATTCACAAGGCAAGGTGGACTTAGAATGAAGTTACCTTTCTCAAAAGGTAACTGAGCCCTAGGATAAGAGATGATAGACTTATGCCTCTATGATGCATTTACAGTGGCATTTGGAGAAAGGGAAGAGCTGAGAAGGCACTCCCTAAGATTTTCTGTTTGGTGGTGAAATAAGGAAATAAGGTGAAATAAGGTAAGAAAGTCTGGGAAGTTTAAAATATTATGTTTTTTAAATTATTTATTTATTTCATGCTAAGGACTCAGAATTAGAATGTAGCAAAGCACTTGGACAGTTAGAAATAAAATAGCTTGAATTTCTGGCTAAAATACATTATTGAAATATTATGGTATTTTTATATGTGTATATCAGTGACTTAATTTGCATCTGAGTTCTTGAGTATTTCCAAACACATACTGTAATACAATTCCAACAAAAGGCATAAACAAAGAGAGAAACTGGTTGGTACCAGCAGATATGTCCAACCTTTGGACATTGTGAAAGCTAGAAGAGGGCATTGGATCCCCTGAAGCTGATGTTACAGGTGGTTGTGGTCTGCCTGATGTGGATGCTGGGAACGAAACTCAGGTCCTCTGGAAGAGTACAATGTGCTCTTAAACCATGAGCCATTTCTTCAGGCCTTGTTTCTTTGTTCTTTTTAAAATATTTTATTTTACATGCATGAGTATTTTTCCAGCATGTATGCATAGTGCTAAGTGCATGGCATCAGATGCCCTGGAACTGGAGTTAAGGATTGTCATAAGATGCCATTTGGGTGCTGAGAATCACTCCCAGTTCCTCAGTAAGAACAATGTGTGCTCTTAACCACTGAGCCGTCTCTCTAGCTTTCCATTTCTTCGTTCTTGTCAATTTAAACTGGCTTATTCTAATCTGAGTAAGAGCCCATCACTCCCACATATATGGTAAATATTCTTGAATAAAATTTTCTTACCCTTTCTCGATTAAAACCCAATTTTTCCTACAGGATAATGAATTTCCTTGTCAGATTAAATGGTACCATTAATTTGCATATTTTCAGTTTGTTCATTATTGGAAACCTAGGAAATAGCTCTTGGTTGTCCTGAATATTTGTATAAATTATAATGAAATGCCTGCAGTGTATTTGGACACCATCTGTGTATACATTCTGAGGTTTCAGTTTGGGTGTTTTGTTATATTTGTCCTGTAAAGATTTACATGGTGGGCTTGTCTGATCTTTCTCAGCTCTGTTGAGCCATCAAATATGCTTATACAGAATGCAGTCAGCATTACTTAGAAGTACAAGTCTAACCTTTGTTGTTTCCGCTGATGGGAAGACTTTGTTGCCTTTCTCATTACTGGTACTAAACATAACAGAAGAACCTTAAGGAAGGAAGGGTTCATTTTGCCTCATATTTTGGGGAGGTACATTCCATTATGGCATGGAAGCTCTGGCAGCAGGAGCAAAAGGCATTTGGTCACACTGCATCCACAGTCAGAAAGCAGAGAGAGATGAATGCTGGTCAAATGCTTTTTTCTGTGTTTCCCTGTTATCAGTCCAGGGATGATGGTTCCCATAATTAGCGTCAGTCATATCTCAGCAACTAAAATTCTCTGGAAACACTGCCACAGGCACACCCAGAGTTGTACATCTTAGGTGAGTTCAAATCTATTCAAGTTGGCTTCAGAGTTTAAGCATCACAGGTGCCTGTCACTTGCTGTAGCTCAGGTCCAACTCCATCTGATGACTTGTCCTCCACCTTCTACTTCATCCCTTACTTATGGGCTTGCTGCATTCTAGTTCCCTAGATTCTATTAAACGTTTTTGTTTTTAATGTTTACTTTCTTCCTTGGCCATGATGTGAATTCTCTCTGCTTAATTCTGCAGTCTTCCTTTCTACTCTCATTGTGGAAATGCTCTTGAGATATCTCCCTTCCTATGGGAACTCCAGCGGTAGGTCACATGGGAATCAAATACTGCACAGTAACACTGTACATGTGTTTTAGAGCCAGGCAAAATCTCATTGAAGTGTGGCTTTTCCCAACCCCAGTTTTGTGACTTGAGGAAAGTTATTTAATATCTAAGCACTTTACTTTCATACAGGTGACTGGCAATATCAGTAGTATCATAGAAAATTTATAAAACCTAATGTCTAGAACCTAACCTGGTATTAATGACCTCTGTTATTTGTTAAAACTTTATGCTAGAAGAAAATCCCAAAGCAAGTCTTAGAGACCTAGTAGTTGGGGCTCTCTTCTGTTCCTGAAAACATGAACAGTTCCTTTTGTTCACATCTGGTCATCCTTCCGGTTACAATGGTCAGATGCCTGGTTTTGAATCCTCTCCGTGCTGTGCCTCTGACCTGAGGCCACTGGAAAGAGAAATCTCTCTTTTCCGGAGAGACCCGTTTTCCCAGAGATGCCTCTTTAACCCACCCATGTAAGTGCAGCCACAGTGGCTCTATCAGAGGTTTTTCAGAGTGTCACATACCAGTGTGAGCTTTAAAGAATGTGCCCAGCCTTGCTGCCCCCTTGGTTCATGGGGTATACCCACAAGAAAAACAGAAACAACAGCGAAGGTAGGTGGCCCCACTTGGCACAGTTGATTGACTTTAATAGGTCCTGATTATGCTGCTCATATTCCATGAAATTAAAAAGCTTACAAATGTTATGAACCATTACCCTTCCATTTAAGAGAGCTTATGACATGTTAGCAACATTTAATGAAATTCTTCTCAAAATGCCATTGGCAAACTCCATGAGATTCCATATTGAAAAGCAACTTGGAGAATCTTGAACTGCAACTTGATGTATCACTGAGAGAAGTCTGTCTTACCTGCCTTTCCTTTGTCATGGCCGAGACCTTAGGAGGCTTATTATCCAGTAGAGGGGGATTGTCATGTTTTACATTGTGTTCTTGTTTTGGCCACAAACACTTCTCTATTTTCAGAAAATATTGTAAATAATGACTTGTGACTATTTGGGCTTGTGCTTACATTCACTATTCAAAGAAGACATTTTTATACAGTGATAAGTTTACAATTAAATCCCTTTTTTTCAGTTTTGTTTATATTTATTGACAAACCAAAACATACAAGCAAATATTCCAAAATGGTATTGTCTGCCTGTTTTCAGCAAACCGTGCAACATGCTTTGGAAGATAATCCTTTGTAAAGAGACAATTAGCACCTGAGACATGAGATGATTAAATCTTTGATTCAGCAGTACTTATACAACAAAGGTTCAGGAAATGAAGACTATTACAGTCAGTTGAGGGGGGATGTCTATGGAATATAAGAAAGATGATTAGTGAGATATAAGTTATTAAGAGACAGTGAACACATGGTTGATCTCTCATGCTAACTTTCATTAAGGGATAGTTAATGGTACTGTCCATTCCCTGAGCTTGCGTATCAACACAATAAACATCTTACTATCTCTATGGTGATGTCTCCTATTAATTTTGAAATCTATGTGTCAAGAAGCCTCACAAATGCTTCATGTTTGTTTTTCTTAAGTCCTCTGATGATAACACAGGCCACATAATCTCTTTTTTAACGCATAAAGAGAAATGAGGTACAAAATTTTAGGCAATCGTGCCTACCTTGTATGTGGAGCATATAGATTCAACTGAATCTGAACTAATCTAGTGCCAGCTTCGTATTGATCAGCTTTGAAGAATAACTGGTGTCAAGACAGCTCTCACTCTCCCCAGCTGGTGAACTCCTTATGGTACAGGACTTACTGCTGCCTTCAGCTGTTCATCACAGTGCTTGGTACTCAACAAATGTCAAATAGATGTGTTATTAGCACGTTAAAGAATCCCAACACATAATATAATTAAACCATGACCTTATTTGGGTTTTCACTATTTTTTTTTCCTGGTCTACATGTGGCTCTTGGTCACACGGATGCTCTTGACAACCTTCCCAGTGAAACTCTGGGCATGTTCTGCCCCATGAAAGTTATGATTAGCCTGGTAGTTCTTTGAGAGACAGCTTGGTTCAGAAATAGCAATATTTCTGAATAGAAATAGAAATAGAAATATCTATCCAAGATATTTATCAATGTTTCAAACATTCAAAGTGTTTTCCCAGAAACCTTAGTTTGGTAGCTCTGAGCATTGAAGACTAAGGGACAGGCATAGGCTACATTGAAGCAGGCTCTGAGTGACCAGTGCCTGGCTATGTGCTTAGATCCTGTGAGGAGATGCTGGAGGATTTGTAGCTACTTAGAGATTCTCGTTAGGTGGCTGCGTTCCTTGGGATGTACTGTGTGTATTCTTTGGAGATTATTCATCCTGGAAGTGCAGACCATTCCTACAGAAAGCAGAAGGGAAGGCCCGCCATTTGTGACAGGTTGCTTCACTGCGCATTCTATTCTGTAAGAACTCTTCTTATCTCGGAAAAGTCCTCTGATGGCTGTCCGCCATACTCAGCTCTCATTTGACCTGTGAAAATTAACCTAATTTTTACCTAGCAATTTCTGAGAATACAGGCTCTATCCAAAGACGTATCTCTTTCCTGCCTGCAGTGTCCTTTGGGTTTTTTGGTGGGACACTGTCCTAGTTCCATTCATATTGCCTTGATTAAAACACCAGGACAAAAGCAGCTTAGGGGAGCAAAGGACATATTTGGCTGAAAATTCTGGGTCACAGTTCAGCATTTCAGGAAAGTCAAGGCAGGAACTCAAGCAGCCAATCCATCACATTCACAGTCAAGGAAGGAATAAACACAACCTCGCTTATGTTTTCCACCCAGTTGTGTCCTGTTCTATACCGTTCAGGAGTAGTGCCACTTACAAAGGTTTGATCTTCCTACGTTAGTTACCAGTCAAGAAAATCCCCCACCAAATGTCCCCAAGGCTGACCAGATCTAGACAATCCCTCAAGTGAAACTGTCTTCCTAAGTAAATCTAGGTGGTGTCAAGCTAATGGGTAAAACTAATCATCCTAGATACGTAAGGTGACTTGTGTCACAAAGAACTTATGTCAGGATCTCAGACTGGATTCACCGAAGCCCATGGGATATATACTGGTTTTTCTTCTTCTAAGGGTTAATTGACCAGCCAAAAGGTGATGTGGTTTTTCCTTGAGCCAAGCGTCTGTGGATCTGGTTCTTTTAGAAGGCACCTTGGTTAGCAATACATCTTTCTTAGTCTTCCCAGAGGCTGAGGTTTTCCTGAATAATCCATTTTAGGAAAACTGGCATTGATTAGGGAGAAGCTAGGGGATGGACTGCACAAGCTCCCACTAGGAGTTGTGGTGATCTTGTCAAGACAGTTCATTTCAGTTCTTCAGAGGGGAGACTTGTACAGTGGCAAAAATGAGAAACTGGAGTTGAATATGTTTTGCTTCTCTGGATTTTTCTTTCAACACTCTTTGTTGCTGACTTTATTATCTTAGAATATATGAGGATTGGAGTTATGAATGGATTTTGTCCACTGTGCCTGGACAGTTCCCTTCATGATGTTCTGAAGTTGCTGCCTGGGAATCATGTGTAACTGCAGCCTATGGACTCTGTTCCTAGAGCTCAATAATTACTCTGCTCCTGATTCCTTATATGGAGCAGATACTTCCTGTTTATAAATTTAATGAACTTTTTGTACTTAATTTGAATTAAGGCATCTTCATTTTCCTTGCCCTGCTTTTCCTAGTAGATATCATGTGTAAGGAAAAACTTCCCTGAGCAATTTTTTGTCTGGCACTGTGTTAAGTGTTTAGGTACATTTTATGGCCCTGAAGAAGTGCTAAAAATGATTGTTCAATCAAGGGAAAGAACTAAGAGAAGGAAGCAGTTGTGGAAGAATACCATCTTGGCACTATCTCACCCATGCCCAGTTTGCAAGGGTCCCACTGTCCCCTTAGTCTTTTCACAACTTCTATGTTCCATTCATTCATTTCTAAGTAATTCCTGATTGGAGTTTAATTTGCGTTATATTGCAGATAACAGCTACTGTTTCACATATTACACTCAAGGGAGGTGTGTACTGTGGAAAGAACAAAATGAATTCGAAAAATCAAAGCATCAGTTTCGGGTCCTTTGGAGGAGCCTTTAGCAAGCCTCTGAGGGAAGGTGCCATACGGTCCTGCTAAAATCATAGAAACAGCCGCCCTTTACCCTGACAGTCTCTCTCTAATATTTGTATATTGAATGGCTTTTCTGAGCGCTGTAGAGAAAAGGGATTTGCCACCATTGTGTCTCCTTTATGTGAATTCTAACTCCAATATATTTCAAAAAATGAATTTCATCTGAAAAGAAACAAAAAATGTCTTTGCAACCACAGTCCTTGAAGCCGGCTACATCAGGAGCAAACTCTTGAATCTGTCTAAGCTTTGTTGTTCTCAGTCTTGAAGAAATAATGCAAGCTCACAGGACTGAGGACCTGGGTACATCATACAGAACCTTCAGTGAAGAGTCCACTTTCATGTGCACTTTCAAACTATAGACTATTTCCAGTTCCATCTTTAAGAAAGGAAGCTGGCTGTGTGTAGTTTCTACTTCATCCAAAGCTTTAGAGATGATTAGGACTTTTACTTCTCAATACTCCGCCGCCAGAGTCTACATTCCTGATGATAATATCATAGCTTTAAATTATTTCAAGCTTGATATGACTAGAAATAGATGGATAGAAATACCATTCAAAAGTACCTCTCACAGCACCTAAGTCCCATGATAAGGAGGAATCAAGGATGATTCTAGAATTTTTGTTCAGCTGCTTTTAAGAAAAAGTATGTGATCTTGCCTAGGGTGTAAGCTGAGTCCTTAGGATAGATAGGAGATAGTGTACATAATAGGAAAATTGGATCTAACACCCAAAGTGTATCAGAAATTATATCAGTCTTCTACTTTATAATATTCTCATGAAGTAAAAACCTTGATGTAAACATTTTATATATGAGGAAAGAATCCCTAGAAAAAGTATAATGACTCACTGAAACTCCTACACGGGCAAATACAGGACCAGAAGTTGGAGCCTACAACATCGTGTTGTGTGTGTTGTATGTGTGTGTTCTTAATGTACACTGCTCACCCACATGTGTCCTTGTGGAGGTCATAGGTGACTTCAAGTGCCTTTCTTCTATCACTATCCGTTGTTTGTTAATTCAGTGTCTCTCATTGGTGCTGAATCTCACTGTTGCCACCTATACTGGCTGGCCAGATCTCTCTGCTCACTCACAGTAGTGTGATTATAAGTGTGCACTACCATTGCCATGCTCAGCTTGCACATGGGTGCCAGGGATCTGAACTTGGGCCCTCATGCTTGCAAGGCAAACACTACCTCCTGAGCCATCTCCCCAGCGCCATCTTGCTATTACTAAAGACTAAGATGAAACCACGCAGCTCAGTATTTCATTCCTGGAGAAGTGATGAGCTCTCTTGACTGCTCATTTTAATGGTTCAACAAGATTAAATAATCAGTTTAAACATCTTTATTAAAATGCCTAGGATTTAGAAGACTAGTGAATCTTCGAACTCATATATTTCAAGATAGACCAACCAAAACAACAACAACAAAAAACTAATTGGCAGAATTAGAGGGGATTATGTATTTGCATGTCACTTTCATGGAAGGCTACCCTTGCCAATCCAATCACCTTACAGTCAAATTGCTGAAATGACTACTAGACCATACACTTCAATTTACAATGCAAGTACAAGCCATGTTAAAAGATGCCAACACAGGCTGGAGAAATGACTCGGCGGCATTTAAGAGACCTGGCTGCTCTTGCAGAGGACCTGGGCTCCATTCCCAGGACCCACATGATGGCTAATAGCCATAACGCAAGTTCCAGGGGAATCGGATGCCCCCTTCTGACCACCACAGGCATTGCACAACACACATGCACTTACATGCATACAGGCCATACACTCATACGTATAAAACAAAATTAATAAATAATTTTTTAAAAGAGATGACAACAGTGGTTCCCAGATTAGGTGACCTAATAGTGCTGGAGGAGTCGAAAGGAAAGAGCTTTCCGTGTGCTCAGCCAGCCAGGGAGGGGGTTGCATTTGTATTTAGAAAGAAGACTTCTGTTTCGTTTGGCTCTGTGTATATTTGTTTATACCGTGTTCTAGCGCAGACAATTCTGAGTCTTATCCACTTGCAGCTGGAGCATCCTTAACTAGGGCAAGGCATTCCATATAAAATATATGGAAAAGTAGTTACCGGAACTCTAGAGACGGGATACAAGCAGTAACACAGCAGATCCCATTTGGAGTGTATGTAGGGGGATGTGCACATGTACGTATCTCTGTATGTGTGTCTGTGTGTGTGTGTGTGTGTGTATGTGTTTTGTATATGTATCTGTGTCTGTGTTGCAGAAAATTCTAACTTTAAAAAAAAATTGTTTTAGGCAAAATACACTATTTTTCAAATTTACATTACCTCCCCCCATGCCATTTTACCAACCACTTCACCTATTTATACAATAACTAATGCCATGTTCCACAAAGTAGTTTAGTTTGCCTTGGCTGTGTTTAATACAGTTTCTTTGAATCTTCGTCTACATGCGAGAATTTATCAAAATGATTTATCTATCTCATATACATGCAACCTGACTTACTAGACCAAGTACAACCAGTTTTCTGGAAAAAATTAAGTTCTCTTTCATATACTGTCTGGCAAATATTACAAATATTAACTCATTTAATGTTCCTAGAAACTCAGGGAAGCTGGTGATATTATCATTTCTATGTTATAGGTAAAATGACAAGGGAAGTGAGCCCCAGAGAGTAGTGAACCTCAGCGAGATGGACGAGCCTGTCTGAAAGCTAATCACATAACGGCCAGCATTCCCTCTTGGGAAATGGGACTGGAGAAGAACTCTTGGCTTTCTCTCTTTGCTGCTTCCTTTTAGTACTTGACAAACCCATGAGTCGTGCATTGTCTTCTAACACGGTGGCTCAAACCAAATATCGCCTAGAGTGTCACACTAAATCAGAGGTAATCTCAGAACAAGAATTCCAAATCAGAAGAGCCACTTTCACATCCTCTAGTCTTCTGGCAGTGGAATTTGCAGAGTAAGTCACCTGTGTGTGTATATTCAGGTGGAAAGAGGCAGATAACCAATATATGGCCCCCAAAAACATGACTTGATATCAATTGGAAATTCAAAGAAGATGCTGATTCTGAGAAACTTTCTAAGGCAGAATCTGCTTTGTGAGCTGTGGTTGTCCATTCTCAACCTGTTCGGAAGTGCTCTGTTTTCAACATCATGTGACGCCACGTCCTTTTCCCAGTAGGAAATCAACATCCCACTTTGGGGCTTTGTCAACATGGTGCCATTAAGAATGACAGGGTTAGTCAGAAACATTCTAACTGCCATTGACTTAGAACTGGGACATCTTTTCCTTGGATGCGTCATTAACGCAGCTAGAACTACACCGTCCCATTTTGCAAACCAGAGATAATAATCACACCTAACACAAGGTTGTTGAGATGTGTAAATGAAACAGTGAGATGAGGGACTAGCTTAAGTGTCAGATACAGAGTGTTCATGTTTATCTACCTTCAAGGAGACTTGGAGACCTCTGTTGGTTCCATGAGTTTACTAATCCAGAAACTCCAAGCTTCACTTTTAGGTCAAGAGTCAAAGAAATGGCCGGAGAAAAGGTAACTCTTCTGTGATTCTGAACTTTTCCACAGACTCTGCTAGGCCATGTGGAGTCACTCCAATCATTACAGCTTCTCCTGCAGTTCTGTGATTAAAGGATTTGAGAGATTAACCACATTTCTCTAGGAAGGCACTCTGAGAACTCAGTTGGGTAGATTCCAGGGAACAAGGATTTTCCAAATCACATTCCATCTCTGAAAAGCAAGACATATGAGTACATTCGTAGACGTGGACCAGAGGGCTCATTTTCTGACTAAAGCAGTCCAAGTGATGTTAGCAAGAATATCAGAGCGAGGCAGCAAAGCCATGCCGTTCTCTGTCACGTCCCTGGTAGCTGTCAAGAGCTCAGTTTCGGAAGGCTGATCCAATGCTCTGTTCTCTGAATTCCAGTGGCAGCTTCGGCAGGTCACCCAAAACGTACTTGGTCATGAGCTTACTTCCTAATTAAATAAGGAGATTATTCAGAACGGTCAGATTGTAAAAATTGAAAATTGCTGAGTCAGAAAATCCTAAATGTGTAAACTTTGCCAAATTCAAGAATTACCATCAGGCTCATATCCCCGGTTTCCAGCCCCAGCTGATCCTGTGGCACCACACGTAATTTTGGCTAAATTGAAATGGACTGCTGGGTGCTGTCATGGGAGTGTGGAGGAATGATCATCTGGGGCAGTACCGGATTGTCAGAATTGGATCTTATCAGTTACAAAATCTCCAGGCCTCAAACACAATGATGTTAGTCATAAACTGAAGCATTGGGATACAGTCAAAAATTAACAGAATCGGGACAGGAGAGATGATTCAGTGGTCAAAGTGCTTATGGCACAAGCATGTGACACTGAGTTTGAATCCACAATACCCACATAAAAGGCGTGCTGTGGTGGTATTAAGTCTCTAACCCCAGCACTGAGGGTGATGGAGACAGTCAAATTCTAGCCAGCCAATAAACTAGTCAGAGCATAAAGTTCCAGGTTCAGTGAGAGACCCTGAATCAAAAAGAAAAGGTAAGATAAAGGATTACAAATAGAGGATTACAACCCTAGGTCAACCTCTGGCTTCCACATGTTTACTAACAGGCAGGTGGAGAGAGAGAGACAGAGAGAGGTTGACAGTGAGAATAACTGTTACTGTTTTGCTCTGTGAGCTTCAACATGCACACGTCAAAATAATTTCAATAATACTAGTAACTACTATTATTACTGATAACGTTAACTGGCTCACGCACTCTGTTTCTTAATCCTAATTAAGCACTCGGAGCAGGGTCTCAGTAGCATCATTTTTTTCAGAACATAAAGCAACTTCTTATCAACGTGGCCTGACTTGTCAAAAATCACACAGCTAGCAGGCACAACAGTCCAAACAGTCTTCTGCCCAGGTGATTGACCTGTTCAACCACTGGCTGCACCATGCTGGTATTGTCTTCTATGTCATGTGAATTTCTTTAACTTTCCAGTAAAGAAGTTGAGCCAGAGAGCTTTATCAATCTCCCCTCACTTTAATATTCCATTCTTCAAGGTAATATTTTTAAAAATTGAGTCTTTATGCTATAACCTGAAGCACTTTGAAATCAGACGGACTTCTGTGTATTTTAACTTTATATGAACAAGTAGTACACTAAGCCTCCCCATGCATAAACTTTGTCAGAAAGGGAAATGGTTGTTTCTGTTGCTGCAGTGAAAAGCAGTGTAAGTAGGAATTGTGGCTGGCATGGAGTTAGAAGCTTGCGGTCGAGCTCAGTTCTGCCACAGCTCTCCCGGCTGTGACCAATATGCCAAGCCTTGCCCAGGCCTCAATTTTGTCACCTAGAATGGAAAAACAAACATACCTGCTTGTCACAAGAGGTTTGAAAGTGGAAGAATGAGCTTGTCTAAGGGAAACCTTGTCTTGAGAACGTTCAAATAAGGTTGAGGACAAAGGATGAATGTGATCAGTGCAGTTGGGGATGGGGACTCCGTAGCAGGAAGCCTGGCTTCAGCTCCTGGTCCCGATCATCCCATGTGTCACGGGGGCATCGGTTGCTGTGTCTGAAAAATGTAAGTATTAGTCTCGATCAGTATTTCTAGATCTATCAGTCATGACTGAATGTCCCTTTAATATGCGGGAGAGATACCCATTTGGAAAGCACAGCAGATCCAGTCTCTCAGATACCAGCATTAGCATATCCATAAATATTCTGTAGTAAAGAAGCATACCTAGCTTTATTTAACTCACTTATCAAATGAGGATAATATCTCTTGAGAGACATTTGGGAAATTCATGTTTAGATGGTACAGCTCTCAGAGGAACCATAAATGGACAGTGTGATTTATTTAATGTATATCTTCTGTTGATGACAGGGATCACCTTTCTTATACTGTTCTGTTACCATCTCTTCACTCCCATGAGGGTAGCTTTCATGGACGGTGGAGGGACAGTGGACAAAACATTTTTTAAAATCTCTATCAAAGGAATCCTGACTCAGTGTTATTTTAAGAGTATTTTTGTGAGGCTGGAGGGAAGAGATGGAGCCGTGGTTAAGAGCTGAGTGGTTAACTGCTACTCCATGTTGTGATTTCCAGATCCCATCTCTGACCACTGTAACTGCAGTTCCTGGAGATCCAGTGCCCTCTTCTGGCCTCTCTGGGCACTGGCACTCATATGCACAGACCCACAGGGGACACATGATTCCAAAATAATAGCAATAAACTTTTAAAATAATTTTTTGTTGCATTGGATTATCTATGACCAAAATGCTATACAAAATTAATATAGAAATCAAAATGAGTTGACGGAGTTAGACAAAATCTTATGGAATAACTGATTTTTTCCTACATTATGAAAATGTATTAAATCTGATTTTGTCAGGTGGGAATAATGTGGGCTGAACAGGAATAGAGCCAGGATTTGCAGGGCAGATGATTTCTTACAGTGGAGGCCAACAACCACATAAGCTGTGGAGCAAAAGCGTAGCATGCGGGAAGAAAGTTGCAGTAAAGAGAGAGCTGTGAAGCAAGATCTGGCTAGACCCTTGGTACAATCTCAGCAAAGGTGACTGTATATCGTTAGGTATTGAAATGTAAGGACAGATGTATTGCATTTTGAATAAGAACAATTATATTTATGTCTCAATTCTTCCAGTTAAAATTGTCTGCCTTATAAATATGTGATAGCTGATTAACTTCTTTAAAACATTATGTTTGGTTTTGGTGCCCCTGTCCTTAACTGCCCATTTTCCTTCTCTAGAGACAGTTATAATTGCTAATGTCAGCTTCATCTTTCTAGAACCTGTCTGTAAGCTTGGCACTATTAACAATTAAGTGTAGATAACTCCATTGTGAAGACTATTCTGTGCCGTATATTTAGGAATACCCCCAGCCTCTACTCACTTGATTCCCAGAGAATTCCCAGAGCTGAGGCCACAAAAATATTCTAGACTTTGCCTTGTGTGCCTGGGCAGACAAACATTAGGCAGGTTGATAAACTCTTATTCCAAGTCAGGTCTGATGGCACAGGCCTGTGATCTTGAATACTAAGATCATTAAATACATGAGGATCCCAAGTTCAAATCCTACATGGACTATACACTTGAAGGCCAGGCTTAGCAACTTAGGAAGATTCTGTCTCAAAAATATAAAAAATATCTGGGTTAAGGCTTAGTGATACAGTGCTTGCTTGGAGGAGATGGGCAGTGAGGAAAGGAGAAAAGAGGACAACCACAGTTCCAGGAGTATTCTGTAAACTACAAATCACTGTGTCAGTAGATGGAGTCAATGACTTACAGGACCAGCCCTGTGTAACTGGAAACAGACAAGTTTATATCAGATGGGATGCTCTGGGTTCACACATCACCTCTTCAGGCTTAACTGACTTGAGGAAGATGTGTTTCCCTTGACAGGTGATATTGTGGAAAGCCAGCCTCTAACTTCAACTGGCTGGCTGGCTGGCATACAACATCATCATGAATCCTATCGTCCCAGTCACTCAGCCTGTCAGACTCATCATGGGACTAGTTCCCCTCAAAGTTCTAGGGTGTCCATGGGTGTCAGGTATGCTTGCTGCTTCCATGTGTGTGCCCAGAGCTAGAAAAATCAGCCCAACTCAATAAGGCAGAGAAAGAAAATTCTTTCCTAGAAACCTTTTCGTTCATTACTAGTCCAAACTGACAAGTCCCCACTCCACTCTTTGACTGACTTGTGCAGAGAATAGTGAATCCAGTGGAGATGCCTTACTCACTGAACCAGTGTTGCCATCCAGATAGATTGCTTGAGCGATGAAAAGTCTAATTGGATACAAGTCTGTTCATAAGAAAAAGAAGAATTTTCTGAGCAAGAACATAGAGAGAAAACCCATGGAGAGGATTTTAAAAAGCGTAACCAGGGAGGAAATTGGATGTTGATAAAACTATGGTTTGAAACTTTTCGTCTCTCTTCAAACAGAAGCTACTAAACCCCTAGCTGAGTACTTGATCTTGGCCAAGTTACTGGTCGCCCTGGACCACTTTTCTTGTCTGTATGACTGAAAAAATGAAAAGTTCTTGCAATTCTGGTGGGGTGCTAACGTGGGATAGTGTATGCGTAAAACTGAGACGGTTGGGGCCTGCAAGACAATGCACAGTCACTGATTATGAGACTGAGGCTTTGATTTTTAAGCTTGGAGAAGTAAAAGGACTTAGCAAAATGAAGGGCAGAGATGGCCCTGGGGAAGAGAGTGTCCAGGGTGGGCCTCTGCTCGTGCTGAAGGAGATGCTTGCTTACAATTTCCTTAAAGACCATGAAAAATATCTGTAATATTGTTTCTCCAGGTAAACAGCATAACTCCTTAAAATTTGTTAAACTTTAGTTCATGTCCATCTGACTACGGTGTCCAAACCTTTTCTATTAAATAACCTTGCTTCAAAGGTAAATGGAAAAGTAGTTACTGCTATCAGGAGATTCAATATCATTGATAAACAAATCAATAGAGTGATGAATCAATATCATTGATGAACAAACATTGAACAGAGATAACTCTTAGCATCATAAGAATTATTCTTAAAATCATTGAGTCCTCACTGTAAGCCAGACATAAGCCCGTTCCATCTTCATAAGAAACCCATGAACTTCCTGCCCTTATTGCACTGACTTCATGGATACTGGAGGCAGGAAACAGGAGTAAATGCTGATTCACAGTCAGGGAGGGGTAAACTCAGGGTCTCAGGAAGTCACCTCAGAGCTCATACTCAGGGCACTACCTCTTACAGTCCATCACAAGCTTTCAAGTGGCGCATATCCTATAAGGAAGATATTTTTCCCCAGCATGTGTGAGAGATTGCTTCTAGAAACTTCTACAGATACCCAAATCCTTAGAGAACTGAAGTTCCTTATATATTTTGATGCAATGTCTGCATATACTCTATGCTTTTTCCTTTGATTATTTGAGAATTTCACACACACATATAATGTGTCTTGGTCAAAGCTACTCCCTTTCCCCACCAGTCTCCAATGCCTCCCCTATCCCAATCCCACCACTTTTCCTTCTCAAATTCATGTATTCTTTTTAAACACATTGAGTTCACTTAGAGCCACTTGTATGTGTGTGCATATAGGACCATGTACAAGAGTATGGCTCATCTTTCAAGGACCACTCCCTCATCTCCTCAGCTAGGGGTCGGGCATCATGAGCACCTCCCTCATCCATGCTGGGATTTCTGTCTGGAGTGATCTTGTATGTCATGCAGGCAGTTGTAAGTAATCTTTAAGCCATTGCTATATTGTATTTTCTAAGAAATGACAAGAATGTGAACATGTGCATGTTCTGTATCAGTGTGACTTTTGAATCTATTTTCTATTCATGATTGGTTGCAGACCTTGAATTATGGAGGGTCGGTGGCAGAGATAAGGTTTATTTCTTCTCTGAGCCAATAATTATGCAAAGCTTTGGGAGCGGAAGTGGGATTTGATCCCCTGAGGTTGCAAAGGGGGATTTGGTTGAGTAGAAATGGGGAAATGGGCTTTGCATGCTAAGAGATTTCCACCAGTGAGCAGACAAGGAAAAGATGCATGTGGTTCCTGCATGGGGTGATTATGTGCTGCATGTTGTGTGATGAACTCTAGGCTGGCTTTTCACCGTATCTAGCCCTTGGTCTCATTGCAGCTAGTGCTGTGACATGCTGGTGCAGTGGGAGACCTGACTTTATGCCCATTGATTTACCTTCACATATGCTCCATATTCAGATACATTACTGAGTGCTCTGTTCCCAGAGTCAGTAAAGGGAGGTTTATGATTCAATTTTATTCCTTGGCTTATACAGACAACTGGCTCAGTTGTGGAGTCATGTGAAATAAAGCATGGTTGGAGACATTCTCCTGGTTCTCTCTTGGCTGATGATCACCTGTGAGTTAGGGTCCCGCTTTGGGAACTTTTATCAGCGGTCATTTTGTGGCAGTTAGAGGGTGTACGGCCTTTTAAATGAGACAGTGGAAGGGCTCAGGAACAGCTCACTGCATGAAGATGACACTGGGATGGCCACTGAGTCTTAAGCCTTTGAGTCGTCATCTTTCCTCTTTTCTTCCGAAGCAGTCAGGGGTCTCACATAGCAGAATGCTTCTCTACGCCCTGCTGTCGTGTCCCTTCGGTATTCTGGGTATACAAAGCTGTGGTTCCCACTCTTCTTACCCAAACCACAATCTCTTACCAAATGTTTTCTTACCTTGTCCCCACAGTCACCCCATCAGTTCTTTACCCCATCCTTCTAACCCCACAAACAACCCCTTTCCTCATGAGGGCCTTTCACATCCTGTTTGTAGTGCCTGAAGGGTTTTAAGCTAAGTTATTCCCTTTCTACCAGTCCTTCCCTTTATCCAGATCCTGCCAGTGTGTGAATGGAAGAACCACAGGTCAGAAAACAATGAAGAGAGGAAGAAGAAATGCAAAGAAGGGAAGGAAACCGTACAGGCCCCTCCTTCCCCCTGTGCGTGTTAGCTTTCTCTTGTTCTTCAAAGGCCGGACGAAGATGTCACCTCCACCACAAAGCCTCTCCTCACCAGCCTGAGCAAAGTGGCCCTTGTCTCTTTCTTCTTCTCTTGCCGTCATCATTCATACAGGGCTTTTACTCAAAGGCATCAATTCCGCATAACCCACCATGTCCCATAGCAAGGACATCACATATGCAGAGTCACCCCACAGCCCATGCCACACACACCAATGTATGTTCTCTCTAGCACCCCGCTCCTCTCCTGATAAGCTCAGGGTGAGGCCCTCTAGGGCAAGGTGCAAGTAGGTTTCCTTGATGACAAGGTTAAATCGATTGACTCAGTCTGCCTAGAGTGTTATGGAGAAGAAAATGTATAATTGTCTAGGAGCCCCACAGAGGGGATGAGTACTTGTGGTCAACCAGCAACCCTGCCTCGGCACAGTGGGGACCTGATAGTTCCACATCTTCTGTTTGCCATTTGCACTCTAGCAGAATTAACATCTGCATTTTTGTTCCCAAGTAATGCGTGAGAGACATACTGACATTCGTCATTCACTTTGACTGGAGCTGTGTTGAAGCGGGAGCCGTCCTTTTTGCCATCTCTAAGGAGATTCATCCAAACCAACCAGTAAATGCATTTTGATCCCCAATGAGTGAAGGAAAACATACCCTACAAGACCAAGGATGAGCTCATTAGAAAAAAATAGTAGCTTTCTGTGGGCATCTCCTGTGGGCATCCTAGGGCCCCTCACCTCTAATTTCTCTCAAATAGCAACAATGTTATTAATAATAGTGCATTTTAGGTAGCATGCAGTCCTTGATAATAAGATACTGTCATCTGTTTTGATCATTGTACCAAATAGTTTTAGAATTTTTTCTTCAGAGTCATTTTTTGTCCTTTTATTCAAACATTTCCCAAACAAGTTTGCTATCAGTGCAATCCACCTAAAAAGGTACCTGGTTATAGAGCTGTATTTCTTCATTCAGATACTCTGAATCACAGGTTACCACACTGTGACTGTTTCCTGATTATATACATTTGAGGATTAACCTAATCCCAGCATATTATTAATAGCAATTCACAAAACTTAAAATCTTGGAAAGATGCACTTCAATGTTTTTAGTACATTTATTATGTAGTGCAACAATCACCCTCCAATTCCAGAAAAAACACAGATCTCCCAAAAGGAATGGCTTACAGTGGCAATCACTAAGCATTCTGACAACCACCAGTCTGCTTTCTGTCTTTCTGGATCTATTCGGGACATTTGGTATGATTGCATAATTCATGGACTGTTAAAAGTCCAGCATCTTCAAAGTTCATTTATATTGCAGCATGTGTCAGCACCTCATTGCTTAGCATGGCCGAATTATCCCAACGTTTAACACATCACATCCTGCTGCTCATACAGTCATAGATATTTGACTTGTTCCTACTTCAGGGATCTTGTGAATAAGGCTACAGTGTACTTTGTTTTATGTGTTTTTGTGTGAGCATATTTCAAATTCTTTTGACTGCATACCTAAGCAGTACATTGTATCTGATAGTTTAATTTTTTAAGGTTTATTTTATTTTTAATTATGTGCGGATGTGTGTCTCTATGTGTGAGTTTGTATACAAGTACAGGTGCCAAAGGAGGCTGGAGAGAATGTTGTATCTTCTGGAGCTAGAATTACATGAGGCTGTGCATTCTGGAGGTGGACGCTTGGGACCAGGTGCTCTGGAAGAGCAGTGTATGTTCTTAACTGCTGAGCCATCACCTTTATAATCCCTGTGTTTAAACTTTGTAAGGAAACACAAAAAGTAGCTATACCCTTTTCTAGCCCCACCAGCAGTATGAAGATTCTCAATTTTTCCATGATCTTGAAGTACTATCTCATTGTAATGTTCTGTACATTACATTGTACATTTCTGTAGTGACTAAAGATACTATTAACAGATATTCACTGAAGGATTTAATCACCATTTGTGTGTATTTTGGGAAATGTTTATTCCAGTCATTTGTCCACTTTTAAATTGGCTATTTGTCATTGTATTATTCGGTCTTCAGAGTCCTAACTGTACTACAATAGATATTTATTAGACATATGATTTGCTATTACTTTCTACCATTCAGTGGGTTGTCTCTTCACTTTCTTGACAGTGCCCTTTGCCAAGCAAATGTTTTTGTTTATTCTGTTTATGAATTTAATTTTGAGACCGAGGAAAGATCTCATATTTTCAAGGCTGACCTGTGAACTATTATGTAGCTGAGGATGCCGTGAACTCTTGATCTTCCTGACCCCACCTTCCTCCAAGTTCTGAGATTGCAGACATGCACCAGTATACCCAGTTGTAGCAAATATTTTAATTTTACTGAAGTGGAACTTGTCCACTTTTCCTTTGAGTGGTTGTGATTTAAGAGTTCTTTCTGAGATGCTTTTATCTAATCTATTGTCACATATATTAGTTTTTATTTATTTTTGATTTGGTGGTGTGAGTGACTGAGTTTTGTATGAAAGTGTGTGTGTATGTGTGTGTGTGTGAGAGACAGAGAGAGACAGACAGACAGACATCTGCATGTAGGTAGTTGTATTACTTACTTTTCTGTTATAGTGATAAAACACTATGACCAAGACAACTTATAAAAGGAAGGGTTTATTGGGGCTTCTGGCTGCAAAGGGATAAGAGTCCATCATGGTGGGGAGACAGGGCAAGTGGCAGGCGGGACAGAAAGCTGAACACTCACATCTTCAAGCAGACACTGAAACAGAGCATAAGCTGGAAGTAGGGTTAGCTAGAACTCAGCCACACCTCCTAAAGATCCCTGACACCCCACCCAGCAGGGCCACCAGCCCACCAAGTGTTCCTTGAGCCTGTGGGGGCACACTTCTCATTGAGATCACCATAGTAGTATTTGTATGTGTGTGAATGTGCCTTGGTGGTATATGTGCAGAGCCAGAGGATGACGGCAGATGTCTGGCTGTATCGTCCTCTGCCAGATTCCCTTAACACAGAGTCTCAGTCTCAGTCTGAAGTTCACAGTGTTAACTGAACTGGCTGGCCAGAAAGCTCCCAGGATTTTCTTGTCTCTGCCTCCTAGTACCGGGGTTACAGGCACAGGAGGCCATGCCTGTTTAGTTTTGTAGTTGTTATTGCTGTTGTTGGTTGGTTGGTTGGTTTGCTTGTTTTATGTGAGAGACGATGATCCAAACTCAGGTCCTCATGCTTGTGCAACAAGCACTCTTATCATGGCACCGGCCCACCTTCTCACTCCTGAGTGACATGTGCAGTTGTATTTAAATTCCATTGTAAAAAGCTGTATAGCATCAGCTCTGACACATAGGTCTTCTGGCCATTCCTAGTTCATTTTTGTTTCTGTAATGAGGAAAAGGCAAAGTTAATTCATTTGCATGTGGATATCCCGGAGTCTCAACTCCATGTGTTGGAAATACAATTCATTATTTATTGCTTTTAAAACCTAGGTTGAAAATTATTTGACTGTAATGATATCAATTTTTTTGTAGACTCATTTTTTAAAATGATAACACTTTATCAATCTCAAATTCTTTGAGAATTTCATGTAGTGTATTTTGATCATATCCAACCCACTTATAATCAACACCTCTCTGATCTACCTCCCCTCCTGCCAACTCTTTATCCTCTTTTTATCTAAGTCCATCAAGTCTAAGTTGTGTCCCCAAATATTCTTGGCTGTGAGTCTATCCCTCAGAGTGTAGTCCACTGGCCAGAGGTCACACCCTTAAAGAAACCTGACTCTTCCTCTTCCAGTAGCTGTCAGTGGCCCATAGCTCTTCAGCTAGAGGTCTGACTTCACAGGCCCTCCTTTCTCTCCTATGCTGGGATTCTGTGTGGCTTGAGCCTGTGCGTGTCTTGTGCATGCTGTCACACCTGCTGTGAGTTCATACGAGCAGTGTCCTATTATGCCTGGAAAACACTAAAACAATGCTTTGTTATAGTCATCCACTACCTTGGGCTCTTACAATCTATCCCTCTCTCATTTTCTTTGTCCTCTATCTTCCCGAAACTTTGGGGACAGGACTGAGCACTCCAGAGTCTCTAGACTCAATTTTAGTCCATCATTCTATGTGTCTGTATTATATCCATAGCACAGTGCAGTCATTATTGTAGCTTTGTACTACTTTTTGAAACTGGGAAGTGAGAAACATCCAACCTTTTTCTTGATTTTTCAAGGTTGTCCTGACTACTTGGGGTACTTTACTTTTCCCTATAAAATTTTTATTTTTATCTTCTATTCTCTTTAGTGTGCAGGAAGTTTGTAATTCTAAGATCAGTTTTCCAGGTCTGAAGAGACAGGCAGATGGATGTTTGAGGAGATTGCATTGAATCTAAGTCAGTTGGAGCTGTATCTCCAAGTCTCGAAATTGATGAGCACAGATGCATTTCCCTTTACTCAGATCTTTTTTAAATTCCTTGTAGCCTGGTTTTTGCAGTTTTCAGTGTATGATTTTAACTTTTGCAGTTAAATGGAGTCCCAAGTGTTATTTTAAATGCCATCATCCATGGGATTGTTTTCATAATCACTCATGAGCCACACAGTTTGCCTCCATAGTATGTTCTACCTGGAAACTCCCATCGCATGTCAGTCACATCCCTCATGCTTTTTCATTTTAATGTCTTCAACACCTGGCACCTTTGAAAACACTTTCTGATATAATAAGAATGAACCATTGTCAGAATTGGGCCTAGAGTTAGAATCCATAGCTCACTTCCTTCAAATAAGCTAAACTAAGCTATATCCCATACTAGGGCATGGCACACCACAGTTCTTTGTTAGCTACAAGGTCTCGTGTTGTTTTAATCACTGCCCCTTTGTTGAAGTATTGTTCCTGTTATCTGCCATATTTCTTCTAGTCCAACACCCAAAGCCATCGGCTCTTCCTTGCTATTAACTGTCAAGGTCTAAGGTTCTCTTCTCTTGCCTGTATGTTTCTGTGTACTGCACATATCTAATATGGATCCAGAAACCAAGTCAACCCTGGTTGGCAGTAGCTTAAAATGACAAATGGAAGCACTAATGTTGAGGTCTATATGGATTCCAAGCCGAGTCTGTGGAGCTCTACATCACTACAGGTCTTCTGTTTTGCTGGAATATATGCTGAATGGTTATTTATTAGTAGAAAAAAAAATCATCTCTTTAGACTCACAGCAGTTAAAAATAAAATGAGAATCGATGTGGAGTCAAATCATGTACTCTTGAAATAACTTCAATGTTTCTTGTTGAAGATTTCCTTGATGGGTACCCATTGTAAATCATGACCTAAGATGGGACATTTTCTCAGAAAATAGTTGTTTTATGTAACTGTAGGTACAAATTATGCTCTAGAGACAAATGTACAAATTCATAGTCACATGCTCTGTTGTGTAGGTAGCTAATTTCATAGATTCTGGAGTGACAGGGTTGCTGGGAGAGGTAAGTGCATCTTAGTTTGTATATGGTTAATATATTGTGCTTCTGTGGTTTGCGTGATTTCTGGATGTTATTACTAGTGTTCTTGACTTTCCTTTGTAATAACAGGCAGCCTTCATGTGAGGAAATGAAATATGACTCTGAACTTCCCCATCTGCAGATTCTCTCTGTTTTCAGTATTTTCTAGGAAGTCGTTACTTGGCTGATCATTTTCAGCCTGCAAATGCGTAGTTACATCTATCGGCAGCTGAGGAGATGTTGGTGACTCCATAGCAACATCATCTGTGCACTCACAGAATGTTTTTCTCTCAGATGAAGATGGGATGTATTAGTCATAATTAGACAAGCTGCGTGCTGGGATCAGTAGCTGATTAGATTTCCTAGGATTTCTGTACTGATAAGTAATGTAGGACGTTTGGGTGCTCAGGAATTCAGAGGAAACTGAAACTAACGGTATTGTTGTGAGGCTTAGTTTTTGTTCTACAACAGGAGTCAGCAAACAGCAGACTTGAGGCCAAATTCAGCCTCTATCCTGTTTATATAAATAAAGTTTTATTGAAAAATAGCCATACCTATTCATTTATGTATTGTCCGTGACTTCTTTTGAAATGTTCAAGTAGATTCTTTGTGGCAGAGCATATATGGTCTGCTGTGTTCTGAGTATTTACCGACTATAGATAAAATTGGTCTACACATCTCCTAGAAGATTTTTGTACTGTCATTCAGTCAGTTCAAGATTTAAACGTAGCCCGTGTCTGTTTTTGAAACTGTTAGCTTACGGTGATGTTTCCCCACCTCCACTGGTCTTCAATGATATGACAGGGTCCCCTGCCCTTCTTCCACTAAGAAGAGGACAGAGCTCCTTCTCTTTACTCCTCAGAGACAGCATGCAGATTCTGATTCCTACATTTCTGTTACTATGTCGTTTTAATGACAGTATATACATAAATCGTCTCTGTAGCTGTTCTATGCTCTAAGAATATGAAAGCATTATCATTATATTCTGATTGGATAGTTAACCATCAAGTAAAGAACCTTTTATTTTGTATTCCTAATTCTTAGAAGTAGTGTTTAGGGGGGAATATACACTAAGAGATGTTGAATGAGTTACCAATTGGGTTTTTAGGAAAGAAAATTGAAAATTACTTGATTGTTTTCTATAATTATTTGTATTTTATTTGTATAAGTGTTTTGCCTGCATGTAAACGAGTGCGTTAGTGTACATGTACATGAGCGCAGCCCCATGAAAGCCAGAAGAGGGTGTTAGATCCCTTGGAACTGGAATTAGAGAGCTGAACCTGGGTCCTCTACCAGCATAGCCAGTGCTCTTAATCTCTGAGCCATCTCATTCATACTTTATTGCTTTTTAAAGGAGGTTTGCACAGTGGTTACTGGAGAGGACAAAAATCTTATGATCCATGTACAATTTAAACAACACATTATAGCCATTGCTGGAAACTTGTCATTATTGCTTTTCAACAAAATTTGATGTCCCAGGGCTGGAGAGATGACTCAGTGGTTAGGTGTACTGGTTGTTCTTGCAGAGGACCCAAGTTCGGGTCCCAGTACCCACATGACAGCTAACAACTGTCCATAACTCCAGTTCTTGGAGGAGGGAGAATCTGATGCCCTCTTCTGACCTCCAAGGGCATTGCAGGACATGTGTGCCTCTACATACATAAAATAAAAAGAATAGATAAACTATTTTAAACTTTGATGCCCTGTTATCTTAGCTCCACTATGCTTCTATGTTATTCTGTACATGTATGCATGAATATGCCATTTATGCAAAGGACTCTTTGATTCCTATCCTGTATCAGATACTGAACACAAAGTTGAGAGAACTGGATCTGATGTGCTTTTTGTCTTTCAGTATTTCGTATTCTACTACACCTGGAGTTCAGTGTGTGCCATTTGAGAAAGGATATGTAGGACTGTTTCAGAAGGAGGGCTAGAGATACCACCCTTTCATTTTTATGACCAGAGCACATCAGTTAAAGGGATAAAATGACACTTCATTTGAGGACTTCAAGATACCGCTAGAGAACTCAGTACTGTGGGGAGAGAAGCATCCTAATCCCCAGGGAATGTGAAATCACTGTTTCCATCTGTCCCTGTAGACGGTCATAGGGAGAAAGACTCTCAGGTATTCAGACCTAAGGAAAGTTCTAGGTTCCTTGATCTCAAGGTGCTTAGGGTGAGTAGGAGTATTAGTGGTTGGATTGATTTCAAAACCATTTGTTATGCAAATAGTGCACCTAAATTCTTGTTCCTCTTGAGTGGAATGTGAGCTCCGTTATTCACTGGGTGTCTTATACAGACCTCTTCCTCTCGGAGCTTTCCCATCTGTGACTATCAGTGGATGTAGTGTAAGCTTTAATCAGGTGGTTAACCTTGTCTTTAGATTACAGTCTTAGGAATGGTGGACCAATTTCAAAAGTACCCTTGATCTCTCAGACCAGGAGGTTTTCTATCAGGGAAGCAGAGGACACAGAATTCTCCATTCAACACCATTCTCTTTCCTGGGTTCTGTCACTGCCTAACTGCTTCAGGCTGTCACCACACCCATGTGACAAGAATATGAAGTAGGTCCGGTAGCAGTGTCTCCTCGGAGCCCTCAGCTCAGAACTTGGGTTTAGAAATTTCATGTTTGCCACTTCCTTGCTGTGAGACCATGAGTAAGTTAATCAGCTTGCCCTCTGTGGGAGACTTAAAACCAAAGAGCTTACGCAGTCTTTAGGAACCCTGTTAGGCAAAGTAGCTCTGTGGCAAATGCAGACACTATCTAATATTGAGCCTAGTAAAGAGTCGTGTTTGCATCCGGGAATTTTCTTTCCCAAAGACTCTGAAGATATTTATAAAGATTTATATATTTTATTCATGTATGTGTGTGTGTGTGTGTGTGTGCATGTGTTTGTATAAGTGTATGTACACGTATGCGTGTGTGTGGAGGCAAGAAGAGAGTGTCAGATCCCCTGGAGCTGGAGTTAGAGGCATTTGTGAACTGTTTGACATGGTGCTGGGATCCAGACTCTGGTCCTCATTCATATTTAAGCAGCAACTTTTCACCAGTCTCTGAGTAGTTTTTAGCTGGATTCTGAGGGTACTAAAGAAACCTCATGTGCTACGAAGCAGAGGCACTTTCCAATAATGATATTTATGAACCCTAGGTGATGAAAATGATGAGTCTCTTTATAGTCATCCTTCCAATAGGAGGGAAAAGTGACACTATCAGACATTCCCATAGAGTTTCCAATGACAGTGTGAGTCGTAGGTTGGAAATAGAAACATGCATTGCCATGGTGATAGAGTTAAGATTCTGTTATGAGCTTGTGTAATTTACCATCAGTTATTTCTATTTTCCTTCACCACCTTTGTTTTTTTTTTTAAACAATTAAAGAATTTGGCAAGGAAAACAAGCCAGATGTAACAGCTCCCTCTCACGTCTCTCACTAGAAGTAAATACGCTGCAATATAGTTGTTGTTTTTTTGGTTTTTTTTTCTTGCTGATGCCAGAATCACCTCCCCCGGCTCTCAGCTGCAGAGCAGAGATGCAGCCCTGGGGAAGTGGAAAAGCCCTTAGTCTCAATGAAACGTAATTCAATTGAAATACTGTTTCATCAGCTGTTGGGAGAAGGAGGTCTGGGAAGAAGAATCCTCTCCTTTCCGCAAGTTACTCCAGGCTACCCCAGAAATCCCAAGGAAGGGCTGACATGAAGTTGCCATGAGGTGCCAGAATTTCTCCTTTCTGCAAGTTACTCCAGGCTACCCCAGAAATCCCAAGGAAGGGCTGACATGAAGTTGCCATGAGGTGCCAGAATTTCTCCTTTCTGCAAGTTACTCCAGGCTACCCCAGAAATCCCAAGGAAGGGCTGACATGAAGTTGCCATGAGGTGCCAGAATTGATGCCCTGGATGGTTGTGTTTGTGCCCTGATAAATAAGAACTCAGGAAATCCACACAGCGGCCAAAGAAATGGTTCAATCAGTAAAATGTTTGCCATGCAAGCATGAGGATCTGAATTTCTATCCCCAATGCCCATGTAAAAGCCAGGTACAACAGGCATACATCTGTAACCCCAGCATCAGGAAGAGGAACAGGTGGGCAGAGGCCATTGGATCTCTGGACCCTGCAGGCCAGCCAGCCTAGCCAAATCGGTCAGATCCAGGTTCAGTGAATGATCCCGTCTCAAAAAATAAGAACAATTAAGGAAGACACTGACTCCTAGCCTTCACATACCTGTACATTCCTCATATATATGCACACATGCATAAACACATACACACACGTTCACATACAAAAGAAAAACTCATACACTTGTGCTGAGTGTAGCTCATTGGTAGATTACTTGCATGGCACAGGCACACTATAGGTTTGAAGCTTAAAATTCAGATTTGAAGGGAATTTATATCCCCGTAAATAAGATATTACTTTATTATTGTTGGCATAGGGGAAGGAATTTAACTTTATCCTACCCTCTAACTGTGAGGCCAATCAATTAACTAGATAATTCAGTAAGAAAGATGTAGTACAGTTACGTGATTTTGAACAGTGTCTTTGAAGTTAGGCATGTCCCTGCCCAATTAAAATTTGTGCCCTACCTGTGGTTCTCTGCATAAGTTAGATAAGTTGCTTTTACATCCTCCATCTTCAGGTTTCACATTACAAATACTAACACTGAATAATAATGCCCATAACTAATGAGGCTGTTACTAGGTAGAAAAGGTCCAGTGCACAGGAAGCACTTCCACAAGCAAACAGCACTCAGTAACTGCTGTTACTGCAATTTTTATTGAGTAGTCGAAGTTTAGTAACAAATGTGTTAATTAGACATTGCTCCGGGGAGGGAAAAGTAATACACAGTTAAAACCAGCCCTAGGATAACTTAAAGAAAATATGGAAAGACATCACTTTCTGTAATTCCCACTGCCTTGTAGCACTGGAGTTCCTTCATTGATAGAATGTGACTCTTGGACCTTATGCTATTTGCAAACCTTTGGAATTCATTTCTCACAACAGGTCCTCACTTTTAACATCTGTAAATTAAGAAGTCCAAGTAAATTACCACTGGGGACCCTCCTGGCCTAACTTTTAGCTCTTCTGGGAAATTTTCCCAGGATTATTCTGAGGCATTTGTACAAATGATCACCCTTACCTGAATATGTAGAAGTAATAAATGACTCTTCATTTGAAGGAAACTAACTGGAAAATCACAGAGCCAGAGACAGCTGAATTTATGGAGCCTTATTTTAGTCTACTAAGCAAAACTGTAAAACTCTTGAGAGGGCTGGTCTGACTTGTTAGCCTGAGATAATAAGTTAGAAGTAGAGATTTCAATACACAGCAGCTTGAAGTATTTGGACATTTTGTCCCCAGTTGATGGTACTATTTTGGGAGGTCTTACAGGGTGTGGTGATGCTGGAGGAAGCACATCACTGGGGGAGGGCTTAAAGAATTCTTAAGCCTTGCTTGATCTCCAGTCACTCTCTGCTCCCTGTGCCTGCTTGAAGATGTGAGCGCTTAGCTTCTGTGTCTACTCCAGCAACCTCTGCCACCATGCCTCCCTGCCATGATGGACTCTTGCCCCTTTGGAACTATAAACTAAATAAACTCTACCTTTTATAAGTTCCCTTGGTCAGTGTTTCTAACACAACCACAGAAAAGTGACTAATAAAATAATTGGTACCCAGAGTGGGCTGTTGGTTGTGAAGAACGTAACCATGTGGGTTTGGGGAGCAGTGTTGAAGACTGGAAATTTGGGCTAAAGTAGCTGATTGCTGTAAGCAGAGCTTATCAGGCCATTCTAGAAGGAGCCTGGAAGAAAGTAGTGCTGAGAACAATGTAGTTTCAGAAGGAAATAAGGACTTAAACAGCAACTGGGATATTTTAGCAAAGAGTCTGGCTGGAGTCTGCCCACAGCTAAAAAGCTTGCCTGAGGCTAAATTCAAAAGCAGTGGACTAGTTTCTTTGGCAGAGGACATTTCAAGGCAGCCTAACATAGAAATGTTGGTGTAGCTATTAATTGGGAATATTTTGTAGATCTACAGTGAAAAAGAACAAATGGGGCAAAGAGAAATGCAAAATGTACAGTTTGGATTGAAAAAGAGAGGAGGAAGATTAATGTTGGAGCCAGGGCATGGGCGGAAGGAGAGGATCCCTCTGATAAGGAGATTAAAGTGATTAAGGAGCAGCCTCAAGATTTGCACTTAAACATTGGAGAGAGTGCCTCCAGGGCAAGACCACACCCAGCTAATCCTCTAACTTATGAAAGGAAAATTC
Organism: Eospalax fontanierii; assembly: GCA_035773235.1. Classification (NCBI taxonomy): domain Eukaryota; kingdom Metazoa; phylum Chordata; class Mammalia; order Rodentia; family Spalacidae; genus Eospalax; species Eospalax fontanierii. The sequence continues at coordinate 12,396,145 of CM069546.1, forward strand.
TGTAAGGTTTTATTACTAGAAAACCACTGAAGAGAAAAGATTTGAAAATGGATGGAATAGGCTGGAGTCCATCTCAAACTTGGCAGTGTCCTTTACCTGGTGCTGACTTTAGAGGCATGGAAGTTACAAGAATGAAGGGGTCATAAGTTCTTCCTCCCTTCCTCCAGTTTCTGAGATCTGCTGAGGCCAGGCAGCCTACAGCCGGGGCATCCCTGTGTAAAGAGTGCCCTGACAGGCTGAGAAGCCTTGCTAGACCATTTTGAGAAGCTGTGAATGTGAAGCCTGCTTGGCTTGGAAACCCCAAGATGACCTTTGTGATACAAGAACTGAGACAAATGCCAAGGAGAACTGCATTCAGGGAGCCGTACCAGCCAATGAGAGATGTATGTTGCATGCAGCAAAGCTGGACTTGTTGAGTCATCTAAGCCCTTTGCTGTTTTTCAATCTTGTTTTGTTCTGGGATTTAGCATTAAGACATTACCCTGAGTCCCAGAAGAGACTTTGGATTATGAACTTTTGAATTGTATTGAGACTGGTAAAGACCATGGGGACTTTTAAGGATGGACTAACTGTATTTTGCATTTTATATGATCATGAGCTTATGGGGGCCAAAGAATGGAAGGTGATGGTTTGAATGAGAAGGTCCCTCATAGGCTCCAAGTATTTGGACATTCTGTCCCCAGTTGGTGGTGCTGTTTGGGGAGGTCTTAGAGGTGTGGCCATGCTGCAGGAAACACGTCACTGGGGGTGGGTTTAGAGAGTTCTTAAACCTTGATGGATCTCCAGCCTCTGCTTGCTTGAAGTTGTGAGTGCTTAGCTTCTGTGTCTACTCCAGCCACCTGTTCCGCCATGCCTCCCCGCCATGATGGATTCTTGCTCCTTTGGAACTGTAGGCTACATAAACTTTACTTTTATGAGTTCCCTTGGTCACTTTTTCTATCACAGCCACAGAAACGTGACTCATACAGGTCATGAGAAGTGATCGGATTCTGAATGTAATTTCAAAGTTCTTCCTTTTACTTACCTTCAGTTTCTTGGATTCATGTCACGGTATCCATCTAATTAATGGAGGAGAGCTATTAACAAGAAGGAGGTGGTTATGGTAAATGATTAACATTTACTCTGAAGCTGGCATTGTGCTAAAGACCTACCCACCCTGTGAAGGAAGCAAAATCATTACCTCTTTTTGACAGATAATAAATCTGAGCAGAAAGACTAAGCAGTATATCTCCATGGTGGGGTTGGGAGTCAAAGCCAGATGTTCTGACTCTGGAATGTGTTGGAAGAATGGGGCTTGTACAGAAGAACCACATGAGACCATCCTTGTTGAATTCCTTTGCTCAACCTACAGACAGTACCTGTTCCCTCAAGTTTTTCAGAGGAATTTGCCACCATCTTTCTCTGGAAACAGGATCAAAGAATAATGCAGTAAAAGTGATGCACAGTGTGGCAGAAATTTGCCTTCTAGGGAATCAGGAATATGGCAGTTGGTGAGCTGACTCATTTGAGAAAAGGAAGAACAAGAGACTATGTCAAAACACTTTATTCTTCAAAAGTAACAATGAATGAATGTTTAAAAGCTTTTGTTTTTGGTGTGGTGAAATGGAGATAACAAAACCTCTACTCTTAACCGTTTTTTAATTGTACAGTTGAGTGGCATTAAATGTATTCATGTTATTGAACCAATACCACCATCTACCCACAGAACTTATTTGATCTTGGAAAATAAACCCTGAGCCTGTTGGAGTGATGCACTTACCTGTGTCCCAACGGTCATATGTGGCCACGAATGCCCAAAGATAGCTAAGAATATGGTCCAACACAAAAATGTAATCTTCCTTAAGACATCATGAGACATTTGAAAAGTTCAGCTGCACAGTTCTCAGGCATGAACTTTGTAGATGACAAGGTCACGGTCCCATGTCAAATGGTTGATATCCGGCCTGACTCCTTGTTTCTCTCCCTCCAACCTAGTTCTCCATTATCACATAGGTGGAATCTCAGTGTCTTTTACTTCATGAGCGGCTTACTTCACTTAATGTCACATGCTACAGGTTCTTCCTATGCATTGGAATTTGCTTATTTAAGACTGAATAATACTGTCATCTATTTTGTTCATTGATCTGTTCGTGAATCAAAACACAGTTTTTAAAACTTTGGGCACGTTGACTCAGCTTGATTTTTAGAACTCACATCATTTTAGAATCAGAAAGATATAAGGAAAACAGAGGTCTCTTGCTTTCCCCCTAGCCTGTGGAGAGGACAGAGATATGCAGGTTGGATCACCCAACTTGTATAAATTAACTGACAGTCTCTTGGTTCTCAAAGAAGACGTTTCTGCTACTTTTCTTCTGTGGGATCACAGGTGTGGGATACTGCCCAGAGTATAGTTTTCACCCTGTTCATGTTTCATTTCTCCTAAATTAACCTAATCATTTGTTTGCACAGCAGCATCCTTAAGGAGTTACGTTTAGGTTTTGTGAAAATTTTACTTTTCACAGTAAGTAATAGATTTGTTCAAATATTAACCTTGGGGAAATGTGATTTGAAAGTTCTTCAAAGAGTGTCTAAAACTAATTATAAGTGGAAGTCATTTCAATTTTAATAATTAAAACAAATCTTCCAGCTTTGGATTATTTTCTTTGAACTTGTATCATAGACCTGTCCATCACTAAGATCCCATGTATTCTTTTTGGCCAAATTGCATGAATCAAAGTGTTGAGCTCTTAATCGAAGTACTTCTTTGAGGGTGGATACTCTATTCAAGTTTAACTTTAAAATAAAATTTGGATAAACTCAGTTTTGGAAACTTACACATATGTACAAAATGAAAGATCTTTCTAATGCTTCTGTGTGTCTGAACATTATCCATGTGACTTATTTTACCGATTTTAGATGACATGCTCTTTTACCCTCGGAACATGAATGCACTGGTTTCCAAGGGACAAGCATGTTACAGGATGCATGCTACCATGTCTGCTTGCAAAGAAATTTTAACCGTCAGTGATCCTTGCACTCAACCTGATTCTGAACTGAGCCCATTTGGCCATCTGTAGTCCTCAGCCTCTCTGCTTAGATGTCCACAGGCCTATGTCACCAAACCTTAAGTGATCTGGGCACCCCTCATGTGGTTTGGGACATAGCTGTCTGCCTTTTAAAGTAGTATTTCCTTACTACTCTTCTTTTAATGGACTCTAGGTTTGCTTTGATCATTTAAAGGAGAAATGTAACATTTGTCTAAGTAAAGCACCAACTTGATTTCCTATATATGGATGGTAGATTAAAAAATAAGTGTAAATTTGCAAATATTACACGTAAAGTCACCTCTGTCTTTGAAAAAAAAATGAAAATACAAGAATGTTACAGAGTCCCTTAAAACCATCACAGGCCCTGTATTCAGGTTCTCTGGAGAAACAGAACCAATAGAATGACTATATATATTATAAAGAACATTTGGTAAATTGACTTCCATAGTATGTTCTTGTAGTCCAACAGTGACTGGCTATACACAGCCAGGAACCTGGTGGCCGCTCACTCACAAGGCCAGAGCCTCAACAGTACCAATATGGTGCTAAATGTCTGGCAGATCCCTGGGAGCCTCTGGTCCTGTCATTAGTCCATGTTTAAAGGCCAAAGAAGTCAGGTTCTGATGCCCACAAAGGATGGCTCTGGCAGAGGCAGAAGGGGCAAGAACAGACACAATCACCAGCAAGGCACTAAGGTGTGCAGACTAAACCAGCAACAGCTTTTTCATAATCTCTCCTGTATCTAGGCAGCCACTCTTCCTACTCTGGGAGGAGTTTCCACTCCTGGTTATTCCTTCTTGGAAATACTCCCAAGACCTACCAAGAGGTACATCTCTTAGTTCATGCCCGAACCAGTCAAGCTGCCAAGCGGGATTGACCACCTCAGGACCCAAATGAGTTTAATACCATCAAAGTTATCAAAAGGGAACTAAAATGGAAATGACCCTTTTATGAGAAATACCATGGTCTGTGACACATGATATCTTGCACATCCCTGATTTAGATTTTAGGAAACAATGCTTCTTCCTCTTCCTGTGAACATTGTGACCATTACAGTGTTTTCTTTGCATTAAGGTGACATGGTGCACCCACAAATTATCTAGCTCTTCAAAGACATCCAGAATAAGCCAAATCTCACTTCTTCCCCACAGCTTTGTATGTATGAAGATGACTCTCCTATTGAGGCTAGGCTTGGCTTCTCTTGCCTGACTCCTTATTGTTCCCATCTTTCCTCAAGTGAAATAATTCTTCAGTAATATCCACTTTCTACTATTTCATTATACTTTCTGCCTGTATAATGAAGGTTCTTGAAAAAAAGAGGATCAGTAACGTACGAGATATATGGATGGATAGAAGATACAAGATAGACAGATAGTAGAAGACAGATGATAGATGATCGAAAGATGCATAGGTAGATAAATAACTAGATGGTTGATAGATACATAGATAGATAGGTAGATAGATAGATAGATAATGGATGATTAATAGATAATAGATGATTGATAGATGCATAAATAGATGATTGATAGATACATAGATAGATAACTAGATAATTGATAGATAGATAGATAGATGGACAAATAGGCAAATAAGTTTAAGTGTTTGACTTATGTGACTTGAAATCCAAGACATTCAGGTTGGTCCATAGACTGAAGGCCTAAGAAAAGCAAATGTGTACTAAGTTCTGAGGCCATCAGGCTGGTGACAGAAAGATCAGTGGCCCAAAAATCACGTGATATAGTATTCCCTCTTACTCAGGGAAGGTAATCTTTGCACTGCCCATGTCTTCAACTGCTTCAATAAGGTTCACCTACATTACAAAAGGTCATCTTCCTTACATAGGTGTCTACTTGTTTATACATCTCAATGAGAAAATTGACAGTGTGAGTTCAGAGTAGTTCATTGATCTGATCAACATTCAGTATGTGATTTGTTAGAAGATGGTAACGTTCTTTTCAGCATTTGCACTAAGTCACCTAGTAAGCATCAGTCAGTGAGGGTGCTCAGTAATGACAATGATACAGCATCATCTCTGCTAGCCATGGCAATAGGAATGGCTTACATAGACTGGAAGGGTGCTGCTGGTAGGCACAGATCATACAGCTTTGCAGTTTGTGTAATTCTCTAAAACCTTAAAAGGAAGTTTCTAGTTTTGGATATTTTCAATGTGTCCAGATGTACAGAGCTGCTGATGGGTAGGATAGGATTCAGATTCAGATAGACTGCACAGTCCATGTTATAGCCTCAAATGGACCTAACTCCCATCCTTGCACCACTAAAGAGCATTACAGAATCCACAACAGTAATCATAAAACCTGGAAAGGCAGGTGTCTTCTTTTTTTACCCTGTTAAGGGACTAATTAATACCTGTAATGGACTGACTCCAACAACAAGGTCATTCAGTGTTTCCAAGTGGATGAGGAAATGCTTGGCTGCAAGTTGGAAAAGCCTGGATGGGGCAAAGCAGATTGCATATCGAGCTGCATGTGGGCCAGATTTAAAGCCCTTGGGCCAAGCTGTAAGTGCAGGTTTGTTCAATAGGAATCCGGCACACAATCATCTTGAGTCAGTGCATCACACATACAGGTAAGCGACGGGGAAAGTGTCCATGTGCCACGTGTGCGGTGGTGTTTCACAGCCCACCGAACTGCGCATAGCTAATGAGGAAACCACAGTGGCTGAACCCTGTCCCTGTCCAGCAGCACTGCAGCGAGTGCCAGGAAGCCATTCTCTGTGGGCGTGTTGGTGTTTGTAGATGCCAGGGCCGTGCTGTCCTTGATATCCAGGCTTACTCACTTTTCTGTATGTCGTTCTTCAAGAGTTGATTGGGATCTGAGCATCATATTCTGAGTGTGCCTTCAGAATACATGCTGAATTAGGACCTTGCTACCTTCTTCCAAGGACTACCTTGTAAAGCTTCCTGGCCATCCATGAACTCGTGTTAACCTTTCTAATGGTGTATCTGAGCAAGGGTTTTGCACCTGCAGTGTGTGAGATGCTGTTTTAAGCAGTGGAACACAGCAGTGAACTAGAGTCCACATCTGAAGGATTTTTCACTGTAGTAAAGGCAGGTGAAAGTTAGACAGTCAATAGATAGGAAGTAAAATATAAAGCCATGCTGAGCGGTGTAAAGAGAAAGTGTAAGCGAGTGAGGAAGGAAGCATCTGTTGTAGTAGAGGACGAGCTAAGGCAGACCGGTGACTATGGCGGGACCAGGGTGAAGTAAATCGAGGCCTGGAATTCAAAGCCTGGAAATTCCGAGGGTAGTGCTAGGAGACTGCGATAACAGATAACTGATAACTGGTGGCACAGGCCTGAGATCCTAGCATCCGGCGCTAGGGAGGATGAAGCAAGAGGACTGAAAGTTGAAGGACTATCAGGGCTAGTTGATGAGACCTTGTCTCAAAAGAGGGAAGGAAGTAAAGGAAGACGGAAGGGAGAGGGGAAGGATGGGAAAGGAGAGGACAGGAGAGGAAGCGGAGGCAGGAGGAGGAAGGTAAGAGGAAGCAGGTGGGGAAGAGAGGCCTGGAGGAGAGGGGAGGAGAAGACTGGACAGGGGAGAAGAAAGGACAGAAGGAACAGGAAGGGAAGGAGAAGAGGAAGCCAAGGAGGAAGGAGGGAGGGAAGGAAAGAAAGAAGGGGAAAAATAGAGGGGGAAGAGAGCAGGAATCCAATAGAAAATGAGAACTGGGCAGACCCTGGCGGGCCAGATTATGTGCTGTCTTCTAAGATACAGCTTGAATTTATACTTCAGAAGTTTCTGGAGGACTCCTGTGGGTGGGGATAACGTAATCTGTGTCGAATGTGAAAAGACCTGACTCCTCTGAGGATAATAGACTTTAAGAGGATCGAGAGTAGTGTCCAGGAAATCAATACAGTCTAAGACAGCTGGTTTTACATTTCCAAGATACATTCATTTTTAATTATCTTCTTATTTGACTTATACTTTAGTGTCATTACAGTCAGAAAATGCACTTGGCATAACACTCGTTTAAAGTTCCTTTGTGAAACAGCACATTGTTTAATTTGAAAATGTTTTAGTGTATTTGAAAATCCCATCAATACTCATTTCCGGAGGTTGAGTTTCATATATCAGTTCAAACTAGTTAAATGTCTTATCATTCATCTCTGTGCTATTATTTGGTCCCCGGAGCTATAATTTTATATTAGATTTTTGTGGGAATCTCACGTTACTGTGGCTAAATGTGTCTTGTGCTTCTATTTTATTTCTTTGTGTGTATGAGTATATTGTTTGCATGTATGTGAGCGCACCTGTGTCCTGCAATGCCAGAAGAACGCGTTGAATTCCCCTGGAGCTGGAGTTATGGATGACTGTTAGCCACCATGCAGGTACTGGGAATTGAACCCAGGTCCTCTGCAAGAGCAGCCATTGCTCTTAACTACTGAGCAACCTCTCCAGCCCCGTCTGTTTTCTTTTAATGTGTTTGAGTTCCGTGATGGACACATCTCCAGTCGTGATGTGTCGTTATCTGTGTCTCTCTCCTGTCTGCTAATACTTTTTCTCTCTGGACTGGTTTATCTCTTTTATTGATCTCTAAGTATTTTCATGCAACATCATTTGCCTTATCTTAATTTTTTGTCCTTTCCATGTGATAATTTTGAAAAGGGCTGGATCATATAGCAATTTTATGTGTAACTTACTGAGTAGTGAGTAAATAGGAATGGCATCATCTACAGTCCCTTCAGCAGTGTATGAAAGTTCCAATTTCTCTACATCCTTGCTAATATGTGTGTGTGTGTGTGCATGTGTGTGTGTGTAGTGTATGTAGTGTACATATATATAGTGTATATACATATGTTTATATATATGGCCATTATTGTTTGTTTTGAATTGCCATTCTACTGAGTATGAAAAAGTTGGATTTTCATTTTTCTTTCTGGTCCTACCCTAACAATTGCTACATGCTGCCCATAAGCCAGGGTATATCACTATGGAATATCACAGTGTGTCCACCAAAGGAAGAAGGAGAGCGTATCTCTGTGAGATGACATAGACCCACGTGGACGTAGGGAAGGCTCAGCTCAGCTGCCCTCCGCCGTTGTTGCTCTTCCCATCGAACCGTGTAAACCCAACATTGCACCAGCAAAGAAGAGAGAGCAGGATGTTTGCGTGTTTTCCTGTGAGAACTGAAGTTTCTTCTCAAAAGACTAGTGGCAGTCTCTCCCTTTTCAGTTGCCCAAATAATTAAAACTTTTGACATGCCAAGGAAGAAATGAAAAGCCCATGAAAACAATGACGGCTATTGGTTACTGGTAGCTTGTATTTTTCAGAACTTTCTTACTTAGTGTCACAGTCCTTTTGTGTTTTTCATTTTGTGTTCGTGATAGTTGTGATCATGAACATATTGTTTATTTGTGATTTTTATAATTATGAGAGCAATGTGTGCTTATTTATTTTATGAAGAAGGTGTGTATAAAAGCACACGTTGCTGTCTATCTTCTGTCTTCAGGATCTAGCAGGACTCCCGGGGGAAGAAGGGTGATAGCCACACCCCTGTTTTCGATGGTGAGCCCCAGTTCTTAGTCAGGTTCCACGTGCCCTGAGTACCAGTGCTTCCTTTGTCTGTAGTTCATAGGACAGTTTGAATACAGAATTGCACACTCCTGGCCTCAGATCCTGGTATTTTTGAGCTCTACTTTTTCAGTTCTATCCACTTCAGGAACTCCTCATGAGGACCTTTGCTAGTTTTATTTGTTGCTGAGGCCAAATATTTGGCGAAGTGACTTAATGAAGTGTCTGTCTGGCTCACAGTTTTAGGTATAGACTGCTATGACAGGAAAGGCCTGGCAGCAGGCCTGATGGACAGCTAGTCACAAAGCAGAGACAGGAAAGCTTTGTACTTAGTTTGTTTTCACTTTGCTGTTCACAGAGCTTTCCTTCCAGCACCTCCCCACATTGTTTCTCCATTTGCCAGTTGAGGAAATAGGCTGTGTCTAGACTACTAGTTTAAAAATGGTAAAGCTGGGCTGGAGAGATAGCTCAGTGGTTAAGAGCACTGACTGCTCTTGCAGAGGACCCAGCACCCACATCATGGTGGCTAACAACCATCTCCAGTTCAAGGAGGATCCAACGCCCTCTTCTGACATCCATGGCATTGTACAACATGGGTACACTTACATATGTGCAGGCAATACACTCATGCACATAAAAATGAAAAATTGTGTGTGTGTGTGTGTGTGTGTGTATATATATATATATATATATATATATATATATATATCACAGGGCAAAGCTGAGATCTCATTTCTGAACTTGGTATCTTCAAAGACTTGTCTGTTCATAATAGCAAACCCCAAAGAAAGGCTACAGTGCCCCCAGGGCTAGTGGTTTGGGATTTCTCTGCTTGTTGCTTTATCTTTCTGATTGTTTATAAGGTCAAGCCTCCATCAAATCGGCCAGTGTTAGAGTGGATGTACTGTTCCTAAAGCACACAAAGTTGGATCTTTCCTTGGGCATAAATGCCCCTTGGCTGCGAGTGTTTCTCACTTGCTGCTGCTAACTCAGGCCGTGGCTTGCCCTTCTCTGAAAGGCTCTGGTCTTTGTAACGCAAACTTCTCCAGAGAGAAGTTTTGACTCCTGGGAATGACACACGTAGGTCTGCAAAGGTCATGATCCAAAGCAATGGGCCCTCACTGATGGAGGAAGGAAAATGTGCAGACAGCTGAGGAATGTGTGGGGGCCAGCCACAAAGCCCAGATCTGTGCTCTCAGACCTGGGGGTGCTATCTGACCACACAAGGCCAAGGATGCCATCTAAGGAAAAGCCCTATTTGCAAACATGGCTATAAGCCAGAGAATTCTGACCTTTGTCATTTCTGCTGCAAAGAATGGGAACAGACCAGTTTTGATCTGTAGTTGTTTCAGGGTCACACACACACATAAAAAGGTCTATGTGAAAAGCACATCTTTGTCTTGGTGGCTGATGAGTTTTAAGGTTTGAATATTAGAATCGCTTCGGCCTTACAGAGCAAAGCAAGGGCCTCTGTGCCACTTGCCTCTGCTTGTGGCCTTTCTCAGAAACCCTGGTCAGGCCTGTGTCATCCTCCATACAGATTTCATTACCTAGTTATGGAAGCCTTTATTTTTCCATCACGGCTCATACAGGTCAGAACGCGTACGCCGGAGAAAAAGCAGGAGGAACAAGCTTAACCCCACTCACTTCTCAGTCCTCTCTACACTTTGCCAGCATGCAAGCCTGCCCACATCGTGCCTCAATCTCATCTGTAAAATTTCAGTATGCTTTCTCCAGTGGATCAGAGACATTGAACCCTCTAATCGAGCTGACTGAGACCTTATCTGTTGACGGATTCTCTGCATAGTCTATTCTGTTGTTGACAGAGTCTTGTTTCATAGACCAGTCTGGCCAGGAACTAGCTGTGCTGCTTAAGCTGGCCTTGAGTTTGTGATCCACCTGTTTTGGTCTCCTGAGTGCCTGGATTACAGGCATGTTTCTGTGTGCACTACCTTCTCCTTGTGATTGTAAGGAGATAACATCGGAGAGATTGAAGTAATAACTTATGCATATAAAGAAATCGGCAAATTAGCATCCCCTGAAATGGGCCCTGCAGTGTTTCTTGTTAACAGTCTAAGAGTAAATAGGTATAAAGATGTGCACTATCTACAGGAGATCAAATTCTGTTGATATAAGACTCCTCAGAGTCAGGGATATTCTAGCATATGCTAGAGAGGAATAATATGGACTGAGTGTGTTGAATTGCATGATTTATTTTTATTTATAAGACCTATATTTTTTATTTCATTTTCTAAGAGTGGCTACACAAATCTTATGGAAATGTTTTCTGCAGAATGCTGGAAAATATCAAAAAGAAGCTTTAGTCAGTTAATCAAGATGTAATTTTATGTGCTGTGAAGATGAAATTGTTCCCTGAGAATGTATAGACACATTGTAGATGGCCATCTTGGTCTGTTTCTGCTCAAAGGGAGTCACATTATTTCATGAAGTCTTTCCAGATGCAGCATGAGGCTTTAGAATACCCCTTCAGGACACAGTCACTGTGCCTGGCATTATACTGGGTGAACGAAAGGGTGACTGATGGGCTGGAGGGATGGCTCAGCAGTTAAGAACAGAGGATGCTCTTGCAGAGGACCCAGGTTTGATTCCCAACATCCACATAGAAGCTCACAACAAAGTTCTATAACACCAGGTCTAGGGGGTCCAACACCCTCTTCTGGCCTCTGTAAGTTCTGCATGCACCTTGAGTACTTACATACATGCAGGCAAAATTCTAATCCACATAACAGTAAATAAAATATTTAAAATGTAAATAAAGGGTGACTGACTGAACTCTAGCCTTGGCTTCCTAAACCACATAAGGCAAAAATACCTGACTCTCTTATCCCTACCCCAGCCTCACATTCTCAGGGGAAAGCCCTGATCACAAGCAGTCACTTGAGTTTGGGGTAACGATCCTGAGGAAGTCATTCCTTCCTGAGGCATTTTAATGAACTTTCTTATCTGACCTAAAAGCCTAAGAAGAAAAAATAGCAATGATTTTTTTCTCTTTTGGAATGAGCTATAGTTCAGGAACCTCTTCTAGGGAATTAGAATAATTTTGTAATTTTGTATCTCTTTCTGACTTGCTTATTCAGAAATCTGTAAATGTACTTTGAACTCCAATCAGCCTTTGTGGACACATACACACACACCACACACACATGCACACACATGCACATGCTCACACACACATGCATACATGCACACACGTGCACATGCACTCACACACAGTAAACCACTGTTTTCAGTTCCTGACAAGGTTTGTTTGAATTGTTCATAACCTTTAAACTGTGAGAAGCTGGAGTTGAGGTGTCATCTTTTAAGTATCACATTACAGTGTGTCCACCTTGCTCTAGATCCCTACTGAAGGTAACTGGAGAGAGTAGAAAGCCACTTTGAAGCTACTAGGAAGAATCAGCTTAGGAATACAGGCTTCTGTGTGAAAACCGACAGCTGAGACCATGTAAATGTGAACCTTTCTCTAAAGGAGCTTTGAGTCTCCACCATGACTGCACAGAGGAACTTCAAACACATGATGTACAGCGGAATGAAAAAGATTGTCCACACTCAGCTCACCAGAAACCCACTTGTGTCATTTTTAACACTTCCCAAGCTGAAGTTTTAAGTCCCAACCTCATGCTTATGAACTCTCTCCAAATCTCTCCTACTCACTGGTCTACAGCTCAGTCAATACCTCCTACCTCTCTAGTTGTCAGCTACATAAGAGTCATCCTTGGCTCTTCCCCTGTCTTATGCCCATTCATTCACTAATCTCTGCTGATTGTAGTTTTCTTCCTCTGGCTCTGCTCCAGTTCAAGCTGACACTATTTCTCGCCTAAGATGCCAAATAGTTTTCTTTCTGGCTTTTGATTGACCCCGTAAAAGCTAACCAGAATGACCATATTTGTGATGTTTAAATATAGGTAGTGACTCCTAAAGGTTCACATGTAACGATTTGGCTCGTGGAGGGCCTAATTGGAAGTTCTCAGGTCTCGGGGGCAAGGGGCAGATTTCAAAGGTGATTGTGGGACCCCAGTCTTTCCCTGTTTCTTGGTTCAAGATGCTGAGTGCTCACTCTGACGCCTGTTCCTGCAGTGATGTGCCATTTTAGTGCGGCTGCTGTATCACGGGCTTGACCTGTCCAGCTGTGAGGTAAACACACTGTGTTTCCTTGTTGAGTAGCCAGTACGAGGTATTTTGTTGATAACATGAAGCTAGTAGAATGCTTACATGAAAATCAGATTCCTCTCACTTTCTTCTTTCAAAGATTTCAGTGGATTTCTCATTTTGGAGGAAGCTCAGAGCTTCTCAAATATCTAGTATAAATAAGAAAAGCACTTAGGCAGACCTAAAAGATCTCTAAACACATCTCAAAGCTACGGAAATAAAGTCAAAGTGGCGCAGATACCAGAACAGAGAGTTAAGCGATGGAATAGAGGGGAGGCTCTGAGGAATGGTAAATATGGAAATTAATTTATGATCAAAGTGGCGTGGCATAGTAATGGGGGAGACACTGATGACCTGGTGGACAGCAGAGAGAACGGATTTCAATTTTTATTATTCCTCTTAACTACTTGAAAAAGTGAATTCCAGGGAGAGACAAGACAGTCTGAATAGTAAAATTCAGTTGTTAACGGAAGAAAATACAAAGGGAAGGGATGGATTTCTTAACAAATTCCCAAGAGAACATCCATAAAGAGAAACAAATGAGTTTTCTTACATCAAAATGAAACATTCTTGTTCATCAGAGGCTGCCTGGGTGATGTTAACAGGTTTTCATTTCTCCTTTGATCATCAATTTCTAACCTCGGTGTACTTTCTCTCTGTTTCTTAAAGACACAAAGCTCTTCTGTACCTTTGGGTTAGTAGAGGGTCATCAAACGTTCTTTCCTCTGCTCAATTGACCATGTCTCACCCATCCCTTTGATTGTAGCCCAGATGTTTCTTCTTCAGAAAGTCCTTTCCTAGGATGAAGTCAAATTAGCCATACTTGCAGATGATATGATTCTGTACATGAGACCCTAAAGCCTTCACTAGAAATTTGTAGCACTGATAAACACTTTCAGAAAAGTAGCAGAATGCAAACTTAGCATATGAAAATCACTATCGTTTCTACATATCGATAATGAAAATGTTTTTAAAAAATAAATCAAGAAAGCAGTTCCATTCATGGTAACTTTTAAAAATACCTAGGGATAAACCTAACAAACTGGAGGACCTCTATGGAGATAATTTCAGAACACTGAAGAAAGAAATTGAAGAAGATACTAGAATATGAATATCTCCAAACTCACTGATCAACAGGAGTAATATAGTGAAAGTATCTATAGTACCAAAAAGAATCTCCATTGCACTGACCTACAGACTTAGTGCAATCTACAATGAAATTATAATGGCATTCCTCACTGAACTGGAAAGAAATTCTTTAATTCATATGGAAGCACAGAAGACCTTGGATAGGCAAAACACTGCTGTTTCCAAACCATACTACAGAGCCATAGTAACAAAAATAGCAAGCTTTGGCATAAAAAACAGACTCATAAACCAGTGAAATAGAATATAAGATGCAGAATTAAGCCCATATGTACAAAGCCATTTGATTGTTAAAATAAAGATATCAAAAATAAACATGGAAGAAAAGATGGGTTCTTCAACAAATGTTACTCAGAAAGCTGGATTGTTACATGTGACAAGATTAAAGCTGAATCCTTATCTCTCATCCCATACAAAAATAAATTCACAATGGATCAAAGACCTTAATGTAAGACCTGAAACTCAGGAACTTAGAAGAAAGTGCAGGTAAAACATTCTAAAATTTAGGCAAAGACTTTCTGAAAAGGACCTCAATAACTGAGGAAAGATACCAAGAATTCAAAAATTCTTGTTCTGCATGAGTCAGTAAATAATCAAATGAAGAGGCACCCTACAGAGTGAAAGAAAAAACTTTGTTATCTACATATCTGACAGGCTATTAATATATAGACTATAGAACAAACTAGAGGAAAAACGTACTGAAAATGTAAACAATCAATCAATAAATCAAGCAAAATAAACAGGGAGTTCTAAAAAAAAGTGAAGTACAGATGGATGACCGAGCCACATAGAAAATGTTCAACATTCTCAGCAATCCTGGAAATGTAAATTAAGACTTCATTAAAATTCCATCCCATCCAGTCATTAACAAAATAAATAAAAACATATGCTAACAAGGATGGGGGGGGGGGAGGAACTTGTACATTACTAGTAGGAATGTAAACTGGTCCAACCACTATGAAAATCATCATAGAGGCTCCTGTAAACATTAAAAATAGAACTGCCATATGACCCAGCTCTGCCACTTTTTGGTGTATACCTGAGAGACTCGTACCATGTAGATGTCTGAGCAGTCGTGCTTATTGAAACACTATTACATCAGCCACATTATGGAATCAGCCTATATTGGTAATCAACAACAGAACACATAAAGAAAATGGAATATAGGTGTGACTGTATATACATATACATATAAATATGTATATATAATGGAGATTTATTCTCCCCTAAAAAATGGCTGAAATTATAACACTTTATGGAAAAAATGGATACAAATGGAGATTGTGATATGAACTAAGTAAAAATATAAACTGACATAAAGTGGGTATTTTAATACTGTATTGTGGGGGTGGAGCTGGACAGATGGTTCAGCAGTTTAAGAGCACTGGCTGCTCTTGCAGAGGACCTGGGTTCAATTCTCAGCATACACATGGAGGCTAACAACCACCTGCAAGTCCAGTTCCAGTGGAATCTGACGCCCTCTTCTGACCTCTGAAGGCATTGCCTGGCATAGGTGTACTTACATACATACAGGCATAAAATAATAATAATAATAGTAATTTTAGAATTACTGCATTAGGTTGCCAAATTCTTAGCTCTTGAACTTTAGGAAGAATCTGTGAAGAGGTGTGTGCCATCACACAGCAGGGCAGGGTGCTATGTCAGGAATAAGGAAGTCCACTTTTTTGATCATATTAGAAAAATCTGCCCTATTTGGACACACAACTTTTCCATGGGATTTTTGTCCATAAGAATACTAGAAGAACTACCTTTGAGGACTTTCACAGCTTTCATCTCATCTAAAGTTCTTTGTATATGATCACTCATCCTTAGTCAACTGACAGAAATCAGGACTTCAGAAATTCTAAGTGTCTTTGCTGTTGCTATCATAAGGAGTGGACTGCTATGATTAACACTTACTGAAACAATCGAATGTCTTCTTATGTCCTAGATAAGGAAAGAAAACCCTTACTGTGGCAGAATCTTTCCCAAATGGTTATGTGGAAATTTTCCCTCGTACACATCAAATGCTTCTATCATTATCATTATTATTTTAGTCAGAGGTCTGGTATGAACATTTGAAAATCATACGCATTTAAAAACAAGACTATATAGTATGTATAGGTATTTTGAAATCTTTACCAAATGGTTATATGGAAATTTTTCCTCGCACACATCAAATGCTTCTATCATTACCATTATTATTTTAGTCGGAGGTCTGGTATGAACATTTGAAAATCATACGCATTTAAAAATAAGACTATATAGTATGTATAGGTATTTTGATTTTTCCTTAGAGTATCTTTTGGTAATATACTTAGATGGATTTCTATTGTTTTGCAAAGTTTCTCCAGTAGGGAATAATGGAGCCACCCTGTGAAGCGTTTGCTCAGGAAAAGCTGGGAAATGGTCCAGGGGTTCCAACACGGTGTTCTCCTCCAGCTGCTCTGCTGTGTGCCCAAATTTGGGTGCATTTTATTCTCTTCAACACTTCTCTGCCAAGCTGCTCTGTCTCAAGGATTCCTTCCAGGCGTCATGGTCACATGTCAGTGTTTCAAGAGGACAGCAAGCTCCTCGGCTGCCCAGTACATTCCTGGCACCCACTAAGCTTTCAATAAATATTTATTGACTATTTGAATGTTCAAATCAAATCAAGAGTCAGCAGTGAGTGTTGTCAAGAAAAGAGGTAATTAAATGAGGGCTGACAGTAACTGTCAGAGCTTTGTAAAGGCAAGCCATTGAGCATGAGTGATGTTATACTCTGAAGACAGAGAACAGAGCGCGGGGAGGGGGAGGCAGTGTAGATATTTAATCAACCAATATGTGTATACCACCTAATTCAGGGCAGGGATCTGTAGGGATACAAATGAAGCTTGAGGTGCTTAGTCTCCAGATGGCAAGGAGTGGAGGCAGCACATATCTTTACCCAAAGTTTTGATGATCTAAAGGTTAAAGAACATCTGTAGTATTTCTTGGGTAAGCAGCACCTGTGTGCATGTGGTGTCAACTGCCATGCATCGGTCCATCCCAGTAACACATTCAGAAAAATCTCTGGAGCAGAAAGTTCTGTGCCAAATGTCTAGCCGATGACGTTTGATTTCATGGAGTTCACATCCTACTGTGGGGGGAGGAGGATAGAAAAATAAGAGTTCCATAAATAATTAAATAACTGCCACGCCAGTGCATGCTGTACAGGAGCAGTGAGGGCAGATGCAGAGACTGAGCATCACGCTGCTTTCAGGAGAGGCCTTCTGCAAGTTTTACTGGTGTGTAACGGTTGTAAACAGTACTGGTTTCATGTCGAGAATTTATGTCATGTCATTTGGCCATATCTGGCCCTGCGTTTCCTTAGCTTCCTCCCCTTCCCCTGCATCCACTGTTAGTCATCTCCTTCTCTGTCTCTTTTCTGCTTCCATGCCATATATGTATAAATGGTTCTGTGTAACTATAAAAAATTGGGGGCGGGGGTCTCACAAAGGAGAGAAAGCACACAATACTTGTTCCTTTGGGATAAGACTTTCCTCTTATTAACCTCTGACATAAGAAGGACATCTTGACACAAGAATAAACCACTATTCCTATATTCTTATTAGCCAAAACCCATCCTATACTCAGATTACTTTCACTTTTGCCTAATGTCCTTTTTGCTAACTTGAGATTCCATCCAGGATGCCCTAATGCATCTAGTGCCTGCGTCTCTTTAGTTGCTTCTTGACCACTGACAATTTCTCAGATTTTTCTTTGGTTTGGATGACCTTGAGAATCATGAGAAGTACCAGTCAAGTACTTTATAAGATGGACTTTGACTGAGATTTGCTTTGTGAGTAGAGGAGGTAGTGAATTTGCAAGGGGAACCAGCATGGAGCTGAAGTGCCATTTTCTTTTACAGCCTATCAAAGACACCAGATAGCAGCATGAGTCATTGCTGTTGATGCTGCTGACCTTGGTTACCCCGCCAGACTGACACAGTGTTTATCAGATTTCTTAGCTCTGAAGAAATCTTTCCATCTCCTTTTCTATATTCATTCTCAATGGAAAGTTGTATGGTTATTCTGTCCCAAGGAGCAGAGAGTTTTATCTATGTGAACCATCTAGAATTCTTCTACACAGAATGCTTTATAGTTCTTCACAATTTATTTAGATGTTTATTTCTTCATATGTGCATAGACGCATGAATATCTACTGTGTACTCTACATTGTAATCCAATATAGCTTCAGTTTCAGTTTGTTACGTTGTATTGTTCCAGCTTATTCGAGATCCCTTCTCAGTGTCCCTCTGACATGACTTCATCACGAAGACATTTTGGCTTTTGATATTTTTTTGAAGGCATCTTTTTTGGCAGGAAAGCCCCTCTAGGCTCAGGTTGCAGGCTTTCTGCCCCTGGTTAGAATCAGCTGCTTCTCTAAGGAACCCTCCTAAGGCAGCTTTTCTGTTTCCTTATTCTTAGTGCTGAAGTGCATTTGCACACTGTGCTCTTGAACAGATACTTTATTCATATTTTTTCTTTCAACACCTTATGTAGCCTTGAACCTCATGTCACAGATGCAGCCACTGAGACTCAAAGAGAAATGGTTGACCCAAGGACACAGAATTACTGAAGAAAGGGAGCTCCGAGCCTTCCTGACTCTGAATATTGAATTCTCCCTTTACTTTAGCTCCACAAAGTCAGCCTCCCTTGTTACCTATTTAGTGATAGATGAAAACAAGCCATTGTGAGTTATCCTGACACTGTGGAAGAAGAAAGGCCAACAGCTAGGCTGGTTGTCCTTGGGAAGACTCCCCTCGGGATAGCAGCTGCTGGTGGGTTTCCTCTGACCTTCCTGCACGCAGAGTTCCGGGCCCTCCTGAAGTGTGGATGTTATTTCTGTTCTGTCTTGTGCTTTCTCAGTTTTGATTTCCAGAGAAGATTGCTAGCTCCTCCCAAAGCAGGGGAAAAACACCACAGTGCAGGATTATCCAGATAACAAACATCTGGCTACTGCGTCCTGTTCAAATAGGCTGGGGTGACCTTGGTTTTGATTCATTGTAGACATTAAAATCTGTGAATCTTCGATCAGGAGAGCATAATTCTCCATCGAAGTGATGCCACATCGTGACGATTATTTGGTGGTCATGTGGTCCCCACCTAGCTTTGGAGCCTCTGAGAAATGAAGGTCGTTGGTGTTTCGCATTCTCCAGAGCCTAGTATAGGATCTGACATGAGCTGGCACCTCCTCGATGTAAAGGAAGCAGCTGGGACCTAAACCAAGAGCTGCACACTCTCTGGATTGAACAGTATTTTTAACGGATTTTCATCTTAGGAAAGGACTAGTGTAAAGTTGCTCCAGAGAGACAAACTCACCACTGTGAGGAATCACAGTCCCTGCTTCATTTTACAACTCAGCCGAAAGGAACATTAAGTGAAGGGGGCGGGGATTAAAAAGGAATAGAATCCTATGGTCACAGAGAAAAGGAGAGCGAATGAAAATAGGCCAAAAATTAAGATGAAATTTTGGAAGATCTTCAAGTAGGCAAAAGAGAGGTGACTGCACTGGCAAAGCCTGAGCCTATAACTTTAAGTTAGAGAAGCAGAATGATGTGAGACCTACCAGAGTGCAGTGACCTCCAAAACCAGGGAACTGGATTTTCCATCGGCTTAGAAATCAGGGAGTGAGTTACCTGTGTCCTGGACACACAGAGGTCAGGGGAAGTTACTCAGTTCTCTGATTCCAGACCTTTTCTCAGGATGTTAAACTTGTGAAGGGATGGTTTAGTACATTAACTTCTAGAAATGTAGCCTCCTGGTTTGGTTCCCATTTCCAAAGTCAAACTTGATTTGAGTTTTTGAAATTTAAATGAAAGTGCTAAGCTCTTTGAGAAACGATGAAGAAACTGTTTATTTCAATATTTGTTTCCTTATGAACAGAATAAAAAGGGACAGTATTGGATCAATATACTTCTAATTAAAATAAAGAAAAACTCTTTTCTTCATCAAGTGCAGTAAGCTTTATGCCATCGTGGGGACCACAGTAACACCTCATTGCCTGATGAACAGGGAGCCACCATCTCTCTCCCAGACACTAGTCAGTAGCCCTCAACTAAAGGCCTGAAGTCATGGGGGCTGGTCATCCATTTTTGCCTCAGGCAAAGACACCATGAGTCTAGATTGTGGATGTCTGGTGCCCGCTTGGTCCTCTCTTGCAGGTGAGGGCCACCTCGGGCCTCGGTGCTGGCTGTTCCTTGTTCCATTCTCATGCTCCACTGTAAACACGTGCTAGGCTGGGCTTGCTCACCCTGTCATCAGCCTCACTGGACGCAATCCACACTTAACTTTCTTGACCTTGATTTTCATCTCAATGTGGCAAAACCATGCCTGGGCACTTTCCCAGGGTCTGCACAAATGTTTGCTCCTCCAGGAAGTCCCCCTGCTTCCCCCTCCTCAGCTAAGGCTGTAAATGATCCTACCCTTCAGGAAAGCCCTCCAAACATTTTGTAGTGCCCTAATCACTCCACTTATGTTTGTATATTTGTCCCTGTTAGAAAGCGGGCACTTTGGAGATAGGGAGACGGCTCAGTGGTTAGGAGCACTGGCTGCTCTCAGAGGATCCAGGTTTGATTCCCATTACCCACATGGATGCTAACAACTGTCTGTAACATCAGATCTAGGGATCTGATGCCTGCTTCTGACCTCCATGGGCATGGCTTGACACAGGTGAACTTACATACATACAGACAATACACTCATACACATAGAATAAAAAAAAATAACAAATTTTTTTAAAAAAGAAAGTGGGTCCTTGAAGGCAGAGTCAGTTTTTGCCTGTTTTATAGGACAGTGATTTTTGTGAATTTGAGTGACTCATTACACAGATGTATTATTGAATTTTGAGGAAGCTATATGACAAGTTTAGAAAGACAGAAGTCACCACCAAGCAATTTTCTAATTTTCCCAAACCAAACAACTGGTGATACTGTTAGAAATGCATTTGGGGGTCTCAAGAAAATGATCACAAAGTGTAAAACACCTTCCCAAGGAGGAAGATTGCATTTCTGCAGAATGCATAGCTGCTCTAAATCCAGCAAGCAAGCACACCAGAGGAGATCCTTCACCCCCCCGCCACCCCCACCAAAGCAGGGTTTTTATTCCTAACTCCAAGGCATCCTGTGCCTCACTCTGAGCTCAACCTCTCATTCTTATGCAGTTGACTGGTTCCAAGTGATGCAGGTGATAAGCAGAATGGATTATCTTCAGCATGAGTGTGACCTTGCATATGTGTTTTTATTTCAAGAAGGGCTGACCTTGAAGGAATTTGAATTTCAGCCAAGCGACTTCTTGGCAGATTTTTACATGAAATTTTGTCTTATTCAACCCTTTGATAGAAAATAGCACATTTAAAATACCTTCCCCACAATACTCATAAGTATTATTGATAAGGAGAATTTCTAAGCCACAGGTTGGCAAAAACTTGCTTTGAAGTTCTTATGAACACACTGAATTCCCTCTCTCTCTCTCTCTCTCTCTCTATATATATATATACATTACTTATTCTATATACCATATATATAATATTATATTATATATTAAAAGATTGGAAAGGACAAACAGAAGGAAAATAATACATTATGGCACCTTAAGCTTATAAAATATTTTAAATATAAAATGAAAACCATGTAAAGTCAAAGATCCCAGTTCATGATGAAGTTTGGCTAGGATATATAGTGATACCTTCTCCGTGTGCTCTTGAGGACTGGCTATATGCCACGGTGGCAGAATTGAGTAGTTTCAACAGAGATCTTCCATCCCACAAAGGCCAAAATGTTTAGAATCAGACTTAGTGTAGAGCAAGTATGCATGCCCTGTTGTAAGTCAGTTTCCATAGCAAGGTCTGATACAGAGTGAAAGAGAGATGTGGGAGCCTCTTGCTAAAGAGAAGAGTGCACAGTGACCTAGAGTTCCTGGAGGAAAAGAAGGCTGGAGACAGAACAGAAGCCAGGAGGCAGGGATTTAGTTGGGAATGCCATCTGTCCTGGCCTCATCTCCATGCATCTCTTTCTCCATGTGTTGAAAACAAGGATTCTCATGACTAGTCCGTATGCCTAAAGGCAGACCGTGGCTGTGTTTCTCCCCAGTTTCCTGCTCTTCTTTAAGGATTCTCTATCATTACTTAAAGAAGCTGTAACCTGGAAGGGATATGGCTGGGAGATGACCAGTCATCTCTAAGGAGTCTGTGGTCCGGGCCTAGCTAGCTCATTTCAGCATTAACTCTAAAAGGACTGTGTGTCTCAGCTGTCTCTGATTCAGCTGTGACTGTGTATGGAGAGGGGTGCCTGTCTCTTCGGGGAAATCTTTGTTGATTGTGTGCCCATTATCATATATCATTAAACATTGGGCCTTGTAAAATAATCAGCCAGAACTTCGCTAAAGTCAGTTGAGCCCCTTGGAGAATTGGGATTATAGTTCTTTTATTAAAGAAACCTGCCATTTTCATGTGTTTCTCTTATTTTCTTATTACAGGGTAATGCCCTGTATTTCAAATCTGCCCGAAACGTGACGGTGAACATTCTGAATGACCAGAGGAAAGTGCTGACTCAGCTGATAACAGGTAAGGGAAACAACAAGCTTGCAGATGGCTGGTCCATCTGAGCACCCAGGAAATAAAGGCTTTCTGACGCAGTGAAACACCACATTAACCTAACAAGAGTCTCCTACCATGTTTACTGTGCCGAGAAAGCAAATTCAGTGTCTATGACAGGATTCTCCGAAAGATAGATTCCCACGTATTCACACATAACCCTTACAAAATCCAGGGATGCTTGCTTAGAGAGAAACATTGCTTTTCATAGATCACGGCCCCTACATATAAGCCAGCTGCTTCAGCTGGTGCTCAACCAAGGAAAATCTCCCTTTGCAGCGGGGGAGGAAAAGCTAGCTGTCTTAGACTGAGAGAGCAGAGGACATGTGAAACCATGCATCAACGTTATGATTGGCAAAAGGTATTATGTGTGTACTTATGGGTGTGTGTGTGTGTGTGTGTGTGTGTGTGTGATATGTGAGAGTTCATGTTTGTATGTGTGCACATGTAGAGGCCAGAGGTTGATGTCAGGTGTCTTCTGCCATTACTCTCTGGCTTGCTCTTTGAAGCAAAGTCTCTCACTGAGACCAGAGCATGCTGATGGCTGACCAGTGAAATCTGGGACTCTGCCTGTGTCTGCCCCCAAGTCACCCCACACTACGTTTACAGAGACAGTCACTACACCTGGCTTTTAAATGGTTGCTGGGGATCCAACCCCAGGCCCGACGCTTATATAGCAGACACTTAACTGTCTGAGCCATCTCCACAGGTCCTGTGAAAAGAATTTCTAGTGCTAGCTTGATTCCCATTCCCTTCTGCTGTTCATGTCCTGCTTTGAGCCTAACCCAGGCTGCAGATGAGTCCACGGGCTATGTGAGTGTGTTCTTCTTAATGGAGTAGATCTGACAGCTGTGGAAAATACCCGCTAGGTTTGAAGCTGCACATTCCGACAGTTTAAACAATAATTGGTTGTTCATAATAATGACTCCCCTGATGAGCGTGGACGTCATGGTCATGATCATGTGTTGATCAATGCACCCTCTGTAGGTTTACAAGCAGTGGTAAACAGAGAGGCATTGTGTACCCCACAGTGGAACGGAGAAGAGTGTGTCTGAATAGCATTGTTAGATGCCCAGATGAAAATGCCATTTGTTTGGCTTCAGGGCTGAGAGAAAAGTATCCAGATGGATCTTTTGAGAAGACACTTACCCAAACAGCCCCAGACATTACTGTGACTAGAATTTCTGGAGACCCACTAATAAACAAGTCACAGGGAAGCAGAAGTCTTTGTGCCCAGAGCCTTGCTCCTCACCCACAGGAAAGCTGCAGATGGATGCCAGGGGATACATAGCCCTGAGGTGGCCTCAGCCATCCACAGCTGAGCAGATCATGGGTTTGTGGAAATGCTACCCGGCAGAGCCTGTGATCCATAAAACACATCGTTCCAGCATGCATCTGGATCATTGGCCTTGCTTACATAACATCTGGCCTGCAGTTGCCACACTAAATAATTAAATAAACAGCTCTGGTGAGCAGTGATTTAAGCAGCACGTGTGAAAACTGCCTCTGGGAGGAAGATAAAGCCAAACCTGCTCATGGATCCCAGTGCTCAGAAAGAACCAACCTGGCCTGTGGATCGCTTGCCATTTATCTGCAGTAGCCATTCGGTCGACTCAAAAGACTGCTTTGGTAAAGCTGAAACTACCCAAATGACTTGTATTCAGCTAGCAAGGGAGCCTGTCTTTCTCTCTCCCTCTCTCTCTCTCCCACTCTCTACTTGCTCTTTCTTTTCCTTCTTTTCTCCATCTTCATCTTCTCTTTGTTCTCTCCCCTCTCCCTCTCTGACCCTCCTGTGTTCTGACTCCGCCCTCTCTCTTCTCATCCTCTCTCGCTTCCTGTTTCCCTCACCCTCCTCCTCTCTCGAGTTTCCCTTCCTCTTTCCTCTTCTTTCCTCTCTTCTTTGTTTCCCTTCCTCAAACTCTCTTTCCTCTAGCCTTCATCCTTTCAGTGGTTTTTCTCTTTCTGTCTTTCTATGTTAGTCCCTCTTAGGAGCTGGAAGACACCTATGCCTGACTCTTAAAATGAGGCACAAGGGACTGTAGAGATGGCTCACTGGTTAAGAGCACTGGATGCTCTTGCAGAGGACCCAGGTTCAATTCCCCGCACCCACATGGAGACTAATAGCTTCAGTTCCAGGGAATCTGAGGCCCTCTTCTGATCTCTGTGGGCATTGCATGACATGAGTACACTTCCATAGATATAGGCAATACACTCGTATACATAAAAATGACTTTAATAAATGAGATACAAGGCTATTAATGTTAAACTGAGATGAGAAACAAGCCATTCTAATGGTGGCCCAACAGGAACATTTCAAGATGGTTTCAGAAGAGGGTTAGAGATCGATTCAAAAGCTAATTCTAGAAAAAACACACGCTGGTGAAATGCTGCTTTTCATTTCCTGTTGTATGGGATGTGTAATAACTAGAACGCAAATCGCTCATGTCTTCCAAGCCTGGCAGTCCTGAGGAAACCAGAACTCTGCTGTTGACCTGGAAAACATCTCAAAAGCCCAACAGAAAGCCTAATGTAAAAAGATTCAGGTCATATTTTTGCATGAAACTTTTCTTTCAATGGCAAAGCTCCCAAGCTAGGCCACACTTTCATTTTTCATCCACAGTGTTACTGACTGAGTGTCTCAGTGTGGAGTCCAAACCTGGGGCTCTCAGTGCTTCAGGATGAGCAGGTTGAAGAAGGGGAGGGTCTTAGTTCCAAAGAAGAGATTGATCTAATAGTCGCCATGTTTTCCTGGCCGTCAGATTCATGGCAGTAGCACCTTGTGCACCTTGAGGCCTCCCCTTCTCCCAGGGGGGATTGAAGAGCCACTCTATGCACTGACTACCACTTAGATAAGGGGATTGGCAATACCTCAGAGTTCCTGGTGTTTTTCTATCCCGAGGGCAGCCAGGGCTCACTAAGGGGCATTCAGAGCAGTCTCCAGCTTCAACGTTGTTTCCCTCTTTTAAGAT
The DNA here is from genome assembly GCA_035773235.1 of Eospalax fontanierii. Classification (NCBI taxonomy): domain Eukaryota; kingdom Metazoa; phylum Chordata; class Mammalia; order Rodentia; family Spalacidae; genus Eospalax; species Eospalax fontanierii. Next base: position 12,421,602 of record CM069546.1, read on the forward strand.
TCCTGTCTTGTCCAGGGAATTTAGGCAGCCCCAGGTAAAATGGACAAAGGACAAGCTGGCCGCAATACCTGGCCAGCAGTCATTACGAGGGCTTCTAACTAAAACTACCATCTGCTGTGCTTTATGTTTTCAAATGGTTCCAGACTTTGGTACATTCCATTTCATGTTCTGTGGTGCTGTGAAAAATAAGACAATTGTGTTTGCTCTGCTCTGATTGCTGTGATCTCTTCAGGACCTCCCCTAAGTCTAACACACTGTTCCAGAGTCCACAGTGAGCTCAGGCTACACACAGGAGTCCTGGAGCCACGTCTGATGATCTTGCTCAGGTCCATGGAAGCAGAAACCAAGCATCTGTCTCCCTCTAGCACATCCCCATGACTAAATCCAGAGGAGGCGCGTAGTCCTGACCCCATGTCCATCCCGATGTTATCCATTCAATGATCATTATCATTTTATCTTCTCATCCACAGTCTCCTCCCTTCTTCCAAAAAAAAAAAAACCAGTATCCTTCCAGAACTGATGAATAGGGTAGATGGCACTGAAAGCTGAAAAGCCATCAACACGATAGCTGTGTTTCCACCACTGCAGAAGTACCCTGTCTAAACCATTCTCTACGCACCACTGTTCTGCCAAGATTTCCCTGTGTCCCTTGTCTTCTGAATCCTCATCCTCATGAATCTTATCTCCTCACTGTTCTAACCATGTTGACTCAGGCCTCTTCAGCTTCCTCCACAGACAGAAATATTTTTTTCTTAGTGTAACAATCTGAGAACTAGAGTCCACACTCGAATTCTGCATTGCTCTCACAGCAACCTTGAGGGAGCCACTACCTCAAGACTCTTGGTCTTCCAGCGTGCAACATGAAGGCAGCCAGCGTCTGACACCCACAATGCTTAGCCATTCTCTATGATCTCTGCTTCTCAGCCTCTGCCTCATTAAGGAGCCTTTCCTACATACATTTCCCTATCAGACGGTCAATGTATTCCAATGCAGTGACAAGAGCTGAGGTCTGCCAAATTGATGTGATTATGCGAACAAGCAAAATGCATTGAGAGACACCCATCATTAATAATCTTAATATTTTATAACCATTACAGTAGAAAAGTGCTGATGGCGATCACCACAGCTGCAAGGATAAGCACCCGAGCAGTTGCTGCACCTCATGGCACTTCCCTGCTTTCAAATAAATTCAGTCCCACTTGATCTGTGCAGCTTTCCTCTGTGAGAAACAGAGGAGTGGTGGTAACTCAGTTTTACAGATACAGAAAGTAAGGTTCAGAAAGACGAAGTGATTACCACATTACCAAGACAACAGAAGGGGAAGGGATTTTCTTTTGATTTCAAGCTCCACAGTCTTAAAGAGAGCTACCCCAGACATTTAGGTCCAGTCTGGTTCTAACTGCCTGGCCCTTGTATTCTCCTACCTAAACTTCACGGAACACCCCAGACAGGGCACATCAGGGAAATGACGGATCAATACATATACAGAAGAATATACATACACAGTCATACACAGGAACATGCAGACATGCATACACACGTAACTTGGATCATGCATGTCTGAACACTGACAAAAGCATAAGCATGCTCCTGATCACTGAGAGGGCACACGTCCTGGGCCCCTTCTAATACCTGTGGTCATGCCTCTTTATCGTCCTTCTCGTGGGTTGGACTGCTGTTCCCTACTCCTCAGTAAGATTTGTTGAGACACCGATCATAAGATTACTTTCCTGTCCTGAAACCATTGAATACAAATCTTGCTTGCCTAAACCCTTCTGAAAATGTTCTGACATACGGTGAAATCCACGTTTCGTCCTTTCTGGCAGCATCTATTTGGGATGCCCCATGTTTGCACCCCTGCAATGAGAAGCAGACCAGACTACCCACCTGCAGCTGGGCTCCTGGTGGTCTTTAGTTGAAACGCACCGAGGACCCTTTCATTCCCACTAATTTTAATTTTAAGTATTAGTCTCTGGAAATTCCTCAGAAAACAAAACAAAGCAAGTCAACATTGGATTCTCCTTGCCTCTTTGGGAAGATAGATTTTTTTACTCTATCCTCAAATTTTGCTCTAGATATTTCTAGACCAAAAGATAAACTCCTTTTGATCAGAGCTGGGTTTAGCAAAGATGATCTCAGTCCTGGACTGTTCTAATGCTTATGTATGGACCAGCTTTTAGGAGCTACCTGGTACTTGGGGAATACCAACTCAGTTAGGTTCAAATGACTCCTTTCAAAAATTCAGACATATTAACCATCTCAATTTCTGTTTAGTTGCTAAATCTTTGCTGATTCATTAATAAAGTGCTGACTTTGGATAAGTCTCCATCACAATTACAGGTATGATGGAACAAGGGCCTTTGTCTTACCTAAGTATCCGTGTACATAGCCTGTGTCCAAGAGAAGCATTTGTCACCACACAAGCTCTAAATGTACTTTTTCACGGAATGAATTCTTAGTATAAGGGATTCCTTAACTTCTAGGCAAATTAATCACAATATATTATAGCCATTTCTTATTAGAAATAATCTATGTACTGAAGAAATAGGTTTGTCTTAGTATCAAATATAGTCCATGGATCAAGGGTACAAACAGATTGCGGGTGAGCTTAAAGGAACTCATTTTGATACTTACAACTGGCCAGAGATGGGCGGCGTCCCTAAAAAGATGGCGATCCTCCGTGCTTGACACATTTGTTCAAAAGTCCCCAAGTGTTTGACACTAATTTGGGGGTTAGCTAAAGGAATTAGTTTAGAAGGAGGACAAGATGGTCTCTAAAATCACAGCTCAGGAGCATATGATTAAAAGCAGTTGACAAGATCAGACTCAGTCAGGACTCTGATTTTCACTGTCGGCTTCTGAAAACCAATCTGCTGAACATTAAAGTCAAACACAATCTTGTCAAGTACATATGTCCTCTGAAAAGCCTTTGTAGTCAAATATGATGAGACTTAATGTATTCTTCCTCTCTCCCTTTTAGGTCCGAAAGCTGTAGAAGCATATGGCAAAAAGTTTGAAGTAAAGACTGTTTCTGGAAAATTGCTCTTTTCTGCAGATGACAATGAAGTGGTTGTGGGAGCTGAGAGATTAAGAGTTTTAGGTAAGGACATTTTAATCATGTAATTGGCCGGATGGCACCTTGTATATTTTAAAGAAATAATGGCTTAGTGATGTGCACTGAATATTTGTGATCCTCCCAATGCATATGTTGAAATTCTAGCCACCTGGTGTATCAGTAGAGACTATACCTTGCCAGGAAATTAGGCTCTGATTTTGGAGTCTTTATCAGTGAGATGAGTGTCCTTAGAAGGAGGTAAATCTGGTTAGTCTGGTCCACAACCTTTCTCTGTCCCTCCCTCCTTTTCTTTTTCTCTTCCTCTTCATCTCCTCCCTCCTCTACCTTTCTCTCTCTTCATCTGTCTCCCTTGATTCTTCCTTCCCCCAACATACAAAAATACAATGAGAATTTGCCAATCTGTATCTAGAAATGAACCCTCCTCAGAACCCAACCACACTGACACCTGTTCTTAAACTGTGAGAAATAAAGTGGTATTGGTGATAAACCATCTACTTTCTGGAACTTCATATAACAGCCCAAAGTGAAAACAAGTGGTATCTCAAGGTGTAAATAAGGCAATTTCTTCAGTTGTTTTAAAACAAGATGATTTAACCCCCATGGGGCCTGGTTTCCTGGGGATCCTTTCTCTTACCAAGAAGTTATTTTGATTCCTATTTCAACAGTGACCTTTGAATTTCAATTAATGAAGTATTAATACAAAACACACTTTCATAACAAACTGGTAGTCTTGCTTATGCATTTAGTTATATAAGTGATAAGGTGGTCCCTCAGCCTGGATGCAAATGAAGAATAATCTAGGAAACTTTTTAAAAGTTTGGGTTTGTAGATCCAACCACAGCTTATTAGAAACTGTCATAAAAACAGGAAAATTCATAATTCAAAATATTCCAATATTCAAAAGCCCAGAATGGTGGCTCGCAACAGTCACAAGGCTATGGCAAGAGAATTACTGTAAATCTGAAGCCAATCTGATGTACAGAGTGAGTTTCAGGCTAGCCTGGCCTATATAGTGAGACTCTCTCAAATTAAATAAACATCAAAACATAAAACCTTACGGGAATTCTATGGTTCTCTTGGAATCATTGACTTTGAGTGCAGTATTGGTGTGTCTTCTAAGGCTGTACATGGAAATAGCCCAGCATGGTGCCTTGAATCCTGGTACTAGAACTGACCTGACTTTTTAGATATTTTATCTATTATTTTTATATTATGTGTATGAGTGTATTGCCTATGTGTATGTAAGTGCACCTGTGTCATGCCATGTCTGAAGATATCAGAAGAGGTCATCAGAATCCCTGGAACTGGAGTAATAGACCATGTGGTACTGGGAATCAAACCCAGGTCTTCTGCAAGAGCATCCAGTGCTCTTAATTGCTGACATCTCTCCGGCCCCCAGGCCTAATTTTTAACTGCTGCTGCCATATGGTCCTTGTGAGACTTTGGGCAAGCCACTACTTTCACTAAGCCTTTTCTGCTCTTCTGAACAAGGATACAGTCTTGTACCATCTGAAATTACCTGTGGAGTTAACTGAGACCATGTTCTGGGACCTACCTCAGTGCCTGGTCAAAGCGGCCCCCAGTCAGTAGTTACACCTCCTACGTTGCTAGTCATGCTCCTGTAAATCGTTAGTACTAAACCTATTTTTCCTTCTTTTTCTCCCTTAGATTCACTCTTTAATAGTTCAGACTCTGCGATTAGCCCACTATAATTTTTGACCTGTAAATTGTAACTAGCTACAGGACCTTAAACAAATTATATAATTCCTCAGAGCATGTTTTTCTATAAACATTTAAATTCAACTATCCACCTTTCCAGCTTCCTGGGAAGACTGCATGAAATAGACTGTACAGAGCGGTAAGTTGGCTAACACATTAGGCCGTCAGTGTTAGCTAGTCCTAAATCGTTCTCACAGTCCTTGTTATTTAAAATTATTTGGTCTCTGTGTCATTGTTGGTCTTTATAGCTTCCAACTCTGTAACTCCTCTCCTGCTTGCTTCCACCTTTGCCTGCAGTGGAGGCGTGGACATACTGGGCAGACTTGATGAGGCAAGGGACCATCTGACCTCTGGTCAGTGTTCTGCCTATACTGTGATCCAAACCAACTGCCTTTGTCCTTCAGGGCCTTCCTTTTTGTATTTGTGAAATGAGAGCTACCTACAGAACACATTTTCAAGCAGTTTTTTTTTTCCATGGCAGAAAATTAGAGCAAAATTTTATCCATGAATCCAATAAATAAAATAGATGGGAGACTAAGATTGCTTCGGACTGTAGGTGGTGATTGAACACAGAGAGGTCAGACACTAGACTTTTATCTGAATAGTTTCATTATTCCAACTTCTATATTCTTTGTGGGCCATGTAGAATTCTTTTTAAAAAAAAAAACCTCTTAAACAGATAATCTTTAAAAGACTGTGAGCCCTGTGCTATGGACAATGTACCACATGTGAAATGCATTATTAAATCTGTGCCTAAACAGTGCTATGTGAGGAAGGCAGCGTCTTCTCATCCCTCCTTCAGAGGTGACAGAAGTCAGCTGAGCCATGCACGAGGTCAGCACGGTCAGGCTGAGAACCAGTGTTCCCAGTCTGCGGCATTGTCTACAGAGCTGCAGCACTTTAAAACAAGGTCCTTCAAAAAATCCCCTCTTCAGTCCTCCATTAAGATGAGGAAACTCGGGCTTGAAATGGTGAAGAAACTTGCCTGAGATAATGCACCAGCAGTAGTCAGACCCGTTTTAAATCCCCACCCAAGTGGGACTCTGGGAATTCCCAGACTCAGTGTTTTCTGCCACATATGAATATGTTAGTTCAACAAGCTTCCCCTCTTTCAAAAGTTATACTTCTCTCTATTTGCAGAAATGGCATTTCTACGTTAATTATAGGTTGAGGGGGAAAAAAGAATACAAAAGTTCAGGATCTGCTCTTAATCTTATATTACTAATTCTAAAGAAGTCCAGAAGAAGAAATAGTGATATCCCATGTCATGATAACTCTGTGCCCATGGATCTGGTTCCCACTTGTTCCTTGGTACTTACTGACTTATGTCAGTACATTAAAACCTGACTTTGAAAAAGAAAATTCCAGAATAATATTAAATATCTAAATGTATTGACTTAATCTTGTTGCACAGAATGTTGTGATGATATGATTCATGAGTTTTGACTGCCCCACAGCGCTTAGACTAAAAACTGTGCTGGGAAGAGTGCTGGACATTTTCCAGTCATTTCAAAGCAAGTACACATCTTTGTTGTATTTGATGTTTTACCCAAAGAACATTTTATAAGACCTGCCTTTTCCCATCAATGAAGTGTTTTCTTGTTTATATAAAAATTAGAAAGGATTCATCCAAATACATTCCTCTGTTGTTACCAGTGCTGAAAAGACTTGGAAATGACCATCCCACAAATCTCACATTAACTACCCAGTGAGAGGAGCCCAGCATGCTGTAGAGACGAGTTCCCTGTCAGTTGGGACTCAGCCATCTGGTGTGGAATGAGACATTGAGGCAGTTTCACTTTCAGCTTAATGAGAAGTTTGTCAGACAGCATGAGCTCTAGGGAGGTTTGGATCTGGAGGCATATTTCACGGTAGAATCTAGCATAGCTGGGATTGAATCCCTGCTTATCCGCTTAGGGGCCAGAGTGGGCCAGCTGAAGGGGACTTTTCTCCCTAAGCCTTAGTTTGTACCTATTTAAAGCAAAAAGAAAAGAACAAGGTAAAGGATGGAAGAGGCCACACGTGGTGGCTCATGTTCACCATCCCAGCCCTCACTTGGGGAGGTTAAAACAGGATTGTAAGTCCAAGGCCAGCTTGGGATACATATTAATAGAAGGTTGCAGGGCATCGTGACCTACATACTAATGCCCTGTCTCAAGAGAAATTGGGGTCGGGGGAATATATAATAAGGAATATAAGTAAAAAGTTGTTTGTTTTCTGTTGTTCTGGCACTGGGACCCTGGGCCTCATACATACCGTACATGTATGCTCCCACTGGGACCCTGGGCCTCATACATACCGTACATGTATGTTCCCACTGGGTCCCTGGGCCTCATACATACTGTACATATATGTTCCCACTTGTTTTGTCCTGTGTCAGTTGTGGTTTTGGATGTGTGGCTTCGTTCTGGGTGTATACTGTTTCTGCCCTGAGAGGCCTGACTTTCAGCCCTTGTTGGGAGAATGAAACAGCTCGGGTGTGTAGAATATGTAGAGTGTGGTACAGGCAAATAAGCCTTCAGGATGTAAGAACTGTTGCTTTGTTGGTGATGGCTTTTTGTGGTCTAATTGGGCTTTAGGAGACATATCAAGACCTAAAATTGTGCCCTAGAGAGCTCTTGACTTCACAAAGGAAATAGGCTGAGAACTCACAGGGGGCATTCAGTTGTCAGATAAGCTTAGGCTGATAGATTCTACAGACATAGTGAAGGCCAATCCAGGTGTTCTAGTTTGCTCTCTGTCACTGTGATAAAATACTCTGAACAGAGCAACTTGGAGAAGAAATTATTATTTGACTTACACTGCCAGATCCCTGTCTAACATTGAGGGAAGTCAGAGCAGGAATGCAAGTGGGAACTGAAGCGGAAACTGTGAGGAATGCTGCTTGCTGGCTTGCTTACTCAAGGGCTCATGCTTAGATAATTCTTACATAGCCAGGCCCACCTGCCTAGGAATGGTACTGCCCACAGTGAGCATGGCCTTCTCACATCGATCATCCATGAAAATGGTCTCTTGCAGACATGGGCTCGGGCCAATGTAGACAATTTTTCCATGATGATTCCTCTTTCCAGGTATCTGTAGGTTGTGTCAAGTTGACATTAAAATATAACTAGCACAGATAATTAGGCAAGTCCTATCTACAATGTGCTCTCAGATTGGTTTAGGTCATGGAGAGTTCAAAGGCCTGATTGAATTGCCAAAACTATCCCTATTCATTATGATAGTAGTGCTCAAAGTGTGATCCTTGCATAAGTAACATCAGCTGTGGACTCCTTTTAGAAGTCAGACTCAACTACCTAGATGTGTGACATTAGAAATTCAAGGAGGGTGGGGAGAGCCCACAAAACTGTGTTTAGAGAAGCCCTTCTAGAGATGCTGATGCATGCTAAAGTTGCAAGCCACTGACCTAAGGTAATGACCTAGAAGTCACTTTCCTGCGCCTGTGTTGGCAGATTTCAGATGAGAACAGACTAAGCTTTAACCACTAAGACCCAGCAAAGCAACAAAAAGCAGTTACTGTACAATGAGTGCTTACTCTGTGCAAAATGCCAGGGTATTAATTACCATGGATTTTATCCCATATCTATCATATGAGAAGCACTTCTTTCAGAACATGTAAGCCAGTTGAGTCATGGGGGTTTAATAGTTCAGCCAAAGTTCCACAGAGAATGCATGGTCTGGTGAGGATCTACCCAAGGCACGGTCTTGCTCACTATAGTCTGTGATTTGTACCACAGGAGTTTTCAGTGTCCCCTCTATCTCGTTGGCATCACAAAAGGGAAAGAAAATGGACAACAGTGTTCTAGTATCTTCTCCATTTTGGCTCTTGGGCCTACTCTTCCCAAAGGTTCCCTAAGCCTGTGATTGTCCCACTTCCTGTTCTTTCACTTTCTTTGTGTCTTCTTCGTTCACCTGTAACCCACAGGTGGATTCATATTGTACGTATCTGAAGGCTTCCCTTAACATTTTGTAAATGAATTTTTGTGAATTTCATACAATCCATTTTTATTATACTTAGACCCCCTACATTATCTAGACCTTCTTTTAACATCAACCTCCCAACCCCCCTGCTGGATTTCATGCATCATATATATATATATGTAAGGTTTTTAATACCTGTCATGTCAAACTTGTGTTCCTGTGTCCTTCGATATGAGTCCATCCACTGCAGCCTAGTTAACCTATGCAGAGTCACCACCTTAAAGAAGATTGACTCTCCTCTTCCCAGATGCTGGCAGTTCCTCATCCTACACTTAAAAATGTCCTACTTACAGACTCTACATTTACTTCTTTTCGAATGATCCACCACTCCACCAGACTGAGTGTTCCCTAAATTGTCTTCTAGTTTCCAGGTCCACATTCTCAGCAGTGTGGACTTTTCTTACCCTATGGAGAGAGTCCTGGATCCTGTTGACTTCATTTCTTCAAATGAAACTGATGCTTCCTCTGCCCTCTCCCTGCCTCTGTAGAGCCAGCATCTCTCATCTTCCTGACAAGGCCTCCATTCTTGTAGTCTTCAAGACCATCCTTTCATTCGGAAAGCAGATCTATTCTTCCTAGGAATACAAGCCTTTGCCATCCTTGAGTTTTCTGTGGTGTTTTCTGTTTATGTTAGGCACAACAGAACTTAAGTTTGTTGTAAGAGTCACATTTATTAAACATTGAACCAGAAAAGCCTCACCAGAGCATCAAGAAGAAATAGGCAAAATAAAATCTGGGACACATATGAGACATCTTCATGAGAACACCAGAGAAAACATGGCTTTGGTTTTTATTAATAGCCAATTTCACTGAACAATGAATTGGACGTTATGATATTTACAAACACACCATAATTATGAAGTACTATTCTAATTGTTAAGTAGGTCTATTTATACTCTAGATTATTTTTTAAACATGTCCTCTAGATGCCACTTGATGCTGATTATCTGAGTTGCATTATTATCAATTGAAAAATTGTTTTTAATCTAAAACCATTTGAATCAGTATAAAATTCATAGAAATTTAGATGTGGTTTGATGCTTAACTACTGCTCAGATGTCACATTTAAGCATTTGAATTTGTTTGTGATAAACCCTGTATTGCAACTTCACAAAGAGTAGTTATAATGAAAGGGGCAGGGACATATTGACAGGGTCGATTCATTCATTGAGTATGTTCCCATCATATATGCGCATACATGTATCTCTGTAATACCTCCAACTCTGCTGTTGGTGCCATGGAGATAGAGATGCATGCCCCTTCCCTCCTCTCAAGGGTGCTTTTGATCTAGTCCAGTTGATGTGACACATATGTAGCCATCCAGGAGCCCAAGGAGGTAACCAACTGTCTGAGATAAGACAGGGTTACCTGTACAATTCAACTGTACTGAGTAGGCAAGAGGATTATGAATCTTCAGTTTTCAACTGGCAACATTTGAAATAGGACTTCATGTTACAGGGAAAGACCTATGGAGAGAATTGCATCAAGGAATGCCTAAGTGCATCACTAAACTCACTTGGTTGTTATATGGTGGCCAACAACCATCTGTAGCTCCAGTTCCAGGGACTCTGACACCCTCATTTGACCTCCACAGGTATTGCACTACACAGGTGCACTTACATACATGTATGCAGGCAACACACTCATATACATAAAATAATAAAAATAAAAAATGCAGTGTATTTTTTTAAAACCACTTGGTTTTAAAGTGATGATGGGGCTGTATCTCTGTAAGAGCATTTTTTGTATAAACATGAAGAACTGAGTTTAGATCCCCAGCATCCACATAAAAAGCTGGATGTGGATGTGTGTGCTCGTAATCCCAGTGTTGATATTGGTAGAGACAAGAAAATCACTGGCGCTTGCTGGCTAGCAGCCTACCTGAAAAGCAGTGAGACCAGGTTCAATAAGAGACCCCGTCTCAAAGGAATAAGGCAGAGAGAGGTAGAGGATAACACCCTTTGTCTTCCTCTAGGCTCCACATGGGTGTACTTTTGCACACATGTGTGCCTGCATCACACATACATACTACATACTCATGTGTATGCATGTGTACAGGAACACACACATTTGCACATACACATGCAAAAATAAAAAAGAAGTGAAACTTGGGAAACTTCTGCTGCACCTGATTGACAAACCCCATTGTAGTTACCTGCAAACTATTCAGCAGCTCATTGAATGAGACCAAAACAGTCTCTCTCTACTCTCTCTCTCTCTGTGTCTTATATTCTGCCTTCAATTCTTCTGTTGAACACAGAGAGTGATTACCTTCTTAGCAGAAATCCTAATGTGACTCTAGTAAGTCCCCACCCATCCCTAGGCAGTCTCTGAGGCTAGGGTGAGGAATGCACTGTGTGGTGAGGTAAGTGCTAGCACTGGACCTGAAGAGACTGACAGTGTAATGGACAGAGCAGTTCCATAAGGGAAACTGAGTCTTACTATTCGAAGGAGGAACAGGTGCTAGACAAAGAAAAACACCAAAATTTGTGACAATAATTGAAGGCCAAATCAAATCGAATTATACAAAGAACTATTGGTAAATGCTTACTATAGGGTGTGGGAGAGTACATCTTCCTTAAGGGAGTGACTCTAGATAGGCTGATTAGACTCTAATGGATGAACTTATATTGAGGGGCATCTGGATAGAAATGCCTGATCAGATAGGACTTAACATATATGACAATATCTGGTAGATTTGATTCAGATGTATCATATGAAATGCATGAAAACTCAATGCAAATATTAAAAATGATTATATTGGGGACAGAAAGGCTCAACTATCACCTTAAAAGAGAAAGTTTTACTGATTACCTTATAAAATACTGTAAAAGGTCTTTTCCTTTGTCTATTTATTTGGAGTGTTTGTGATTTTTATATAATATAATTTGATGGCATTTAGATCCCCTCCCCTCACACCTCCCCTTACTGCCTCTGACTGAATTTAATGTATTTATTCATTTATAGATTTATTTATTTATATACACACATGCACATACATACATATATACATATGTATATAAAGGCCTGAAGAGTTTACTTTGTGTCCCCAAATACCCTTATGTGTGGGTCCATCCAGTGGAGCCTGGTTCACCTACCAAGAGTCCCATGCTGAAATGATAGTGCCTCTGCTTTATGCTAGTTTGTTTTTGATTGCTGTGACAAAGCACTCTGACAAATACCAGCTTGGGGAGGAAAGGTTTTATTTAGCACACATCTCCCAGGTCACAGTTCATCACTTAAGGACCCCAAGGTAGGAACTCAGGGCAGGAGCCTGGATGTAGGAGCCAAAGCACAGGCCATGGAGGAACGCTGCTTCCTGACCTGCTCCCCTGGAACATGCTCAACCTGCTTTCTTATATAATAGACAGCAACGTGCCCAGAGGTGGACCGCCCACAGTGGGCTGAGCCCTCCCAAAGTACTCAGCAATCAAGAAAATACCCCATAGACATGGACACAGTCCAATCCAATGGAGGAAGTTCCCCAGTTGAGGCTCCCTCAACCCAGGCGGGTCAAGTTGACACTAAAGGTATCCAGCACACTGCTCCTCCCAACAGCTCTCTGGGCCTGCCGTTTCCCTTGGTGAGGTTGGAGCTTCTTACCTACCTCCTCAGGCCTATGCTGAAATTTTTCCGGTTTGAGTTTGCATTGGACTTGTTCGTACTGAGTTCATATGAATAACTGACCAGCTCTCTGGAAAACTCTTTCTTTTGGTCATCCACCACCTCTCGCTCTTAAAATCTTTCTGTGTCACCCCATTTTTCTCAAGAATCCCTGGGCCTTGGGAGGCAGAATTTTAATATAGGTGTCCTCTTCAGGGAGAACCACTCCCTAGCCTCTAGTTCATTGGTCAATTGTGGGTTTCTGTGTTAATCACCATCTGTTGTATAAGGAAATTAATCTTGTGAGAGTTGAGAGATGCATTCATTTATGGGTATAGCAATAAGTCATTAAGAGTTAGTAATGCAATAACAATTTAGTAGAAAAGTAATATTGGGTTCTCTGCTATGTCCTGTGATCTGTCTAGCCTCAGGTTCTTAAGCCTGATATCAATATCAGGTTGTGGGCTCCATCCTAGGAAGTAGACCCTAAATCCAGTTAAAGAGGGGCTAGTTACCCCCACAATACTTGTTCCACTTATTGCACCAGTGGGCATCTCTTTCCAGGGCAGTTTTTATTGAAGTTCAGAGAATGCACAGCTGGGTGATTCTGAGGGTATCTCTTTCCTTCCAGTACCATGCATAGCACCTCCCAGCACTGTGACTGTTAGTTGGTAGGAATCATGCTCTGAAGTCAGCACCAGCTTGATTTCCCATTATTTGTTCTACGGCTCATATATCTACTGTCTTCAGCAATAGGATCTTATATCCAGTTGACCAAGAGCAGGGATAATGACCAATATTATTTGAGGGTCTATGGAACCCTTGGTCAACAGCTTCTAAGTCTTGGGCCCAATTCAATGCCCTTTGACTTTCCTTAATCCATGCTGTCTTCCAGCATGGAGGAACTCAAAGTCCAGCACACAGCAAGAGTTACCTCTGCCTTACAATGGCCTTGTGCCATTGACCTCACTCCTCACATTACTCAGTGTGGCAGTCTCTCAGTTAACAGTCTCTCAGTCCCTTTGCCTTTTGCCTCCATTTTCTTTGTGAATGTAAGAAAGCATTAGAGAGACTGTAGCTTTATGCTGTGGAGTGGAGCCTCCACATTTGGTTCCTCAAATGTGCTGCTGAGAACTAAGGATTTCAGACATTGATCCTTAGGACATGAGAGCCTACCAAAGAGTAGCATTTGGATAACAAACCCAAGGAGCCAGAAGCTCACCAGTATCCCCACCTCCACCCTCTGTGTTATCATTAGCAGAAATGCCCTTCTGGAGAGTGAGCTGTTTAAACAGAATTGCTGCTTATATAGTTCCTTTGTGGCACCTCATCCTAAAGTTGGTTTATTATTTACAGGGACATAGGAATAATGTATGGGATCATAAAAATGCATTTCCCATAAATACGTTAGCAAGAAAGGCAAATACAAAAGAGTTTCAGATGAATAGGCCCAACTTAATAAATCACAGATACTTAATGAGAAAAGCTACGATTCTACGATAGAGAACTAGTAATGGGATTTCCTTGAAAATGGTATCAGGAGCATAACTCATAATTATCTAAAAATAGCATTTAAAAAAAGCCAGTCTGGAAGCATAGGTGATAACCCTGCTGATTTCATGCATGCAGACGCCCATGTGTTTGTGCCTCCTGCTCTGTAGTGTCCTAGCTTCTCCCTCAAGCTTTAGTTCGTTCCGGATGCAGAAGGAAAAGGCATTTGCTAAGCCCCTCATAATTTTTCATTTGGCAACAGAGAGATGTGATTTAATGTGGGCCTGATGGATTTATACTTCTGTGTAAATGTCCCCAGCTGTCCCCGCAAGGATTGCCTTATGAGACCTCCCCGTGGCTCAGCCATAGTCTCTGTGGTGCAGGGAGGTGGTGGGCAGCTGGGGACATCTGTCTGTTTTCTGCTTTGATTGAAGATTTTAATGAGATTCACTACAGGCCTCCTTCACGAGAACCAATTACAGCATTTAACAAAGGGAGGGGGAAGTTTGGGGATTCGGATTCTTTTGTGGTGTTGTTTTGGAGTGACAGGGTTTGAATTCTCTATTAAGCCACAGTCAGCGTCCTTTCAGGCATCTGTTGGTTTGTTGATGTCATCTACACTTCCTTCTTGACAATTATACCATTTGAGTATATTCAAATGAGGAGATAAATGACTGCCAGGCCAAGAAGCCTGCCACATAGATGAAGTATGCTGTTTTTTCCACCATTAATTGCCCCGAGTGCAGTGGAATATCCCGATGCTACCAGACATCACCTGCATAGAATTTGTTCCTTCTTCCACTCTCCTGGAAGCCAAGGCGAATGTTGGTATTCCACAGTGACAGGAGGAATTTAATGAGATTATAATGTGCATAAGAAACTCTTAGGGCACAGAATGGGGGGGGGGATTAACTTTATTCTCTTTTATTGAAGGGACTTAACTTTTATCTGCTTATTTGATTGGGAGAAAGATGTATGAGACAGTTCTCTCTGGCTCCTTGTACCTTTCACCCCTCCACTGCACTTCACGTCTGCTGTATGCTTCCTTCTCATCTTAACTTCTTTCACGCTCTGTGTCCTCCAGGGGTAGTGGGGAAGGTGGGAAGTGTGAATCCATGCAAAGTGGAGAGGAGAAAATAACCGGATGCCTTCAAGGCCAGGAGTAGAAGGATATGCCTAAGATTTTTTTCTCTGAGGACGGCCAATGGGAGAGCATATGGGTGTGTGTGTAAGGCCCATGCACAGGTATTTGGACTTGAATGCTGCAACCTTGGATAAGTTTCTAAACCTCTGAAAGCTGCAACTTCCCCAAGTATAAAAGGAGATAACAAGAGCATTTGCATAGTAAACCTAAAATAATTAACACAGGGCCTGGCACACAGACAGTGCCCCAAATATTCATGACTTTTACTGATGCTCCCTCTGTGAATGCGCATTCGGTACCATTTCTGTACTGAATAGAGTTCCAGGCTTTATTGTAGTTTAGATGTAAAATGTCCACCATGAGTTCTTATGTTAGAACATTTGGTTGCCAGATGCTGGCCCTATTTGGGGCTACTATGGAATCTTTAAAAGTGGGACCTGGCTGCAGAAAATGGGTCACTGGGTCAGATCTTTAGGTTTTATCTCAGAGCCCTGTTTCTAGTTCTCTTCCTGCTTCCTGATCTACCAAGTTGTGAGCAAGCAGTCTCAGTTTCCTGCCACCACAGCTAGAGCTATCCCCCAGCTAGAGCTATCCCATGCCCATGCTTTTCCTGCTGTGATGGAATAGATCTCTCAAACTGTGAGTCATCTTTAAGGTGACTTTGTCAGGTACCTGATCAAAGCACTAAGAAAAGTAACCCACACAGTCACCAAATCAGGCTGCAGAGTTGTAAGGAAAAGGAGATACATTCCTCTTCATGTGTTCTCAGAAAGGGAACCATAGGTATACATACTCAGCCAAACAGTAAATAGCACTAAAACTGCTTTTAATAACTTAAACAAAAAATGTAAACTGAAGCTTGGTTTCAGTCTATGCAGACAAGATCAGGTTATGAGCTGGAGACTCCCCTGGAAACCAAGTCTGCTGCACTGATCAGAAGCTTCCTAGAGGACAGAATATATAAGGACCGGGAACATACTTTGACCTAGCTGAATCCATTGGATGACTGACAGTTCCTGGCAGCAGGATCATCCGGTTCTGAGCACAGCCTTGTGTGACAGGGGAGGCAGGATGAGCAGAACTGCACTCAGAGACCAGAAGACAAAGTCAGTTGAGCAGAGGGAGAGTTTAATTCACTCGTGGGACTGACACAGGGACCCTTCCATAAGGAGTCAGCCCCTTGCTCCAGTTTTGGGAGGCATATACACTCATGTGAGGAATGCAAGCAAAAGGTAAATAGCACATACAGGGTGATTTGCAGGTAACATGTGGCAGGAATGTAGCAGCTTTGGGAAACAAAGACTTCTATCCTGGCTAACTGCAGGGGCCAGAAGGGGAGACTCCTGTCTGCCTTCCCCATGTCTATCTCCTGTCTCAGAGCTTTTCCAGCTCCAAAGTTCTTAATTACTATTATATTGCAAGGTCTTTTAGCAACCATCAGCTGTGTTTTTCGATTTCCATTATACTGTTTCCCACAAAAGAGCAACTGGGATTTCTCTCAGTAGAAGAAACTGTCGTTATCAGCACATAGCAAATGGCAATTGCTAACTTCCCTCCAAAGCCTGAGTTGGGGAGATAGCTCGGAGATCTGCTGGAATCTCCTGGGGACTTTCCCTCTTGGCTGTGTTCTGTTCCGATGTGACTGAAGTAGTAATAAGAGTCCGTGGTATTAGTTTGATTCTGTAAGTCAAAACAAAAAGACAAGTATAGCTAGACTCAAGCTTTATTGGTGATTGAAGAACATTCACTTTCAGGGTCGAAAGCACAAGAAAGGAGTGACGTCAGTAGGAAGCCTCTTGGCCTTATTTAAGCTCTGCTGCAGGGAGCTCTCCATTCAAAAGATGCAGTCACATGTGTTAATTGATAGCTTACTATGGCCAACTGCTGTGCTGGCCAAAAATATACCTTGGAGTCCTGCCTTTCTAGAATACTCAGCCAACCCTGAAGGACAGATGCTTAAAAACTTTGATCCACAAAGTTTGTGTATCCCAGTGACAAACTAAAAAAAACATGTTGGAAATGCAGAATTAGGAGATTAGTTTCATTTTGCAAGTAAGGAAAAACTGGTGACCCTGATAATTGAGGAATGAGAATAGCATTAGCTGACCAGGGGTTGGAGTGACCACTTCAGGCACATAGCACAGACAGCTTATACAAAGTCATTGTAAAGCATGGCCTTTGAGAAGTAGTTTAGAAGTCCAACACAAGCAGAAGGTGGAGACCTAGGATCAGGGTGCCTAGACAGAAAGTTCATGTATATTAGTTATTTTTCTATTATGCTCATAAAATAAAAACATGACCAAGGCAACTTATAGAAGGAAAAGTTTATTTGGCTTATAGTTCCAGAGGGATAAGTGTCCGTTTTGACAGAGAGACTGAACAGCAGAGGAGGCTGGAACACAGAGCTGAGCAGAAAGATGGCAAACTGGAAGTGGGCAAGATTGTGAACTCTTAAAGCCAGCCCCTCCCCAGTGATGTGTTTCCTCCAGAACAGCCACACTTCCTAAACTTCTGTACACAGCCCCACCACTTGGGGCTAAATGTTCAAATACTTGGTGCCTATGGGGGGTAATCTCATATATAACTGTATATGACCATTGTGGTCATAATAGCTAGCATGATGAAATGCTTATTTGATATCAGTGACTACAAAATTCCTCCTTATGCATGACCTCTGCTCCATCAGAAGCCTTCTGAGACAGACTTCATTCCAGTACCCATTGTATAGATGAGAGAACTGACAAATAGTCACATGTAGCATGTTAAATGGAAGAAGTGAGGTGCAACACCAGGAAATCAGATTCTAGAATGTTCATTTCTGCAACAATTTTGTTGGGCTGTAATTCACATATCATAAAATTTGCCCATTTAAACTGTAGAGGTCGATGTTTTTCAGTATAAAGAGCCCTTTTGTTTACGTAAAGAGGAGAAAAGGTTTTCCTCACCCCTTAGAAGTTTCACCCTTATAACAAACATATAGATGGAAGCATAAAACATTTATTCATTTTATATTTTATATGAGAACTTTTAGAAATGAATGATTATCCTTACTGGGGAACTTTGTATTTTTGTGTTTGGGTTTGATGTTGAGTGGACAGCCTTTTGGAGTAGAACTGGACAAAAATGAGGGGACTTCTAGAGGTCTGGTGTGTGTGTGCATGCATGCATATGTGTGTGTGCACATATGTACTCAGGAGCACATGCACATGTGTTCATCCATATGGGTGCCAGTGGTAGATGTCCTCCATCCAGTGCTAGAATTACAGATGCTCTCATCTCATACCCAGCTTGTGATAATGTAGTTGCTGGGGATCTAAACTCAGGTCCTCAAGCTTGTGTGGCAGGCATACCATACTGACTGAGCCATCATCCAATCCCAGAAAATCCTGTATGTTTAGATTTTTCTTGGTCTCTGTATATCTTGATTCTTTCTCTCTGATTGCAGGGCAGGACACTTGTCACATGAGAGGCCCAAGAGGGACCATCCTAGGTTTTATAGCTTACTTTGTTGGAGAAGGGTGAGAAAAACTCAGAAAGCCCTTCCTGTTTTTGCTGACTCTTTGAATGTCAAGCTGCCATATTGTGGAGTGGCCTGTGTTTGAACCCAGCAAGTACATACACATTACCACAAGTGTACCAACACATTTTTATATTGTAGAATTTGTGTGCATTCATGGTGTGTTTGCCAAGTATATGAAATATGCATATGTATTATGTGTATGCACATCATATATTTTAGATACTTATGTGTATTATAATGGTTATATATGTGTGTGCTTATAAGTATATTAATCTATTAGAAAACTGCTGTATCACAGTGAGCACTGTTTGTTTGGTAAGTTGTTTAGATGTTACATGAAGAATGAGTAGATATGGGCCAGAGAGATGGCTCAACAGTTAAGAACACCTGTTTTCCAGAGGACCCGGGTTCCCACATAGCATATAACAATTGTCTCTAACTCCAGTTCCAGGGGATCTGGCACCGTCTTCTAGCCTCTGAGGACATTGCAAACATGCCCTTACATAGATGTAGACAAAACACTCATACATATAAAATAAAAATATTAAAACAGTTTTTAAATAAAAGAGTGGATAGATATGAAAGACCTTTAAACTGGGGACTAGCAAGAGCCAATATATGTTTTATGGGACACTGAGAGGATCACCCCGTGATGGGATGAACAACTTTAGTAAATCACGAGGCCAAACATGTTTGACATCTGTGCTCAGTGACTTCATTTTAAAGGACACTCTCAGAGAAGGTGATACAGCCTGATCCATAAGGTTTGTAGGGCCCAGACTGCTCCTTTTCACCCTGGACTCAAAGGCTGAGCATCCAAGGAAGGACGGGAATGTCAAGTTGGAAAAAACTCTGGCATAGACCGTAAATGCTGCATGCAGTACATTTTTCTTCCCATTAGGTGGCTTGGCATTAACCTATGAGAGGGCAGATCACATTTAAAGCCCTTGAATTGTTTCATGGGCTTGTGGAAGAGATTGCATTTAACCAAACAAAATGGAGAGCCAATATGAAATCAATATGCAGGATGCCTGTCAGCTATGAAGGAAGGTAATGTGCTTTTCTTCTCTAACTGTTAAATGTGTCTCAGCTGCCAGGGAAAATGGCTTTCCCTCCTGAGTTCCTATCTGTCTAGCTGACTGGCTATTGGGAACGTTCAGGCTCTAGTGGTTCAGCTGTACATTTAATAAGGGTGTCCTCGCATGAGAGTCTGAGCAAGCTCCTCCGACCTGATCTCCTCACCCCTCAGTACTCTCCTCACAAATTATGATCAGAGTCTTCTGGTGGGACCAATAAAGGGGCCAAGGCCTTAGCTTTAAAAGGTAGTCTTTACCTGCCACTGGGAAATCTGAGAGATGGACAGGGAGCTCTCACATGCAAAGGGTCCAGGGAATGAGTATTACAGTACCAGGATCACTGGAAAAAGACCACTCAGACAAATTTCAAATTGATAAAATTTATTACCTGTAGCAACTGCAACCCAAGGTCAGGTATTGGGAATGCAGTAACTGACTGGAGGGTGGAGAGACTTTTACAGTCAAAAACCTGTAAGTCATTACAAGATATTTGCAGTCAAGCAGCTTTATGGTACCTGGTTAAAACTCTACAGGTAAAGTTTTCAGGTATCTTAGCGAAACAGAAAGGAGAGCAGTGGATAGAATTAGACAAAGCAAGAGACGCTTTTCCCACTAGAAAGAAATGACATCAGGAAACATTCTTATGACATAGCTCAGTAACTGAAAAGCAGCTTAAAAATGTAGACCTGTCATCTGGAGAGTCAAAGGATAGCAAATGGGTTGTAAGATGGGACTTGAATTAGTTCTTTCATTCTTTGTTAGGATGAGATTCTGTCTTCCCTTCCTCCCTTGATTCCCAGACAGAACAGTTAGACAGCAAGGAATGGAATCATGTCTGTGCTATTACAAATCCAAAGGGGAAGAATAATCCTCAAGAGCCACTGAAATCTGGCAGAGTTGAATATTTAGTCGCATCTATCGAGATATGCATTTCTAGATGGATCCAAAGACTTATATTTTCCTGCTTTCACCTACTTGATTCTCAAGCTCCTCTTCCAAGGTACTCAGGATAGTGGGAGGAATAAAGGGCAAAGTAGAGATTGGCTAAAACCTGTGGATATAAAATTTCCCAAGATTAAATCGCTATAGGTGTGTGTCCCAATCTCACACCCCAACTCAAGCTACAGAGGGAAACAACACAGCCACCAGTAACAGCACTTAAGGCACAACTGTAAGGAGTGGTCTTCCTCAAGCATGGTTCAGGAAGGTACAGAAAATTCTACAAGTTGACTATGGTTCTAGAACTCTGTCTCATTTCTTACATGATAATTCCAAAGCAAGGTGGTCTTCACTTCCTGCCATGGATGCCTTTCCAGATTTATACTTTTGATTGCATGATAGGAAATTTGTTGGATTACCAAATAAAATCAAGAGTAGACAATTACCAGCATATAGAAAATAATACTGTGGTGATGCTGTCTTTATTAAGCATTTTTAAAAATCTAGGTGAACTAGGGACTGGAGATATGGCTCAGTGGTTAAGGACACTGACTGTTCTCACAGAACACCCAGGTTCAATTCCCAGCACCCAGATGACAGGTAACCATCCGTTACTCCAATTCCAGGGGATCTGGTGCCCTCTTCTGACCTCCACAGGCATTGCACAACATGGGCACACATACACAGGCAAAACACTCATACACATAAAACAAAAATAGTAAATAAAATATTTAAAAAAAAAAATTTTTTTAAATATATAACTGAATGTCTAATAATTGTTGTCACTGCAAAGTAGAAGTGAGTTATATTTTTCTGTATGCAGCAACTTGACTATGACAGAATCTGTGCTTTCTATGAGTGACAGAGTCCCAAGATTAAAAGTGCAGGTCATTTATTTCCATCCTAATCAAGGAGTTCCTTGATTTCCTTTAGAACTAGGTGAAAACAATGAAGTAAATCTGGTCTCTTCAGAGTTCTGAACCCCAAAGAATTATGTCAATGGACTCTGGAGTTCACTTTCCCCAAGTGAGGACCACGTCCCCATCCTAACAAAACTATTTAAGGAGTACCTATTGCAGGTGACCCCCAGAAGCCAAGGAGTCAGTCTGGCTATAATGAGAGCGGGACATGATCCCAAACTCTGACATATGTCAACATAATTTCATGTTTAATATCACAGACCATATTAATTGGCCTTCTGTTTTATATGGAGCCAGCCATTAAATTCTGAGGTAAGTGCATTAGTCAGAGTTCTCTAGAGGAACAGAACTGATAGAATGAAATATATATTAAAGGGAATTTATTAGATTGGCTTACGGGGTAGAATCGCACTAGTTGAACAATGACTGTGACACATTGGATAGGCAGAAAATCAGACAGTCACTCAGTCCATGAGACTATATGTCTCACAGAAGACCTGGAGAATTCCTGGAGAGCTACTGGTCTTCAATGAGTGAGAGTGATGGCGAGCAGGCCAAAACCGAAAGTTTCCTTCTTCTGTGGCCTTTTATCTGGGCTGCCACCAAAAGGTACCACCAACATTCAGGGTGGGTCTTCAAGCTTCAAATAAACTGGTGAAGAAAATCCCTTGCTGGAGTGCCCAGTATCTAACTTGCATCTTAGATGATTCCTGATGCAATCAAGTTAACAACCAACACTAGGCTTCACGGTGCAGTAGCTTGCCTCACAATGTTCCAACACCCTAAGACTATATGGTGGTTTTCAACAGAGGTGTAAGGGGGTGGCCAAGGGACACTTTTGTCCCCAAGGGATAGACTTGACAGTGTCAAGAGACATCTTTGATTACCAAATCCTACATGGAGATTGATACTGGCCTCTAGTAGGTAGAGGACAGAGAGAGGCTTTTCAGCACCCCACAATGCAAAGACATCCCCAACAACAAGGAATTAATAGATTTTCCAGCCCTATATGTTAATTGAGCTGTGTCTGAGATACCCCAAGTCAGAGGGAAACTGTGTAGAACATTGATGAAGTACTGCCATAACTGGACTTATGTATCCCTGGCTCTGTGTCCTCTCACCCTTAGAAGCTTATGTATCTTTTGACTACTTATGGTTGAACATGAGATTCTCATCCCGTCTGCAGTGTCTGGTGTCAAGCCATGAACACAGCGTGTGAAAGACTAAGATTAGCCACTGGTAATTAGGACCCTCCTATCTCTTTATTCTGGATCTTGGTCTCAAAGTAGCAGCAGAAGCCAGGAACACCAATGAGAGCTCTAGAGTTGAAGGGTCATTAGGGGAGGGAAATCAGTATGCAGAATGGAGGCCGGAATCCCTGCCTCTTTGGGAGCAGTGTGAAGTGTGAAGACACAGTATTACTTTTGTCTGTAAAACAAAGACTGTAGATGCCTGAGCAGGACAAATCAGCTGGAAGGTCCATTTCTACTTGATATGGCATAAATGATGCCTGTCACATGGCAGACTGTGCATGTGATATACTTTCAGAGTTGCAGTGGACACTGAAGGGGAGTTATGCCAGAACTGACACCTGCTAAGTACCTGATAGATATGTCCTGCTATTTGATCCATATTATAGTCCTTGTATAACAGAGCCTGCTTTTGCTATACCCCTTGATCTTTCCATGAGAGCCAGAGTTGTTTCCTCAATCACAAAGATACATTTGTATACAACAAAGTATAGCCTGGGCCTATCATGCCAGGGCTTCTAAGTTGGCAAGTAGTGGAGGTGTGGTCCAATGTAGATGCCTGTGTAGAATGCACAGACCCAGGTTTATCGTTCATAATGTAAAAAGAAAGTAAAATAAAATGATGAAAGCTAGGTTATGTATTCAGTGTGGGAAACAGACCCAAGGTCCCCATGGCAGCACAGGTGTGATTTCATGGTTCCATCTGTTTCTTTAAGATCCTGAGTCATACTGGAATTGGTGGCATTTCCTTCTCTTCCTTTAAGACTGATTTGGCTCAATCCTGAAATGAGTCCTCAAGTTATGATCAGCTGCCCTGTGGGAGAGTGATTTCATTGGGGTCCTTGGGTCTCTCAAACTGCTTTGCTCTGATGGATTAGGGAAAGTGTCAGCTCCATCTGTTCACTGAGCTTCTCTTTGAGCTGCTTCCATTTGTCATGAAAATCTAAGGGGGCCCGGGGTTGGGGGGTTTCATTGCCCGAGTAACAGGTTTCAGAAAAATGAGCTCAAGCTTACTGATCTGTTGGCATCCAGTGTCCCCAGAATTGGGCCTTGGGGTCGAATTTCAGGAGAACTATAAAAGTACACATAGAGAATTTAACAGAACTGGATGAAATTCTTGCTTTCAATCTTTAATTAATCATATTTACCTTTGTCACCTGACTTTAAGAGAACCTACATATGAAAGATGCGATTTTCAAAGGTTAAAAATATCTCTCAGGATCCAGGAGAATTCTCTGAGTGGAACGTTCTGTCACTGAAGTTTGCATTTTGCCAACACTCCACCTTTTGTTTTTTGGTGATAAACCTGAGCCATAGGATGGGTAGTGGCTGAAGCTGACTTTGAAAGAACAGGAGCCAAGCCCAGGAGTGTGAGGAGGGTGAGCATCACATGAAAGTTTAGAGGGGAAGAAGTATGAGACTATGTTAACAACTGTGCTATTCCAAGCATTTAAAAAAGCTGAATTTAATTTTCATGTATTTCATCTTTATACAGATGAACATCTTGATCATCTTTATACATCCTCCCATAGTGCCCCGCACCCTGCCCACCACCGCACACTGGAATTCATACATTCTGCCATTTGTGTTAAGGACTATCATGTCAAGTTAGTGAACCCAGACATCCCTCAGTGCAAATTCACCCACTGGGGTCTAGTCAGCCTATCGAGTGTCTCTCCATTTAAGAAGATCAACTCTTCTTCACCCAGCAGTAGTCTGTTGCTAATAATTCTGACTAAGGTTGGGGTCTGCTGCCCATTTTCCACAGTTCTGTGCTGGGTTTTTGTCTGCCTGAGTTTGCATGGATTTTGTACATGCCGATACCATTGCTGTAGGTTCCTGTGAGCAGGGTCCCAGGAACCTGTAGGACTCTCTTTCCGTATTGTGATGCACTTCCTCTATCCTAGTTTTCCTCTCTCCTAATTTGCTTCTCCATTGCTGTGACAAAACACTCTGACCAATACCAACTTGGGGAGGAAAAGGTTTGTTTCACTCACATCTCCTGGGTCACACAGGTTCTCAAGGAGTCAAAGGGCAGAAACCTAGAGACAGGTGCTGGAGCACAGGCCACAGAGGAATGCTGTTTACTGGCTTGCTTCCCTGGCCCATCCCCAGCCTGCTTTCTTATACAATAAACAACAACCTTCCCAGGGATGGCACCGCCCACAGTGGGATGGGCCCTCCTGTAGCATTCAACAATTAAGAAAATACCCCACAGACATGGCCACAGGCCAGTCCAATGGAGGCAGTTCTCTAATTGAGGATCCCTCAACCTAGGTGTGTCAAGTTGACACTAAATCTATCTAGCACATCTGCCCTGGTCCTTATAATCTTTCTGTCCCTTCTTTTGAAATAGTCTCTGAGTCCTAGGTGGGTGAAATTTATTATAGGAGTCTCATCCAAGGACTCACTGAAAAATCGTTAGGAGATCTGGGCTGTAATAATGCACTACTACATATTAAGTCTGTATAAATATTTAAGAATGTCTAGATACAAAACTTGTAGTGTGGAAAGGACTATAACCCATCACTAAACAAAGATCAAGTATCAAAAGCAAGGAGTAACTTGGTGATTCACTTACCAAAACACAGAGAATGAAACACTGTGGGATTTAATATGAAAAGCTGGTGAGACGGCTTAGTGAGTAAGGGCACTTGCTGTGCAAGACTTACCACATAACTTTGATCTCTAGAATCTACATAAAGGTGGAGGGACAGAATAAATTTCACAAGGTGTTCTCTGATTTCCACCACATGCCATGGAATGTGCATGCCTCCCCCATTTCACACACAGACACACATAAGAAAAAATACACACTAATAACATAATTATAATAATACTTTAAGATAAGTAAATATATCTCTCTAAATCCAGTAACCTGTAGGTAACGTCTTACAAGGAGAACATTTCTGAATATGTAGGAGTTCCAATATATATTGCCAGTCAGAACACTGGTTAGGATTTTGTTTTACAGAAAAGATAGAAGACAAATAATTGAAATCAGACATCCTCAAAAGATTAAAGTTCTGTCACATTGGAACAAGGCATCATTGTGACAGGTTTATGTTTCTTCCTCCTTTTACCATCCGTCACCAAATAGCAAAAAAGTTACTAAAACATCTTGCAGTTGTCTAATGAGGGAGCTATACGAAGACACCACATTTGACTTAGTAGTGTTCCTATGAATTGTTCCTATCACAAGATAGGCTTCATGTGCATGTTCTGCAAACATGCCTGACTAACTTCAGGCAGGTGTTTTTATAGAGTCCTGCTGTTCTTACTAAAGGTGGAATTGTAAGCAAGTTGGTCATGTTTCTGAACCTTACATGTGTGTTAGAGAACATTAGTCCTGAATTCCCAAGTAGTCACTATAGAAATTAGGCATTTCATGTAAAGTCCCGTCCCGATACCCTAAGTTCTCAACAAATGCAACTACTTTATCATAGTAAGAATTAACTCAGGCCAGTGAGATGGTTCAGTAAGTAACAGTACTTACCATCAAACCCTGAGGACATGGGTTTAATCCCCGGAACCTACATGAGTTAGGAAAGGACCAAATCCCGTAAATTGTCCTCTGTCCTCCATAAACAAGCCAGGCATGCCCTCCCCCGCCACTAAATACATAAATCTTAAAGAAAAAAAAAAATGAACGTTTTATCAACTTCACTTCCTTCAAATGAAAATGGAGATGACTCCTGTGTTGTTAAAGTGATTCAGTAAGGTAAGATCAAGTAAACTGCCAAGTGCATGTATACCGTCATTCATTGTCCTTGTTAGAATCTTGAATGTTTCTGGTAAGGTGACAGCTAAAAGAATACTTAAAACACAAATGTAAAGAAATATTTAGAGAAATTCATACTGCCAAGCAACATACCCTAAATAGCCTTGGCAATAAGAGTGAGAATAATATCACTCAAAAGGAGTTCGAGGACAGAAACTCAGGAATGGTGTTCTCTGTCCAGTGAGTCATAGAATGAGGAAAACTGGACCAAAGGTGAGATTGTAAGGTGGCAAAGGGTTGCTCATATCATCTGGGGCATAATAAAGGGAAAATCAACAGGAAGAGAGCAGAAGGACCACCAAAGATTGACTTTGTGCTTCAAAAGAATGTTCTCACAAGGTAACGCAAATTGCTGTGGAAGTCAGTAGAAAGAATTCCCCCAGGAAAATGAGTAACATCAAAACCACATGCAGGTTAGTTACATCACTAGATAAAAGCCAGCTGATAGGCTGATAGGTTTGCCATCACCTTTTTATTTGGTTGGTTAATTCCAAGGATGATAAAGTAGAATATCTAAGAGAATGCATGAAACAATAATTCAGGCCAGAGAATGTTTTTTCTGGAAGATCAGATAGTAAATAGACTGTTAGGCTTATGGACCACAGATATGTTGTGACTTCTCACTTCTACCATGCAGCAGAACAGCCCTAGACAGTATGCATATTCAAGAGGCTGTGTTCTAATAAAACCTTATTACCAAACAGGCAGTGGGACATATTTTCACTAGGATTTGCCAGCCCTGGTCTAAACTATGATTCTGTTACCTTTCATAACCAACAACTTGATACTGTGAAACCAAGCCAGGCTTAGTCTTAGTCGGTACTGATCTTTAGCATCTTTGACAGTGCCTGACATATGAAAGTTGCTTCATAAATTTTTGCTGGATAGATGTATGAATGGAAACATTGACAGTGGCTGATGGTTCTTAATTTATAAACAGGACCAGACAATAAAGTAACATTGATTGCTCTGCTGCGTGTCAGCCATTGTTTGAAGCATCTGAGCTGTGTTGTCTCATTGATGTTTTACAACAGCCTGTTTGGTAGACACTATCTGTGGTTACGGTGTGCTATGTTTTAGATTTCTTCATTGTGCAGTCATCGGTGAGTCACCTAATTGTATCTTCCTTCTTTTCTCCATAAGAATATTTGTGAGAATCCTGAACTACATGGGTAGATCCCTCTAAACTATAAAGTAATATTCAAAGATTAAGAAATTGTCGTTTCAGCCCAGCTCTGTCATGAATGAAGCCCTGGAGACAGTCCAGGCTAAAAGGATTGTGATCTTAGGGATGTATTAGCCTGACTGGTTGTGGAGAAATTGGGAAGTTACACTAAAAACTAGCAGAGGGTGGAGTGTATTGATGTTATCACTACTGCCCATCAGTTATAGCCCTAGAAGACATGGCAGTCGCAGAATAAACGTTGACTGGAGGGGGTCAACAAACAGCAAAGTGATAAATACATTAAAAGATTCCCCCCCCCTCGGCTCAGAAAGGGCAATGTGGATATGGATATTGTGAGTGTTGAGATAATAGGTTCCCCCAAGAGATTGGAATATACATCTCAATATTAAATAATAAACAGTGCCTGATCCATTTAGTCTGCCTTGAAAGTTGAAACATTTTCATAATGGATCAGAAAGGCATTTTTCAGGACAACTTGGTAATCCATCTTATTTTCCTTGTATACACTGTGCATTTCATTTAAAAAGGGACACTAATGCATTTATGTTAAAGCATATGGATTTACAGCCCGGGATGAAATATATTCATAGATAGTATACCTTAATCCTGTTTAGGAAAGGGGAAGAATCAACTGCATCAGATTAGTATTGATTACCTGTCACTCAGACTGACGGAGCAGCACACGATACACTTAGCAAAAATCTAAATCGAGCTAAAAAACTCTGCAGATAGGGGTTTTGACACTTGTTTTTTTCCCTTTAAGAGATAATCAGTGCAACATCTAAAAGCATACTCTTTGGCACTGAATAATTCAGACTTTCTAGACACTTATATGGTTTGGGTTATTTTCTGTCATTTGTGCTGTTTACAAGGATAGAGGGTAAAAAATGTAAGAGGCTCACAGAGTACATCTGCCCCTGGATTGTTAGAGTGTGAAATGCCGGAGGCCCTCACAAATGTCTTTTACCAGTTCAGATTAGAAGTCAGTTGACAGGGTGTTTGCCTAGTGTGTATGAAGACCTGGGTGTGATTCGTAACACCACATAAACCAGGCATGGTTTGTGCATGCCTTTAATCTGAGCAATTCAGCAGTCAGGACATAGAGAAAGAAGAATAAAAAGTTCAGTGTTATCCGCAGCGACATGAAGAATTGGACATTAACCTGAGACACAGGAAACTCTGTTTAAAAAAAAAAAAAAACAGAGCTAGAGAGACGGTTAAGCTGTTAAGAGCACCGACAGTTCTTGCAGAACATCTGGGTTTGAACCCCACATGACAGCTAACAACCACCCATAACTCCAGTTCCAGGGAATCTGTCATCCTCGTCTGTCCTCCTCGGGTACTGAATGACATTGGCATACTACCACACATGTAGGCAATACACTCATAAAAATAAAATAGTAATTAAAAAATACAAGCCAGATGTGATGCATGCCTTTAATGCCAGCACTCAGGAGGCAGAGGTACACAGATCTCTGTGAGATCGGGGTCAACCTGGTCTACATAGCAAATTCCAAGCTAGCTGGGGCTCTAAGGAGACCTTGTCTCAGAAAGACCACACCCACACACACATGAGAGAGAGAGAGAGAGAGAGAGAGAGAGAGAGAGAGAGAGAAAGAGAGAACAATAAAGTAATGTTTATAATATCTAGGGACCCATTCTCCTTGCTTCAGGAGGGTATCAGTGATAGTCAAGTCACATAGTCTTCCACTCCACGAGGAAAAATAATAAATTCTTCTGAGTGTGTCTAATTGGAACTGACAGAAAACAAGATTAATAGAGTTTAAAGGGACAATCGTGGAAATTTGCTGGCCTACATAACTGACAAGCAACGTGGTCAGCTAAATGCTTTTAATATCTCTCCCTCTGCACTGGTTTCTTTTTAGCAACTCCTAAACAGACTTTGCCTGGGAGGGAGAGGTAGAAACTCCTTTGTCTGAACTGCCACATGGTCCTTGAGAAACACTGATTAGCTTACAAGGCTCACATGCCTTGGGCTACTTCCTCTTTCTGGAGGACCAGATGTGCTGATTGGCCAGTCAGAGTCACTTTTTCTTCTGTGTTTGTGGGGCCAGGAGAGAAAGACATGAAGTCTTTAGTCCCCTTTTTTGTCACATCAAAAGGAGTTACAGGATATTGAAGGAGCAGACACTAAACCACACCCTCTTCTCTTGGCCCATCCATATGTAGATATGACGTCTTGTTGTAAAGACCTTGGACTCTTCGGTAGCTGACTCTAGAAGATTTACAGTGGTGAATGACATAAAAGAGCTGTCTTTTTCTCCCCCCACTTCCCTGTCTTTCTCTATAACAATATTCTGTGTCTGGATGAGACCAGGTTCAGTGCTGGTCATGTCCAACCTATTCATAAGCCCTTCATCCTCTTAAGAACTTCCTGATGAGTGATGGTTTCTCTTCAAAGAAACCAAGCTGCATTAAAGCAGATCCAACACAGGCACTTCTATACCCTATCATGTGTTAGAGGATGATCTAACACAGCAGCATCAAAGAAGTGCTCACGGAGCCAAGCTGGGTGGCACATGCTTGTAACCCTGTCATTGGGAGACTGAGGTAGCAGGACTGTTACAAGTGTGAGGTCAGCCTGCTCTACAGAGCAAATTCTAGACCAACCAGGTCTATGTTACAAGACTCTGCCTCACAGAGGGAGAGGGAGGGATGATCATGAAGATACGTTGAGGAGGAGTTATCTAAGGCATGGACATTTTAAAAGTGAGAAATAGCACAATCTAGTTAGGTCATGAGAAAAACGAGAGCTCTCTTTACAAGAGAAGATGAGCCGTGAGCAGCTTACCTACATTACCTACATTGGTAGATCAAGCACTACACGATCTACCCAGGGAAGCTTGTGCAACTGATGTGCTCCCTCTGTCCCCCAGGGGTCAGGTGACCTCTTTTTTCTCTGCTTTCATCTTTCACATTTTCTAGTTGAAATGCAGCCTCCTCCACACTTTCACCATAATGCCAGCTCAGAATTCATGTTAGGAAGTTTCAGGTTTGATCTCTGGGACTCATTTTTCTAGTGTCTGTTACCAAAAGGAAAGGGACAACATCTGCACAAACACTTAAATGTGCCCTCACCTACTGGCACTCTCCTTTTCCATCAGTTCCTGCTCTTGAGCACTAATCTGAATGGTCAGAGGAAACCAAACGGCTCTTTAGCAGAGAGGCAGCTGAGCTGGGTGTGCACAGACCAACCTTACAACTCTACATAAGTCTTTGGCTGGAGAAAGTAGTTAATGAATCTGAGGCCTAGTTCCCACCAAGACTGAAAAAGTAGCACACTGAGCAGGGAGTTACAAGCAGGGACTCTCAGCTCCGTCTCAAGTTCAATCCTCGTTCTCTCGCCAGCCTCTGTGGAACCTTTTTGTGCCTCACCTGGAAGTGGACGCATAACATCGCTCACCTCATAAACACAGTGTGAAGTAAATGAATGAATCCATGAAGTTCTTAGAAAATGTCTGCCCAGTAGGAAACGCTCCTGAGATGTCAGTATCCACTTGACGTTTATTCCATCCGTCCATTTTGAGCTCTTGCAATGGTTCAGTGGGGTATTCCCTCCCTAGCATAACTTTGTTGCTCAGTAATTGAGTGAGCATGTGGGATAATATCATGAGAATACCTGCAATCCCATTAATCATTGGCCCATTAAGATCCCTTTGATATTTTCAAGTTCCTGGTCTTTCTGGTTATTTAATAACTGTCTATTCTCCTATTGGTAGTTGATGACTGCTAGGGGAGACCATTTTCTTCAGGGGTATGGGCTCTCCTTGGTTGTCCCTGTTCCAGTGGCTGACCTTACATCCCTATACATTCAGACAGCTCCAACTGAACTCAGTGGGTTATAAAGGAAACCAAAATGAAACATATCTAAAGGTGAGAATGGGATTACGTAGGGTCTAAAAACTGGGGCATAGGAGAATGAACAAGATCAAAATAATTGTACACATGTATGAATTCTCAAAAAATAGCTAAATTAAATTAAATTTGAAAAATAATCTGTCCTTCCAGACATGGTATTACACATCTGTAACCCCAGCAGAGGCAAATGGATCTATGTGAGATCGAGGCCAGCCTGGTCTAAGTGAGTTCCAGGTCTCCTGTGGCTGCAGGGAGACCCTGTCTCAAAACCAAACCAAAACAAACAAAAAAAGAAAACCCCAAACTAACCAAACAAAACGTCTACTTTCAAGTCTCATGCTATAGTACCATAGAAAGGAACTGAGAGTCTTTGCTGGGATTGCAAAGCCCCTGTGGCATAGGTCCAGCCTCCTAGGAACATGGCACAGCCTGATGCCTCCCTAATGCAGGCTCATGTCCTCTGAAGACCCTAGATTCATTCTTTGAAACCTGCCTCTCCTTGGGTTGCTCCCAAGCCTACCCCTCCCTCCACCACTGTGATCTCGCTACGGTCACACTGTACAAAGGCGGCCAAAGCTGCTGTTGAAAACACCATTTGCTTTTGAGCCAACAAAAAAACTCTACCATGAAACTGGAGTCTTTTTGTTGAGAGAGAGAAGAAATATCATCATTCCACTCGTGTGGCATTCCAGAAAGTCAAAACTAAGGAGAGCACTGGGGCCCAGGAGCTGGAGACCAAGGATGGGAAAAGATGGAACAAGGGGAATTTGTAGAGGTTAAAGCTGCACTGTGCTCTGCTTCTGGTAGTAGATGTATAAAAGCTCCTGGTATTTTCCCAAGTCTGTCTCTCTCTCTCTCTCTCTCTCTCTCTCTCTCTCTCTCTCTCTCTCTTTCTCCCCCCCTCTCTCTTCTCTCTCTCTCTCTCTCTCTCTCTCTATATATATATATATATATATATATTCCATGAAAAGAACATTTTTATTCATTGAAATAATCATTAAAGATTTGAGAAGGGCATAACTACCTACTTAACCAGAAGGGGAGAAAAATTATAGGTACAATATACATAATCAATATTTCAAATTATGAAGACATAGAGATGAGTTAAGTTGATGCAATCATGTCACAAAGAGGGCTGATAGTGGGAAACTCATCAAAGACTACAATTGAGGAGGCCATATATACATATATGTGTGTGTATATATATATAAACTTGTCACAGTTTGACTTTGAACAGTTGATTTGACTGCACTAAATTGCAGATATTGCAAGACCCAACTGTGAAGATGTAGCTGGAGAGCTGTTCTGAGGCCATTCTCGTGAGCTCAGGCAGCTGTGGGCTTAGCCATTTACTTTCCCTAGATGGTAAATCGGAAGGCATCATAGTAGAATAGCTGAAGCTTCCACATTGTCCTTCAGTTTTCTTGCTTAATTCAAACTAAATTCAGGGTATCCAAACCTGGGCTACTTGACTGAGAATCACAGAGTCACCAATATGGCCCTTGAGTCAGAGCAGTGTCTACTGCAGTGAAGGCCAACACAGTCAATGAAGCCTGTCACAAAGCAGAATGGAGTGAAGACACTTTCTGACTGAAACCCTCTGAGCAGAGATGACTCATGAAGAGCACTGACTGTTATTCCAGAGGACCACAGTTTGATTCCCAGCACCCATGTGAGGCAGGTCAAAGCCTCCTATAAGTCTAATTCCAGGGGAACCAATACCTTTGGTCTTGTGGGCACCTGAACATACATGTACATAAATATACACATACACATACTTAAAAATAAATAAATCTTGGTGGTTGGAGAGATGGTTCAATGGTTAAGAACACTGGAAGCTCTTGCAGAGGACCTGGGTTTGATACCCAGCACCCCGTGGCAGCTAATGACTGTCTGTAACTCCAGTACTAGAGGATATGATGCTCTCTTCTGACCTCCGTGGGCATCATACAACATGGGTGCACTTACACACATGCAGGCCATATACTTGTACACATAAAATAAAAATAATAATTAGAAATAAATCTGAAAAAAAGTAAACCAAAGCTTACTCAGCAATTAATGGAAAGTTGCTTCTGTTCAGGATGAAGATGCGTGGAGAGTGACGTCCACTGTCAGGTCATTTGAATTATTATAAAAATGCTATAGTTGAAGGGCCTGACCCTCAGGAAGGGTCAGCTTATTTCTCTTACTTGGTTATGGATGCAATGGGATTGACAGCACTGAGTCATAGAACTCCCTTCGTAGGTCAGAAGGGTCAGACCTAGGTATTGTTTCTCTCCCAGGAGACCTAGTCCAATGGTAAACAGTTGCCGGTGGTCTTATGATGACAAGGTCATCCACTGGGTATCCTGAAATCCTTTCCCATGATTGGAAGATGACGATTCTAGCTCCATGTATGCATCATGTGAGGAAGAAGGAATGAGAATAGAAAAATCCATTGTGTTCCCTGGCTGTGGGCAGTAAAACTGCCCTGTGCCTCTCTCTAGAAGATGGGTCAGAAGGTCCCCCTCCGTTTGGTGGTAAAAATGGTTATTTAACTGGGGACATTGCTCCCATAAATGGTACTGGGATTCCATTTGTAAGAGAAAGGGAGAGATGTTCATTAAAATAATGTGCTGGCCATCTTGAGGATGAAATTAATGGATACAGTCAAAGTCACATAATTAGAATCACCTTTAAGGCACCTGTAAATTGTGCCCATTTTAAGGCTTTCTTTCCTAACAGGATTTTATCAGAAATGAAATCATTCAAGGGCTTTAATGGTTTGAAACCTTCATCACCTATATTCAGATTTCAATTTACTATTTCTCACTTTTCAGGACATCCTTTCTCCCATAAATGATTTTATAAGTTTCTTCAATTATCTTTCAGAGTGTTTCTCCATAGTTCTCAATTGATGCTTCAATTTCCTTCTCCATAGGAAGGCATCACCACCCACCTGCTCGACTGAAAGAACAATTCATTCTGCTTCTTTTTCAATGACCAGGAAACCATTAAAAACCGTTACTTCGTTTTCCCAGGTCTCTCCACCTTCATTGACTCTCTTGGTGTTGATTGCTCTCACACCGTGACAGACACTTGAGAATGGAGAATGGAGATTTCCAGTGAGGTGTCCATGTGCCGCTCAGTCATGGGTGGACGTGCAGGGCTTAGCAAT
Source organism: Eospalax fontanierii (assembly GCA_035773235.1). Taxonomy (NCBI): domain Eukaryota; kingdom Metazoa; phylum Chordata; class Mammalia; order Rodentia; family Spalacidae; genus Eospalax; species Eospalax fontanierii. The sequence goes on from CM069546.1 coordinate 12,456,327, forward strand.
ACTCTCCTAAACTTGTTCACATGATCCACTTAGGTCTCCTTGCCTCCTCCCCACTTACTGCTGATTCTGGCACCTGTCCCATTTAGGGATGGAAGACAGTGTGGGTGACAGGTCACACTCAGGCAACATATAGTGTACCATTCCTGGGCAGCCTGAGCGCAGCTCTGTGCTTAGAGGCCACCAGCTCCCTCTCTTGCTTAGGGTGCTCTAGTGTTCATCTCCTCCTGACTCAGATGCTGCATCCCCTGATTGCACTTCCCATCTTAGACACAACTAGGGGGATGAAATTATTTGACCATGAAGTTTTATTTACTATCAAACATAATGTAGGTCTAAGAAACTGAAATGAGGTCACTCGCTGCTCGAATGGTTCCTTTCATTTTTTCCAATTTGTGCATGATGACACACCAAGCGCGAGCTCTGCTCTATTGGTTTCGCCATTAGAATTGTTTAATTAAACAACTTGTCTCTCCATATCTTGCCTGAATGTTTCTATATGTGAATCTTAAATGATGTTGCACCTTCGCACTCCGCACAAATGTTCAAAATGTACACGTTGATGGTGCGACTGCTTTGGGTAATACTGCGATTATATTTAAAAGACAATGCATTTTATCATACTTCATTGTTATATTCAGATGAGTTCACAGTGCGCTGTTTTCTCTCAGCCTTTCCTTCTCTTCTTGTTCTCATTATCTTCTGATACAATGTATAAAATATCCACCACCTGTTGAAAATTTCCACGTATCAACCACACTCAGCATTGTGTCATAATGCACTTCACCGTATGCTATATTTAATGTATAGCATATCTGTGCATACATGTCTCATTTATCTCAGAGGTATATATCAGATTTTATATATATACATATATATATATATATACCTCTCTCATCCTCACAGTGGTTTTGTAAGCTATGGTATTATAAGCTAGTATTCCCATCTCAATAGAGGAAATGGAGGTTATAAGATGCTAATTAACTGTTCCAGCATCATATTCCTCTTTCCAATGTTTCTAGAGGACCCTGACCTCGATCTCTTCAACCATCTCATCTGTCTCATTATGTACACCTACATTCACCTGAATACATGTGTCTCCACAGTCTATGTCAAAGTGCCCTGTAAATGTGTGCTCACTGATATAGCTTGACTTTTGATACGTAATATCCAGTATTCGATACCCAGCTAACCTTCCCAACCCGCCCCCTGCCCCATGTTTCACTCTTCAAGAACTGGTTACTCTGCTTAAGTCCATTTCTTCAGTTCCTCTTTATGCTTCTGCAGACAGCAGTCTGCCATGTATTTTGCCTAAATGGCTCTTGAGAGACAGAGTCCTTTATGCTCCTGATTTCAAAAGAAGTTTAATTTGTCGTCTTGCTTCTCTCCACTGTTTGACATTCAAACATTGTTTTACCATCTTGAAGTATTTTTCCTTCTTGACTTCTGTGTTACTCATCTATATATCCTGGAAACCTTTGGAGTCACATCTTCTCCATTTTAAAAAAAGTTTCTTCCTTCCACATTCAGACATTCAATTCGACAAACCCTTAAAGCTTCAGTCCTTGGTTTTCCTGGCACACCTCTCAAGGCGTTTCATAGGTCATGTCATTCACTCTCTTGGTTCCAGTGGCTTTCAGTGAGATCAGCTCCCCAGGGAAGGCCTTCCAAAAACTGAGCTGGAACAAGGCCTGTGCTCAGGGCCCCATCAGCCTCTCGGGGTTCCTTCACAGCACTTAGAACACGATCTCCCTTGATTTCCTCTAACTCCATTCTTTCTAATTGCCCTCAACCCCTCAAAAAATGCTATCACAGAAACTGTGGTGGTTTGAATGAGGATGTCCCCCATAGGCCCCAGGTATTTGGACATTTTGTCCCAGTTTGTGGCTCTGTTTTGGGAGGTCTTGGAAGGTGTGGCCATGCTGGAGGAAGCACATCACTGGGGGCGGGCTTAGAGAGTTCTTAAGCCTTGCCGGATCTCCAGCCACTCTCTGCTTCCTGAGCCTGCTTGAAGATGGGAGTGTTTGGCTTCTGCTCCTCTCCAGCCACCTCTGTCGCCATGCTGCCCCACCATGATGGACTCTGGCCCCTTTGGAATAGTAAGCTTAATGAGCTCTTCCTTTTTTAAGTTCTCTTGGTCAATGTTTCTATCACAGAAACAGAAAAGTGACTAATACACTGTTTATGGAATATATATATGTAAGTGACTAAGATATAGACAGACTTGTGTATGGTACATAAAGATTTCTTTGCCTTTTATATTAGTTTCTTTTCTTGTTTTGGTGGCAAAGTACCTGTCAAAAGCAAATTAAAAAAGGAAGCGTTTATTGAGCCTTACAGTTTGAAAGGATCTAGTCCATAATGGTGGGGAAAGGCATATCAGGCAGAGGCCAGCTGGTCACACGACATCTGCTGTCGAGAAACAGTGGGTTTCAAATGCTCCTGTGCAGCTAGTTTTCTGCTTTTAGTGCAGCCTAGGACCCAAGCCAATGGAATGGTGCCCACCCGACCGTTAGAGTAGGACTTTATACCTCAATTACTCTAACCTAGAGAATTTCTCAGATGTGTCCAGGGACTTATTTCTAAGATGATTCTAGACCCTGCCAGTTAGAAATGAATATAACCCCCCCCCCACCAAGAACCAGTATTTGTCAACTTGGAGTCAACATTACCTACCTTGAAAATATATGATTTATAAAAATTTTATGTGAGAAAATATTTTTTCTCATCTATCTATCTAGCTAGCTATTATAAGAGCCTGTAAGGGCAAAGATCAAACTTTCTCACTGAAAACTGATCTGCATTGTACCATGCACATGGTAGGCACTTACTAAATATTGATAGGCAGTCAATGGCACAACACTGGGAATGACTACAAATTATATAAGCTTGTACAATTTGGATGTCTGTACACTTATTTATTTGTTGTTTGTTTATGTGCATGGGCACACATGTGCCACAGCATGCATGCAGAGGTCAGAGGACAACTTGAGTCACTTCTCGCCCTTCAACACATGGGTCCCAGGGATCATACTCATCCGCTAGGGTTTCCTGTCCTTTACTTCCTGAGCTATCTTGCTGGTCCAAATTTTATGGACATTTTGAATTTCATTATTAATTTCTGTGCACTACTTTTATGTTGCTGTGACAAAATACTTTGACCAAAAGCTGTTATACTTCAGAGTGAAGATGTGATTTGAGAATAAAAAGTAGGAATCAAACCTGACCTCAACAGATACAGAGAGCTTTGTTAGCTACAAAGGGCAAGCAATCTTCCTGCAGGAATGGAGGTTCTGGGTAGGGTTTGGGGAAGGTCTGGAATTTATAGGTGGGCCCAGAAAATCCCAGGAAGGGGGTCATGTTTTCCTGGAATCCCAGAAGGTGGGGTGTTGCCTTATGGGTGGTGTCTGGAATCTGGGAAGGAAAGAGAAGAAGTTCTCATAGGGGAACCAGGTATCTTCAGTGAGGTGGCTGATAAGGAGCCTGCTGTCTAGTCTGAGGGCCCTGTGTTCTGAGACAGATGTATCTCCCTCCAGGAGTCGGGGGGCAGGGTAGGTGGATGGTGAATTCCGTCAGTCGAGAGGTCCTTAAAGGCCTGGATGAGTCATCCCGTCTTTCTCCACAGGCAGGAAGCCCAGAGAAGAGGATGTAGCAATAAAATCTCAAAGCCCCAAGGAGGTACTTCCTCCAGCAAGGTTCCTCATTCACAAAGTCCATAACCTCCCCTAAACAGTGCTGCTGGAGAAGGAAGTATTCAAACACAGGAGCCTGTTGGGGACATTTCCCATTCAAACCACCATTTATAGTTCCTTAAAAGGAAAATCCAAGTCCTTTTTCCCGCACAAACCATATATGAACAGGCCTTCCAAATACTGGCTAAATGAATTATCTACACTTTTGGGTTAGAATAAGTATCCTAATTCCTAAAAAAATAATTTTGTGTGTATCCTGGAAACCACTCACAACAAGTACAGATGTTTGGCATTAGCAGCGAAATAAACACCACGAGAGAGACACAAGGTGGTGAAAGTGCCCCAAGTAACCGTTTCCACGAAAAGTTGCTGTCTGGCATCTGCGTGCTTCTGGTCTCTGTCCAGCTTCCAGATCTTGGCAGCTGTGCTCACTACGTATCCTAAAGTGTGTGGAAACTCAACATCCTCCCTGATTCTTAGTTCACTTCTCGTCACACAGTTCTTTAAGAAATTTTCACTTCTTACTAGTTTTCAAAGAAATTCAGAAGTTCGTGTTAATAATTAAATACAGGGTCTGGGAAGATTAGTTACGTGCTTGCTAGGTAAACAAGAGGACCTGAATTTGATCTCCAGCACCTTCATGCCCAAGTATCAGGTTTCTCAGGACACAGGTGGCTTGGATACTTATTTCCTGGTTTGAACATTCATCTTCTGTCTCTCTGGGGGCTCTCTGATCACATTCCATCTTCTGAAGTCCACTGTGTCACCAGACCCCAGTGGTTCCTCCCTAAGTGTCTCCTCAACCAATCCTGCCCTGTACTCTTGAGTTCTCCAGCTCAGCCTCCCCTGGTATCTACATTTCTGTCTTTGCATTTTTTTCTGTTTTTTTTTTTTTGTTGTTGTTGTTGTTGTTGTTTTTTCCTGTGTTGTATGTTTGTGTGTGAAGTCCACTATCAGATACCATGAACTCAGTGGTTTAATCAGAAGAAATTTGTTTCTTTCAGTTCTGGTGTCCATGAAGTCTGAGTTTCACTCTCCAAATGGCCAAATTTCTCTTGGTTTGAAGATGGTCAACTTCCTGTTCTCCTTATGTGGGAGAGAGAGTTTGAAAGCTAGCCTCTCCTTTTTTATGAATCCCATCCTTTGATTTCAGGCAGGTAACTTCACATGGCAGGGAGAAGACATAGCATTTCTTCTTATATAAACACCGATACTATCATCAGGGTTACACCCCCATGACCTCTTGAAAACCTAGTTATCTCCCTAAGGCCCCATCTCATAAGAACCCATTTGACATTAAGGCTTCGACATATGAATATTTGGTCAGCAGAGTCTGTAACATGTAGCTATACCAATAGCAATCTTTCAAAAATGTAAATTTGATCAGATTTCTTGATTGATGATTCCCTCTAGCCTCCAAATCTCTGCACTTCCTTGGACCTATCCTTTCCTCTATTGTTTTCCCATAATGCCACAGCAATCTTCTTTATTATCTTGAAGTTTCCGGCTCCCAGGCATTTGTATATCCCCTTCTGCTCCATCAGCTCTTGGCATGTTCGTGCTTAATGAGTTTTTAGATATCAGCAGAAATTAAGCTGTTCAGAAAATTTATCACCAGACGTGACTTCAGGAAAATTTCAAAGATACATCTTAATATGAGTCCCTAGCACCACAAAAAAATAATAAACTTCAAAACTTCTTTTTATATTCAAGGGTTGTTTAATTTCCACAGTGGCTATTAGGCAGGGACAATAATCTGCTTAGATTAGATCATGACCTCATAGAATTTTAGATTTGGGGGATATCACTTAGCTCTGATAGTTCATCTCACTGTACAGATGAAGAAATCAGTGCCCAGAAAGGCTATATGAAATCCACTAGGTCACAGAAGGTGGAATTCAGGTTTCCTAATATACAGGACACCTCCGGAGAAAACTGTGATAACACGCAACTATGAACTTGAGTATCCTTTCTAGGGAAGCTAGGCTTTTGTTCCAATGAAACAGCACAATAGAGATTTTTTGGACAAGTCTACCCCCTACCTCAGATAGTTGGAAAAAGAGCCATTGAGCTGATCTTTATGGTGAATCAAAACACTTTAGATATATCCTGTCACATGCTTTATAAGTTCCTGATTGATTGTATGGAATTAAGTTATTGGGCAGAGACCCAACTAATGGAACACATTGATGAAATCATTGTTGAGGGACATTAAATAGAACTTAAAATAAAGCTGAAATGGCTTTATGGATTTTTCAGTCAAACTGTTTATGAACATTTATTGCTAGTAAATTATATTGTATATATTGTGTCAAAAGAAGAAATCAGTGGTATAGTTTTAATAGGAGCCTTTTTGATATAATAAAATTGAGAGTAATATATTACCCAAGACTAGATAGAGGACAGGTGCCAGCATTTGCCAGATGGATGGCTGTCAATGATGCAGCTTTTGGAAAAGCAAAAAGTAAAAAAATAAATAAATAAAATAACGGAAATCAGAAACCTGATTGGACCTGAAAGTAAAGAGTCCTTTGCAGAAATATTAGTAATTCATCTGGTTGCACATCTGAATTGTTTTTAGAAGATAGGCAACTGGAGACTTAGCAAGCATTACTTGAAGGACTAAGCATGGATGACTGTTAGATCTCAGAGGAAGCTGAGTAAGCGCAGGGCAAGCGAGTCTGCTGAGAGTGACGGTCTGGGCAGTTCTGAGGAGCACTGAATCTGGAACCGGGGCTGGACTTCAGTTCTCAAAAACCACGCTAGAGATGTGTGACCACAGAACAGTTTCTACATCTCTGAGCCTCAGACTGTACTTCTGCAACAGGCACTCATAGTCTCTGCAGCCTAAGGCTTCTCTGATGACTCAGAGAAAATCTAGAGTACCCAGTAGAGTTCCTAGAATATAAGTGCTTTAATTTTAAATCATGGTAACGAGTCAGATAAGAGTCAGAAAGAACATGATCCGTAAAGTCGCCCTTAGTAGCAGTATTGTTTTATTGAATGTCATCTATAGATAGCTGTGTGTCCGATACCTTGTTCGTCCTCTTCAGGTCTCTAGCATAGGAATATACTGTGTTCCTTTTTGTTTTTTTTTTTAAAATGTGTGTGTGTGTGTGTGTGTGTGTGTGTGTGTGTGTGAACTCAGTTTGTCAGACTTGCAAGGTAAGAATTTTTGCCCAGTAAGCCATCTTGTCACCCAATGCTTCTTTTCAAAGAGGGAAAGAGAGCATCGTGGGGATTGGATGTCATGTCCATCCCTTAGCAGATGAAAGGCTTTGGAAATCTTCCCTAGAAATTCATACCTATAGTCTGGTGAGATGACTCAGCACTTAAGAACACTGACTACTCTCACAGAGGACCCGGGTTCTAGTCCCAGAATCCACATAGAGACTAACAGTCATCTGTAACTCCTTCTTCTGACCTCTACGGGCATGGCACCACATGGGCACGCACATACTTGCAGGTAATACACTCAAAAACATAAAAAATAATAAATTTTAAAAAAGGAACTCCTACCTTTTAAATGTGGTCTCTGGGTGTGGGACACATGGATCCTGTTGTCCAGATCTTGTAAAATACAATCTAGAGGTCATTGGATTGGCTGATTAAAGCTGAGGGAGTATAAACATCTTGCCTTACATTTCTGTGCCACACAGAGCCTGCCGTCCCACTCAGAGCCCTTCTGGTGTTTCTCGCCTTGCTTTTTAGTAAGTGTCGCATTCATTTTTGTTGGTTAACTCAATATCTCTAGCCAGATATCTAAGAAAAGCAACTTAAAAGGAGGAAGGTTTTATACTGGCTCACGTGTGTGAGGGAGAACATCCGGCAGTGGGCATGTGTGGCAGAGGCAGCTCTCTTTATGGAAGTCAGGAAGCAGAGAGAGACAAAGGCAGAGACATAGAAAGGCAGTCAGGTGAGACACAGGATCGCCCCCAAGGACACATTTCACAACATGTACTTTATTTAGCTAGGATTCTTTCCTGAACTTTGTAAGACCTCCCAAATACCACCAGCAGCTGAGAAACAAGCATTGGACACATAAGCCTATGGAGGGCATTTCATATACATATCATAGTAGTTTGATTTGAAAAAGGTGACGCCCTGAGGCCCAAGGGCTAAAGGTAGGTTCGGAGTCACATGCCCAGGTAAGTCTCTGCAGGTACACTCAGTATCTTTGACCATTTTTTACTTTAAAGAGGTGCTTTATACATCCCAAGCCATATTCCTTTACTATCATGTTTTCTATCAATTTTATATGTGAAATAAAAATAATATGTTGAATTCTGTTTGGGGTACTCAGTTAAGACATATTTTACTGTGTGAGGAAAAGGTTTACTCCATAGAAATTATAGCACTTGGAAACCTGTCCACTAAAAGTCTGAGGCACCTCATGCCAGTCTAGCAATTTCTAAACATGATCTGTTCCTTCTTACACAGAGCTTAAGACCTAGTTGAAGAAATGGAGTGATGTCTATAGGATATATAAAACCCTTGTGATCTGTGTTCCATGACAAATGAGAGTTGTGATTTTCTACAAATATTTGTTGAGTGCCTACTGTGTCTAGGCTGTGCTAGGGGATGCGATAGAGAACAAGATGCCCTCCTGGTCTAAAGGACCACAGAGATTTGTTGCTTCTGAACAGCTTGATGCTGGATGCCAAGAAGTGATGAGGACCTCACAGTTTGAATGACATCACCATGTGACTTCTGCAGTACTGTTTAATCTTTGGCAACCCCACAGTGCCCACAACCAATGTGTTCTTCAAAGGATTTCAGCAATGTTGGAAATATAGAATACATACTTAATAGGATGCTTAATTTCCATTATCAGTTTGATTGTATTAAGAAGACACACTTATATTTGGGAGACACACTTCTGGATGAATCTGTAAGGACTTTCTGGGGAGGATTCACAGAGAAAATAAGATGTGAGCTACAGCTCTGCCTTTACTTCCCGAACTGCCCAAATGTAATCAAGCTCCTGCCATCATATGTTCCCCATTGTTGGGGCCAGCCCCTCAATCTATGAACCAGACTTAGGCAGTCTGTGACCCATAGGCCACATGTGCTCCAAGGTGACTATGAATGTGACCCAACACATCTTCAGACCACATCATGTGTCAGAGTCAGAAGCTTAGACACCCATGTGTGAGGCAAACCTTTGGTCACAGCAAAGAAAAAGTTAAATAACACACTCTTCAAAACCAAATTTAGCACATTTAACAAAAGTTGTATGGCAGTCTACAGTTCATTCTTCAGTTACACAAAAATAAGATAATGTTGAAATCCCAGGGGCAAAATTAATAATATATGCATAGCAAAACTCTAAGCATTCTTTTGAAATTTGCATGAGAAGTTGTCAATTTCTTTATGTGATCATTTTGACATATTTGAAATGATATGGAGTCTTATAAAGGAAGAATGTTGGGACTGGGGAGAGGACTCAGTGCTAAGATGCTCGCTCTGCAAGTAACCTGAGGACCTGACTTTGGACTGCAGCACCCACATAGAAGCCAGACATAGATCTGTAACTTCAGAACTGGAGTTAGGAGGAGACAGGCAGATCCGAGGGAATGCTAACCAGCCAGTCTAGCCTCCACAGCTAGCTCCAAGTTCAGTAAAAATCCCATCTCAAAATATAAGGTGGAATTCTCCCACTAACTGAGGAAGACAACCAATGTCACCCTCTGGCCTATGCATGAGAATACAGGGATCAGTACACCTGAATCGTTGTGTGTGCATGTATGTATGCATGTGTGCACATGCATGCATTCAGTACTCATCAGGCACACATACACTCTCCACACATATACACATGCACACACATATGCACATACATACACTTGCACACACACGTGTGTGCACACACAGAGATACCTTCAAGCCTAGATTTCGTAAATGCCTCACAGTGTCTCTGGGCCTACTGCACATGCCGTTTCTGTGAGGTTGCCACAGAGAATGTGAGCTAGGACATATGAATATGTATTTGATGACATCTGTACAAGTCACTAAAGTTTGAGATTTGAAGACCATTTTAATCATTAACCTGTTCTTTATTGGCTACGTGTAATGCTAAGTAGAAGCATTGTTCTGGGTTTGAACATGCAATAGTCTGTTGCTCCTATCAAAAAGACTGGATATTTTCAGGTTTCTATATAAGTAAAGAAACAAATTCATTTTCCAGGACATATCATTATACCAGGACAAATGGAAGTTTGGAATAAAAATGACAAATGAGACATTTCTAGACATTAAAACAATACTAAAAAACTCTAGAAATTTGTGTGTGCATGCAAAATACCCACTTTTCTTAAAAGCATTGAACATATCAGCAAATGTATAGTTAAATAAACTTCTTTGCATCAAAATACAGTATACTGCCTCAGCTACATTTAATTGAAAATCTAATATCCAGGGCAATTGTCTGTGATAAACTGTGGGTGAAATTATTTGAAATCACTTTGAGAGCATGCAAATCAGATAATCATGATCTTTTATAGCTAGAAAGGTTCATCTAATGTTGACAAGTTGTGTAGAGAAAGCCTTATAGCTCACTCAAAAGGTAAATGTCTAAATTGGACTGGGGATCAGTGTAGTACTCAGAGAATAAAAATGCTGAACTTCAAATGATCTCTCATCATGTTCTGTTTGCTTAACTTTTCGAGATGATAATGCAGAACTTTGTTTACAGAAAAACTTTAGCTTGTCATTAGGCAAATGCTACCATCTAAAACACAACGGAGGTGTCTCAGTGCTCGAGGGTTTGTACTGCATTGCAGGAAGACAGCTTCAGCTGCTCGGATTTCAAAACCACTTCCAGTTGGGTGACCATTAATGGTTTATAAGAGACAAGAGAATTTCCCACTTCAAGGGATAGTTTTTAAAATGGTTTCTTTTTTGAAATCCAGATGGAATTTGCTTCATAGCCTGCCTCTAATTGCAACAGGGTGCTTTTTCAAAAGAAAAAAGTGTGCTGTTTATTCGAGGGTCACTTGCTTGAGTTGATTCAATGCTTTCTCTGGAGGCTCTGGAGTGAGTCGCAAAGTGCCTGCTTTATTACCTTTTCTAATGGACTCGCGACCTTTGGCTCTAATCAGTGTGCTGATGGTACCCCAGGTGATTCTTCCACATCCCCAGGATCTTGTCTTCTTTTGTCTTTCATCTGTAGGAGCTGAAGGCACAGTCTTTCCCAAATCCATAGAAACACCGAATGTCAGAGCAGACCCCTTCAAGGAACTAAGGTAAGCTTCTCGCTTGCATTTTCATTGATCATTGGCTCTTTTCTGTCCTCTGCATCTAGCCAGAGATTCGTTTTGAATAATAACGATGTTCATCATGTATGAAAACATGTGAAATTAAAAGTCTGGGACAGGAGGTTGCCAGCTCTGTGACTCGGCACTCTAGGTTGTGCGTCGGCGGATCTGTTTGCTGCTAAGTTCTGCACTGCTGTCAATGGGTGGATTTACAAAACTAATTCAGCAATTGGTGCTGATCAGCTAAAAAAGAGAGTACCATGTAAGGAAGCCGGTGTCTAAACACAAGACATGTTTTCATATGTAACATAGTGCTTAGTATGTGAAGTAATATGTTGCAGACACTGTTTCTGTAGGTAGCTATTCCATGTACTGGTATACGCATGACTGTGGGGCTTTAAGCAGAGGAGGCCTCTGAGATGCCAGGTAGTTGCTTCCAATTGTGGAAAATAAAAAAGAACAACAGATAGATAGATGGATCCAGAGATGTAGCCTAATAACTATCCTAGATGCCAAAGCACTGAACCCTCTACCACAAAGAGAAATGCAGTAAAAACAGCATTTGGATATAAACACAACTGAAGTTTCTAATGTGTTGTTTAAACATCAAGAATCCAATGACTACTGGCTTTCTTCGTGTTTGATAGTTCTTTGCACCTAAAACCAATCGTAGAGCACCGGGAGAGGATGAGCAGCAGTGAAGAACGATTTCATAAGAGATACCAGCCACAGGCAAATGTCTTCACTGTGCATAAGCCCCACATACTCTCCCAGGATGTAGTCTCAAGATGTGTGCATTGCTAAAACATCAATAGCCATTGGGGGGAGGGTTTGCGTTCCTTCAATAGAAACACCTTCTCAGACAGGAAATATATTACCTCATTCCAAAGCCCATAGCATTTTGCAAAACTTGTATTATTCCCTGTGAACACAGGAGAATAGACTGGGGAGAGGAGGAAGTAATTATTGGGGAATGAGAACCTTTTCACTGGAAAATCCCACATACGGTATGGCTATAGTTTATGATGCAGCTGCCCTAATATTGTGATTCTCACAAGTACTGCAGTAAGTGTCATGATAGCCAAGATATAGAAGCAACTCATTGGTCCTCTGATGGATGAGTGGATAAAGAAAATTGGCATATATGTAATGTCACTGAATTTAGACTCAGAAACTACAGAAAGAGAAGGACAGTCTTTCGAGTTTTAGGACTTTCAACTCAGGGATCCAGGTTTAGATAACTGCATCAATGCTTGGAGGAAGGCAGGAAGACTTTGAGTTTAGACGGGCTGTTGAATGTAGAGAAAGAATAAGAGCTTATGACAAGGTAAAGACCAGAACATGTAAAAAGATAAAAATGCCCAGAAAGCAAGCGTTCTGTCACCTAGTGATGTACATCCTAAGCCTTAGAGTGCAATGAATTGCCTTGTAATTCTGGTGTTCCAGATGCTTACTGTGAGTGTGTGTAGATCACCAAATGTTGGCATCCCAGGCAGCAGGGGGATCATGCATAAGCTCTCTTTCCTAATGCCTTCCTCACTCCGTTTTTTTTGTAAGCTGCTTCCAGCATCGCTTTTCATCATAACTCTGTTTCCACAATGTAGTAGAACCCTATTTAGCTGTAAGGAGGGTGATGTCCACATATGAACTGAAGGACGTTAGTGAGACAAACCAGACACAGAAAGACAAATAGCGTGAATAACCGTATTTGTTCTTTGAACCAAATAAAAAGTAGATTGTAGGGTTGGAGAGATGGCTCAGTGGTTAAGTGCACTGGCTGCTCTTGCAGAGGACGCGGGTTCCGTTCCTAGCACCCACATGGCAACTGTCAACTCTCTGCATAACTCCAGTTTCAGGGGCTTCAATGTGCTCTTCTGGCCTCTCCTGGCATTGCATACTTGTAGGCAACACACAAACACATAAAAAGCAAAATAAAATAGTAAATAAATTAAAAAATTTTTTAAAGTAGATTAATAGTAGAGAGTAGAATAGTGGTCATTATAGAGAAGGAAGGGGAAGGGAGACTATACCATATATAAGAGAGGTGGGACATGGGTGCCAAGTAAAATTACACAGGAGAAATCTGCTGTGCTGTTCTAGAGAACGGTGTGGTGGCTACGATGCACAGTACACGATGTGTCTTATAAAGAATTAGAGGAGAAAGGCTCAGCTAGGCATGGTGGCACACACCTTTAATCCCAGCACTCGGGAGGTAGAGGCAGATGGATCTCTATTAAGTTTGAAGCTGGCCTGGTATACACAGTAAGTTCCAGGCCAGTTGGGGCTATGGGGAGACTCTGTCTCAAAAATAGAAAAAAAAAAAAAAAAAAAAAAAAGGAAAGAAAAGAAAGGCTTAGCATAACAAAAATGATGCTCATTATCCTCATTAGATAGTTTCTATCATATATTCATGTCAAATTATCATATTGTTCCTCACAAGCACATAAAATTAATACCTAACAATTACCAAGGGACAATTCTGTATAATCACATTGGCCTACTTTGGCGAGTTGAACCTGATGAATACAGGACAGAGTCGCTGGTAGCATACCCAGGTTAAGTTTGCAGTACCTGTTCAGAACCTACAAGAAATCTTGGAACTTGCCTTAGGAAACTAAATCTCTAAAGTTCATGAGAAAACCCCCAGGAATAAAGACGTCGGGTTCGAGCTGCATTGTCTTTACTTGTCCTAAAGTTACTGGCAAGTTTCACAGAAGCTGCAAGTCAAGGTTTCTGTTAGGAACTCGTTTCACTCAGCTGCTGTGATAAAATGCTTCGACCAAAAGCAGCTGAAGGACGAAGGGAGTATTTGGCTTACACCCGTGGATTGCTGTCTTTAGCCATCATAGACAGTGTCTCATATCCGTGAGATAGTTGTGGCAGGAAATTACAACAAGGACTCGAGGTAGAAACCATGGAGGACTGCTGCTTGCTGCTGCACTGTCCGGCTCACTTGCTCAGTCACTAGTTCTTTGCTCGCTCGTTTCAGGCAGCCCAGACCACCTGTATGAGGGGCAATGCCATTCACGGTAGACTGGCCTCTCCTACATCTATTAACAATCCAGACAATCCTTCAGAGACATGCCCATAGATCAGTCTGATTGCTTGCCTCTGTTGTTCAGATCATGATAGCCTAGATTCTGTGTGCAATGTGGAATGTCAAAACTTAGTGCTCGTTTATGTCTTGATTTTTCTTTCCACTTGGCACCTTGTAGTACAACCAGCCTTTTGACATGGTAACAAGACATGGTCCTCTACAGTTCACATCCAAGATCAGAGCAGCTCTGTTGCCAACCATCACAAAATAACGTCTTGTAGTAGTTTAAGTAAGTTCAGGATTTTGTGCTGGGACCCTTGATAGCCCTCTTCAGTCATGGGCTGCAGGAGGATACTCCTGTCAGACGAGTCTCTGACAGCTGGAAAGAAACCCAATCATGGTTCACAGATTAACTTGTTCTAGAGTGTCTGTGCATGCTTTTGATTTTTCATTTTTTTAAATGGTGCTATATTTTCTCTGTGCTGTTGATAGATATCTTGCCTGTAAAGTCTGTGGTTGATAAGTTTGAAACCCTGTATCTTCTGTCCTTTGCCTGGGGAATTGTTGCTGTCTTGTGTGGCCAACTTCTTGCTACTGTCTCTTTGAACTCAAGGAAGGAGACTCGCAGGTGGAGAGCAGTGAGCTGTTCAGGGTCAGCCTTTGAGCCCATTCCCAGATCCAGGTCCATCACCTGGTGTGAATCCATCAGAGACAAAAAGCACAGTGCTGGGGCGATCATGAACCTACCAGGCCTACTGTGTGGCCTTAAGCCACACATGGAACCCGGGTATCTGTGGGAAGCTAGGTCACTGCTAGCTCTGTGTTACTATTCTCTTTATACTACTGTGGCTTCTAGATTTAAAATAACTTTAACTTTAAATATGAGTTATAAAATATATTCAGATCATTCTTTTTGCCCTATCTTGTCCAGTGTGAATATCTTACAGTCCTGTAACACCACATTCTATGTTAAGATTCACGTCAAGATGCAACCATCTACTGTTTTAAAATTAACAACATGCTTTTAAAAGAGCTTTATAGAAAACACATTAGTTGAGATGCAAATGGATTTTTAAAGTTCTCAGTGCAATAAAATTGTGATGTCACGAGGTGCTTTTGATTTTGCTTCAAAGTTGTATGAAAGATTTTTCTCAGTCTTATTGGTTATTGATGGAAAAGAACTTGAGTCAACAGACCACAAAGAACTTATACCTAGATTGTCTTTTCAAATAAACAATTTCGGTATCCATATTCCTAATTTACTCAAAGAGAGTGAGGTCAAGGTCAGCCGTGAATTCTACGTAGTGGGTTCCAAGCCAGTCAGAGCTGCATAGTGAGACCCTGTCTCAAAAAAATAAAAATAAAAAGGGTGAGAATGCACAGTTACCTCTCGTGCCCTTGGACATCTGTCATGGCTGCTGGGGCTGGAGGTTTGATTTTTTGTTTACTTAGCAGTTTGGTTGGTTTGTTTGCTTGTTAGTGAAAAGGAGAGTTGAGACTTCTGCCTCTGGCTTTTCTCCCTAGAAACTCCAAGTTCAGGAGAAAGTTTCTTCTTTGCAAAGTTTGGGTTTACTGCCTTTCTTTTCAGAGTCACAGTAGTTACTGCTGTACAGCCCTTGCTTAAGATGTTTGTGCACCGTCCAGTGTTTAGCTGAAGTCCACACCAAAGAGTGCTTCTTTCCAGACAACAGTGACTGCTACAGAAGTCTATGCCAGGTTCCCTCACAAGCCTTGCTTGCCCTCTGCTGTTGATTTTTACACTGCAGGGTAATTCTGAAATAATGATATGTTGTTCCAGATTTGAAACTGCACTCACTGATTTACAAAGTGTAGTACCCATCTTCTGAAATAAGAGAAATTCACCTGGAATACAAATTGTATTTTAATAAATTCACAAGTTCAGGATGTGACAATGTTAAATATCCACTTGTTTGGGTTTTTCTTTCTTTCTTTTTTTTTTTTTCCTGGTGTCTATAGAAAGACAAACGGAAAAGTCCCTGATCTCAAGCCGCTCATGATCTGAAGCAGGAACGAAGCCCCTCAGCTCTGTGTGTGTATTTTCTGTAAGAACAGAGGCTCCTTGGAATGCCCACACTGTTCTCAGGGTTCCTTGCAGCTGTGAAGCCTCCTTGTTAGGACTCTGATCCTAGAGGAGCAGGGACGAGTTTGTGACACCACAGACATGTGCCCTAAAGATGTGAAAAAGGGGGACAAGGTGGCACAGACTGCTGCACTCAGACAGCCCTAAGTATCCCCCACAACTTGTAAGGGACTGCCACCAAGGAATAAGCCAAAGAGGTTAGGAAGGATTTCTTCACATCCTCAGTCATTGAACTTAAGCACTCTCTTTTTACATGCAGTTCTGATCCGATCCATTAGAACTCAGACCATTTACCAAGTATTTGTTGGACACCTAGTGGCAGTCATGTGATAAACACTGGGAATGCAGAAAGCCTAAACTGACCACTCAAATTGTTTTTAGTTAAGGGGAACACAACACAAAATATAACCCAATGTGATAACTGCTAGGATAGAAATATGAACCAAACTCACAGAAACACAAAGAATGCTGGCATCTCCCTAGGAGTGCTCAATGAGGCTGCACATAGTAAATGATGTTTTACTTGAAGAACATAGAAAAGGTAATCATCAATGAATCAGTCTTAGGACTGAAAAGGAATGGGTCTCTCTCACCACTTAGTTTAAGTACAAATAACCTGATCTGTGTCTGCAGTTCTCCAGAATATTCCTGGGCAGTTGTAAAAATAGAGGCTTACAGTGTTATCTTCCATCTGGAGGTTATGTTGTTTAATAAATGGTATGGAGGCAATTTCAGATATGGTGGCAAAAGACTTTAAAGACTGTTTTAAGTTGCAAAAGGCAGTGCATCCCCTAATTTGGAGCTGAAAAATACTCTGATCTCAAATCTGTTCTGCAGCAGCTGAGAAATGATATTACTTTGCGTTTAGTTTTCTGCATAATATTACCAGGGTTCTGGTGATGAGGCAGAAATATTGTAACATATATCTATTATTGTCAATATACCCGGGAACATTCTAAAGGTGGGTTGTTTTTTCTGCTTGTTTCATTTTGTAATGGAGAATAAGAAAACTAAACTCCTTTGGAACTACGTGATATTTAAAGTTTGTCCACATTACAGGGAACAAGAATTGGACCAGGCTTATACAAGTTGACAAAAATAAATGTCTGTTTTATTTTATATCATCTACACCTCACTAAATATTTATTAGCTCCCAGTGATTTATAAATTGAAGCTCTCAAAACAGTTTGTCAAATCTCAGTGTTCAGTTAACTACAGGGTTGCTAGTACTTCTTCCAAAAGTCATAATACCACAAATGTAGAGCAATCTGACTTTTAAAAATAGGAGATGAAAGGCTGGAGAGATGGCTCAGCGGTTCAGAGCACTGGCTGTTCTTGGAAAAGACCCAGCTTCAAATCCTAGCACTCACATGGCAGCTAACAACCATCCATAACTCCAGTTCCAGGGGATCCACGCCCTCTTCTGTCCTCTGAGAGCACTGCATGACATGAGTGCACTTACACTTAGGCAGGCATAACATTCAAACACTTAAAATAGAAATAAATAAAATTTAAAAACTTAAAAATGAGAGATGACAGAGATGGGGCAGGGAGCGTGAGCATGTGGCATGTAGAACAGCAGCACAGACTACCTTGCAGTAAGGAACTCTTAAATTTTCTTCCTTCTAAACATTTTATTGACACGGTCCATTATTTTTTCACCTTCCTCCTTCCTTTTCTCTACCTTTCTGCATTCCACATACTTAAGAATTTCAATTTTGTTTTTCATATATGATATTCAGATATTATTTGCTCAAATAACATGACTATTGACACCATGTCGATGGGAAATGAAAAATGTAGCAGGTAGCTTATGTAGGCAAGGTGTGAAATAGAAGATCCATTATCGACATTAGTCAACGACTTGTACATTGATGGTGTTCTGCTGTTGGATTCAGTTTGGCTTGAGTGCTGTCTGCTTGGTCAGTTGCAGTGTATATCTTAAGATCTCCAAGTCCCACTGTCTAGAACACAGGAAAAACTCAGAAAATATATGTTCAACTAATATTGTCTTTGGAGAGGAGAGGCAGGCAGTTCTGTGCAACATGGCTCAAGAGCTCAGGTAGGGGTTCCTAAAGTTTAAAATTTCATCAACCATTGAAAAGTTTCCATCAAATTTTGGTTTTCAATTAAAAACAAAATAAGAAGCATGAACAACTACTGTACTTGAAGGTACTATTAACATTTTAGGTGAGTAGCTATTTCTATGAAAACTCACTGTTAAAAGACAGACTCGTGAGTTAGACCCATGTTAATATATAATGCACTACAGCATTGCTTAGGTTTCCTCGCTTTGCTGGAGTTTATTGTGACTATTCTCTTCACATTTTTTATGGTGCTGGCCTAGGAAACAACACTGACATTGTTAGTAGTATTAGTGATGGTGTTGGTGTTAATATTAGAATTAGTATTGGTAGGTCCTTCTTCACCATTCCTTTTTCTCCCTTTTAGCATTTCCAGAGGATCTCCGCGTTGTCAGGGCGCTCTTAGCGGTGAGTCAGAAATGAATAGAATGCAGGACAGGGGATGGTTAAGTCGCTGAGATAGTTCCATCCCCCCTCCTTGTCCTGTTTATCAGTTAAGCTCTGACTTTTAAAATATAGAATTCAGAGGTGCTGGCAGATGTCTGCAACCATAGTGCTTGGCATACAGAAGCAGCAGACTCACAGCACATGTGAGGGCAGCCTGGGCCGCATAATGAGTTCCAACCTAGCCAGGGTAGAATGAGACCTGACGCAACAGCAACACAGAAGTGATAAGGTTGTACTTTAAAGACATAGGAATACTTCGTATCATGGAGACTCAACTGTCACAGTGTATGAAATAAGTCATGAACATGTATGGATATACTTCAAATGCTCATATATTTCCAGTGTTGAAATAGTTTAATTTATTAAACTAATGGATTTAAGAAGCCAATCCACATTTAATAATTATTCATAATTATAATATTGATAAGACATTTAACATAATTCAACATTGTTATAAAATGAGTTTTATAAAAGATTATCCCATATGTGGGTTCTATATCCTTTTCCTCTATACATTATAATTCTTCCATTAGAGACCAGGGTAGGACAGACACATATAGGATTATCGTCAAAATCAAGCCAGAACATAAGGGAAGAAAGAACCAGAAAGTCGGTCTCATCTTTGACCTGCTTAGTTGTGGAACAAAGAGAACAAGTGTCAGGAAAGGAAGCAGAGAGCAGATATCCTTATGACTCTTCTTGTCTCAACCATCAGGGAAAGAAGCCAATTAGAGGTGGATTTTAAGGAAAACCAGCCACAAAGTGTTGCTATGTTTTTATTTGAGATTGTGGGAGAAAACCCTTGTGTATACTGGCCCCACACTGAGCAGTCTGTCATGTGCCTAAGGAGAAATTTTTATAAATTTCATAGGAGAAGGGGAGATGTTTTGTAGATAGGTGCTACACACCCAGTCCACCATCTCATGAACACTAGACAAGTATTCTCCCACTAAGCCATAACCACGTTTCATATGAATTCCTATTTAGGAATGCAGGTGGAGGAATGATGGCAGAAGTAGGCAGACTTCTAGGGAGATTCCTTGGAGTCGGGCTAATTAGTAAGCTTTCCAACTAGGACAAACAATTTAAGAGGAGAAAGACTTTATTTTGCTCATTAGTTCATAGGTTTTAGTGACAGGAAGCACAAGGTACAGAAGACTGCTTCATGGCTTCATGTCATCATGGCCAGGAAAGAGAAAATACAAGAAAGGACCTAGGCAATCTCTAGTCCCCAAGGACTTGTTCCCAGCGACTTACCTTCTCCATCCTGGCCAGGTCTTCCAAATTCCCTACCTACTAATGACGTCATCATGTTTTATAATCCATCAAGAAAGTAATCCAATGATTAGGTCAATGTCTTTGGGATCTGGTAACTTTCCAAGAGATCATCAGCTACCTTCCAAACCCCCAATGTGTAAGACTATGGGAGACAATTCATACTGAAATTGTAATGGGGACTGAGGCATCAAAGCAGATAGCCTAGCTTGGTGTTGGTGCAGGAGGAATGCCCAACTTCATGGGATATCAAGACCCATCATAGCTAATACTAGGTGGGGCCAAATGAGCATGATATAACAACCAGAATTCATCCTGAGCTGTCCACAGCTCTGATACTCAGCAGAGCTACAGGTCCTGGATGCTGGAATGTCTCTCTTCCATCTTACCACAAACCCTTGCCCCTCTGTAATATCCCCAAGTGGAAATGGAATGTGAAAATCTGATTATTTAAGGGAAATGTTAGAATAGATTCCATTCATTTTTTTCTAACAATCCATAAGGATAAATGTTTGAGACAAAAACTTAAGTCAAAGCAGAACAATACAGAAGGGCCGCTTGCTTCACCTGAATGAAGGTGGTGTGTTAATTGGCAGCTAGCCTTCCATGGGAAATGCCAGGCCAGTCCCAATATTCCTTCACTTGTGCTGCCAAGATTCAAAGGCTGTGAACTTTCCTCCTGAATCTTGTAAGAACTATGGAAATAATCACCAAGAAAAATGCATTTTTCAGAACCCATCAGTAAGACCGTTGTCATTAATGATTTTCATTCCTTTGCAAATCTTATGTCAGTATTAACTGAGACTAGACTGCCAAACATCCTCCCCCAAAGTAGCTTGGGGATTTTAATCTTTCAGACTAAACTAAATATGGGAGGGAATGCCTTGGTAAGCAAAGCCTCTCTCAAAGTCATTACTAGACATCCCTAGAGTATCTGCAAGAGTTAAAGTCATCACTGGCTTGCTCAGAGGCATCTGATGTTACATGTCCTGACAGATCCATTTCATCTGAACTTGGAAGGGACAGTGTAAAGATACCACTATTGTCGTTCCGGACAAGTAGCTTTATTTAAAAATTTAAATTGCATTTTTTATATATTTTTAATATAAGGGATTGAAGACAGAAAAATCACTCCCCCAAGAGTCATTATAGAAGGGTATAAAATTGCACTTTTTTCCATGTTGTCAAGGTAGGCATGACATCTTAGAAGTAAGTGCTGATGTCTTGGTTTTTGAGAGCAAAAATGCCATCTATACTTTTGACAAAATTCCTGAGCTGGGGCTACCTTCAACCTCAAACAGCACAGAGACCATGTTATTGTTTCTATCTTGATTAAAATGTCAGCTGCTGTCATTCATTATGTACAGTGTGTGGAATATATTGTTGCATTATTCTTGAAAAACACACAATTGCTTTTGACTCCTGTTTTTCTCTCCTCCGTAGGATGGTCCTGCTGGGTATATAGACAGAAAATCTCGCTTAATTACAGCCTTCATGGTCTTGGCATGAAGCCAGGCTTGTTTGATTCTAGTTATAACCTTCTCAAAACAAAGAGTAATGGGAGTTTAGTGAAACAAGATGACAAGAGATTTTACATGAATTCAGTTGAGAACAAAAATGAATTAAAAACAAACCAGCCAGTGGATATTCTCCCCTCTCCCACCCACCCCATCTCCTTGATCTGGAATTGCCCCCGGTTTCTTAGAACACAGTGTGATATAAATGAGAGGAAGATAAGCTGACATCCATGAGTACTGTACAAGCTCATCTCATTTTCTAGCCACAGTCATGTACCTTGTTGGTCTAAATGTCAGTCCATTACCTGATCTCTGTCTGTGGGTCCCACTAACATGAAGATGATTTAAGAACACATCTCTCAGGGAGGGGAGAGACAGCTCAGTGGTTTAGAGTACTTGCTGCTCTTTCAGAGAGCTTGGTTCCCAACTCTAAAGTTGTTTGGCTTGCGGTCACCTATAACTCAGCTTCCGGTGTTCTGATGACCTCTTCTGGCCTCTAAGGGCACCTCCATATGCATGGCATGTGCACATACACACACACACACACACACACACACACACACACACACAAATAATACAAATTAAAATAATTCTTAAGTTTGGGGATTCAATTCCTTGGTACAGCACTTGCCTAGTAGGTGCAAGACCCAAGGTTCAGTCCCTCAGCTCCAGGAAAAAATAACTTTATCTCACACAGCCTTAGTAGAACCTATTTGGTCATTTCCCAACCCTAACCCTCCCCACCGTCTGCCTTCTCTTTCCACTTCTCTGACCGCTCTCCCCTGTTCTCTGTCCCTTCCACTGATCCTTTGGTTCTTGCTGTCATATGTGAATTTTCAGAAGTTCTTCACTCTAGGGTGTTACCCTTTTATTATGTTCTGCATGAATAACACAGATGTACTGTCTCTTTTCTTTTTGATATAGATCATAAGAATGAGTTTCTCTCAAGATTTTTTCTTTTGATACACACACACAGAGACACACACATATACAAATATATACAAAATGAAAAATTTAAATTTAGGTCTGGCTTTCCTCATAAGAACTTTATAAATGGTTGATGATTCGTATGACTTCAGTTTGGGAATTAAAGTACTAAGATTCTGTTGGGATGGGTTTGAGAGATGGCTTCACTAGTTAAGAGTCCCTGTTCCTCCAGTGACACCAGTTTGGTTCCCAGCACCTATCTCCCACAGCTCTTCCAGAGAATCAGAGTTCAGTTCCCACCATTCACATTGGGTGATACATAGACACCTATAACTCAGCCTTAAATGATCTGGTGCCATCTTCCGGACTCCCAGGACACCTGCACACACATAGCACACCCAAATACACATACACACAGAGACAGCGATACAAATAAATCTTAAGGTTGGGGATTTAGTTCATCAAGAACATGCATGTTCATTGTAACTCTGGGACCAGCCAACATGTAGCAGCTTGAATTACATTGTAGGTTGTTCCTCTCCAGACCCATCCATCAGCTCTTCAATTTTGGCTTCCTGCTGTCTTCTAATGAAGCTGTTAGGTGTTGATTGCTTTCCAAATTGCAAAGTGTGGTTGACATCTTCTGCTTCTTAGTCTTCTTTGTCTTCATCCTTGTGGGGTTGGCGCTTTCAGGGATCCACTTATGGTCATGGCATCATCTCTTCACAAGGGAGGAACTATGTACAAAACACCTCTCAATCAGAAGTCTGCTGCCTCTGTAGGCTTTAGGCATACGATCCTCTCCCTGTCATCCCTCAAAAGTCTTGGAGCCTTTGTAGTGTTGTTCCCTTGACTTGAGATTCACTTTCATCCTTTTCTTCTGGGTAACTCTATTCACTTTTGAGTTCTGAGCTTGAATATCTCTCTGAAATCAAGGTCACAATTATGACACGTCAGACTTACGATGGTCCTCCTTTTACAAACGCACACAGCTCGCTCCACATTCCTTCCATTTTCTGATACAGTGACCAAGACATCCTCCACTTTGATGATTCCATTTCTCATGAAGGAGTGCAGGTTAAGTGACTCATTAGAAATGAATCTCCTCAAAAGCAGACACTCAGTCAGCAAACATGAGTGACTGTCTCCCATACATTGTTTCTGAAGCAAAACCATCAGAACCAACTTGGCATCTCCAGTCCTGTTAAAGCACTTATTAGCTGCATGTTTTCCTTCCTTGTTTTCACAATAAGTCTCTTCCCAATGTGAACAATCCATTCCTTTTTCCTTCCCAAGCAGCCTTAAAGTTATATGTAGTTATAGTCCAGAGACACACATAACCACAGCTCCTATGCACCTGCTCAGCCATGGACAGCATACTTTAAGAGGACTGCCAGCCCCATTTATCCACTTGTACTTTTTATGGCTGCTTCCTGTCCACACAAAAAGCAAAGTCTGTAGTTCTTTAGGATTTTTGTTTTCACAAATACCACCAAACTCACTATTGATCATTTTCCTTTCCTGGCATCAGAGATCAGTCACTCTGGAATAACAAAGTACTGAGGAATGCAGATCCTCTGACAGTCCAAGCACCATACCCCTAACCTTGAGTAGAAAATAGATGCTAATACATGCAGGGTCTTAAAAATGTGAATTATAGTCATTTCACACTTGGTGGCAGCTTCATGCTGAAGGAATAGCTTAAAACTCAACTATGATGCCTGTCCCTTCGTTAAGTGCAGATGACATTCCTCAGATAGATTTTTGTAATGACATCTGAGGAACAGAGTCAAGACACCAATTAGTTATTCCTGATAGAGACTATTGACTATGTACTGATTAAAGCAAAGTGCTGAATCCCTTCCTAACATGATGCATCTAACTCTGAGTTGATGCTGTCTGTGTTCCACTGGTCCTCATGGAAAGCTCTTGGGGAAATTATGAAATTCCCTTAAGCCTTTGCGTGCAGGTGCAGTAGGAAACTGTGCATTAAAAGTGATATGGAAGTGGAGAGCCAAAGGCTCTGGGTTTCCTCTAATTCCAGTTCCCTTGCAAATGGCTCAGCTTCACTTTAAGGAACATTTGCAAGACACACAGCCATAATGCATTGGACATGGCCTACCCCGAGTGCTCTGGAGGCTCTTGTACAATCTGTTCTTCATGTCAGCAGCTCACCCAGAGGCTAGACGTCAGGAGAAGCTGACATGCAGAGGATTCTGTCCTCTATCATACACCTTCACAGCACCAGCCAGGAAGTAAGTAAAACACAATCCTCCACAGGACATGGTGACATATACCTTTAATCTCACTGCTCAAGAGGCAGAAGGAGGAAGATCTATATGAGATCTAGGCCAGCCTAGTCTGCATAGTGAGTTCCAGGCCAGCTGAGACTACAGGTCTTTTAAAAAACCCACAAAAGAGTATTTTATTCTTTATTTTAATGAATGCTTCAGAATAAGAAGCAGAGCTTCAAGGTACAGCTCAGTAGACAAATACAGTCTGCAAGGGTCTGAAGGGGCAGGCTAACTGTCTCCCAACACAGTCACCAGCTTGGCATCGCTCAAGGCAAGGGAACTGTCCTATCAGGACTATTATAGATCAGTCACCCGTCAGATAGAGGGATGATTCTAATGACTTTCAGACCTGCCCTGATGTGAAGGTTCTAAAACTCCTGCTTCCAAGTGCTGCTCACAAAGTTTTACTAAGAACTTAGTGAGTTAACATTCCTTGAAAAGCTTTGTTCCCAGAGGCTGAAGACCAGAATTTGTGATGTGCTTTGATTCCTTTCTGTTTCTCCGATTATGAATGTATAGAGAACTAGTTCTCTTCATATACTGCTTTGTAAACTGTAAAGCATTATTACAAATAGTATTTGAAAAGTTTCCTCAAGCCACACTTGAGGTGTCGATTTCGTTCTCTTTAACAGATGAGGAAGTAGATAGGCTAACTTGAAATGTCTCTTATCTACCATATTTAAAAGGTTCCCAGCTCCATAGCTGAGTACAGTGGTGATTATTTCTTTTGTTTTACTTTGAGAGAAGATCTCAGTAGATAGCCCAGGCTTCCACTGAGCCTGAGATCATTCTGCCTAGGCCTGCTAAGTGCCACGATTACAGGTATATACTACCATGCCTGCAGGTATTTATTTCTGTCATGCTGGGAAATGAACCCAGAACTTCGGGTATGCTAGGCAATAGCTCTACCACTGAGCTGGGAGATGTGTTCTCAGTCATGCTCAGTGGTATTTTAAGGTGTCAGAAACTCAGCTCTGGTGGCAGAACATGGGAGAGTCTGACTGTTGGACACTAGATCCTGGCTTCGTTATATCTAGCAGGGTGTGACTTTTGCAGAATTTTAAAAACCTGTTTGTATCTTAGTTCCTTCATTGTGAAACAGATATGAACGAGCCCAACCTCAGAAGGACTTTATGAGATTTCAATGCATAGTCTACCTCCACTTCAAGCATTATCTAGAACTTGGAGTGTCATGGGCATTCATTTGAGAGGCTTTGTGCTTGTGGCAACAAATCATTACTCATTCTTTGAGTGGCAAAGAATTACTACTAGCAATCTAGAAATTTGCTTGTAGTATTTATATCCCTTTGAGATAATAGTCAGCCACCTGTTAACAGCCTATTTTGTACAAGCCAAGATAATAAGACCGCAATAAAACAAATGTGAGGGGATAATTTGTGAGGCTGGTCCCCAAATTATAAGTGAACTTTAACCCTGCTGAAATTTTCTTATTGGAAAATATCGAAGGACTAAGGTTATAGATGCAAAGATTCTCTCATACTGTAGAGAGATTTTAAACTTTTTCTGAATAGAATTAGAGTACGGTGAGGAATGAGGTATTTAAAATGTAAAGGAGAAGATAGACTTGGTGTCACACTCCTGTAATCCCAGTTTAGACTGAGACGGAGGCCTGGGCTACCTATAAGACACAATCACAAAAAAAAAAAAAAAAAATATATATATATATATATATATATATATATATATATATATAAAGATGCCTGCATATGTACATATATCTCTCTATATAATACATGCATCTAAATGTAAACAAATAGCATGTAGATATCATAATGTATTAAAGTCTTCTAGCCCTAGGGTGATGAGACAATACTGTCCTTCGCGACTCCAGCAGCCATTTGTAGGAGGGCTGTTGAGGATTGAAATCCAACGCCCCAGAGGACCATATAAGACAGAAATCTCAGAAACAAGATGCCTTGTCTGGGTACACTTTATTTTGGTTCCCAGCTGCTGCTAGACATCAATAGCCCTCTCCTATCCATAGTAGGAAAATGAAATGAAAACATTAAACTTCAATGAGATTTTAGAAACTTTTTTTCACATTGAATATTTGTTACCACCCTGGAGATAGCTCATCTATTTTTACACACGTCCATAAGGTTGCTTCTTCATTACATTGTGCCTTTATGAGTTACGTTGTCTTCTTCCCTTTGAAGGCCATAATGAGAATCATGATTACCTGCTTTCATTGTATGACTTACGTGGATTTTCATCTCATAATAGTAGGTGTTTGTAATTCACTGGTCCTTATTTTTTCAGGCATTATCTCACTAATTTGCCCAGGATGACCTTGAACTCATAATCCTCCTGCTTCAGCCTCCTGAGAAACTGGGACTGCACTCCTGCAAATAAGCCCAATAACCTCTTGTTTCTTGATGACTCTTTATTACTGGGTCCGATTAACCTGGCACTGTGGTTTTTGTAAACAGATTAGTTCTGAGTGGTAATTACAAGTAGTTAGACACCCCTAGGAACAGTTTTTCAGGAGGCTGGTGTGCTATTATCACATGCTACTGGTGGGGTCTAAGGGATGAAAAATCCACGGTCAGTATCCTGGTACCTTGGGCTCTCTGAGGCAGAATTGAGGGGTTTCAGCCTGAGACCTGGAGAACAAGCAAAACAGGGCTGTCCCTTTGGTTTCTGAACACTCAGACCTTGCCTGAATAGCTTGATAAGATACGGGGACACAGACAAAAGAGAAGACATGGGAAATGGCTTCAGGGTGACATGTCACAAGGGAACCCATCTCAACAGCTTTGAGATGACATTGGCTGTCAAGATCTGTTCTTTCCAGTTTAAGACTGTTCTGACTGGACTTGCCAGCAAATGATTGTGTTACCTTCACAAGCTTTTGAATACCTGTCATGTGTCTGACATACGTTCTAGGATCACACTGATTAACGAGATGAACACAGCCCTTGCTCTTGTGAATTCTCTGTTCTAGAAGGAGTGGTTTTGAATAGCCAAACAGAATGACTGGCATTCTGGAGCATATGCCTTCTGACAGCCAAACTCCTGTGTGCATCTTACCTCACTTAGTCTACATACCAGGAATACTGGAATTGCATAAGCCATGTCTGGTAACTCCTTGGTACAGTCAAGTTCAGGGAACTGGGGTTAATAGGACAGATAACCTGTCAGACCCTCATCCCAAACATATTGCATCTCAGAAGCTGAGAAATGGTGTCTAGCCTAGGAACAGACACTCAGAACA
This sequence comes from Eospalax fontanierii, assembly GCA_035773235.1. Lineage (NCBI taxonomy): Eukaryota > Metazoa > Chordata > Mammalia > Rodentia > Spalacidae > Eospalax > Eospalax fontanierii. Next base: position 12,484,189 of record CM069546.1, read on the forward strand.
TGCTGAATAAGTGAGGACATGGACAGACAGGAAGACGGGCGAGGGAGGGAGTGAAGGAAGAAGGCAGTCATTAGAACAGCTCAATATTGGATTTAAGTTCACCGTGTAATTATTATTAGATTATTGTTCACAGCTAAACTCACAGTAGCTCACATTCGGCATACTGCCCTATAAAAATGATTAGCAGCTTAAAATACGTATATGAAGATATGAAAAGGTAAACACCAAACTGCAGGGTGCTCACATCATCTAGAAGTGTAATTTCTTTGTCTTCCTTAATATGCATTCATCTCTGATCTTGGCACGGTTCCATCTCCACAGTGCTGGCAGTCATTACATCAGAGGTAATGGTTCATTCTTACATCTGCAGTGAATCATGTTTGTCTGATGGAAGCGAAGGTAACAGAGAGGAAATTATAGTTTGTCTGGAGTGAGATGATTGCTTGTAACCCAAGCAATAAGAGAAAAGTTTCTGTGAGCAATTGAGAATTCTCTCCCTGCCTTCCAAATGCAGAAAGGGATCTGAACCAACTGTTGATGCTCTATTTACACAATTCACATTTGAATTGGGGGTGGGAGAAAGATACTGAAGTACCTTCCACACCTGAGAGACTCACAGTTTCCTTGTCACAGTGTTGATTATGCCTCTGGATCATTCAGTGGGGTGCCAACACCACACTGAGCACATCAAAGTTTTATTCTTGTTTTTATTCATGTGGGTATGAGCAAGGCCATGCATATAATAAGGAGCAATAGAAAGACTGATGGAGAAAACAGCATCAGTGTGGGTTTCTGCAAATGCCTGAATACTACTCTCTCAAGACATCACTTGGATGTCAGTTAAGATTACCTTGTCTTTTAGTGATTCTACACCAAAAGTGATTCGTGCAAAATTCTTCTGACACATTGTGGGGATGTAATGACTTTGTAAAGAACTTCTTGTGATTTCATGATCACTTTGACTTTGTATTTTGTTCCAGCACTGTACTTGGTTTAAAGCCTGTGTTTACATTGGAGCAGGCATTCCCTCCCTCAGGTCACTCCACTTTTATCTGTCAGAAAACTGTCTTATCAGTAATATTTTTATTATTTGAGAATTCCATATATGTACATGATGTATTTTGATCAAATCTTCCCCAAATCCCTCTCCTTCAATTCTTTCCTTATGCCCCCACAAAACATTCCTTTCTAAATTCACATGTTCTTTCTGTTACGACCCTCTGAGTCCATTCAATGCGGTATGTGCGTGTGTATACTACCATTTACTGGAGCATGCATAGACTCACAGGGGCCACACCCCTGAAGTAAATTGACCTTCTCTCTCCCAGCAGCTCTCAGTTGCCAATAGCTCCTCAGACAGGAGTGGGACTTCCACCTCCCCTGTCTATGCTGATTTTGTCTGCCTTGATCTTTTGCTGGGCCTGCACATGCTGTCACACCCACCGTGAGCTTGTGTGTGCAATGGTCCTCTTGTTTCTGGAAAACACTTTATCTGTAGTCATTTTCTCCCTTTGACTCAAAATCATTCTACCCTGAGTCTTGGGGGGAAGGATGTAAGATAGATGTTCCATTTAGGGCTGAGCACTCAGTAGTCTCTTACTCACTGTAAGTTGACCAGTTATGGGTCTCTGTACTGATCACCATCTTCTGAAAGCAAAAACAAAAACAACTCTTACGAGGGTTGAGAGATAGACTAATCTGTGCATATAAAAATAATCATTTAGGGACAGGTTAATATTATAACCATTTATCAGAATAAATAATAGTAAGCAAGTCTTACCCTAGGGCCTATGGCCTACCTAGCCAGAGTTTGTGGCTCAGTTAACAGTACCGGGCATGAGTTCCGTCTTGTGGAGTGGACTTTAATTCCAGTCACAGAGCGACTCATCATTACTCCCATGACGTTCATGCCACTGTTGTTCCAGTGGCCATATATGGCCAGAGCCTTCATAATTATATTATGTGAACCATAACAAGGTTCACAGCTGAGTAAAACTGTTTATGACAGTTCTCTCCAGGTCGCATGCCAAGCACCTTCGAGCACTAGGAAAGCTAGCCAGTAGGGACAAAGCTTCAGCACCAACTTGATTCCGCCATGTCCTAACAAGTATGAGGTTAGCAGCAGGGTCTCAAATCAAGTTCTGGAAGGTAACCAGCGACGATATCAATGGCCTTTAACAGTGATTATTTTTAGAACAAGGCATTGTCTACTGTGTACCAAAAAAATATAACAAATGCACATGTGCCATCTATGAGGAAGGCATGACCTGTTCCACTAGGATGGAGTCTCATCCTACTCGATTTATGTGTTCAGTAGCACATAGGAAGGGGTCTGGAACTCAGCACATTTTTTTCATTGAATTCTAGCCAAAATATCTGCTCACCTATGTCTCTGATGGCAGTGGAAGATTTTACTAAAATTGGTAAGAAGAAGCTAACATTCAACAGTGAATACTTGGTCTAAAATGACCCGGGCTATACTGCCTAGAATGCTGTCTTCCCTAGTTCCTCCACCTTGCCTGTTTCTTGATCTGCATTTCTGACCTCTTCTCCCTGTCTGATTCTTTCCAGTGCATATCAGTCCAGTTGTCTTGGTTCCTCAGGCTCCTGCAGATTCATGCCTTACAGTCCTATCTTTCCCTGAAGCTGCACATTAGAGCAACTTCCCAAATAAAGAGAATTGCATTTCATTAAGAGAAAGTCAGGCACAACTATTCATATTTTCCTTTAAATTTTGCTATGAATATGTATGTTCTGTATAGTTCTTTAGTATGGTGACTTATTTCTCTTCATTCTTTTACTTTTGACTATTTTAATTAACATGGCACAATTGCACATTTGATGAGGTAGAGTATGTCCTGCCAATACACGTATGCAATATGTACTGATCAGATTGGGTAATTCCCATTGAATCTCCTTAGTCCCTTATGAGCTTGTTAGCATTCTGTGGACTGCGAATAGGAAAGACCCATAGGAAAGAGGACTCACAGGAGCCTTGGATATTATCACATTCAATCCCATCATATTATGAATGGGGAAAGCTGGTCTAGAGAGAGAGAATGAATCAGCCCTCATCTCATAGCTAAACAGGACAGTGGCCACAGAAGAGAGAGCCTCCTGACTTCCAACTGGGACTTGCTGGCAGTACTCTGTCTGTTATCCCATTTTATCCATATTTTGCCACCCAGCTGCATGGCACTCCAGTATCATGGCTATTAGACTCCTGTCATTAGAACCCCATAGTCTTTCTCTGTCCCTCTTTACCAGGGACGTGCTGTCTGGGAGCATCTGTTTGCATATTTGCAAAATGTAGATGCTAATACCATTAAGCAAGAAAGTGCAGACTGAAATGCATTCTTTGGGAGTTGGAAGGATTATCGCTGTATACAACACTACAATACTCAAAGAATAAACCCATCCTACAGATGCTTATATTAGGAATGATCATCTTAGGTGCTTTAGCCGTGATGCCACCTCAATGAACAGGCCAGACATTATGTATAAAAGTCTGTGTTACAATAGGCCCTGTGTACAAGGGGATGAGGCAGAGGAAAAGACTGGTGTGCTGGGTCTCAAGAATGTGTAGGCATCCACTAAAAAGAGGGGAAGATGTGGAGAGAAGCAGCAGCTTCTGGACCACTGGAGACATGAAATAACATTCATGATACTAGGCAAGGATGGGATTTGGGACACAGAATATGCCATGATAGAGTGAGATACCGAGATGGGATGTAAAGAGATTGGAATGTCATGCTCTTCAGTACAGGTTTTAACTTCTAGGTGAAGCTGGTAAAAGAAGTTCTACATATTCATAATTAGATTTATTTTCAAATGTCTCACTCTTATCTGTGTTCTTGACTTAGTCTCAATTTGAAGATACTTTATTGGTAACAAGTATCTCAGTCCTAAGCTTTCCATCTTTAGATGGATTATGTCAGATGAGCTTGCTACAGGAAATGCTATCATCAAGTGAAAGTATAACCTCAGGAGGCTTTCCAGTAAGGCAGCTTAGCATAATGATGGAGTTCACTCTACCTATAATAACATGTTCCTGGCCACTGGGATTAATAGAAACCTCTTTAGAGAGTACATTAAAAGGGTCAAAATTTTGCTTCTTAAATACTAAATATGATTTGTTGAAATTTTTCCTAAGGAGCTACAATTAAAAAAAAAAAAACAAGGAAAAAACAATAAAATTCTAGTTTACTTACAACATATTTAGATTTTATGTCATAGTTATCATGGCATAAAATACAGAAGTAGTAAGTTTGTAGATTCCTTCCCTGTGAGAAAGAAAATCTTATGTTTCTGCTTTGGGTATGAAAGAATGTAACAATTTCTTTCTTTAATGTGATGTATTTTTATTTGTAATTGATACATGGTATTAGTGCACATTTATTAGGTACTGCATGGCATTTCAGTGCATATATACGATACACAATGATGAAATCTGAGTAGCTGACATATCTATCACCTCAGACATACATCATTTTTTGTGTGTATTGAAAACATACAAAATCCTCTCTACTAGCAATGTTGAAAAACTCAGTTGACTGCTGTCAACCCCTAGCTGCCCTGCTGTGCTGTAATTGCTCCTCTGTCCAGCTGCAAGTCGAGGACCTAAAGTTCTGTTCTGCTTGCCATGGATGGAGGTAGGTAGCTTGAGCCAAATATATGCTTCTCAGGGCCTCTATAGGCTTATCCTCTGAGAACAGGCTACTCAGCTATTTCTTGGGGTCACTGGAGGGGAAAGGGAGCTTCCTGTTTGCTTTGGTGGGTCAGCCATTCAGGAAAGGCTGTTTAGGACTTGTGAGTATTTATGTGGTTGGGTACGGCTGTGTCCTGCTTCCCTGGGCCTCTGTGGGTTGAGTATTTCAGAATGATCTAAGGTGCATGAACAGGGAGGGCCTCCTGGCTGTTTCCAAGGCTGTAGGAACCCGACCATCTCTTCCTAGTTGTTTCCCAGGCAGGGTCATCCAACTATTTCCTAGGAGCCTCTGCTAGGGAGAAACCACTGAGGTTCGATCACCTCTGTGGGTTCCAAGGTTGTAGGAGGGTGAGGCGGACTTCTTGGTTAGTTGGCAAGGCTAGAATTTCAGAGTTTCTGAGAATAGGTGTGTGGACACTTCACAATATCCTAGGTGGTGTCTTTCAAGATGGTTCTGTGCAGCAAGAGCTCGGGTGGAATTAGTCACAACATTCATGGGACTCTTTATTGGGCAGTGGAACAGTGAGGTGAACTTGTGGCTCCCTACGCTGAGCTCCAGGCTGGTGAGGCCTCCAGTCATCTTTGACATGAGTGGTGACTACAAGGTGAAACATCTGGAGCTCTCTCAAGTGAAATTTTAGAAGCCACCATGAGAACCACATGTTAACATGTGGTTGAGTAGCAAGAATAGAATTCTTTGGAAAAAAAATTGACATTAAAATGGGTTTTATTAAATGCTGACTTTTGCTTTGCCCTCCAAAATTGAACCCTAAATGCAAAATTCTGGTCTGCTCCTGCCCAAAAGGCAGGTTTTGTGTAGCTGATTTTAACACAGCAAGAGAAAGAGGAATGCGGCATGAATAAGGGCCGTTCAAGTACGAGGCAGAAACTGATTGAAAATGTGGGAAGAAAGCAGCACATCCTTCTGGGAGGAGAGACAGAGGACATGATTTCATCAGCAGGGACACAGCTCTCCTGGGCTTTGAAGCATTAGAGATCAAGGACTGAGGGAAATTTTGTTTTATACTTGGAGAGCCCTTAATGATGACTTTCAGCACAACGTCAGAGCAGGGATCTCCAAAGAACTGACACAGAATTCACACACACACACACACACACACACACACAGTGGATTAATGGACATTCAGTGAAGCTGACGCCAGTGATTTCCCTCCCTGCGCATCTTTTTCCCAGCACACACCATCAAGGGAAGTTTAACTGAGAATTCTCGAGACAGCAAAGCATGTGAAGCTACTGACACGTTTTAGGGATGGTGGCAAACTGCCAAAGCCTGTGACGGAATGTAGAAGGGAAATGCCTGATTGCACAAATGTTCCTGTAAGAGGAGGGAGCCCAAGGATTTGAGTGAGGGACAGCCAAGCACAGATCTTAGAACATGTATCTAGTATATAGACATGCTCATTCTTACCAGCAGAATCACACTAGGCTATAAGAAATATGTAACTGTGAGATTTTTCGTTCAGCAAGATTTTTAGTTAATAAATAGACAGAGATCACCTTGAGACTCAGTTGATTCCTCCCCATTATCCTTTGTCTAAATAAAATCCATATTGATTTCAAGCATCCCTGTCTCGGGTCCCCCTCTTGGTCCTGTGTTATGTGGACCCCATATTTCTCCTTTATGGCTTTTGTCTATTTTTATTGCACATTTACTTAGGTCTATTTTATTCATTTTAGCCTCCTTGATTAGCCCAAGGCATAACGCAGTGGGGTTGTTTTGCTCTCTTTATCCCTGTTGTCTAACACAGTGCCACACACATTAGTTCCTTATTTGCTGAATGAACGACAGCAAACAAGTAAGAATAAACTAGACCCAGTTATATAGTGTCCTGTACAAAAGAATGGTCATCCTGTAGATAAAATTATGTTTTGCCAGATTGTAGAACTTTTTGTGCTTGACACAGGTCTAGAAATCTTTACTAGACCAAACACATAAACACACACACACACACACACACGCCACTTCCCTGGTAACTTAAGAAGAACAAGACCAGCGTTTATGAAGAACAATAGCTAAGTGTTAGGATGACCTGAGTTAAATCACTAGTTTTATGACCTTGAGCAAATCTCATAATTTGTTGCATACTTAGTTATCTATAAAGGACAAATCATTAAAGATTCATCTCATCAGGCATCTCTGTAGTTTTGTAGACAGTGTACCAGAAATTAAAGACATCTGGCACAAGAAAATACCTATTCTGATTCATGTAAACTTTAAGGAGTTTAAAATTGATTCAATGAGAATAAACAAAAAACTGGGGCTAAACTGAAAAATGGCAGCTAAACTTCAGTTCATTGTATACACATTGACCTTTTCCTGCACAGAATCCTAAGATCTATAAGCCAGGAACTAGGTGTGTCTTGTCTAGTTCCCATGATACCAAACACAAGGCACAGAGTCCTGCACACAAATAAACATTTTAGTGAATGAATGAAAGAAAAGATGAATGATAATTTCCAAATGAGATTGTATGCATTGCCAGACTTGTTAGAGTACTTTATGGTCCACTCCAGGCTTCAGGCCATTGAGCATTAAAAGAACCCTAGAAAGAGTGATGGCAGTCCAGGCAGGAAGGATGAGGCAAGGAGGAAGAGCGAGCGGGAACACTGTCATAGAAAAACCAGTGCGGCACTGGGGATCCCATGGCCATGTTCATGGCTGCTCCTCATGGGACTCAGGGATCTCTCCTGCCCTCACCCTGTTTTACTCTCTGTTCTCCCCTGATGCACACAAGCCCTGGTCAATTATCTGTAGACTTCCAATTGCTTTCTCATCCCACTTAGTCTTTTCAGTCTTCAGCTTTCTGCCTTCTGTTCCTTACTTTCTGGATGCCAGTTTACATGTCATGTCTTTGAATTAGTCACCTGTGACTCTCCAGACTGATTTCAGTATTTAACACCAGCATAGCAATGAATTGTCTGTGTGTGCATGCTGTGGCTGTGCTGAGGTGTTCTGTTCCTCAGAGCAGGCTGGGGAAAGACAGGGATGGTCCTATCATTCACACTCAACAGCCTCTAGTAGATCATAGTACCTACAGACTGAATGACGTCACTCAAAGATGTCAAGCCTGAAATAATCCTGAGACTATTTCCAGAGAACTGTAAGGTTATTGAGATATGTCTTAGATTCCTTTCATGTTGCTGTGAAAAAAAATACTCGACAAAGCTACTTATGGGAGAACGGGTTTTCTCTGGCTCATGGTTCGAGGTCACCGCCTGTCCACCAGGGAGGGAAAAGCACAGTGGTGGGGGCTTGAAGCAGCTGGTCTCAGCACAATCGGAAAACAGAGAGCAGCGATGCAGCTTTCTTTCTCTGTTTACACAGTCCAGTAGCCCAGCCGGGGATGGTGCCACCCACAGAAGGCTGGTCTTACCACTTCAGTTAGGGCCATCAAGACAGCTTCCCACAGACATGCCCAGAGTCCCTTCTCCCAGGTGATTCTAGATTCTATAAAGTTGACCATTAACACTAAACACCAAAGATGATAAGGACTGAAAACTGGGAAGTTTCAGTTTTCACTTTTATTTGAAGCCACAGAAATCCCCAAAAGTAGAAATGCTGTGGAAGCCACTGAGCTGGTATATCAATGAGAAGAATCCGGCTTTAACAGAGCCATCTACAAAGGGAAAAGAAGAAAGAGTCACACGTCGTGACAAGACGGTGATGCAAAGGAGATGAGGAGGGAGTGAGATACCGTGGAAGAAAGAAGAGTGCTTATCGGAGCAGCAAGTATCATCTAACCATGGAGCTTTCAAAAGCCATCAAGGCAGGGGACAGGTGCCACCAGGAAATGCTTGGTGGCATGAAGTCAGCTGCTGAGGATTCCAAAGGAAAAGAGTGCTAGAAGAAGAATTCAAATGGGCTGCTCAGTCAAGAGTGACTGCTGTCAAAGCAAATTAGACTCATGCTTGGGTTAAGACAATAAAAACGTGAAGAAAAAACAGCGAAGGAAGGTCTGTGGCATTGTCTTGTTTTGTTTCTAAATGCTTTTTGTTCCTTTTCTGCAGGGAAACAGATGGGCATGTTGCTTTGTTGAATGCTTTAGCAGATGCCCCGGTATCTGTGGAGTCCTAGAGCAGAGGTGCTGGAGGGGTGTGGGAGGGGCTATCAGAGCACTGGTGAGCCTCTTTCTGCCTTGTTTGCAGTTCCTGGGCTTTGGGATATTTCAGTATCCACAGAGCCTCCAGCTTGCTTATCTGCCGCCTTGGAAGCCTTCCTGAGTTTTCTTCATGCATGTCTGCCTTGTCAAGAAGTTTATGGTGCAGTTGGGAAGGCAACACACAGAGCACCATTTACGTTAGTGTCTTGGCAGGAGCCAGCATCCACAGTAGCTGCTTAACAAACGTTTACCGAAGTGAAGTCAATCTAGGCCGATGTTCTTTTCTACCACAAGGTTTGATTTACACACTTTTTCTTCTAAGTGAGTGAAAAAGCACTTTAGGAAGGAGTTTTCTCTTCTGTAAATGGCTAAGAGTGGTACCCACTGCACACTGGGCTCTTTTCAAGATGCCTTATAGGCATTGCATCTTAATAGTGACAGTCTTCACTCTCATTGATAAAGAAACGAATAACTGAAGACATTGAGAGATGTCTTAGCTCAAGGCCATATTGCTAACAAATGGTCTGTTGCCATTGGAATTCAGATTAGTCTAAATCCAGAGCCCCCAGCTGTCCCCTTTCCCACAGCCATGGTGTCTCCGAGCACCTAGAGAATGGCAGGACTGTGGTGATCCAGAAAGATGCTGTTCTGCCATTTCCTCCTTTTCGTTCTCGCCCTGATAGAAGCCAAGGTTGTTAGTGTGATTAGCACAGACACTGCCTCATTTGGCAACACGGCCTTCCTTGATGGATCGTCTCCCTAGGCAGGCTACTATCTTGCATACCATGGATCCTCAGCTGTCTTCATCCTTGAACAGGATCCCTGCTGAACACAGAGCAGTAATAGTACTTGGTACAAAGCCTAGTCAGTGGCTGACAGACTTGCGAATGTCCAGGGGACAAAGCTGTGGCTGGTTATTAAATTTGCTTTAGATCTATCAAATGATTCAAGCGAGGTGCTCTGAGATAACCAATTTGAAGAACTCTCTAGAGTAATTGGTGGCAACTCTGCTGAAATCCTTTCCTTTCAGGAATTCTCAAGGTAAAAACCAAAACCACAAGGAAATTTGATCTTGAGGACTTCACAAAACCATTCCTTCACACCGACCAGTGATTTGCCTGTCGCCTGCTGCTGTCAGGGCTCCGTAACCATGCCTGTGATTTATTAACATGTCTGATTCCCTCTGGAGAGGGAGACCCATTTTTCAAAGCTATCTCATGCTCCAAGTGGTTCTTTTCAGAGTGATCGTCCCTCCTAGGCACCTCTCCAGCAATCAGTAGCTCCAGCTACGCCTCACCAGACAATGCAGCCATCTCCTGAGAACCCGGCACATGGAATAATGATACATTGAGAGAAACTCACCACTGTGTCAAAGGTAGAGGATGGATGATGTGAAACAGCAAGAAAACTGGGAGCTGAGAACATACGGGAGCAAATCCCAAGCTACCTAGTCACGTGATAGTAGCACTCCACAGGACTCTGTCATCCTAATGCAGAAAGAGGACTTAGCATCTGAGGACCTCCGGGGTGGAGTCTCAGAGACTGAGAAGAGTTCTGAGACTGGGATTCAGACCACCTGCAAATCAGAATTAAAAACACATTTGTTGTGGTTTGAATATGAGAGGTCTTCCACTGGCTCATGTGTCTGAACACTTGCTTTCTACCTGGTGGTGCTGTTTTGGAAGTTTGTATGGTATTTAGTTGGAGACCAGTGGAGGAAGTGGATTACTGGGGGCAAGTCTTGAGGTTTTAGGGCTCAGCTCCACTTCCTGTTCCTACTCTACTGCTCACCTGAGGGTGCAGTGAGACCTGCTGCCAGGCCTTCCCCATCACGGTGGACTGCACCTTCAAGATCTCTACCATTAAAGTGCTTCTTGTTCAATCTTTGGTCACAGTGATGAGAAAAACCACAAGAACAGCATTAGAGTACTTCCTAATTCCTTTCTTCCTAATTTCCCATCTTTTCATTCCATCTTATTTTCTTATCCCATTTAAAAACCATTTAGTAAGGCCTATGAAACAGAACAGAGAGCAAAGGGGAAGCAAGCTATTTATTGAAGAAAGAAAATTCAACTTGTGCTGGCATTATGTCACTGAATTGAATAGCTACCTGAAACTCTTTCCACAACTTTGAATAGGCCCCAAATGTCACTGTTATCAAAGCTGCACAGTGAAGACAGCAGATAATATGCCTGTTAAGATAGGCAGGCTTAGCTCAGAAAATGTATCACACTTACCTTCTCCAACCCTCCCCGCCTTTGGCATCAGCCGGTATCGTAAATCACTGCTTACTGACAAGTAACTGATAGGAACCCACGGCTGGTGGCTGCACAAGAGAAACATGCCATTCACTTAGTGTTGTGGGCCGTCATCCTTGCTCACCCCAAGCTGATCTCTGTGTTGCTGGCTGGGAGAAGGAGGAGGTGGAGGGGGCAGGGAGAGGGAGCCATTGTGCAATATAGTCCTGATATCCAAGTGTGCACCTCAGCTGCACCAGTGAGCAGAAGACAGACATCAAACCACCAAAAACCTGAAGGAGTCTGCTGACCTGTGCCAGCCCTTGATTGTGTCCTCGACAGATACAATCATCAGTATCACCCCTCAGAACAGGAAGTAGTACTGAACACTTCAACCAAATAGCACTTTGATGATTATTGTGAAACATCAGCTATTTTTTCCACATTTTTTATGAATTTTTGTGCATTTTCTATAGAACATCTTAATCATCTTTATACCCCCTTCTCCATTGGCATCCATCTGTAGTCCCGCCACATCACATCAGCTATTTTTAACACAGTGGCTGATGCCTGTAGATATATGGTATTTAAATATTTGTGTGATGAAAGCGATAAAATGGATTTTTATTTAATTGGTGTATTGATGAGGATGTCCATAGCTCTCATTCTTTACTATGGACTTGCACAGATATAGTTCATTTAATCTGCCTGGCACCTATTCCTCATATCTTATTTCTTAAGGTTCTTTGGTAACAAGTCACAGAAATTCTGGTTTAAATATCTAAAAGTGGGGTTTTTTAGAAGAATCTCAAAAAAATCTCTCAGAATCATAACAGAATGAGTGTCAGATAAGAAGGGAATTATCTGGCTTCAGCAGGTAGCAGGTAGGGGAATGGAGAGTCTGGACAGGACCGCTTGTTTCCTGCTCCTTGTCCTGCTCAAGTCTTCTCCCAGGTGGGGACCAGTATTCTGTCCTAGCTGTGTTCCAAGCTTGGGTCCAGATCATAGCTCTCCTAGACTATAGACAGTGAGGGCAGAATGCCCAAAGGAAAACTTGCCGAAGGGGAAGTGGATACTGGGCAGCCAGAACACCATGAGTTCCACTCATGTTCTGTAGGCTTGAAGTTCAGATGTCTTTAAAGTTTCTCCCATGGTGCTGTTGAATACAACCCCAGCCCAGGCATTTTCACTCCCCAATACCACGTTCTTCCTGATTCCACAGTCATACAATATATCCAATTAGACAGCAAAACATCCTTATGAGAAGTGCTTTCCCAGAGAGCACAATCTCTAACTGAATCCTTACTAATAGATAATTTCATTTCTATAATTAATAGATGCTTATAACAAAAATGAAAGAAAAAGACATGGGCCGTGGTAAAAAAAAAAATGTGAGCAGTTCATGGTCCCACCCCAGTGATCATGTTTTTAATCTAGTCCATACAACCTGGTTATGTAGAACACTGATTTTAGTAGACTCTGGGCAAAAGATATCCAACTCTATTTGTGTCTTTTCTCTGAAACTAAAATTTGGAGATTCTTACTTGTGCCATAAGGATTTGTTGAAGAAAAATTTCTCCTTGATGGAACTCTTCCTTCTTTGGCACAAAGTGACAATATTTATCAGTGTCTTCTGATGAGGGCACTAAGAAATTACCCCCAAATCACCCCCAAATCAAACTTCTAGACACTATTCCAAAGGAAGCAACAGAAAGGGCAGCAATGTGTCTAGAAGGGACGGACGTGGGCAACAGGAGTTGTATTCAGGAATCTCAGAAGCAGGTGCTTGGGGAGGCAGAGCTCCAGGGAAACTGTTGTTTGACGATGCTAAAACTTGGGTCTCTACGAGGAATGAAGCATGAAGATTTACCCCTAAGTGACTGAGACAAGAACAAGACTGAAATTTCTCATGAAGTCAGCAAGCATGAGACAGCACCATCCAGGCCAAGGGTTTGGAATTTTCTCCTCCTTTAGCAGATGCCGAAGGAAATCACAAAGTCTGCATAAGAAGTGATGCTCTGTGTCCATTTGTGGAAATTGTCGTGAGGAGAGCAGCAGAGGAAGGAATGATGGGGATAAAATTATGCAAAATCTAGACAATAATTCAAATCTGTTCTGTAGCCTGAGCACTGGAAACCATCCTTGCTGAAAGCCTGTGTTTGTCTGATGTCCAGAACGTCCTTACAGAGGCTCCAGATTTGTCTGTTCTTTACAACAGCCTATAAGGGCATACTAGGTGTGGGATTTAGCTCATGTTTTATAGTACCTGTGATATTATAATATTAAAACATTACCCAAATATCATCTCTCTCATTGAATGAACCAGTGCTTATCATTTTCAGACATAATTTTAATGTTTAAAATATAAGAAATTTTATACTTGAACACATTTAAACGTTACTCTTTTGCAGGCCCTATTTAAATGATCTAGAAATACTAACCCATTGTGTCCATACTTAAGAGGCAGATACCAGGGAGCAGGGTGACTAGGTAACTTGCCTGTAACCACAGAGCTAATAAAAGGTAGAGCTGACGTTCAAGCCCAAGCAGGCTGGTTGCATCTCCACTCTCAAGGTTTCAGGATTTTATAAACTGTGATTGGGACAAAACACTTAACATCAAAAGAGCAGTGGGACTCCAAGCATATTAGGCCTGCAGGTGGAATCTTGGGAAAAAGAGATCAATTCTTCTTCTTCGGTGGTTTCAGAGAACCACTAAGGCCAAGGTAGCATGTGGCAGGGGAGTCCCTGCAAGGCCAAGAGATCCTGAGAGCCCATTGGGTGAAGCTGTGAAGGTCAAGTCTAGTTGGCAATGGGGACCCCACGATGTTGGAGATACCAGGGCCATAAGACATCTGCCAGGGAAAGCTGCAAACAGGGAGTGGTACCAGCCCACAAGAGAAATAGATGCTTTGGACAGCAAAGCTGAAGGGGAGGTGTCATCTAAGTCCTTCAGAACTAACGTTCAGCATAGCAGACAGGGAGCTACAGGATTTGGTGATTGCCCTGCTGAGTTTTGGTCTGTGGTTCAGCATTTCCTCACTCTGCCCCCCATTGCTCCCTTTTGGAATAAGAATGTCTATTCAGTTCCATTGTCTCTTGAAAGTATGTGATTTGGGTTTTTATTTTACAGTAGCTTACAGTTGAAAAGGTACCTTTAAGTCTCAGAAGAGACTTTGGACATTGGACTTTGGAATGGTTATGTTACTGTTGAGGACTGTGAAAACTTTTGAAGTTGGACTACCTGCACTTTACATTGTGATTTGGTCATGAACCTTTAGATGCCAGGTGTACAATGCAGTGTTTTTGATAAGAATGTCCCCAGAGGCTACAAGTATTGGACACTTGGTCCCCAGTTGGTGATGCCAGTTGGGGAGGGTCATGAAACCTTTAGGAGGTGTGGCCATGCTGTAGGCATAAGGCAAATAAACTCTTCCTTCTGTAAGCTACTTTGGTCATGATGTTTCATTACAGCCTCAGATAAGTAACTAATACAGTGTATGCTGCTGCAAATAGCTCTAGGATATTATAGTCTTTGAAAATCAGCAGAAGACCCAGACCTCCACTGAGATGGACTAGACTAAGAACCACAGTATTCATTAAGTGCATGTAGCTGTTTAATACCTTAATTTAATTTTTGTCATTTAGAAATGTAAAATATATTTTTAACTTGTGTCCTAAAACTGCAAAAACAATTGTCAGGTCAAATTTAACCAAAGGGCCACGGTTTGTCTGTTCTTGCACCGAAGCATTATGGATCTTAGCCCCAGAATTAGCACATCCTTGAGCCTCTCTTTGTGTTACTTTCACTCAGCTAGAATGAAATTTAAAATGAATGTCCATTAGCACTGATTTCTTTTGTTCTCCATCAGTGAAATAAATAAAGCACAGCAGATAAAAATATATGTGATAAGTGCATGAGCTATGTTAGATTAGCAAGGGGAGACTGTTGATATATAGCAATGAAAAGGAAAGTTTGGGCTGGTAATATAGCTCTGTAGTAGAGTGCGTACTTAGCATGTGAGACACCCTAGGTTCAGTTCCCAGCACCACAGAATTAAAAGAAAATCAGGGAGAGAGAGAAAAAGAGTGAGAGGAAATTTGATGTGGGAGCTGATGGTAATACATGAGAATTCTACCCTGTGATCAAATTACTAGACTTATTGCCATATAAAAATGAATCTAGACGTCCATACTAAAAGATTACTATAGTCAGCTCAATTTTCTGAAAAGTCCACATTAAAAATAATAACTATTAATCTTCCCAAGACTCTCCAAGAGCCTAAAAGAAAATGTAGTTTGTTTATAAGATATTTGTGCTAATGAGTTTTCTTCTTATCTAGGAATTCTCATTAATTGATAGTAGCTGCCTGGATCTCTGCGATGCAGAGGGTCATGACTGACTATTAATGTCTGCCATGAGTGCTAGTGTAAGACATGGCACAGCTGCTAGGTATTAGCCTGTATTAGCATCATGAGGCAGTAGGGTAGATAGAAACTTAGATGTTCAGCTGATTAGATTACGTTTCCTGTGGTCAGTTTTAAAATGTTATTATGAAAACTGTCCAATACACTTAAAAAAATGATACAACAAGCCCTTGGATACCTACTTCTCAGGTCCTAGCTGATTCTTCTCAGGGTTTTTTATTCCTGTGAAACTTCCAGGCAAATCACAGACATGGCATTCACAAACTATGTTGGACTACTTGCGAATGCTTCCTAACATGCCTCTATACTACATGTTTTAAAATCTTTAAGTATGTCCAATGTGAACTATTAAGGGAAAACTGAAGGTAGTTGTTTTAGAGCAGAACCAAACTTTTAAGTCAAATGACTCAAGAGGTGAAATGAGAGAACTTCTAGGGCTCAGGAGTTCAAAATCAGGCTAAGCTAGCATACCACAGAAGACAAACTTCAGTCAGCTACATTCTAACCTAGTAAACTTATAGCACTCAGATGTGCTTGTTGGTAGTCAGAATTTGTAATGTGTGCACGTCTATTTGGGATCTGACTAAAGTTACTATGTCTGACTCTGTGTTCAGTCTGAGTCACCTCCTTTCCTCCTATCTAGAGATGAGAAAGACTGCAGCATGGTGGTGTTAAATAAGCATCTGTGGTCTTTCAGCCAGAAAGGGTGATAAATTATAGAGGAACTTGCTTACTTAATGTCCAAATGAAATGTAGCTTCTAAGAAGCCCAAGCTTCCTCCGCCCCAGTCTACCACACACTACATAACACACTGTATTTTCCATTGGTAGATTTTATTTTTCTTCTCAAGTTGTCATTGAAAATTAAGTCCAGCAGTACTTGGTATGTCTAAACAAAAAATCATGATGTGAGAATGGAGAACAAATAAGCCAGATCTAATATTAATGACCAGGAAACACAAGTGGTAAGAAATGCCATTACAAAGCATGCATGGTACCATCCACATACCTACAATTCAGCTCTTGCAAGTCAGAGGATAGAGCATCTTAAATTCATCTTCAAAACCAGCCCAAGCTAGATATTAAAATTTGTCTTTATTAGTTATTTTCCTTGTTACTCTGAAATGCCTAAGGAAGGAGGAGTTTATTATACCTCATAGTTCATGAGGGAAGGCAGGAGCCCAAGCCTGCTTGATGGTCACATTGTATCTGCAGTCAGGAAGCAAAGAGGTGAAGGGCAATGTCTATGTTCAGCCTGGGACCCCAGCCCACGGAATGGTGCCACTCTCATTTAGGGTGTGTCTTCCTACCTCATTTAAACTTCTCTAGAAAAGCTACCACAAAGTCCAGACGCTGGTCTCTTAGGTGAGTTTAAATCTGATCAAGTTGCCCGTTATGATTAACCATCACAAATATAGCCTTTATCAACTTAACACTCAATACATCTCTTTAAAATCATAACATTACACCCCATTCCCTAAATTCTGAATGCTCGCCCCCTAATGCAAAATGCACGTAGACCATCTCTAAAAGTGTTAACAATTCCCAAACCATCCAAAAGTTTTAAGTACACAATCAATCTTTTGAGACTAAGTAATCTCTTAGTTGTGTTCTTCCATGAAATAAAGAAAAAGTTACCTATTTCCAAACAGCAATGGCACAGAGTAAACATTCACTATTGAAAAGGGAGGCAAGTGGACATAGCAAAGAAAGATGAGGCTGAGTAACACCAGAACCCAGCGTGGTGAACACCAAATCCTCAAGCTCCAGTTGTAGCAGCTGCCATATGCGGGGGCATCATCTGGGCTCCGGTAGGTTTGGGCAGCCCATCCCTATGACTGTGCTGCCTGTAGAACACATAGCCTTTCTCTGGAGCAGCTCCACTCTGTGCCTGAGACTTTCCTCAGCAGATGTCCCACCATCCTAGCATCTCCAGCATCTTGGGGTCTTTGTTATAACAGAGGCTTCACCTTCACAACTTCATACAATGGCTGTCAGGGCTGCCTTTACACAGAATCTAACCTTGCCACATACTATCTGGCCCGAGTGTCTTTTCAGAGTCTTCCGTGACTATACACTCTTGTATTTTATATGTCTATAAAACTGGAACCACATGGATGACACTGCTGCTAGCTCAAGATATGTAGACATTGCCTCTTCTATCACATCTTTAGTAGCCTCTGTGTGCCTTGGAGTCTAAGTGAGAAAAACGTCTCGGGGTGGATGTTTTTCTGCAGGGAACCCTTTCAGTGGCATATTCAGCCCAGGTTCTCTTTTTATAAATGACTTTATATTTGCACAAGACAAAGCCTTTGGGGGTTGGGGTGTTGCCCTGGAGGCACCTTTCTTATTGTCCTAATTCAGAGCACAGAATTTTTACTTCAATGCCTTTAACAATCACAACTGCTTTCTCTGCACACACCTTGCAGACACCTTTAAGCTCACTCACACCCTTCCAAAGCAAACAATACTTTTACGATCTTTCTCTTTCTTTGATTCTCTCTCTCACTGTGGACTTGCAGACAAGCAAGTTCATCACACCCTGAACACTTCTCTGGCATGGAAGTTTCTCCACCAAACAAATTAGTTTAATTTTCAGCTTCATTCAAATTCTCAGGACAGGAGCAGAATGAAGCCAGATTCTTTGCCAGAATATAACATAAATCACCTCTATCAGAGCTCCCACTAGTGCATCTTTTCTCTTTTGTTTAATCTGGGACCACAGTTCTTGACCAAAATATTATAAAAATGGCACCTATTCCAATTCCTGATAAGAGTTGTTCCCTTTGAAACTTTTCGATCTGGGCCTCTCCTATCCTTACTTTTCTCATTGTTCTTGTCTTCCAAACTCTAGAAGGGTCTGTTGAGATCTGATGACAATATTCTAGGGCTTTTCTAGTCTCCAGCTCCAAACTCTTCCACATTTCTCCTACAGACCAGTTTCAAGAGCTAAGAGCTACATGGTCAGGTTTATCACAGCAACAGCCCCACTCCCATACCAATTTCTGTGATAAAATACTTAACAAAGGCACTTTAAGACAGAAAGGGTTAATTTGTCTCATAGCTTGAGGGCATGTCGCATCCACAGGAAGTGGAGAGAGATGAGTGCTGGGCTCAGCTCATTTTCTCCTTTTATTCAGTCACGGCTGCCTGTCCATGGAATGGCACAGCCCACTTTCAGAATGAGCCTTCTCCATTAACCCTCTCTGGAAATGCTTTCACAGATTTGCCTACTAGGTGATACTGAGTCCTGCCAGTTTGACAGTTAATATTGACCGTGATAGTGTCAGAAAAGACAAAAGAAAGAAAAGAGAGAAGACGGGAGAGGAGAGGAGAAGGGGATAGGAATCAAGGGGAGGGGACTAAGAAGAGACAAGCGCCATGCTTCCTTCCTCAGTGACCTGACCGCTAAGCCCTCTTTGTGGTTGCTCACGGTAGTGGTTTAAGTTTGCACCTTGAGAAACGGTGGGAATATACACAGGAAAAAGAAAATATGCTGAACTTCAGGACTATTGCGGGCAGTTACACATCTCTTGAGGAATAATCAGGGTTGGGAACATCAGTCCACCTGCTTAACACCATGCAGTAACAGGGCAGAAGTGACTCATCTCACATTTTTCTCTGTTCTTCTTTCCTCCTTAGTAAGACAGAAGGGGAGACTCTAAGAACGTGAAACTGACAGACTAGATATTTCATTTAGCAAATGGATTGTGGTTTGTTTCTATTTCTAGTGTTAAGTAACAGGTTTTTTTAATGGGAGATTTTATTTTGTAGTTTTTTATTTATTTTTTTAAATCCCCATTCTAACCTGGGGCTGTTATCTTCTGAAAGGGCAAATAGTCTGTCATTCACCCAACCTCCACTCCCCCTCCCATCTCCAAGACTCCCTAATGTCTTCCTGACCTTGACGCTGAGGGCCATTTTCCATGTCTGATTGTACCTGCAATGACTTCTGATGCATTTTCCTTCATAGTCGCTCCCTAGTCCCTGGAGACATTTGCAATTGCACCTGGACTTTCTGAACTCTAAGGTCTTAGAAGTGCTGTGATTGCCTGGTAAAATATTACATCCCAAATAGCTAAGGTTGCAATATGTCGTCTAATTAAAGTTTTCCAGCTGTGGGATCTCGGGAGTCTAAACTGTGGGGCTCACCTCTTCACTCGGGTTACTGTAATTTTCCAAAGAAATGCTGACTCAGGATCCAGGAGTGGAGGTGAGCATGTTGGAGGCCTATGTTCTGTTTAATTATAGGGCCCGTCTTTGCTTTGGGTTGAGGTTCAGCCATCCACTGGGGGCTTTTTAAAACTTCTTGGCCATTCACATTCAACTCTGGACTATAGTCAACTTGATTACTCTGGCTATTTGTTGTATTGTCTTCTCTCAGAATAGTCCTTTACACTTCTCAAAATCGTCCCCTAAATATAATTATTTTTCACTCTGACCTTGTGAGAGAGAAAGGGCAAAAAAATCATACCCACCTGACAGAATTGAGGAGAAACTCAACACAGATTTTTTCAGGCTTCAGCCTTTTCCCTTAAAACCAGGCCATGGTATTTTATTTTCAAAGCTCTTTCCTAAGTACAAAAATAAAAACATGTTTATTTAATTAAAACATCATTCTCCAAGGCCTAAAGACTTGCACACTGCGTTATTCTCCCTCCCCACTGAGACATAATTGAAGACTGATATGATACGTTTTATTAATTAGGCCCGTCTGGTTTTCCCACAGAGAAGAAAGAAGTGTGTCATCTTTTGTGCCAGCTGATTTAAATAAAAATCCACTTGGATTCGGCCTTTTCATGCTGTTGTTACACCAAAATGAACAGGAAGTGAGATGTGAAATATTTACCTTCAGCTCATGCTCTGAGAGGAAATGTGAATCCACATAGCAAATGTATTGGCTTGCAAAGTACTAAGGGAATGTTCTGCAGGATTTATGTATGTTTTTCTTGAGTGATTGGAAACCAACTGAAACAAGAGAAGTGAAAGCATTTGAAAAAAAGAAAAACTTCAAGAGGGAACAGGGTCCTTTCCTTGACTTTGGAGGACGGCAGGAGAGGTGTCAGTTTTATGTGGAATCTTGGTTCAGCCACAGTTTGGTCAAACGTCACACAAATATCTCTGTGTAGATATCATTTGAATGAAACTCATGCTTAGCAGAGTTCACTTTGAATCAAGCAGCCTAGCCCCCGTCATGTGTCAGGACTTGGCCAATCAGACTGGCCAGCAGACTGCTTTTCATTTGAATGGCAACTCATCTCCAGTCTGCCCTATCCTGCAGAATTTAAACTGCAATTCACCACAACTGTACAAACCAATTCCTCAAAATCTCTCTCTCCCTCTCTCTCTCTCTCTCTCTCCCCCCTTCCTCTCTCTCTCAATGATAATTAATACTCTATAGCAGAAATCAACAAATATTTTCTTAAAGTATTGAAAGAGAGCAACTATTTTGACCTTTGAGTGTCATATCACCTTTGTTAAAATTATCCTCCCCTGTTTATATTGGCAACAGACAGCGACAGACCATGGTTATAACAGGCACGGCTGTTATGCATTAAATGTTATGCATAAAAATAAGTGAGCTGCAGATGTGCCCCACAGGCCAATTCTAAGTATTATCTAACATAATCACTGAAATGGTTATTGGCTGGTATATAAAATACTGAGGATTTACCATTTACCAAAGTATTTTATGGTATATGATATTTATATATATGAAACATAAGGACATAAAAGATATATGATGCTTATTTTTCTGTAAATTTGATATCTCCTTCTCATACTCCACTAGAGCTTAAACTACTCATTGGAGTACCCACTGTAATAAACCCTATATTCATCCTTACAAAAGTAGCTAGGGTCCTTGATATCTTCTCTGCAGATAGATATTCAGTCAGGTCACAACTCTCTTCTCACAACTCCTCTCTCGTCTTCACCGTTCACCACCAAGGTGCTGCTAACTCTTTCCTGTAAGGCCCTCCATGTTTAAAACTAACTTGTATTCTCTGCGTGGTCATTCTGTTCTTATATCACTTGATCAGAGAGACGACTCCTTAAAACAGTTCTGTGGCCTTTATAGCCCAGTCTCCATATAGCCAGACTTATCTGGAACCTGGTCCATCCTTGACTCTTCCTGTCACTTAAGAAATAATTTGAAAACCATCAACTCTATCTTGTTTTAGCTCATGAAATATAATCCAAGAAGTTACCCCAATTTCTCAACCCAGTGTAGTGTTCTTTTTTATAATCCAGGAGTAAGTTTTGATCACATTTTGAATATTCTCCCTTCTATCAGCCAGGGTTTTCAAACTCAAAATGCAAAAAGCTGCCTGCTTTCTGGGATTTGGGATGGGGGACAGAGGAAAGAGGACGATCTCTTTCTGGAAACAGTGGACAAAGCATGACTGGTTTTCTTGGAAGGAATGTTCAAAATCAGCCTGAGAATACCAAATATTTGAATTGCAAATATTTGATAAATACTTTTCTGTCACACTCAATCCTCCCTAACTCCCAGCATAAGGTAAATACCAGTGTTGGGGACAAAGGAACCATGTGCTCCATCATTAAACCCAGAACTCAAATGAAGGTCATCTAGACTCCAAGACATACTTTGTGCTGCTGAAACAGATCACAGTGATGAACACTAATTTTTCAGTTAATGTCAGAGGAAAATAAGGAAGGCCAGGCAGTGTCTTGATGAGAAACAAGTAGAGATAAAACAAGTTTAAAGAAAGCAGAGATTACTGTGGGTTGGGATAAGATTTTACTGGGTTATAGTTTCAGCTCCATTGTCTGAGGCTAACATGACTGAGCAGATGAGGAAATGCAGGTTATAAGGAACAGTTCCATGTCTTCCTGTTTTGGAGGATGCTGATGGGCTATGGCTATCAAGCACCTGTCATTTTCCTGACATAAAGCCACTCATTTCAGGCATCATTAGCACATACCATAGCAATACCAATCACTTGTAAGCTTCTTCCAGCCTATCTGGGTGACTTCCAGAACACCCCTAGACAATTCTGACTTATTTCCCACCTGATTTGGGTGATTTGCAGAATGTTAGGGTGTGTTTCATCTTAAGGTTCTATGGAAATGTCTATGTGGGGCCTGGAGAGTAGAAGTTGTTCTGTTTTCATTAGACCACACACGTATTCCTTCCCAGATATCAAGAAAGAAGTGGGATTTCTCATTGAGACTTTCTTGTTCCTCTGGTAATAGCTGAAGCTAATGCATAGATTATTTTATTCTGGTAATCCTTCCTAAGTCTTACACATTATTTCACTTTGCTTATCCTGATCTTTTTAGTCCAGTACCCTAAAACTGTGAGCTATAGGCATTGTCAAAATTTTGAATATGTTCCTCTTCCATTTCTTCTCTTATTATTTGTGGCAATTTGAGGTTAGGTAAACTGTTTTTATGTAAATATCCATGCTTGAAAAGTCCAAAATCTTTCCATATTATGTAGTAGTCTGTGTTTGGGGGTCTTATTAAACACAAAACAAAGACTTTGGGGGATAAAAATTGTTGGGTCCCTCGACAGCACTCCAGACGTACCAGTTGCAAGCAGTTTTATTCAGTCCTTCTTCCAGGATAGCAAGTCTTCCCCCAGACAGCAACTCCAACTAACAGACAGCCACCTGAACTCTCCAACAGTAACTCGAATCTCCCCTTCCTGGGCTTCTTCTCCTTTTATATCCCCTAGCTTAGCCAATCACCTAAAAGGTCAAGTCGTCCACGGAGAGCCTCCAATCATGGTAAACATCACACGCAGGTCACAAGGCCTGCATGCTTTTAGCAACCAGTCATACTTCCTTCCTGTAACCTTGGCAACCTCCCGGCTCTAGGAGGAAGCAGCAGCAGAGATGCCATCTTTATTTCTCCCCACAAAAAATCTCTTTCAATTGACTATCTCTGCATCAAAGAGCCTACTTTCAAGCTAAAACTAACCCCTTGTTTTAGGATCTCTGAAAATCTTTTTCCTCCATACACAGAGAGCGCAATACAGGCACAGACTGCACTCTGCAGCAGGTACAGAAAGCCACCCCAGATTCCAGAAGTATGGGTGGGCTTCTGCTCTCTGTTGTCTGTAGTTGTGTAGTTATTAGCCAGTAATAGATACTTAATGCTTTTTCACCCCTGACTACCACATTTAGGTTTAAAAAGCCACTGCCTATTGCTCTTGAGGGTGAAAGCTGACAGGCATGGAATGTTTGTTTGAGGTGATGAAAGTGTTCTAGAAGTCATTAGCTTTAAATAGGTGTATTATACAGTAATTATTAGATCTCATTAAGTTCTTGAAGGAAAAATTTAAGAAAAGATGGTTCAGCCCTCTAGAATCCTTAACGGTACATCTGAGAAAGTAGATTAAATCCTCTACCTCATTTTCTTGTTCATGTACTTACTTCCTATACTAAACCTTCCCTGTTTCACTCAGTGTGATTCTCTTGCATCCAAAATTGGGCTAGAAAACCCTGTCTTCTCTTTTGGGAAATTATCTTGATATTAACCTTTTCCTTGAATTTTCCTAAATCAGCCAAATGTGAACGAGGAACCCCTGCCAAGTGTTTATATGCTACCTTGAAGTGTCTTACTATGGCCTGCATCACGCTCTATCTTAATTGACTCATCATTGGACTGTGGGATTAATGTGAACTAATAACCACATGGATCATGACCCAAAGTACTGATCCATTTCTGGGACAATATACTAGGATGGATAGTTGGGTATACAGATGGATGGATGGATGGATGGGTATAGAGATGGATGGATGGTTGGATGGATGGATGGGTATAGAGATAGATGGACGGTTGGATGGATGGATGGATGGATGGATGGATGGATGGATGGGTATACAGATGGAAGGATGGAGGGGTGGATGGATGGATGGATGGATGGATGGATGGATAAATGGGTATACAGATAGATGGATGGATGGATGGATAAATGGGTATAGAGATGGCTGGCTGGCTGGCTGGCTGGATGGATGGATAGATGGATGAATGGATAGATGGATGGATGGATAGATGGGTATAGAGATGGATGGATTGCTGATGGATAGATGGGTATAGAGATGGATGGATGGATGGATGGATGGGTATAGAGATGGCTGGATAGATGGCCGGATGGATGGATGGATGGATGGATGGATGGATGGATGGATGGATAGTTAGATGGGTATAAAGATGGCTGGATGGATGGATGGATGGATGGATGAGTAGGTTGGTAGGCAGATAGGTAGATGAGTGTTTAGGTAGATGAGTGGTTGGATGAAGGGATAGGTGGGTGGACAGAGAGAAGGATAGATAGATGATAGATAGATCTACCCTCTAATATACAGCTTTAGGTTTAATTTCCATCAGATAAAAACTGATATAATGGGACTATGAAGAGGGTTCAGAGGGTACAATGTTTACCACACAAGCATGAACACCAGATATTGGGTCCCCAGCACCTACATAATCTCTAAGAAAACATGGTGGCCCACCTACATTCCCAATCTACAGGACATAAAGATGGGATCCCTAGAGAAAGTGGCTTTCTATAGTAGTGAGATTATTGATCTCTGGGTTCAGTGCCTCAAAATATAAGGTAGAGAGCAATTGAGGAAGACACAACCTCTGCTCCCCACCCACTGATATGCACATACTCTCACATGGACAGATTCCCATGCATTCAAACATACAATGCACACCACACATATGCATACAAAAACTCCTGACAAAATAACAAAGTTTCCCCTCTCTGAAATCTGGAAAGAGATGTTGTAACTCAGATTGGCCACTTTCTCATTTGGGATCTGTTATTTTGGTGGCAGTGACTTTCTCCTGGCCCAGAGGCTCATCTACATTTGCTATCCTAACTGACCCAGCTCCGCTGTCCTGCTGTTTTCCTAGCTTGTTTAGAAATTAGAGAGCATCTTTCAGTTTGGTGGGGGAGCTGCACTTCAGTACAGGAGGAGTAAGATGGCAGGATGTGCTGGACAATGCAGAAGTATTGCAGCTCTCCTGGTTGGCCCATTTTTCCAAAGCCTGAAATTACTCACTTCAATCGTAACAAATAGAATGAGAAATGATCTGTATGACCAGAAATTTCTCCCTAGGCCAGGAGAAGACATAACATGTTGAAAAAGTAAGGATTTCTTTGGGTGACGATTTCTTCCCTTTCCAACTGTTTCCTCCCTGATGGGTGGTTCTCACGATGATCTGTTCTAACAGCCATCAACTCAGTATACCAAACCCAGCTTTAAAACTGTGCCAACCCTTTACTCAAGTGTAAGAACCTGTGGGAAGGCAGAAAAGAGGCATGTGGTTCAACCTGCGCTACAGCAGGAGTGCCCTTCAGATTATTCTGAACGGGTGGTATTCAGCTTGTTCCTTGTTCCTGTCTAGTGATGATCACTTATTACTACAAGAGACCACTCATTTCCCATGTGGATGATGACATGGGAACTTCATTTCAAAAGTCCCGAGTCTACAAGTATACGGGTCTATAGACACATGAACCTTGGAGTCCTGACTCCGCTTCTAGACCAACTGAGTGCATTTGGACACGTTAATCAATTAATCTCCCTCACCTGTCTATCTGTCCATAAGGGAGGTAAACAGTAGTTAATTCATGACATTAATAGTCATAATATCTGGGGAACAGAACTCATATTAAAGGGGGAAACACACATGAAAAGACATCGTGTGATATTGTGCTTAGCACGTAGAAAATATCCACGCAGAAGCAACTGAAAAATCAAATGAAAAAATATATTTTAAAAAGGTCCTGGGACTGATGTGACATTTGAAAATAAAGGTCACAGACAGAATGATCAACAGCTACAGTGATTTTCAGTGTGTCACCCTACTGTGCCCAACGGCCTTAGGAGTGAACCTGGATTTCAAATGGAGGGCTTGGCCCCCACTCATCGTCACCGAGACTTAGGCTTCAGAAATCACTAAGTGTGGACTGTTGCATGGGAAATAGCTCTCTGGTGTGTGTAAGGTGGTTATTTGTGAGAACCAAGTGTAAACTGGCATGTTCTATTCTTTCAAGATGGAAAACTGGAACAGATGAAGGTCAAACTTCACGGGATTCTTTCTATACCTCATGCCTCCTTGCTCTACCAGGCCTGCTCACACTACCTGCAGAGCTGGTGAAAGCCACTACATAAGCCAAAATCAAACCAATCAATCCCTGTGGAAGGAAACAATGTCTCTTTACTTCCTGCATACCAAGACCAATGATTCCAACTGCGATTTTAGTTGACGCCGTTGATTCTAAAGCTTGCAATTACCTACCTCATAAAGGCGACCGCTGGACTCTCAGTCTTATATTTGAAAGCAATTGGATTGTCCTCCCACAAAAAAAACATAGTTCTTAATTTTTATGAATTAACTTTATTATAATCACTGTTGGTTCTCACTCTCAGCCCAGGGGACTCGAACCCCTCCCAGGGCTGCCTGAGAGCCCAACCTCGGGGAGCCTCACCCCACTCCCACTCTCAGCCTAGGGGACTCGAACCCCTTCAGGCTGCCTGAGTGTCAGTCCCAAGAATCCAGACCATCAGATGCAAGCAGCATGAGGAGTTTATTACACTTGTACAAGTGGGTGACTTGGCCTCGGGATGCCAAGCCCACCCTGGCCCTGCTCGGACCAAGCTCTTATAGCAAAAAACCACAAGATTATCATATATTGACATATAGGGTATAGATTGGCACAAACCAGGGTTACATAAAGACAACTTTTACATAGTCTAACCTTTTTCTCAGTAATGCCACAAGCACATTACAAATTGTTGACTTGACAAATGTCTTGACCAGGAGTCTATTTTTATTAGGAAAAGGGCTTTTTCTGTTATTATTCCAGACATTATCTCATATACTACGAGTTGTTGACATGGCTTTTGTGACAGGAGATTCTGACATAGCCCTTATGACTTTTGGGACTTTTCATTTAGGGAGGGGTGAGCTGACAAGGAGGTTTTAATGGCTGAAGTGAGGGTCCTGTCTTTTAAGAAAAATGAAGGTCCTACATCACGAGTTATTTTTACCAGTAAGAAGACTGTAGCTTAGGGTCTTCCTCTAAGTTTACTAAACCAAGAAAGGAAAAAGGCTTAGCGTGATGCCATAAGATACAAAACAATCATTTTTACTCCCTGAAAGGTAAGCTGTCCCCAGATCCTGAATCCACCCGCAGAGTAGTCATAACATTTAGGGAACTGCTTGAATAAGCTGAGAATTTTTTGTTATTTCTAACAATGATATCAAGGAAGCTTTGAGACAGTATCACCTATCTCCTTGAAGGAACAACTTGGTTGGATGTTGTGATGTTGACTGTAATTCCAAAACTCAGGACCCTGATGCAAGAGGTTCAAGAATTCCAAGTCAGCCTAAGCTATATAGTTACACCCTATATTTTGGTTTAAAGGCAAATCTCCCAGTTTAGTGAATAGGATCAATGTGAAACAGACTCACCTGTAATAAAAGTAAAAGCAAGATCAGTATTTTCTGGTCGCCAACTTTGTCTTGTTGGCTGGTGCTTCTAAGAGCAGAAACCCATCTGGGTCTAATTCCCTTGGAGACGTTTTTCAGTTTGGGAGGAATATGAAGACGTTTGCTAAAACTGAAAACATTCATGAAAATTCCGTAGAGTTCTTTCTTTCAGTAACTGATACTTACCCAATTCTGAGGGCATGGTCTGGCTTTCTCTTTCTAAATCCTATGCTTTTAATCCCACTCTCCCACCCATGAACCCATGATGATCTCTGCTTACCTCCTCTCATCTGCAGATATCACCTGCTCGTTGACCTTTGCAGCATCCTGGCATCTGTATCTTTCTGTGTTGCTTCTGCTGTTTTCTTGTCTACAATCAACTTGCCCACTTACTGCCAGGATATTATAAGCTCCAACTTAGTCCCTTCAAGCTCACTGCCCATAATTTTCCAATAATGGCTTTGTTGAGTAGTTGTGAGAGAAATTCTATTCCAATTGAATTATTTAATCTTTTCACTCAAAACATATTTTTGAGTTATTTACCTATAGAATAGCAGAAATTATAAGGAACGGTTTCCTGAGTTAGCTAGACCAGGGAAACAATTATAAATAGATTATAGCAATGCTCTATTAGTATGTATCTGGAAATCTGTTAAAGTACACCTGTAGTTATTTGATTTTTTAACATTCAGCCATGTATAATAATGCCAATACACTTTAAGATTTGATGGCCACTGAACAGAAGGAAGGAATAAAGAAAAACCTTTATCTAAATGCAGATATCAGGGTAGTCAAATCATTGTACCTTTAACTATTACATTCTTCCTGAAGACGAATTAGTACGGGTATGGTGGTCCTTCTCACCTGAGGGTTTCTACCATATTTCTTTCAATATTGACACTCTCAACACAGTCTAAATATGTGTTGTAGAAATTAAAGAGTCTTTAGAACAATGCACACCATAGGTACTAGTACTTTCTCAGTAAATGTTTGCTCATTTTAAATATATTTCTCACTCAAAGGAAAGCACACGTCTGCTTGTCTCTGAAAATTACAGGAGAGAAATCAGCCACTGGCAGTTTGCTAGCTGCTATTCTCACTGTGACTTCCCTCACGCCTACCACTGACAGGTCTGGGCCTTAGTGTCTAGAGCCAAAGCAACAGAAAGACCGAGCACACCAGCTTTGTGACTCGTGACTGTGCCCTGCTCTGCAGTCATCTCTTCAGCTACAGAGACAAGACTTGTGAATAAAGCAGGTATGGCCCTAGCCTTGGGGAACACCTGATTATATTAAACATGGATGGAAGAAATAATTATAATGGAGCATCTGCTGAGGAAGAGAAAATTAAA
This sequence comes from Eospalax fontanierii, assembly GCA_035773235.1. Lineage (NCBI taxonomy): Eukaryota > Metazoa > Chordata > Mammalia > Rodentia > Spalacidae > Eospalax > Eospalax fontanierii. Next base: position 12,513,512 of record CM069546.1, read on the forward strand.
CTGGCCAACAGTCTACTATAGTTCCAATGAAGGGTCTATAGAGACTTCCTGGGGAAAAGGCATTTAACATGGACAGTGGAAGAAACTATCCTGTGTGAGACTAGATAAAGATCCACAGAAATAAAGACCATGGGCAGCAGAGATCAAAGATGGCTCAGCCAGTTCAGAGCACTTGCTGCTCAAACAGTAGGATGTAGTTCCCAGCACCCATGTAAGGTGGACCACAACTCCTGTAACTTCATCTCCAAGGAATCCAGTGCACTCTTCTGGCCTCTATGTGTACCAGAACACACACACACACACACACACACACACACACACACACACACACACACACAAATCTTTAAAGTATTAGAGGGAAAGATGACTATGGAGAGAGAAGTCTAGTGTGGTTGGAATAGGGGTGTAGACTTGATCCTTGCCTCCGCCCAGCCCATTCCTGCCTGATTCCCTCACCTTTGGTTAATCTAACTCTCACTCTCCGCTCTTCCCTGAGGCCATGGACAGTAGCCAATGATAAACTCTCATACTAACTTGTCTCTGGAGAGTTGATGATTGATAATAACCTCCAGAGGGTTAGAAGGAAAAGACAGAAATCTTTCAGCATACCTTCAGTCCGCTCCATTCCTGCATCCCCCAAGAGCTCTTTTTTATCAGCTTGCGACCTTCAACAGCCCCTTATGATACCAAAGGAGAAGCTCCACACATTCTAAGGTCAGCATCTACCTGTGTGCTTACTTTTGGATTCCTCTAGTTACTAAGGGAAGCTGTCCTTGCTCTTTCTGTAACCAACCATCTGCTCTGGTGATGGAACCCTGTCTGTGCAACTCTTCAAGGGTAGTATTCCAACAGTTAGCTACCGCCTGCTCACCTGTGTCTTCAGGTTTTTCTCTCTCGATCAGTGTCTTCAGTGACTACGATTTCTTACCCCAAAAAGAAAAATGTAGACCTTGCATTAATCCCCAGATTGTCCACAGCAACAGTCTATGTATCTGCTCTCCCCTGTTGGAACACTTCTCAGAAAGGTCGTATGTAGTCTCTGTGTCCATTTCTTTCACTCCCTCTTTTCCCAATCTACCTAGTTTTGCCTTTCAACCACTCCAAAAAAAAAAAAAAAAACCACTTTCCTTTCGGTTTACTAATGACTTTTACCAGAGGTAGATTTAACTTGAAATTTAAGAGTTAAACTTCAGTGATCCGCACTTCTAAAAGTCCCTTCAAGTTCCTCTATCTAATTTACACTCTCCTTTATATTCTCTCTCTTTAAAATTTCCCCCAAATTACATGTTTTAAAGTCTACAAAATATGGGCCTATCCCTGACATTTCTTTTTATATTTTTATTTTATGTGTATGAGTATACCTGTATGTGTGTAAGTGCACCCTGTCATGCACTATCTGCGGAGGCCAGAAGAGGGAGTTGGACCCCTGGAACTGGAGTTAGGGACAGTTGTTAGCCATCATGTGGGTGCTGGGATTTGAACCCCGGTCCTCTGCAAGAATGGACAGTGCTCTTAACTGCTGGGCCATCTCTCCAGCCCTATCCCTGACCTCTGCATCAGGTGAATTTGTTTTGTTGGTTGGTTGGTCATTTCTTACCAAATCTCTCATCATAAGTTGACAGTTATTCTGGTGATCTTCTTCTTTTTCTTTTTCTAAGAGGGCATCTGACTTGGTAGCCAGGCTAGCCTCAAATGCACTACCTTCCTAATTCAACTTTGTAGTGCTGAAATTGCCACCATGTCTGACATTCCTCACTGCAGAGAGAACCTTTCACTTCGCACCCCCTCTGTTTCCCTTGCGCTCTGCTGGTCTCTCCTCTGAGAGCCTTTGGCATTTCTCACTTCCTTGGGTTCTACCCATTGTCATACCCCTAGACTCAACACTCCTGTCCCCTTGATGGCCTTATCTTATGGTTTTGAGTACCACCTATAGGCTAGTAACTCTTACTTGCTTTTCTTTAGCCCAAAACATCTCCTCTGGAAACTCCACATTGATCCGTCTAATTGCTTACTTGTCCTCGTAAGTATCTCAAATGCTGCCCGTGATTCCTCCATCAACTCCTGTCTCCACAAAGGACAAGCCCAGTTTTCCAGTTGAACAAAAAGGGCAAAGAAAAATCTTTCTTTCGTGCTCTCCATCTCACTGTTAGAAAACCCTATTTGATTGTCTCTGGAGAGTAATACCAGCATTTGCCCACTCCTGCCATCATCTTGGCTTCTGTCCTGCCAAGGCTGCTATTATCCTTAGAAATGACCTGGGTTCTTGTTACTACAAATCTGCTTCCATGTCCACTGTTGATATTTTCTATGTTCCAGTCAAAGTCTGGTCTCATCATGTTCAGGGACCTGAGGACAAATAAGGGAAGGAAGAGCCAGGGCAGAGCCGAGGGTGGGGAGGGACGTAAGCGCTTTGAAGAAATGGTAACATTGTCTTTAGTGCAGTGGAGATTCTCTAAAACATTTAATCTGAGACTCCCCTAGATTTTCATTTTCAGACGGTGCTTCTATAATATATTACAACCTGGAAGGACAGCCACATGTCTTTCTTCATCCTCTACAATCTGGGAACTTGGAACTATACAATAACTAACATTGCCATTTGTGTTCCAAAAAAAGTTACAGGCTAAAGATCTGCCTGCATCAACTATGCATTTTCGGTCAGGCACTGAACAGCTTCAGTCCTTCCCAGTTATTATTGTTCCCAAAAAACAGAACTCCTAAAAATCAGATCGGTAGATTAAAAAATCATAGAATCAATTCAGCCTTAGATTATTGAATGTTTATTAGGTTTGCTGCTGTGATTCAAGTCAAGAACTTAAATGATCTTGCTTTTCCCTAATGGTCTGATTCATGACAGAGGCACATACAGGTGAAATTCTCATCAGTCAGTTGGAATTGCCTGACTCCTTTATTACCCAAGATGCACTTGTACTGGGGATTGCAGGATGCCATTGACTATAAAGTGTTGACAACTTTTCAGTTACTGTGTAAAACGGTATTTAAGGGATGGATGACTAAAATTTCCTTCATTTGTGTCATTATGCCTTGCACCTAGAGTTAATTTTATACTCTTGAAGGTGCAAGTGCCCAGCCCCCCAGCCACTGCATCCCTTTCTAGGCCTCTGAGCACCATATTTCTCAGAATAACATTTTTCTCTTCATGAACTCTTTTGCCCTTTATCACTAAATTCTACTGGGACATCAAGTTAATGGTCCAGAAAAAATGTGGTCTCTCTCCCACTCTATGCATTCCCAAACACACTCAGGGATACATGTATTGAAACTCATCCAAATATAACTGAGGCCAAAAGAATCTAGCTTTCCTGTAAATTGATTCTGAATTAAAAGCAATAGGTTTTGCTTTTTCAGTCCTCAGGCAGATCCTAAGTGAAATGGGCTTTAAATAGCTTTTTCTTGTGGTGTGATAGAAGGTCTCATTGAGGGGAAGTTAAAGATCCAAGGATTAATAAACTCAGGCTTAAATATTTTAATTTACATTTTATTTTTACCACTTTGCTATGGAGTAGGACTATTTCCATGGGGCTCTTAAGCTTCTGAATGTCTCTGAAGGGAGGTACTAGCTGCCTTCTTCCCAGATATCTTCTCAAACATATTTAAATAGTTAAGACCTTTAAAAGATAGGTACAATGTCTCCCCCCAGAGCAAAGGGCAGCCATGCTTCCTGATAATGGTAATAAAAATATTTCTTTCTGGAACCAAAGAGAAGCAAATTACTGCTCACTGAACATCGATTTGGGACTAAGGATGTGGCTTAAGAGTAGAGTGCTTGCCTAGTGAGCACAAGGCCTCTATCCTCAGTAATACACACAGGGCCCTCTTCTTCACACTGCATTTTACAGGTATCTGTAGAGACACACCAATGCTGCACCCATCCATGAGTTTGTAGAGCAGGAGAAGCTAACTGATAAGTGTATGCTGTTGTATGAGAAACAATATCCCTTGTCTCTGTTCTGAGAATCTTGAATCTTCTCCCCACGTTTTTGTTAGTTTGAAAGTAAAGTGGAATTTCAGATTCATCATGGTTATTGGTGACTGTGGAAAACATTCCTTTACATTAAAACAAGTAAAAGTAAAGTGTTGATTTAAGAATTTATAGTGGGTGATTCTGGAACTTGAAACATACGCCTCTGAGTCTACATGGTTCTCTTTTGTAGTTTGTTTTTGTTTGGGTTGGGTTGGGTTGTTCTGTATTATTTTGTCACAAGGTTTCCCTGTTGCCCCATGTGGCATGGAACTCTCTCATAGAGATTCGCCTGCCTCTGCCTCCTGAGGCTGGGTCTAAAGGCTAGCGCCATCAGGACCAGCTTCTTTTTAAGTTCACCCAGGCTATTCCTTGTCCTTGTATATCCTTTTCCTCCCTTGTCTAAGACATTTTAGAACTGGCAGCTAGGAAGTTTTGTCAGTGGCATTACTAATTTCTGATGTGGTCCTTGCTGTGCAAACTGAAATAACAGGATTCATCTTTAGCGACATATGAATGTTATACTAAAGCAAGGCTAACTAAGCAAGCTTCGTTTATCTGTTTGCGCCAACATTTATTATATAACCAAATTTGTACCAAGCACAATGCCGGACCTCGGAAATACAGAAAAGACATTCTCAGTTTCAGGAAGCAAGCTCAGGAGAAAATGAATGAAAAAACTGAGATTGAGATAGAACACAACCCATGCCAATATAGTTTTGAAATCTCATATTTAATACCTCACAGAAGTAAAAGCTCTGCAAACCATGACTTCATACTGCTTCTCTGTGTCCTTGAGAAATGATGTGGTACCTGCTGACTCCTAACCTGCCACCTTTTTTTGATTATTAACATATTCTACTGAGGGAAAAAAGAGCTATGTTTACAATATACACAGATTTGGAGTGAAAATTTGGAGTCCAAGGAACAGTATACATTGGAAATGGCTGGATTTTATTACTTATATCATCAGAATTCTTCACTCCTTCTCCATCAGAGCTTGGTTTCCCCTTGTGTCAGTTATATGCACACTAAGGCTCTCTCTCCATAGATCTGTCAAGAAGCCTGAAGACTTCTTTGTCATCCTTTAATTCACCCCCAAAAGAAAAGGGAGATAATCTCTTCTCAATATGCTCTGGTAAAAGTACTGTTACTAGTCCCAGGGCCCTGATGTGGACCACATTCATATTCCTGAGTCAGTAATGAGTGGCCGAGGGACAAAGCAGGCAGAGTGGTAAGACTGGTTGTGTAACTTTTCCTGGAGTTGAAGGTAAAAGCTGACCCACCCAAACCATGTCACCCAAACATGTGGAAGGTTGGCATAACTCAATGAATTGGAAATGAACAATTTGCAGGAAAAAAACAAAGATGTCAAATTTCTAAAAGTCTTTTTATTTGAAATGTTCAACTATTAGTAACAATTTTTAAAACACATTAATTAGTTAAAGTCGAATGAATTACTCAAGTCCCTTAGCAGTGTATCAGCTGAGCAATAAATAACAAGTTATAGAACAACCTCTTTACATTTATGTAGTTCTCATGTTGTTCTAAATTGCATAGCATCCTGAAATAAAGTGAGAAGATAGCTGCACATCATTCTGCATCACAGATAGATAGATGATATATAGAGAGATAGACAGATGACAAATAATAGATAATTGATACATTAATGATAGATGACAGATGATAGATGATAGACAGATAGATGATTGATAGATACAGTTGTTTTACATATATATATATTTTTTTTTTTTTTAAACAGGGTCTCCCTGTAGCCCCAACTAGCATGGAACTTGCTATGTAAGTAAGGCTTGTTATGATCTCACAGATCTGCCTGCCTCTGCCTCCCAAGTATTGGGATTAAAGGCATGCACCACCATGCCTGGCTTTCTACATTTTATATTTTAATTCACTTAACACAAAATGAAGGGCACATAGGTAACAATCCTGAAGGAATTTTGATCATCCAGCTAGGACAAAATAAAATTACAAAGCACTAACCCCAAAATCATACTCAGGTATATCTAGTCAAGTTAATCTGAGGCATGAAATATTATATGAAAGTCTTCAGTGAAGCGAAATAGCATTTTAGCACTTTAAGTTGAGTCTTTAATTGGTCATTTGTCCATCTGGATTGAACACTCACTTTTAAAAAATATTGATTGGAGAATTTCATACAACGTATTTTGATCATATTCAGACACCCCTCCTCCTCTGCAACTTATCCCCCTTCATGTCTCCTTGTTTTGAGAATATCATACATGAGTATTGTATTTGCGTTATTTCCCTCTGTCCCAGTCACCTTCCTATTCCTCCCATGGCCCCCCACAAGTCCCTCTTAGGTTCTTGTCCTCTTCTTTGATGATTATTGTTACATGTACATACACACATTTATTAATACACACACACACACATACGCATGACTGAGCAAGCATCTTCTGTAGTAGGATATTGAGTCCTTTAGATATATGCTAAAAAGCAGTAGAGGGGATCATACAGTGGATGTAATTTTAGTTTTTAAAGAGTTCTGTACACTGGTTTCCATAGTGACTGCACCAGCTTGCAATCCTACCAGCAGTGAATGAGTGTTTCCCTTCCCCCACAGCATTCCTACCAGGGTAGAATGAAATTTTTAGGCAGTTTTAATTTGCAGTTTCCTAACTAACATGATATTGAATAATTTTTAAGTTGTTCATTAGCCACTTTTATTCTCTTCATTTAGGTCATTTTAAAATTTGGTCAGATGGTTTCTTGATTGATTTTTTTAGCTCTTTATATATTCTGGAAATTAATTCTCTATTAGATATATAGCTGACAAAGATTTCCTCCTCCTCTGTGGACTTCATCTTCCATCAATTAGTTGTTTGCTTTGCTGGAAAGAAGCATTTTAGAGGGAACAGAAAGGCTGTGAGAGCCAAGGGTGGTGCATGACCATGCGGAAACAGAGTCCTACAAGGTTCTGGGATCTTGCTCATATGAACTTTCAGCAAAGGTATCAGCATGCACAAGACCCATGCAAACTCAATCAGACAAAAATCCAGCATATGACTAGGGAAATGGACAGCAGGCCTCAAACTTAACTGAGGAACTATTGACAAATGAGCACTGCTGGGTGAGGGAAAGTGGTCTTCTTTAAGGGAGTGTCTCTAGATGGGCTGACTAGACTCCAGTGAATGAACTCACACCAAGAGACGTCTGGGTGCACAAACTTGACTCTGTAACAGAGCTTTACATACACTACAGAACACATGAAATCTGTTGTGGGGGGGTCGGGGTAAAGAGGGTGCAGAAATGGGAAGGGTACAAATATGATTAAGATGTATTGTATGAAATGTACAAACTTCAATAAAGTATACATTGAAGGAGAAAAAGAAGCTTTTTAGTTTAAGGGGAACCCATTTGTCAATTGTTGGCCTTTATTCTTGAGCAAATTCTAGAAAGTCCTTTTCTGCGCCTCTGTCTTGTAGGGTACTGCCTATATCTTCTTCTAGCACTTTCAGCTTTCACACTGAGGTCTTTGATCCACTTGGAGTTGATTTGGGGCCAGAGTGACAGGTATGTGTCTAATTTTATTCTTCTGCACACAGAGGCCAAGTTTTCCCAGCAGCATATGTTGAAGACGCTATTTTCATCCAGCGTATTCTTGGCTTCTTTGTCAGATATCAAGTAGCAGTTCTTGCATGCACTCACGTCTGGGTCTTCTCTTTTGTTTCATTGATCTACAGGTCTGTTTTGTGCCAATGCCATGCTGTTTTTATTACTATAGCTCTGTAATAGGATTTGAAATCTGGTATGTAATTCCTGCCCCATCAACATTCATCCTTTAAAACTACCATGTGTTAGGTGCTGTTATAGTTATCCTCAGTAGGACAGTTAATCTAAGTAGCTACTCCTCAAAGAAATCAAAGTTCCAATTTGTAAATCCTGACTATCCTCTTATTACCATAATTTTATAGGTGAGTGTCTAAAGAAAGCCATTTGCAAGAAAATAGACAAACGCATTGGGTTGGAAATATGACCCAGCAGTTCAGATTGCATGCTGCTCTTGCAGATTTCAGTTTCCACCCATGTGGAATGGCTGACAAACACCTGTAACTTGAGCTCCAGAGGTTCTTCTGGCCTCCATGGACATCGGTACACTCGGGCACACAGATATATAGAAAAATATACATATATAAATAAAAATAAAACTTCATATATAATAAAGTGTCTGTGACAGATTGTATTATTAGAAAATGTATTTGCTACCTTCCCCTGCAGGGAATTTAACAGTATTCTGCTCTTGTCAGGAAAAATGTTTAGCTGTAATTCAACATTTCAAATAAAAAGACTATGTGATTTACTTTTCCCAAAGAAGTCACCCACGCTACATCTCAGCATGAATTGCAAAAACCATTTCTCCTACCATTTTCTCTCTTCCCATCCACTCTGAGGCCAGCAGGTGATTCTGTAAGGCTGTTCTCATTTGGGGTCCTTATCATCACAGCATATCTTAACCTAACCTGATCAATATAAATATAAAAATTCAAAAGAAAATCATAGATTCTCAAGTGAAATGAAGTGCTATGATCTACAAGTAGAGTCCTGTCCCTCCCACCCGGAGGTAAGTAATGCAGTCTGCGCTGACGAAGGTGAACTTGGTATCTGGGGTACCAGCAGTGAGCTGTGAGTGACGAGCTTACATTGATTCTGCCTAGACTTCTCTAACTCATATTCCAAAGAAGATGAGTCTCTGTCATTGCTCTCTGATCACAGCTGTGAAATAGTCCCTTACCAATTTTCTTCAAAGGGCTCTAATATTTGATTCTGTGCCTTGGCTGGGCCTTTAATAGTGATGTGACTTAGATCTTGCCCTTCACTACTATTTTGTTTTTATTCAGGGTGAGTTCAAATATGTATACTAAAGTACTTCAATCAACTTGCTGCAATCATATTCAATTTTGTAAGAATTTCTGAAGTAAAAGTCACTTGAAGGATATATCTAAGCCTTTATTTTTTCTCCTATCTCTATGAAGGACAGGGTAGTTTAGTGTGTCATCTCTGATCTGGTTATTGAATCTTAAATTGTATGCCTATATGCTATATAACTTTTAACTGATCATGATGGAATGAAAATATTGATTTCTATGTATGTCCCTATCATTACAGATAGCATGAATTTGTTACCAGTTAATTCAGGATAGCATTCTTCTACCTTTCTCTCCCGATTATGTCTCTCAGTTATAATGGGAACAATAACCTCATGTCAAGGTTCTGGGCAAAGAAAGCTGAGTCCTTAGCTAGGCATGGTGGCTTATTTTTGGAATCCCAGTAGTTCAAGACTAGCCTGGGCTACAGAGTGAGATCCCGTCTCATAAAACAAAATTGAAAAAGAAAACATTGAAAGTTTGGCCCTTGTCTTTTTCCACCTACCTGTTATCTGACAAGGCATGGCTGTCTCTTGATCTTCAGCTTCTGGTCATGGCAGGAGACTCTGCATCCCCCTAGTCCTAGCCATAAGATCCAATGCCCCTGCTCTGTGAAATACGCCTCTTTCCTTTTGGTGCAGAGGAGCATTTTGCTTGTTTGGTGTCATGTTCAGAGGCATGCTACGCGGCCTCTCTGTCTCCTGGATCCCTCAGGAATCAGTTTCTTGGGATCATTGTGATAAAATGCAGAAGATAAGCAATATAAAGCATCTATTGTGGCAAATGGGCTCAGGTTTTGATTCATGTGTCCTTGGCCCATCTCCTTGGGCTTGTGGTGAGGCAGTACATCATGGTAGGGAGCATGTTGCAAAGCAAAGTTGCTCATGAGGACCTAGAAGCAGACAGAGGAGTCCAGGGTCCCAATATACTGTTCAAGATCACATGCCTACTGAGCTCACCTCCTAAATGTCCCACTGCCTCAAACTCACAGTAGCACAATCAGCTGGGAGCCAAGGAAAAGAACTAAGCCACAGTAGGATCATGATACTTGGTCAGCCTCTTCTGGGAGGAAAGTACAGAGTTCCTGATGCCTCTGTTCTCAGACTGCCCAGTCTCACCTGTAAGAATCAGTGATCTGCCAGTTCACCCTGCTCCGGTATTCGACAGGCGTGAGGCCCATCTTCTGAAATTCCTTCCTGTCTGCTTACCCTTTCTATCCTTCACCTGGGGGATATGTTACATTTGATTTGTCTACTGTTCTTTCAGAGCCTATTGTTAATACTCTGAGCAGCTGGTCTCGTTGGCTTGATGAGACTGTCATATTGGCTCTGTCTTTCATTTCCTACTTGAAGTTGTTTGCATAGAATCAATTTTTACCATAACGGGAAGAACAGTCATAAAGTAAGAAGTCACATGTACTCCAGGAAGCATGATCATTATATGAAAATGTTATTTAATCATAGACTTTGAGTACCCCTCTTTTGACCAAAGATCACAGGACCGAAATAAAAAATTCAGGTTTATTTCCAAACCGAAGCTCTGGGTTCGGTATTGGCTCATAGTTCTGGGACTACAAAACTCATGAACATGATTCTAGGAAGTGGCCAATACATGGCAGAGGGCATCACACAGTAGGAGTAGACATAGGGACAAACTTAGGTCTTTCTCCCTCTTTTCTGAAGCCATCAGTGCCATTACAGGGCTCCACCCTCATGATCTCAGTTAATCCTAAGTACTTTCTCAAGGGTCCACCTCCCAATAGCAACAATACCAATTTGAGTATTAAGTTTCTGATGTGTAAACTAGAGGGGCTCATTTTCAACCCACAGTATAAATCTGTGCCAACTAGCACGCATGGAGTACATGAACTATCCCCGTGTCCGTTCTAGTCAAGAAAAGTATTTCTTCAGCTTGACATCTTTTTCATTTGTTATAATCACTACTTTCAAGAAAGAGTGTTTGCACATACTTAAATTTCATACTTCAGTGCTCTCTAAGTTTTTACCAAAAGATCCACTCTTTGCTCTTTAAATAAGAAAAGCTTCATGGCGAGTCAAGATAGCAGGCACTTGGCTAACATGAAAGAAAACAACTGAGTTGAACATTAGCAAATGAGAGGATACAAAAGAATGCTCCTGAATGATATGAAATCATTGTCCCTTGCTTATGAAAACTCATCTGTATTTACATTCCATCATATGAGCAAAAATGACTCTTTTCCTTTTAGGACTAATATCAATGTGAGATGGCTCCTGAACCAACTGCTTTGATAAACCTTCAGTGATGATAGAGATTCAGTGGTGATAACCAGTGATGTCAAGGAGACCAAGAAAACATTTAAGTTTGCTTTTTTTCTCAAATTAGGATTTTTGTGCAGTGGCAAAAAGTCACTTAAAGGACTAAGAAGGGCCTGAGTTCATCTCTGCCATTAACAAGAAATGCACATTTCTCTGAACTGAATTGTTTTCAACCATAACTGGAGCAAATAGACTGCATCAATGTTCCCCAAAGGGTGGAAAGCAGACCTCTGCCATAACTGGACACATTTTCTGCTGGTATACTAAATAACAGAATGAGAGTCATCTCTTTTTGAACTCTGTTGTACAGAGTAAGCCAAGGACAGAGACTCCTGGGTGCTCAAGGCTTGCCTGCTACTGCTCAATCTCTTTTTAGCTACAACAAACCTTGAATTCAGAGCTTTCTGATACATTACAGTTTCCAGAGAAAATATTGTTGTGCTGTTGTATATTATATTTCCAGATCAATTTCTTCAGAACAAGATGCATTATTTATATTACTAGAACAAAGTTATCACTTAAAATTTAAGAAAGTAGCTATTTTTAAATCTCTGTACAGGTAATCCCCAGGCTGTGAGGACAGCAGCCATGTCCAGAAAACAGCTTTCCATAGCACTTCCCAGGCTCTAGCTCTTATAGCCTCTCTGCTCCCTCCTTTATAGTGTTCTCTGAGCCTCAGAGGGCATGATATGGATGACCCATTTAGGGCTGAGCACTGAGCTGTCACTTATTCTCAGCATTTTGACCAGACATGAGTCTCTGGAGAAATCACTGCCCACTGCAAAATGAGGCTTCTCTGACCAAGGTCAAGAGCAACAGTATTCTGTGAGCAAAAATATAAATATTTAGAAGGTAATTTGGCATTCAGAAAAATAAGAGTAGCAATAGGTTCTCTCCTAAAATCTGTAACTGCCACTCATCAGCTTTGGACCAGATTTACTTCCAAGCAGGAATTCCCTCCCCTAGAATAAGCCTCACATTCAATTACAAGGTGGTTGGTTACTTCCATAACAACCATGCCCTTACCGCACCAGTGGGCACATCTTCTTGCCAGTTCTGTCCTATAGGATGCAGGGTCCACAGCTGAATAAGACCGTTGATACCTTTTCTCCCCCAGAAGCCAGCATAGCACCTGCTGGCTCAGTGAAAAGCAATCAGGAGAGAGGAATCCTCCACAACAGGTCCAGTTTGATGTCTCTGTAGCCTACAATCAAAGCAATAGGTGCTTTCAGCAATGTGGTCTCATCATTTAGCTGTGGCTGCCGTCCATGAGCAATGATAACAGGCTGTATTGTTGGGGGTCCTAGAAGGGCTCCCTGACTACCAGTTCCTAAGGAGGTATTCCACCTCTAATGCTGGAATTTCATTTAATAGTTGATGGATTCTGGGATCAGCATTATCAACCCATGCTGGGTATATCAGTTCAAACTCTTGATTAATATCTATCTACCTAACTATCTCTGTGTGGGGTGGGTATGTATATTAACTTACAAAGTAGTAGGTTTCCATATGTCTTTTTCATATATCTTTGGTTTGCCTCAGTGTCAACTAAAGATATGAAAGTAAAAGGAGAACAGGGAAGAGGATAAGAGACAGTAAAGTGGAATAGCAAATCAATCAAAATACATTATATATGTGTATGAAATTATTCAACAAACTTAAGTAAATTCACCATAGCAAATGCAACTAATGTTCTGAAGCAAGATACATGATCTCTGAATAACTTTCATAGGGTACAGTTGTCTTTTGTTTTACCTTGATTTTGTTAAGGTGAAAAGACAGGAAGGTCTCCCCTGGACTCTCCTTCCTATTTCAGTTCGTGAAGAAAAAATGTAAAATAAGGTTCAGAATATAAGCAGGGATCGTCTTCTAGAACCTCAGGTTTGAGTATTTAGACACACACACTGCAGATATATTAAATGTATTCAGGAAGGGATCCTAAATGCCTATGAACTTGTATATGAAAGCACTTGTCTTCTTATACATCAATTGCTTATTGTTTAATAGACAGAACTGAGCAAATAGAAAAGTCCAGTACTTTGGAGGTAGGAAAGTTGTCAGTCTCTTAAAGGTAAAGGTATCTATGCTGGAATGAATGCCTCTAAATTCAGAATGTCATGGAGGAACTTTGTTTCTACCTATTGAGGGAATCCTGATGTCTTTCATATTAAACTGACAGGATAACAGAAAAAAAATTATTGAGAATTACGTACACAAACAGGTACTATATTTATATCTTTTCCACCTCTCTCTCTCCCTCCAACTGTTTCCATGTCCTTTGACAATCCATCTAAATTTCATGACCTCTTCCTTATTACTGCTACAGATATATAGTACTGAATCCATTTAATGATGCCTCTCTGTTTGGCTGAGGAACTCACTGAAGACAAGTGATATCTCCAAAAATGTAGAAGCAGTAAAATCCAAAGATTCTGTACCATTTCAAAGATTCGTGAATAATTAATTTGTGAAAAAGCAGTATGACCAAAGAAAAGCATTTGGAATTGGTAGGGACAGTAAGTTATGAGAACGTAAATATAGAGCAGAAACTAATTGAAGGCCGATAAGAGTTACTTAGTAACGCTGTTTATGTCTATGATTTTTGATGCCATCTAGGCTGACAAGAGTCCAGGTGCTTCTGAGAAAGGAAAGAGGGGACCCTCCACAAGGATTTTAAGTCAAGGGAAGACAGACAGCTTCTGTGTCTGCAGCTCAAAATAACTCTTATACCAAAGTGGCACACGAGATGCTCCTTTTAAGGACTGTCTTAAGGCAGAAAGAACAGGAGGAGGGAAAGGTTGTAGGGTCTTAGCACAGTGTGCACAGAAGGGAGCTAGTCACAAGTAACCTAAAAGTCTGACCACAGGGACCCGAGGATCTGAATGGGTTTCATTTGTCCCTGCCAACAGTATCACAGGGAAAGAGCATATGTACAGTGCTTAGTGATTAGAGCCCTAGCACCTGGATGCCCGGCCAGTGCTAACCCTGGAGAAAATCTGGGGGGAAAGAGGAAAGAGAGGGAAGGTGTTGAAGACTGAGACTGAGGAGAAGGATGTCTGTGGGGAAGAGTTCAGGGAGATCTGGAAAGGATTAAAATTATCCTGTACAAGGGAGCCTGTGTAGGAAACGGTTTTGTCCCCTTCCTCTGACCACCAACCTCTCCAAACAGTGAATTATGTTCTTTCCCACCTGCTATTTCTCCACTACCTACTAGTAATGTAGGCAGGTAAGAAACTTAGATTTGGAAAGAGCAAGAATTGTCAACTGATGTGTGTATCACCAAAGAGTGGAACGCTGAAACTTCCGCTCCCTGGTACCAGTTCTCCCCTCTTCTTGGGAGCTGGGAAGACAATCTCCAGAAAAGCACTCTGAGCTTCTAAACTCAGATTCCCAGCCCCGGAGAAATTTTGTTAGAAGAGTTTTCCACATGCAGAGGAAAGGGGCCAGGCTAGGCTTCCAGCTGTCCTACAGTACTGTGGCCAGATAATCTTACGAGAGAGTTTCCTAACCTCCTGGACACACTTCTTACCAGTCTGTCCATGACAGGTTACCAGAAACAAGAAAAGGAGAGGCCTGAACTTTACACATTCCTCCCTCCACTCTCACTGGTTTTGAGAGTAGTAGTAGGCCCAAATGGGTTTTAAATAAATATTTTGATGCTTTGAGAACTCATGTACAATGTATTGTGGTCATGTTTGAACCCCACTCCTTCCTGTAGGCCCTCACCTCTTCTAATTCTTCAAAACCTGCACATAGCTCTCCAAAAGCCAAGGCTTCTTATAAACCATATGCTCGATACATATTTCCTGACAGTTTGTGTCAGTGCAATTCAAATACCCTAAAAAAAAAAAGCCAAAATACACCTCTTTGAGAAACTTTTTTTAACAACTATAACTATGTTCACCATAGTTGTATTCATTGAAAAATATTCTTACCTTTTAAATCCAGAGCAGTTCTGGAATGTGAAACAATGTTTGTCCCCTCACAGGAGATGTCTACAAGTCTTCCGGTCTTGATAAATAAGGACAGTGTGCCTTCTGCATCAGCACCGAGGCTGCATTGATAGCTCCCTGCCAGGTTAACATTAAGTTCCTGCAGTATCTTGCAGTATCTCTCTCTATGAAACAGACACAGATAATAACTTTTTGATGTAAAAAATCTCTGACAGCCTTAAGCATCAACATAAAGACTTTTTAATCCATCATATTTTGCCAGAGGATGACTTTCTAGTAGAAGTGGTAATCTCTCTACTTTGCTTCTTGCTGTGACTTTAGGGACACACTGTCCCCAGGCCCTGACCTGGTTTTTCTTTGTAAAGAAACCCTGGTGGCTTTAATCCAGTACATACAACTTTTTATCAGATTTTATATTTTAATGACTTCCTGAAACTTCCCAAAGCAAAATGAATCAGTGATATAAATCTCCACCAAAATCTTACAGGACCAGTCTAACAACTGGGTCAGTTGTTACAGAAGAGTTTGGGGATGCTACTGGCTCAGCAGAGCTCTAAAGCCATTTAAGGTGAGCTTTTAGTGCAGATGAAGTTCATGACAGATACACAGGACAGCCATTGCTTCACCAACTCATATCTAATGAATTGAAGTCCATTTTTTCCTGTTGAGTAGAAGTCAGTAGTTGAAAATGGGAAAGACTAGTGAGACTTTGGGTTATGAGAAAAGAGAGACAAATATGATAAGCTTGCCAGATTGTGTGTGTGTGTGTGTGTGTGTCTGTATAAAATAAAGTATCTTTAAATAGGATATAAAGTAAGTTATGAGATTGGAAAAATGGCTCAGAGGTTAAGAGCACTTCCTGTTCTAGAGGACCAGAGTTCCCAGCACCATGTCAGATGGCACAACCAACTGTAACTCCAACATCCAATGCCCTCTTCTGCCAAAAATATTGGGCACTGTGCTCACATGAATACACACACACACACACATAATTTTAAAAGAAAAAAAGCTTTTAAAACTAACACAAATTATGTCTATCAGATGACTAACATGTGGCCTGATTTTTACAGGAACATATCCCTGTATTTCCCCTAGGCGCAGTGACTTGGTGTTTACTATTAAAGCCTGCTTGGTGACTCTGTAGAACATAGATATTGTGTATAATGAGAATCTCCTACATATATTCATTCAGGGAGTCTTTAGTTCAAGGGACTTTTCATGTATGTTTTCATCTAGTGCTGGGAGAAGACCTTCCTTGAAGGATAGTTTTGTTTGATTATTCAAATCAAGCTGTGAAAAGTCTGCATCCTTTCAATGAATCATATTTCTTTTCTTGCCCATTTGTCTATGTTGATCTCAGCACGTAGATGCCAAGGTTATGGAAACCACGTTCAGATCCATCTATAAATTCTTGATGCTGAAAAAAATGTGTCATTCTGTTGCTTAGAAAAGAAGAGATGGTGTTTCTCACACTTTACTGTTGAAGAGCTCAGAACAGACTCACTGAGCTGTGAAAGCTGACGTTTGGCAGCCACTGAGCCTACAGTAGGGAAGCTGGACAAAAAGTATGTGTGAAATTCTTTCTAATGTGTCCGGTCAGTCATCACAGGGCCTGCCTGTGTTTTGATCCAAAAATTAAGAAGTGATAATTGAAGGGGAACCAATAAGATGAATAATGAAGATTAGACTCGATGCCATCATTATAAAGGGACTGTCTACAGAATGAATAGAAAGGACAGGAATTGGTATCCTTGAAGCTGGTGAAAGTTGCCAGTACAGGGCAGTGTGGTTCTGAAGTCACGCTCAAAGAGGAGTGTTCAGGGACCAATATGAGGAAGTACTGGTCACCCCTGTGCCATCAGGGTTTGCACAGTGACTCCTTTATGAACAAGCAACTTTATCTCCAGCAACTGATCTGTGTTGCCATTCCATCATCAGTCTGCCCTTCATCCAACAAACATTGATGTCAAATTTTGGACCAAGAAGGGGGAAAGCGTAGGTTTGAATTATAGCATCATTGCTTACTTAGGCCAGCTACTAACCCCTCTCCCAGAGTCCAAGTTCCCACAACTGCAAAGCATAGATAAACATTAGCACCCACTAGCACCCACCTCCTAAGTCTTGTGTAAGGATTAAATGGAATAATCCACCTATCACCACTACCTGGCACAGAGTAAGCACTCGTTAGAGATGCAGAAGGGCAGTCATTGTGCCAAGGTGTCTTTGGCAAAGAAAGACTGAAGAGGGACATGGGCTAATCCTCAGGGTGTTGTACATGGCCAAACTCATTTTTAAGTGCATTTCCATAAATTTTCACCATTTGTGCACACAAAAAGACAGTGTTTTGCAGAAGTCATATTAACCAGAAAAACTGACCAGATAGCCTCAGTACTGCAATGCTTTTCCAGTCCAGTGGGCTCTGAGGTACCCCATAGCCCCTGAAAAGTCCTGCTGCCATCATCTTGTGCTGATGAGACAAGAGGTATTAACAATTCTTGTGCCTCAGTCGTGCTATCCTCGGGCTCATGTACATCATTTACTCAGACTTCATAGCTGCTTTCTGAGCTCTTTTCATCCCACTTTAGAGCTACACACATCTCAGGCTCCTCACTGCTGTCCAGAAAGAAGTCTACCATATGCTTCTCTTCTCTGTGTCCTCAGTTTCCCTGCTTGGACAATGGGAGTAATTCCATCTACTTTACAGAGGAGCTATGGGCAATCATTGGGATATTATTACACAGAGCTCAGCACTGCACTGTTGATTATGGCCAGTGTATTCTCACAAACAGTAGAATATTTTTCTTGTGTCTCTTAAAAACTGCTGCCTATAATTGCCCAGCTCTCTGTTGCCTCTGAGCCAGTAGATCCTAATCTAAAAAATGCAGTTCCATCTCCCTGCTTGGGATTTCTTCACTACATGTATGCCTCAGCTTCCTCCACCCTCAGAAGAAGTGGGACAGGCAGCTCCATGTCCCTACACTCATGAAGCCAAGCCCAGATCTCTCCTACACTGGTTTGCTCCAAATGATGCTTTTTAATTAAACCTTTCAAGGTTTAATTAGAACACGACATGATTCATCTCTGTTTCTGAAAATGTATTTGTGTTTTGGCTAATTACGTAGGGAGATTTAATATGATTTCTCTCCTCATGTGTGAAATTAATACATTAAATATTTTTAAAAGGAAAACATCTAAAGCCTTTACCTGGGCAGCCTGTTGGGAGCAAATAAACAATTCAGAGGAGGTTCATTTCAATACTAGGAAAAGCCCACCTGGTTTGAATTGGGTCACTTTGTAAGAGATGCTTCAGAGAGGAACAAGTGCTCCCTCTTGATCAGCGTGCCTCATCAGGCAGCCTTCCATGCTCCCTTGTGGCTTGGAGACAGAACCCGGCTCCTTACTGTGGTGCTCAGCTCTCATTTCACTGCTGAGCCTGTGCTCACTCCTTTCCAACACTGTCGTTCTTTCATCCTCCAATGCTGAGCAGTCCCTTCCTGCCTCCTTGGCTCCACACTTGTGGTACCCTGTGCCACCTCTTCTAGATGAATTTACCCATATGTGCATTCGGTACATCTCCATTTTCTGTGTTGTTGTGGCTGCTCCGGTATCTTACAGTTGAACTGACTGGAAGAACCATGTCTTACAGGGTTAGTGAATTCCTAGAGACATCTGTTGTGTGTCAACTTCCTGTCACTGGTACATAGCACCCGAGAAGAGCCACTTAGCACAGGGGATTTATTTTGGTTCATTATTTCAGGCCATGGTCAGCTGGCACATGAGGAGGCAGAAGTTTTCAGGACAGGTGGGAATGGCAGAAGCGAGCTGCTCAACCCTTGGTAGACAGAGAGGTGAAGGGCCCCAGTACACCCTCAAGAGCGAATGTCCATCCAGCCTCACCTCCTGAAGTCTCCAATAAATCCTCATAGTACCGCCAGGAAGGGACCAAGTCTCTAATTCATGAGCCTTCGGAAGATATTCCACATTTAAACTATAGCAGCAGCAACTAACCCATGAGCTCTTTTCCATACCCAATCCAGTGCCACGCCACAACAAACATGCCACCATCAGACTGCCATATTCTAGACCACTGTTGCCCGACCCTTAATCACTACAAGAGCAGATACTAACGTACACAAGCTGGAAGAGACTCTATGCTATAACCCACTGAAAGTATTCAAATTATCCAACCCAAACCAGCCTCCCATGCCTTGTTCATTGCCCCCATGAAAACCATAATAAAGGTTTTTGGCCATCTCCGCCCTCTTGACTCTTGAAAACTCTCGTACTTCAACTAACAGACAACAACTTGAACTTTCCAACAGTAACTCGAACTCTCTGACTGCAACTCTAACTCTAACCTAACTCCCCCTTTCTGGGCTTCTTCTCCTTTTATATCCCCTAGCTTAGCCAATCACCTAAAAGGTCAAGTCGTGGGCAGCGAGCCTCCAGTTGTGGTAAACATCACACGCAGGTCACAAGGCCTGCATGCTTTTAGCAACCAGTCATACTTCCTTCCTGTAACCTTGGCAACCTCCTGGCTCTAGGAGGAAGCAGCAGCAGGATGCCATCTTTATTTCTCCCCACAAGGTAGGTCATCCTTTCTGCTTTTAGAAACTCTATCTGTACCTTCTTCTTCATGCAGCCCTTTCTGTGTCTATCTTCTCATGCCCAGTTAAAGTTCATCCCAGACCACTCACCATCATCATTCAAAGTCCAGCACAAAAGTGAATCCCTCTGTGACCTTGTCCCCATTGCTCTTGCACAGATAGTAACGCTCTCTACAGACGCCTGTCTTCCTCTTTGGGTTAAGCTTTACTAGAACCTAGGCAATTCCTGTGTGTGAGCTTCCCAGAGTGAGTACAAATGCCAAGCTTATGTAAGTGTCTATGTGGTGTGCAAGAGGAATGAGTCACTGAACTGAAATAGTACAGCATACTAAGCTGCATGCTCCAGTAGCAGACAAGTACAGTATGAGGACCTCCTACCCAAGCTCAGCCATGTCCAAATTCCCTGACACTGGACAAGTTATGTTGTCTGATTGTGCTTTGGTTTTGTTGTCTATGAAATGCAGGTAATGATATGTTTCCAAGGATTTAAAAGGGGAACGGTCTTTTCAGAGGCTCTTTCTTCTTCCTGTAACACTTTTTTTTTCTGTTCTTTTACCTTCTCTCCTGATTTCACAGCCAGGGGCCACATCGTTAGGGAAAGTCTCTCTGATTTTCATCACCAGGACAAATCTTTCTAAACTGGACTTCCTTAATCCCAGTTCATATCTCCTAAGTGACATTTGTCATTATTTTAGTTTTACACTGACAACTGCTGGTTCTGAATAATGTATATATCCTCCCCCCATTAGATGGTGTGTTGATCAGTGTATTCCAAAGAAATAGACAAGGATGGAAATATATATATATATGCATACATAGTCATAGACCACAGGCAGTGATCCCATAAGATGACAGTGAACCAAAAATATTCCTATCACCTAGCCACATGATGGCCATACAAGTGCAATGGACTGTTTATGTTTTATAGTGATGCTGGCCCTAACAAAACTACTGTGCTACCAGTTGCATAAGAGCACACCATATCAATTATAATAAATGATGCTACAATGAAAATGTCCATATGTTTGTCACACTGTTTATCATTATTTGAGAGTATAACCCTACTTACTAAACTGTTCTGTAGAGCATGCCATGCTGTGCAACCAGCTACGTCACATACCTCATGTTGACTGTGGCGCCTGATTGCATGATACTCATGGTCTATATAACCTTAAATGCCATGCTTTTAATGAAGTCTAGGTGTGGACTATACCACATAGGTTTTGCTTCTACTCTGATACTCACACAATTAAATAGCCTAACAATGTATTTCTCTGAATATATCCCCAATGCATCAACAGGATACTCAATATACATACAATAGAGAGATAAATTTATAAAAACTGAGTGGTCCCAGAAGCTTCAGGATAGGCCAGCAGGCTAGAAACCCAGAGAAGAGTTCTACTTTGGGCCCAAAGGATATCCCCTTCTTCTTCCAAGGTGAACCTTTATCTCTCAAACCTTGAACAGGTTGAATAAGTCTCACCCACACTGCAGAGGATTATCTGCTTGCTCAATGTTGGCTGATGTAAATGTAATTCTAATCTTAGAAATACTTTCACAGAAACATCTAGAATAACATGTGGCCAAATACCCAGACACCAACACCTAGCCAAGTTGCCATATAAAAATAACCATCTCAGACGGTCACTTAGAGAAAGGCAGAATTTGGTTTTGACTGTTGTATCCAGTACTGTGTGCTCTCAAGGGGTGACTTGAAAGGAAAGTTAAAACACTGCAGAGGGCCATGCTTAAATGAAGCTTCTGTGATTGATGGCTTTAATTCTATACAATTAAAAGTTAATGGCATGTATATAAAAAACTTGCCAGGACCCAGGATCTCAACTGGCTGTTAGACTGTAACAGGAGAGTTCATGAAACTTCCACTGGTCACAGCCATCGTAATGTCTCTGTAGGAAGTGATGGGTGAAGGAAAATAGGAGCATATCCTCTGAGCAGAGGATGAAGGGAGTCAAGGGAACGTATTTGGAGCTGTAGGTTTTTATCTCCTGACCCCATGTTAATCAGGCTGGACCACAGTTGAATCTACAAGGACTGGTTATTCAGTCTCTGCACGTAATAGTTCTCTATGATTCCCTTCTTAGAATCCTAGGCAAAGACAAACACTTGCTAACAGAGATGCCCACTGAAGATGACTTCACGTTCTGGCCTCACTGATTCCAAGTGTGGTATCCCATCCTGATAGACCCAGAAGTTCTGGCTCCTACCTTCTCAGGGACTAAGGAGGGACAGAACTTTGAGATCCATCAAGGGCCAACGAAGTTTGTGTTTGTATCTATGTTTTTTTGTATCTAAGTTTTTGAATGATAGTCACTGAACTACTATTACAAATATTACCAGAGCATCGGTGCTGTGGCATCTAGCTACACTAGACCGTATAAGGGATGACAGGCATGGTAGACACTAGAAAGAAATTAAACGCAGGGTGGTGAGCATCCAGGGAAGATCCTGTTATCAGTGGGTGGTCGAGGCATACCTTTCTATTCAGCTCACATGTGAGCAGGCTTAGGCAATGATTGAACAAAGTGTGTTCCAAGTAGCAGAAACAGTGTGAAGGTAGGAGCAGGCTTGAAGTACTACACAAGGTGATCTTTGCAGTTAGAACAGAATGAATGGTATGCAGAGGACCATGGAAAGGCAGCAAGGGAAGATGAACCATTCTGGATGTGAAGACTGAAGCATTTGCCCCGAGATAGTACCAGTAGGTTTTTAGGAGTGCACTGAAATCAGAATTGCTAATTATCTAAGGGATGAGATGGTCATATGGACTACTCACTGTACAAGACCCTAGGTTGGATACTGAGCACCAATACAAAAAAAAAAGAAGAAAAACCAACTCAGATGGTACCTGGCAGAGGGATTTATCCTCTTTGAGACAAATAAAAGAAGAAAAACCAACTCAGATGGTACCTGGCAGAGGGATTTATCCTCTTTGAGACAAATAAAAGAAGAAAAACCAACTCAGATGGTACCTGGCAGAGGGATTTATCCTCTTTGAGACTTGCACTGTACTACCCTCCCAGGAAAAACTTGTCTTCTCGTTCTCTCATAGAGGCCCTTTGCCCATAAAGTCCACATTCCAAGATGTGCCTCTTCTATAGAATTTGGTTCATTTAGGAGAAAAGGCAGCGTACAGCAGGGAAAGACAAGGACGCCAATTAAAGAACGTGTGCAGACTCCAGGGGTGATGGGACAGTTGTTTGCTCTAAGATGGTGGCAGTGAACATTTGAGAGCGTTTGAATTCTGAAAACATGTTGGAAGCAGACATGAGGATTTCCTGACATTGGTTTGTGAGTACAAGAGAAGAAACAAAAGCAGGCTGCTCCGTGGGACTGTGGCTTGAGCCACTGGGAAAGACAGTTGCTATCAGCAGTGGGGAAAGCCTCAGGAGAGGGACAGGTGTAGTGAGGTGAAAAATCAGGAATTCACCGGCAATGTGCTAAGTTGACTGTCTGCATAGAAAGATCTAGTAGACAGTCTAGTCTGGAGTTCAGGACGGAGGATGTTATCATAAGAGCCATCTATGTAGTGATGGTAACCGAGCCAGGACATTAGTTAACGTAGTATAGAATGTACTGCTGTAGGTCAGGGAGATGAAGTAAAGTCAGTAAGCCAATCTAAGACATGACATAGAAATGAACAAGAAAGATATCCCAGGAGCCTAGTGTTTTAAGTTTCAAAAAGGAAGCAAGAGGGAACATTGATTATCAAATACTATTGACCAGTCAGACCAACATTGGACCATTAGGTTTATTCCCATGATGGAAATGGAGAGAACAAAAATAATCAAATGTTTGACGGAACTTTGATATCAAAGAGGGAGAATCTAGCAAGTAGGGAATCTGTCCGCTCATGAGATGATGGAAGTGAGAAAGGAGCTTGGTAGTGCGGAGGAGAGGAAAAGACGGAAATGTTCCACACCCTGGGAGCACTTAGAGTCCATGCACAGGGAAAGGAAGGAAGGCAAATCATGTAAGGACATATATATGTAAGGGGTGAGAATCTGAGGAAGTCCATTTCGGACTGTTCTTTTCCTTAGGGAAATGGGAAGGAAGGTCATTGGCTAGGAAAAGGAGACTACTGTTTTGATTCTATTTCCTCCCAGACGAGACTTCTGAAAAACAGGATCTGCAGTACCCTCTAGTTTAGGCTTAGAGTAGTCTCAGAGTAGACAAGTAAAGGAGATTCGAGAAAAGTCCATTCTTTACTCAAAGACCATCCTGGGGAACTAGCCTCATTCTATACTGCCATCTTTACCTTGTCATTCATCCCACAAGACTTTGGGTTCACACGCAGTTCAGTCCATCCTGCCAAGCTGCTCGCACTCCTTCTGTTCCACTCTGTGTCAGTATTCTATTAGATGAACTGAACCTCTTCTCTCAGGTTTGTCTCTTAATCCTTAAAGTTTTTAGAAAGAAAACGTTCCAATACTGTGAAGGAACAGGACAGAGAAAAGAATCTGAGCGGCCGAGGCCAAGTTTATTTCTGGCAGGCATAAGGAGGAAGGAGAGCTGTGAACACTCACACGTTAATAATTTTTCTCTTGTCACAACTATAATCAAAGCCCCGATGACAGTGTTGTCATAAAATCTATACAGCCAGTACTCTGGGCTTGGGTTTAGTCTGAATGCTGGGCTCCAGGCTCAAAACTCACCACAATAAATTCTCCCGTGGCTGTTGAGACACTTCTTACTGTGCTCTGTTACTGCCTGTTCCCAAGCTTGAAGGGCAACATGCACTTAGACCAAATATAGAATCTCAGAGAAGGAAGCTTCTTTTCCAACACTCCGTCCAGATTCAAATGGACTCTTCTAACTGCTCTGACAACTAGACTTCAGACTTTATAAACAGCCTCGGCTACAGACCTCAGCATATCAGCAGGGAGACTCTTTCACTTGTGGAATGTTTTACGTTCTAACAAGCTCATCTTGAACTCACTTCTGGGACAAGAGAGAGAACATCCTGTCTCCTTGTATGTGGGACCACCCATTCACTTACTTCTGTTTTGACTGGTCACCCTCTGAGTCACAAAGATAAACATATTCAGAATAAAAAGTTTGTACATAGCCCTTGCCTGCTAGTAAATAAAACATTAAAGAAAGAGAATATATTAACTTGAAGTCAGGTTCCCAACAGCCCCTTGCCTCAAGATGATGAAAAGTTCTTTCACTGCCCACACAATCAAATCTGACTGCCAGGCTGGAGCTGGATGAAATTTCATGTTCATGTGATATGTTTCCTAGGACTCTGAAGAATGAAGGGGAAAGAGCCAATGATTATCTAGGATGGAGAGGCAGGATGAGCTAGAATCTTGATTCTGCCCCTTTTTGTCTTCTGTCACATATTTATTGCTGGCCCCAAATACTTGAGGGAGTTGCTAGACTGTCAACGGAGAGCACACTTTCACAGGTTCATCCAACATACATGGGGTACTTAAAGTAGTCAGCAACATGTTGTCAGTGGAACATAACAGTGAAGAAAATAATGGGGAGAAAAGAAAACCCTTGCTTTGTGCAGCCAGTATTCTAGAAGGAAAGAAAATGAATCAATAATATCACAAATGCATGTAAAGTTGTAGCAAGCAGGGCTACGGCTGTGAAGGGAAGAGCCAGGATACCACAGAGGCAAGTGACCTGAGGAACCAAAGCAAACACAGCCAGCTAGGAAAGCCCCCACTGATGAAGTGATGCTTGAGCTGTGCTCCAGGGGAGGATCAGGGCAAAATCCCCAGCAGCTGCTGTGAGTATCGTCTTTTGAGTGCAGACTGAGCATGGTGAGAGCTGGAAGGCAGGCAGTGTGACAGATCAAGGTCAAAGATGACACATGGGAGGTCCACAACTAATGTAGGGCTTTGAGGGCCTGGTCAATATTTTCATTTGCTTCTGATCAGTATCACTGAGGTGCTTTAAGATAAATGTGTACGTGTGCAAGTCTATGGTCGGGTCACATCCGTGTTAAGTGAACTCATTCACTGCAGTGCAGAGAATGGACAGGAGGAGAACGTGTGAAGACAGAGTTAGGGAACTGGGGGCCTGAGGAGTTAGTCACGTAGGTAAAGCACTTGCTGCACAAGCAGAAGGACCTGAGTTCAGTGCCCAAACCCAAGTGCAATAGCATGTATTTGTAAACCCAGTGCCTAAGGCCTGATGGGAGAGGGAGACAGGAACATCTCCAAAATCTCAAGGACAAGCCAACCTTATCTACAGCACAGCATACAAAAGAGACCTGTCTCTCCAACAAGGAAAAAGATAAGAACCAACACCCAAGGATGTCCTCTGAACTCCACACATGTGTCATGACACCCTTGAGCCTATAGTCATATAGACACACATATATGCACATAACAGAAAACAGAAAAACTATTAGTGGTACAAAGGAAGGATGTCAGTGTGTTGGAATAGGTTAATGGCCATCACTGTGGTGACACAGACTAGCCATGGAGATATAGATCTGAGTAGCAAGCAGAAGCCTGGTGATTACAGCAGTTCCTGGCCTGACCTGTATACGCATGGGTCATCCAACGTGGACACCTCTGACTGCACATGGCCAGTCACCAAGCTCTGATCCAGAGTTGAATATTTCATGTAAGATGTCTAGTCTCTGTCATGTAATTACTGGACAGTGCAGTAAGGCAGAACTGTGACTTGGAAAACACTATAACTGCATGTATTTCAGGTGAAATGGCTTTCTAAAGTCATCTTGTTCTTGTCTGTAAATCCATATCAATGGTGCTTGATGGATCAACAGAGTGATATATTCGGGTGGTACATCTACTAAGTCTTCAGTTAGGTCTTTTTGCAAATTGACAGGGCCTTATCCTGGACAGTCAGAATCCTATACCACCAGACTGAGCATATCTTCTGGGATGAACTGGAGAGACTTGTGAGATATCTCTCCTTCCACATACCTTAGCTTGCAAGCTGGTGTTCTCCTGAGAATGGGTGCTTTGTGCTTGTCAAACAAACTCTACCTCCTGTAAGACCTGCATGCTGAAGCGTACATTTATCAAACCCTTAGAGACTCCTGCAGAATCAGGAGTGCTTCCTAGGTGCTGACTGAGGCTGGCAGTGCCTCTCACTGGGATCAGAAGTGCTAGAAGAGGATCACAGTTGTGATCTCTGGAGTTTGACTGTATAAGAGGACATCTGACAAGCAGATGTCAGCAAACTATGAGTTGGGAGTTCTAGGGAGTGGCCTAGAATTAGGACTGTAAGAACTACTTAGACAATGTCAGTGGAGGGTCGAGCCTGATCAGGGAGCACCGTGTATTGGAAATGATGTCATAAGGAACTCTTTATCTAAGGAAATCTAGGCTAGAGCCTTCCTATTCTGAGAGTCTGTGATTCGTTAGCAGATGGTCTTCCAACCCCTTGAGTGCCTGATTAAATCTACCTTAGTACTACATCAATTAGCTATAACTAAATTGGAAGGTTAACTAGAGCCCAAAGGTAGCTGAGCCTGATAGATTCATAAATCAGACTTGGCCACCATCTGTTTGTAAGGGTTTTCTGCTTCTATTATAGATGAAAAATGGCCACTACTTCCTAACCAGAAGGACCAATTGCAGTTGGTTAGTCTGCATCCTTTACCCAGCTGGTCCATCTCCTGGCATGTCTGTTGTAGTCTTCCCATGGTCCTCTGCCTATTCATCAGGGTTTGTGAGCACAGACACCCTGAAAAGGTACTGGCAGGTGCTACAAACTAACATGTCTGCAACACAGTCTGATTATATCGCTGAGTCTAAGTCACTTCCTAATTTAAGACCCTTCAGAAGAAAGAACCCACATCATTTTGTCAACAAGGTCCTGATGGCTTATCTCACTTTTAGCTCCCACCCCTCCCTGTATCATGAACTCCTCCTGTTTATGCTTCTTGAAGCAGAATACCGTGCATCTCCTCGGGAAATATGGCTGAGCTGCTCCTCCCCAGTTGTGTGCTGAAGAGCCCTCCCCATCAAACTCTGTTACAGTAAAGGGTTTCTGCTGCTATGATAGAAGTCAATGTACAGGCTTGCCTTCACCCAGAGAAGTATAATGAAAAATGATTTTCAAGTCAGAGTGCTTGGGTTCAAATGTAAATCTGGATCTATCCAGCTAAGTGACATGGCCAGGTTGTTTAACTTCTCAGCTCCTTCTTTTCCTGAAATAAAAGTACAGGGGTGGCCATAGACTGTCTTGAGCTTGGGTATGTGCTAGCTTTGTGCTGTGTTGGGGAATCCAGGGTATTGTTTTATACACATCTATGTAATGATGGTAAGGCTGAAGGCTGTAGGATTTTAAAGAAGAGGTAGAGATACTGATCTCAACCTTGAATAGAGTATGCTTAAGTAGGAATTTCTAGCCAAGGAGGAGAGACTGCCAATGAATTCATTCAACAGGGTGATCAGACACTACCTGGGGTTGTCGGGGGTCGGGGGGTAGACCTGATTAGATTAGGGAGTGGGTCTTGCTAACACTGGACCTTTGACAGGAAGGCACACATGACCCTAGGAGAATGGTCAAGAGCACGACTAAAATTTCAACAAGCAGAAAGTCTTTGTCAACGGAGTCATTGGAAGGTTGATATTTGATTATGACAAGCAAATATGTCAGGATGTAAAACGGCCTGCCCGCGTCAGACAAAATATAACTTGTTAGAACTCTGTGTGATATGTGATTTTAGGTGTTCACTTGGGATCTTGGAACATGTCTCCTGAAGTTAAAGAGACACCTTACATTCAGTATTGCATCCGTCCCCACAACTAAAGGTATTTAGAATCAGGGAATATGATTTCATGAAAACCTCAGTCTGTCCTGAAAGCCAAGATAATGAAAAGTGATGCGACATCAAGACACCTTTGCTCAAACACTGGGATCTTCACAAAGTATCATCTTTCTGTCCTCCTTTCCAGTTCCTTAGTAATGTTAATAGGCCAACTCGGGAAAAATGACTGCAATCGATAGAGCCATGGCTACAAAGGATTGGCCCAGGTAGGCACTACTGTTCTTCATCAGCTGACCATAGAGATCTGCATTTTCCAGTGATGACTGTTCCTCTCCTCACCAAACATTGGGTTTTCAATCCCACTCTGTATAATCTCTTCTGTGACTTCTTCCCCCAATATCTAAGGGTTCATCGCATGAATAAGCATGGTCCATAGTCAGCTGGGTTGCAAAAACATCTCTTTTATAACAAATTTTCACCATGCTATTGGAAAGTGCTTGATGATTAATGTGGTAATGTGGTCTAACACCAAGAACTCTCCTGTGGGGGGGTGGAGGATTTATCGATAAGCATGATCATAATCCTCTATCTTTGTTTACATCAGTAATTAATGCAGTTCAGGAGGGAGCCCTTGAAACATTGTATAAGCAAGATTTATCCCCCCCTAGAATAGATTACAGCCATATGTCAGTGCTCAAAATGTAATTGGTACATTTCATTAGAAAGTAATTGAAAAGAAGATTTATTGTAATGCCCTGTAATAAACCATCTCAATAAGCATTGTTGTTAACGCAGATATTTGCACTGTGTAAAGAATTTGCTTTATATCAAAATATAGTATATGCTATATGTCATTCTCAAATTTCTCTGTGAAGATTTTACTCGAGGTAAAGAAAAGAAAGTTATTATACTGTGGGGCTTCCTTAAAAACAAGACTTCCTCCTTATGACCTCATGCCTTTCTTTATAATTCTCATTACTCTGACAAAGCATCACCTGAATCCATATCCCTCAGTTAAAAATACCCACGTGTTCCTGGCTTGGTAGCATACACCTTTAATCCCACCTATGGCTACAGGGAAATCCTGTCTCAAAAAAATAAAAGTGTTTCAAACAGTGGGCTGAGGCAAAGTACTGAAAGACTGTGAGGTGCCTCACTCTAAATGGAAATGTGTCAGATGGGACTGATCTCTCAAGGTCATAGTTAAGATGGGATGATCCACATAAAAGACAAATTCTTGGGAGTACTTAACAAACAATACTATCATCATCTCTATTAGTGTCTTGCTAATATAATTGGCTAGGAAGAAACATCCTGAACTCCAGAGTGAGCTTTTATTTAAATCACAGTATAAAAGAGGGGGCAGTAGACACAAACATCTTTTTCTCCCTTTCTGCACATAATGTCACAGTGTTAATCATTACATGGAAAGAATAAAGTGTGCATATTCACAACACCAGCCACAGGTGGGACTGAAAAGGATTTTAACCTCCACCTGCTCCTAAAGGCCCCAGTTTTGTAAAAACAGATCAATTATTTCCAAAGTTTTGTGTCTTTGTAATATAAGCCCCATGGTTCTACAACAAATTGAGACTCAGAGTAGAAATCCCGAATCCCATAAAAGGATCCGCAGATTGAAACGGAATCATGCTCTGGCAGGGAGCCCACTGAATTATCATGGCAACAGCAAGAGAGAGAAAGAGAGGGAGAGAGAGAAGTGTTGTCATTCTTGCTGCGCATCCCCTGCCACAAAGTTATGTCTGAGAACACTGCTCTACCCACTTTCATAGTTTTGCTATGACAGAGTAATCCAGACCTATGTTAACCACTTCAGAGATACACAATATCAAAAAACTGGGTCTCAGGTATGTAGCTCAGAAGTACTGTGCTTCCCTATGCAGATTTGGGTTGGGAAGGTCATAATCTAAATGAGACATATCTTCTCAGAGAATATTTTGTTCAAATACATCAAGATATTGAATTAGCTAATTTTATGTTATTATAAAAAAATATTTGAAAAGAACAACCTAAAGAAAGAAAGGTTTACTTTCTGTGTGTATTTGTGTATGTATTAATGGAGGCCAAAGGTTGATGTCTTTTTCTATTGCTACACAATTTATTTTATTAGAGCTTCTTTACTAAACCTGGAACTCACCAATTTGACCCAGACTGTATGTCCATCTCCTACCCAACATCCCTGAGCTGAGGAGCTGAGGTTACAGAGACATGATACTGTGCCTGGATTGTATATGTGTGTTAGGGATTCAAACTCAAGTCCTCATGCTTTCAAGGCATGAGTGGTCCCCATTAAGCCTGCTCCCAAGACCTGAAAGGTTCATTTTGAGTCAAGGTTTCAGTGCCAGATCATCAATTCCGTTTCTTGGGGCCTGTCAGGAAACAGAACACTGTGGTAAGAGCTGGTAGTAGAGGAAGCTGTGCACCTTATGGTAACCAGAACACAGAAAGAGAACATGCATGGACAAGCAAGGGACGACAGACAGGATACACCCTTAAAAAGCATTTCGCAAGGATCCAAATCCTCTCGCTAAGTCCCACCCAACATCCCATTCAGATATGCGTTCATCAGTGGCCAGTCTATGGCATATGCAACCTTGCAGTGGCACCCAACTCCAGGAAGAGCAAACACTTGCAGTCATTGAAACGCAGAGAGCCCCATCTCCTCTCACAACTGTTCCTTTCTAATTTCTCTGGTAACTGTCACTTGAACCAAAAGCATATTCTGTTTATTCTAACAGTATGTCCAGCAGGACATGGGAGAAGATGTTGCTTTTTCTGACCTTGTTAACCCAGAAGGGCTTATAAAACCACAAACAGATGTGGTCCTCCTAAACCCAATGTTGTCGTAACATACACTGTGGACACTGGATTGCTTTCAGTGTGCTTCCAAGGTTACTGTTTTCAGCAATGATATTTTTATAACACACAAATATACACTACTCTGGGACAGGGGCAATTAGAGAGAGATAGCACAGTTTAAGAACAAAGCTATGTGTTTAGCTTGGTTTGTAAAAGTTGACTATAAGAAGAGCCCAAGGTCTAGGAACATTGTTTACAGTGTTTTCCTAAAAGCTGGAAATCAAATGACCTAACAAGTGATGTCATTATCTTTCCTTTAAATGGCAGTCTTTGCACATGTCAGAATACCAAATTTGTATAAATTATTAGGCTAAACATACGAGATTTCGAGGAAGAGCTGTCCTTTCAGGTGGGTTTGTGACCCAGACTCTTCCCTCTAAGAATGCTATCAATCCCCTATAACAGCCATTAGTTCCATGGAAAGTAAATAGGAGACAGTGAAGTCAGATAGTCCTGTTTATGAAACTCCATTTCAAGGTGCTGGGTGGCCTCGGACAGGTCATATTCCCATACTGAGCCCCATGATGTCCCGTAGAGTTTCTACCACATACTACAAAGAGAACTGAGAACTCCCATACCTTGTAAAAGTCCGAAAGCAGAGTTGGTGCTCTGTACACAGTGGCCTTTGTTATTAACCACTCACAAGTCACTTTCCAAACATGCCTACTAATTCATTCAGCCACTGACTTCCACATACTCCTCTTGCTGATCATGCAGAGCCCAAGATCAGCACCGTCATCATCTCTGCTTATCACCGAGACTATGAAAGGATTCTGAAATGCTAACACAGAAGTGCAAATACAAAGACAGGTTGGTTACTACTCAGCTGACTTATTTTAAAATTGGAATAAAAATAGGAATTTTCAATAATATCCAACAGAGAACCATTTGCTTTCATTTTAAATAGATCCACTTCCATCAACTAAAATGTCTTTCTACACAAAAGTTATTCCCCAAATTTCATTTGATTGTAATTTATTTTCCCTCATGTCCTTGAAACATTTGCTCATCATCAGTAAGTAGAAGCCATTTTACTGCAGCATTGTGAATGAATGGATTCAATGTGTGAAATAACTGTGATTGGAATATCTACTCTGCTGCTGAATGCTAGCTGGGCAATCTTAGATTTGACCTCTCAAGTTCCTCTATCTGTAAAATGGGGATAATAACAATAGCAGCAGTAGTAGTAGTTGTAGAAGGAGGTCATTAATTATACTACTACAGCTGTGTAGCTCAGTACTTTGCCTTCAGTATACAGCGATTGGAACCTGCAACTTTCTTAAACACCTTTACAAATTAGACTTAAAGTGTCGTACTGGCTATGACATATTACTTGCTGTGTTGTAATCTTCTAGGAATGTGAATCTCATACATTTTGTTCCCCATAGACAGGGATCCCTGAATAGCATACAAGTAAGTGGAAAAGAGTACTCTCAAAGATGTCTACTGAGTGTGTGCCTGGATGATGAAGAGGGCTCATTGGCACCACTTGCCTAAGCGCAAGAGATTTCTTGTGTTATAATCATGCCACACTTGTGTATGGATGGCAAATGTGAAGTATGTTTAGGGTTGAAATACGCATCCATTTGCTAGTCCAATTCTCTCATCATATAGAGACAAGTGAGTCCCAATGGCCAAGTTAGTCACAAGCCTGGTGACAAAAATCTACTCCTAACTCCCAGTCTGGTATTCTGTCTGTGATACAGTGAATCATAGAATTGACCAGACTTCCAATTCTGGTAAAAGCTAGAGCTTTCATTTAATTGAGTAATCAAATAGCATTTGTTAATTTCTTCATTTTAATTCCTAATTATAATAATTGCCAGCCTAGCTCTCTGTTACATAGCAACTGAGTTAATATGTGAGTCCCATATTCCTACATTATTTGCTACTGAATCTCAGATTTGGATCAAACTTCAGAAGCCAAGGGAAGTGTTTGAGATCAGTTTTGACTTCTGGCAGAGGAAACTGAGTAATTTCACATTGTAAAATTGAGAATCTGTCAAGATATCTCAAAGTCCTTGATGTGTTAGTACTTCTCTTAACAGTCAAAAACAGGATGAAAGAACAGATTCCTTTGTTCCCTTCACACTGCATATTGCTAATTGAAATCATTCTCTTTATTCAAGTTCCTTGCAAAGTATGTCATATGACACTTATATAAAGGTGATGTTCTTATAGATATTGAAATGATAAGCAAAGCCAGAGAAAAACTTGAATTAGGAACAGAAGACAATCATAACCAGGTTAGGAGGAAGAATGAACATAATAGTAATACCTCTCAGTTATTACCATGGCTTGTGTACATGCATTTAGTTAACACTTCCATTTCCACACTCCACACTAGTCCCTATGAAGAAGATCTCGTTATTCCCTAGTGGATGTGAGAAGTAACTCAGCCTTAGAAAGACTTTGAAATCAAAACACCCAGCACAGGACAGATGCACTTGAATCACCCTCAGCCTAAGCACCCATCCTTCAACAAAACTAATTTATGTTTTCTCCCAAGAAACTGGAATGAACCACTGCAAAGTAGCAGAAATTTGCTAACAGATTATAAGAACCAACAAAGACTCTAAGACATTTCATAAGGGAAACCAATGCCTTCATGGAAAATCTAAAAGATAACGTGAAAAATACCACCCTAGCAGGACCTTTGTATGTGTGACGTCACGATGAGATGTCACTAATGCAACTCTTAATTCCACTCTAACTCAGCTTCCAAAATTAGCTCATATTGTGCAGAATCATACAAAGAAGATAAGGAAAAAATTGTCATTTGGGGCCCTTCTCTTTGCTCAGAATGTATCAGGAAGTATTGTGTTAAATGTTCGGTAACTAATTCCAAGAAGAACATTGATTTAACAGGTACTTACTGAACACTAAGTATCATGCTGGGCAAAACCCCAGTGGAATCACCCATTCTGAAAGTTCATCACCTTGAGTAGGAGGTAAATTAAAATAAGTAGCCACATAAAGACAAACTATTTCCAGCGGCATGAAGGACTACTACTCAAAGATGGGAGAAGTGGTCAAGGAAGGTCTCTAAGAAATGACGTCTTAAATATTTTATTATTTTATGTGTATCAGTGTATTGCCTGTATGTATGTTATCGCACCCATGTCATGCAGTGCCTGCTGAGGTTAGAAGAGGGTGTCAGATCCCCATGGAGTAATGGTTGTTAGCTACCCTATGGGTACTGGGAATTGAACCCAGGTCTGCTTCAGGAGCAGCCAATGATCTCTCCAGCCCTGAGAAATGGTATTTGTAAAAGGCTTAAAGAATGAGAAGAACACAGACATATCAGTAATAGAGCATGTATCCACCATAGCCCCGCTGTAGGATGACTCAGAAGACCACTTTGGTCCATACTCACTGTAGAGTTTAAAGGAAACTTCAGAATCAACAGGCTTATGTCTATAAAGTGAATATATCTACCTATAGAACTTTCAGATATCACAGTAGGTTACAAGATTTCTACCCAATTTGGAAAAGTACTTTTCAGAAATCAGGTCTATGGGATATTATAAAATGCACTAGCTGGGATGGAGGACACCTGAATCCTATCCATAACTCTTTGGGCATATGGTCTTGGCTACAGTGTTAAATTTGTCTGAAGTTCATGGCTGTCTCACCAGCAGGGTTGACTGGTATGAATGTCAGGTGGAAATTATCCGTGAAAAATGTCCACTGTGTGTGGTACATTGGCTCTACCAGTGTGGCATCCTTGTAAATATGTCATTGGCCTTGACAGTGGACATTCTTTTTGAACCCTGGGATTCTGAGGTGCTGTTGAACAAGACTGAGAAGGCTTAACTTAAAAGTAGAAGATGAGTCACAGGGATAAAGAGGGAGGAGACCAGACACGTCATTATAAGTTCTCAAACGGAAAACTAGACCACACACTATTTTGCTCTTCAAATTTTCTAGCATCAAAATCTCTCTCAGCATTTCTTTAGCACATTATATTGATAAAGATTTGTTCTTTAGTGTTTATCAAACAGCATAAATAAAACATGAAAGCAAGTTTTTAATAGTTTTCTTGAAGATTTAAACTTTGAGCTTTTAAAGATTCAAGGAACACTAATAAACTTCCAATCAGAGAAGAAACTGAGAACTATATATACTTTAAAAGTTGCCATAAGTTATTCTACTTCATTCATTTAGATACATATGAATTATGGAATCTCACTAAATTGGCGAAACTCTATGTACACAGTATCATTAGATCAGCAACACAGAAATGTAATGGGCCCATGAGTTAGTACTGAAAATCTTCATTTTACCAAATATATCAAATAGTGCAAGTATGCCATGTAGGATATATGTGACAGTAGTCTCCTAAAATTAACCAACAAGAAATTTTCAGCCCTCTTGTAATGATATTGTAGCTATCATAGCACAGTGCATTATTTACATATTTGTATCATTGATAACTGTAAACCAACCTATATATTGACAGTCACATGAAGGTATATGCAGCTCATATTCAACTATGTACAATACACGATACTTGATAAAGGGATATTACCTTTTACAAACTTATCATGAGGTAGTTTTTATCATTAATTTAGAGCGAACCCCTCTCTACCAATAACCATAAAACAATTTGTTCTGTTGTCCTGGAAAATGGCTTATAAATTTCATACTTATTTTGAGAAGAGGTAGTTGTGTGGTTGAGCTATGCCGCTTTGATTTGTATAAATATACACTATGATGTTTGCCTACTTACTCATTCCTCAGAATGTATCCCCTCCATGAAGAGTCACATATACATACTTACTTTACTTGCTTTGGTCACAGCTTCATACCCTGCCCAACAAGTTATACAGCTTGGTTTTCCTAAGCAGTGAAATTGTACCGTTCCATATTAAATTCGAGATCTGGAGCACACATACAGGCCTACCAGATTAGTATGTGTCCCTGGTACTCAACACCATCTCCGTGTGGAAAAACTGAAAAGCTTATGGATGCCCTGGCATTGTGATATCATGTTGGTGAAGCCTGACACAGGGTCACAACTCTCCCACGTGATTCTGACCTCAGTGAACTTTTCTAACAAATTGAAAACTCTTCAAATATAGCTATTTTGAACGATCAAGTCTGCAATGACTCCATACTTTATACAAGCGTTTTCATCCTCTTTTCATCACAGTTTTTTCCTTCAATCTCAAGAAACATAGACTAATCCTGAGGATGTGGATTTGCTGTTTACTGAGAGACGAGGCTGCCAACCTCCTTCTCCCTCGGCTACCGCACATATTACTTGCTTTTTATGATGTTTTGAAGGTCGCTCCCCAATGTAACAAAAACTGCCATCTCCATTCTCTCAGGATCGAAAGCGGAATATGATCTAAAAGCTTGTCTAGGTTTGGAAGTGATTAATGTAGATTCTTATGATGGAGGAAATGAAAGCGAGAAATCTGGATAAGCAATCACTGTTTCAACAAAAACAATTTCAACAAAAAATGAGCCATAGACAGAGTGAACAAACTGATAATGCCAACAGCAAATAAATTATTCCAGAGTTTCAAAAGCAGACCTTGTGATAGCATTTAAAGTTTTGTGAGAGTTTGATTCATGAGACTTCTGAGTGTAACCAAGATGGAAAGGGGGCACGGTTGCACCCTGCATGTCGCAGGTGCTTAAAATGGAATTTAGGCAGAGAAGTAAGTGTTTCAGAGGATTACAGAGCAGTGTTAGGAAATGATTTGATAGAGAAACAATTCAGAGCTTCATAAACATAGACGACTAATTTTCTCCTTGTCATATACCCTGGGCCAAAGTCTGCATGTCCTCCAACAAGAGCTGTGACACTACCTCAAAGGTTGATAAACAGAGGGAGAGCCCTCTAGGATTCTGGTCAGGGTATTGCACCCTTCCCATTTATAAACTGAGACTGTTTGGGTGTGTGGGGGGAGGCAAAGTCTTCACACTGGTAAGAGGCAGTCTACACCATGAATTAGCTAGACAGCTAAATCCTAGGAGTGCATTTTCCTAGACTCACCATTCAAACACAGCTGCTTTCCACAGAAATGGTTTTCAGCTATTTCTCTCATAGTTTTACGTATACAATGCCATCTCAGAAAAAAAAATGCCACTAACCACAATCAAGCATAAATATGCCACATTACCCTCTCTACCCCTGCACGCCATTTTCCCACTTGACATCTTGCAAACACCTCCAGTTCAACATGTCTAAAGCTGAACTCTTGATTTGGGATCTCTGCTTCTACTCTTCCCTTCCTTGGTGGCTGAGCCTAACTACTTACCAGTTACACCCCAAAACTCTAGAAATCAACCTCAACTTGGTCTATCGTCAAATACAAGTCCCAATCTCCTGAGACCTAGGTAACAGCTCTTTAATCAGAGTGACTGCAGCAATCAGAGAAAAAGGAACAAGATACAGATTAATTTTAAAGAGTTGGCTTCTACATGATAGATTGCTTTCCAACTCCTATCTACAAGTGGGAACTGGCAGTACATATGGGGGAGTGGTTCCAGTCTAAGTCAGAGGCTTAAACACCAGGAAGTAGATGACATAATTCCAGTCCAAGATCAGAAGACTGCTCTGTTTTTTGAAAAATCTATTCAGATTAGCCACTGACTAGATGAAGTTTATCTGCATTAAGGACAATCTTCTGTACTTAGTCTACATACCCTGAAGTCAATCGCATCCAGAAACACCCTCATTGACACTCCTTGAGTAATGTTTGACCAAATATCTGGACAAACCATAGTCTAATCAAGTGAACACATAAACTAACCAGAGTGATCTTCATAACATGCAGGTGAGCTCATTATGTTTCTCCTTCCTTCCACACAATACTCTCTCTCATTTATATATATATATATATATATATATATATATATATATATATATATATATATGAATATAGGATATATATATCCTTTATTATCTCATCATAGTCTTCAAAGGCATTCCTTACTTGCCCCCCCCCATCTTATACCACATACTCTGCCTTCTTTGAATTTCTTTTAGCCTACAAAATTATCTTCCTCTGAAAGTCTTTGCACCTCTGATCCTTTATGAGGTTCTTTTCTATTCTTAACATGTCAAATATGAGTCTTCCAGACACCAGCTCTTCCTGCCACCCAGACTCAGAAATAATTATGAACTTATACAATGTCCAATACTTCTCTGTTGAGGGTTCTTTACCACTATAAACAGGAAATAAGTTACTATACCCCATCCTCAACAGGAAGTGAGCTGAATAGCTCAAAATTAAGTCTGTCTTGTATATAGCTCCAGCCAAGTCTGTCTTGTATATAGCTCCAGCCTCAGAATCCTGCATTATTCTGTCTTCTGATCAATCTAGAGATGAAGCTCAGTGGTAAACAGTTACTAAGTATGTTCAAGTAGCTGTGCTCAATCCTCCACACCAAGAAAAACAAACACAAACAACAGAAATAACCGATTAACAAAATGATGATCCAGTTCCTCATGGACATTTAGAAACAACCCAGCATCTGCCAATTTGGGATATAGATCATGCTCCCATGTCATCTTAGACTCGGTTTCATAAGTGTTCATTAAATACATCTATGAACTCTACACTACAAAAGAAGGGTTGATTGAAAAGAATGTTCTGTGCTGCTCAGGAATGCCTTTCATCAAAGCAAGTCTCACAATGGTTTTACTCTAGGGGACAAAATACTTCTGCTTTCTGAGGGAAAATTTCTTCAAGTGAAACTGCTCAATTCATTTCTTAAACATTTAGAGCAGAACCGTAGGCTATTCTGCATAGATTTTTCTGACTCAGGATTTAAAGGCCAACCTACAAACTTGGAAGCTTAATTTGTAAAATTTTAAAACATACTGCATATAAGAAAATCTTGACAGGCTTGAAAGATAGCTCAGTCGTTAAGAGAGCACACTGCTCTTACAGAGGACCCAAGTCAGATGACTCACAATATACTATGACTCCAGCCCCATAGGGATCTGATACCTTGGGCATCGATACACACGTGTAATTACCCAGACCTAGACACATACATACACATAATTTTAAAAAGAATCTTAATAAAAGATATTTTGAGATTCAGAGTGACTTATTTGATGTCAAAGCAGAATCTATCAAATTAGAAAAGCCTGTGTCTCTTCTTCCTGATTGCCAGTGCTTTTATTTCATCTGCTTTATGCAATGCATATGGAAATTAATGCCATTAAATTAATAGCATTAGATTTGCGTTTGCACTTTTTAAGCTGGAACTATAGTTCCCAGAATTCCTACCCCGAGTCAGCCTGGCTGCACAATGTTTGACAAGTAAGCATGAAGCAGTATCGTTTCCACCAGAAGGTTGGCGCAGAGCACCAGGTACTGTTGGAGCTCTCCTGCTGGTTCACTCTGTTATCGCAGGACAGCATTCAGGACTTCAACCCTCCCGACTTACACTGGACCCTCCTTCCGCTTCTCCAAGTCTTGGGCCAGCTACATGCATAGTGCCACGATGAAAGGCACCATTTTGGTTTCCAGCAAAGCAGACTTAGAATGATCGGCGGCTATTATGGGTACCACTCCCTTTGCATCTCTTATTCCATCCTCCCTGTGTTTCCCTGGTGATGTCATCTTCAACATCTGACACCAACACAACACCCTTGTGTAGACCACGGAATCAACTCCAACAACAATGGAAGGCCAAAT
Source organism: Eospalax fontanierii (assembly GCA_035773235.1). Taxonomy (NCBI): domain Eukaryota; kingdom Metazoa; phylum Chordata; class Mammalia; order Rodentia; family Spalacidae; genus Eospalax; species Eospalax fontanierii. The sequence continues at coordinate 12,553,526 of CM069546.1, forward strand.
TTCTATACTAAAACCTACACCGCTCTCACTTGTAGAACGTCCCCTTCTCTAATTGAGCTCTAATCAATAAGTTTCTAAAGAGCTTTCTAGCACAATGGCAAATCTTAGGTTAGATACAGTTCTGAGAACGTTGGTATGTTCAATAAGTACAAAAAGAAAAACAACAATCCCAACTTTGAGAATGGGATGATTTTGGTATCCAAGTCAATTCTAACTTCTTTTAAACATTCAGAAACCTGACTTGGAGTGCAGCACCCTTCTAGTTTTATATAAGATGATGGGTTCAAGAACTGCAGAAGCCTGGGAATCCAGAGGCAGTCTCAGCATAGAGACCAGCTTTAGCGTCACAGACTTTACTCGACTGAATGAATGCAGCTTCATTTCTTGGCCCCATTTGTCACAGGAACAACAGAGATCTCAAGTCCATTGAAACAGTGTCTAAGAACTCACTAATGAAATGAAACCTCAAAATGCCAAAGCCTCAGTGTAAGAGTGAAATAGACATGACCTCCCCTTCTCTTTCTCTCCCCCTGACATCTCTGCCCAAACACTGCCTTGAACCTCGGCCTGGCTTGGTAACTTCAAACCAGTTCTTGCGCTAGTTCGTAGCCTTAATTCATATTCCCTGGGCTAGCCTAACCTCTCAAGCAAAGAAATTACCTTCCAGTGGGCTCGTGCTGAGGACAGCACCAGTGGTAGGTGGAAATGGATATATCCTCTCCATAGGAAATTACCTTAAGTGTAGTCCACAAAAATTCCTTCACATGAAAACCAAGAGATAAACTCACAGTCTCGAAAAACAAGGGCCTGTGAGCCAGAAAGAAGGCAGAAAAGTTTATACCTCCTCAGACTTCAGATACAGGAATTAGCAGAGAATATAAAGTAGGTATGTCTGCCACATATCAAAAAAGTCAAATGGTACAAAGCAAAGAATATAAGTCTGCTGAATCATAAAATGAACTAAACAGAATTTCTATCAATGAAAATCTAATATAAAGCAAAACCCTAATCAATATGAGGAGAAATGGATAAAGGTAGAGAGAAATCAATATGGAATTGTACTTGGAGAGTTATTTAGAAAGCAGAGGCAGAATAACAGATTTGCCAGAATAACACTGTCTAATCTGGGCGAGAGAGAGAATAAATCTGACTGGGAATGGAGCAAAAATGATTTTCAAAACCACATCAACTCAGCGTCGTCCAGAAGTAAGGAAAGACACAGAAGCAAACATCTATAGTTGACAAAAATTCAAGTGAAATAAAGTTAAATGTTAAATATATGTGTAGACGTCATGCGAGCCTGAGAACCTGGACTCAGATGCACAGTGATGCACACCTCGAACCCAGCACCAGGGAGGGAAAGACAGGAAGAGGATCCCAGTCTAGCCAAATGAGTGAGATCCAGAATTGAGAGATCTGTCTCAAAAACTAAGGTGGAGAGCCATCGAGGAAGACACCTGACCTGGACCTCTGGCCTCCACAGGTACAGTGTTAACAGCCCATGAATCTGCAGACCAAAGCTATGAAGCAAGAGCAAAGAAACACACAGTTAGACTATAAGTAACTTTCAGGTAACTTCTAAGGAGAGCAATGAGAAGGTATGCAGAGGAAGTTCTTCTGTCTGTTGATTCACTCCCCAAAACATCTTCTGCTATGACGGCCAGTTCAAAATCCATGTTCAAACGTTCAAAATTAGTAAATATAACATCTTAGACCCATTTAGAAATCTATTCTGGGAAATCTCATATTTTTAAAAAATTCAGAATTGCAGTTGCTTCTCATAAAACTCATTAGCTAGAAGAACAATAACACAGTCATTTAAAAACAATCCCTTTGGGGTGCTGTCCACATGGGTATGAATGCATCATTTGAGAAAGGTAGGAATTAAATACAGCAGTTGTTTTAGAGGTTAAAACAACTGGTGAATTATTCTAATCTATCTGAAACAAAAAGACAAGGAGGTTTTCATGAACTAGAAATAAAGGGAACACCAATAGGACTGATGAAAACAATATTAGCTCTGAAATTTACACCTCTCGTAGGACATATCCAGGGAGAAAAAAGACATGAAATTTTTCAGAATAAAACAGAAGACATAATAACAAATGCAGGGTCATTAAAAAAACCAATGAAGGCATTTACTACAAAGAACTTTGCCAACTAACTTAAATCTTTATGTGAAATGGAAAAATACCAAGAAAAATTGTGGCTTATAAAAATCTACCTGAGAAGAATCATAAAACTCATACAAGGCAGTAATTACTTTTAATAAAAGGAAGATACTACTGATGTGGTTAGTTCATGTGGAAAGTGTTAAATTATTGAAATGCATCAAAGAAAACATAACTAGACAGATACATTAATTATAGGTTGAATTTAAACCCAATTAAAACTCGTACGCTAGGGAGGAGGCTCAGTGGGTTAACGTGCCTACTGCCAAGCATGACGTGACAACCTGAGTTAGATCCCCAGGATCTACATGGAAGAAGGAGAGAACCAATTCCAGCAAGCTGTCCTCTGACTACTTTTGCAGAGGACCCAGGTTCAGTTCCCAGCACCCACAGGACAGCTGACAACCATCCATAACTCCAGTTCCAGAGGATCCAACCCCCTTTTCTGACCTCCGTGGGCACTGCATGACACGGGTGCACTTATATACACGCAGGCAATACACTCCTACACATAAAATATAAATAATATTTTAAAATAATATATATCATTTTATATATTATATATAATATATGAAGATAATATTTTTATATTATATATAAAAATAATATTTTTAAATAACTTGAAATAGTTTAAGTACTTTTCAGGGATGGACAAATAAGACAATGAAAGAGACTGAGTGTCCCAAAAGATAGGAATAAGGAAAACTATAGAAATATTCATGAGAGAATTGCATAAGAGCTTTCTGATGTAGGATGTATTCATAACAACCGGCATCCGCTGCAACCCATCAAGGCATATAAGTAAATAACAGATTACAGACTTAGTGAAAAAACTAATCTAAAACTTGTGAAGACAGTATAGAATGTCAGAACGCCCTGTAGGGAAGAATGCTCCAGTAAGACACACAAAGCCCCAACCGGACAGGGAAAAGATATCTTCTCTACACTAACCCCTCAAAGATACTGGTCATACAAAGATACTAAATATAGAACAAAAAGACAAACCATAAGAAAAGAAATTATCAATATATAGACCTTCTTTTATCAGCATGTGTATTTCATAAGTCACACCAAGAAAACTGAAAGTAAAATATTAAAAGAAACCAAAAATTTTCACGGAAGAAATTCTGAAATGGCATAAACGATGCTTGATTCCTTTGCTAATTAAGGACATTCAATTTTAAAAGACAATAGCCTATTCCATACTCATTTCACAATTAAAATTATCAAATATTAGCATGAAAATGGAGCAGTTGAAACTCTACACATTGCTGGAGGGAAAGCTGGTTTCAGCCATCATTTTGGAAAGCTGTTTTATACTTTCTCACAATGCCGCAGCCATGCCTTGCTAGGACTAGCAAGACTATTCTGTTTACAAGAGAGTTCTGCCTCTGTGCACCAGGAGCTATGCATAGAAATGAGAATAGATTAACTATTTATAGAAACAAAACCTGGAACCAGATGTGTAACAGAGCAATGCGCAAATAAATCACAAAACATGATGACACCAGGGAAACAATACAGAGGGCCTTTGTGCAGGAATGCACACGAATCTCAGGGGCATAATGTAAAGAGAAATATGACAGCCACTAAGCAAGTGGAGATATTCTTTTTGGAAAGCTAAAAACATGAAGAAGAAAAAAAAACCCAGCATATTAAGTGCACAAGTATGTAGCTACGAGGAAAAGCAATAAAACAATAAACACAAATTCCTAATACTACTCATTCTTACTGTAAGTAAAGTGACTCTTATGTAATCAAAAACATGCCGAGGTATGCAACATATTAAGGAGGTTAATGTGTAGTTATAAAGCACATCAAGAAAACATGAAACACAAAAATTCTAATAGTATTTATTACCGAAGAGGGAAAGAAATGTTTAGAATTGAGAAGATGACTCTGGGTACAAAGGTAAGAATTTCCCCGTCTTTTTCTTCATCTTCTTAAAGACGGTGACTATTCAGGCCCCTTGCGTTGCAGATCTTTATGGTATCCTTATATTTTTTATAAACATCTTGCAGGTATTTGTAGAATTTAATGTTTCAGAAGAAACTAATTTAAAATATATCAGAAAAGCAATTCAGAATCCTGAGTAACATTTAGGAGACTAGAGAAGGAGCTGGCTACACAGGCAGCATCCCCACTGGGTCCCTCACATCCAAGCCAGCATTACTGCTGTGCTGGGGCTGTCATTTTACGTACAGATTTCTTGTGGGTCACTCACTAGCATCATCTAGTTAGTCTCTATGGACCCCTGAGTTTAGGACCCTATGCTCTAATGGCTCTTCTCAAATGCAGGCCTGATCCAGCAGACATGCTGGTACTCTTCCACCCCTGCCAGTCCTATTGAATCAGTTACTGGGCTCCATTTCACAAGTTCTCCTGATGCTACCAAACCCCCACTTTAGAACTGCCCCTCTTAGGACCCAGTCTAGCCCCTCAGCCTCCCCCACTCTTGTCTATTCTCTTTCTTTCTACATGTTCATAGAGGGTTGAACTTGTTCTTAATGGAAACATTCATTTCCAAGAGCCAGCTGAGTTTACTTCTCCCCATCAGCAAGAAGCTTTCTTCCATTTTCAGTGCCATCTAAGCCCTTGTGTTGTAGTCACTGATCTATGATCAGAAATGGATTGATACCACCTCAGGAGTGCTTTGTCCTCTGCAGCTCCCAAGGGCTCCTACAGACGAAGATTGCTCCCAGCAGAGAGGTTAGAATGTGAGTAGATTGTAGTAAGTCAGCCTGCACATCAAAGGCCACGTGGAGGCCTATGAAGCAGAGCCAAGCACCTTTTGGACTCTGCTCTCAGGAGATGTTTGTTCCAACCGGCTGTACGTAGCCTTTCACAATCAGACAATTGCAGAGTAGCTCTTTCCTTTCTATCCTTTCCTTTCGTAACCAAATTTTGCAAAATTCATACACTATACTTTGATCATATTAAGACACACACCCCACCCCGAGACAGATCACATTAAAACACCCCCCTCCCGGGGACAGAGGAGACATGAATGTTATGGAAAGACAGACAGGGAAATAAACTGGCTTGGGAACCCCTTGAGAAGAGCACATACAGTGTCTGAACAATAATTAGTGCATGTGTGTACTTGAGGGCTGTACGGGAAGAAACACAGTTCCAGACGGGAGAGACCTCCCTTCGGGTGGTCTGTCGGAGTGGTCTAAGAGACTCCCAAAATAGCACACACTATTCCTGTAGTCCTTGTTTATCTCCAGGAACTTGAAAATAAGACCCTACTGCTGAAGGCAGGACATACTTTGGACATGGGATTTGGAGCAATGGAGCAGGATCTGACCTGGAAGCCTTCTATCTGAAGTTTAGCTCTCATAGTTCTAGAGAATACTATGTGTGGGTGGGTCTCCATCTCCAGCACAGCTGTTGTGCTCCAGCCATGCCAGAGAATGGAGGACAATCGAACAGGACCTCAGGTGGCTCAGAGTGCGTCAGGTCGGGAGGAGGAGCTCCCGGGATACTACATCGGTGGGTAGTTCGGTTATTAGAGCCAATGCAGGGGTTTATATAGGGAGGCCTTCCCGACGGTTACAGAAGGCGGGAAAGTTAGAAGTGGGGTTTGGGGGCAAAGGGCGGGAAGGCTGTGGAAGTTCAGGAACGAGGAAATGAAACCCAAAACCCTGGTTCTGGTCTGGGGTCGGGAAAAGGAAGACTCATATCTACAGTAGCTTCCTGAGGCCATGTTATCACATCAGGCAGAGCAGGCCAGACACCTGCCGCCCCTTCAGGGTATCTGGAGTCGCTTGCCTTGCTCAATAACTAGATCCCCACAACTGTGCAAGCTATTGAGGGAGAAAACCAATCAATGGTCCAACCCCAGTCCTAAAGCCAAATAACGACAATGACTCTCACGGCAAACTACCTCTATTGGTGCAGTAGAGGCACTGTTAGCTAACAGTGGGAGTGAATTCATGGGTGGCAATGGGCATCAGGTCGGCCCTAGCTTGAGAACTGTTGGCAGCTGATTACTGCTGGGTGAGGGAAAGCCGACCTTCCGTAAGAGCTCTGGATAGGCCGAATAGGCACCGGTGGATGAACTTGCACCAAAGGACATCTGGGTAAAATGCTTGACCAGATGGGACTTAACATGTATGACACAACACATGATGCTGGGGTAGGGGGTCCCCTGGGGAGGGGATCTGAATTTGATTAAGACCTGTTGTATGAAATGTACAAATCATCAATAAAAATATGATTAAAAAGAAAACTAAAGGTTCTTTTAAAAACAAACAAAAAGAGACCTCCCCCTCCTTCCCTATCTGTGTCTCTCTTAGAATAAGCCCCGACCGATTCCATGTGCTCTGTCACAGATGTCAAGGCCTCTTGAGCCAAGTTGGTGTTTCAAAGTGCCCTTTGGTGTGAGTCCGTGCACCAGACCCTGGCTAACTTATCCAGCTTCACACCAGCTCTTCCTCTCCCAGTAGCCGTCGGTTCCAGTAGTTCCTCCGCTAAGGTTGGGACTTCCTCCCCACTTCTCCACTCCTGTGCTGCTTTTGTGGGCTTGAGCTCGCATGGGTCTTGTGCCCGCTGTCATCACGGCTGTGAGTTCCTGTGAGCATCTCCCTTTCTTAACGCTCTGGCACTTCCCATGAGACGTGGCGAGGAAGCGTCACTTTTTTTAATGTTGTTATGAGAAGTTCAAGCATTTACATAATGCAATTGATCATCTCTACATCCTCTTTTCCCTTTCAACTTTCCTCTCCAACATGCCCCCCTCCTAACTTCCTGTCGCTTTTTCTAATAGCCTACCAAGTCCAGTTAGTGTCGACCATATGTGCATAGGTTTGGAGCCATGCCGTGGAGCATGGGAAACACACCTCAAAAAAACCCCAAAACAACAACAACAAAAAATACCAGATTCTCCCTCACCCAGCAACTGTCAACTGCCAATAGTTCCTCAGTAAGAGGTGGACCATGGGGATCATCTATCTCATCTCTGCCAGGATTTGGCAGTAGTCGGTTTTTTTTAAAGATTATTTTTAGTTTATGTCTGTGTGTTTGCCTGCATGCACATGTATGTGTTTTATGTGCCACCTGTTGCTCATGGAGGCCAGAAAAAGGTATCAGATCCCTTAGAACTGTAGTCGCATGTGGTTGTTAGCTTCTGTGTGGGTTCTGGGTCCTCTGCAAGAACAGCACATGTTCTTAACCATTCGGCCATCCAGCCCCAAGCAGTAGTCAATTTTCAGTCCACTTGTCTGCCTCAGACCCTTTCTGGCAACCTGGGAGGCTTTAGCCAATGGATAAGAATAAAGTGAATTCTGGAGCCTGTCTAAGATGATGTTGCATCTGATAAAGTTCTCCTGGCCCCTCACGTGTTCTCTCTTTTCATCAAGGTCTGTTTTCATTCTGCCAGCAACTCTCTTCGGAGATCCATTCCCTCAATGCTAGGTACAATGTAGGAACACACTCAGTGTCTCTGGAATTTGGTACCATTGAGGCAGACTACTTCAGTGTGAGAAACACTAGACACTGTGATGTGTGCTTTACTTGGCCATATACAGTGCTCCCGTCTCACTCCCAGTCGCATGAATAGCTTCTAGAAACATAAACATCAGTTCCCTGAAGAAAGAGAGTTTAATTACGTATAATAATGTGGGTAGCAAAAAATATACTCTTCCTGGAGATGATTATGATACAGTAAACGGCATACTGGCTTTGGTTTCCACTAAAATGGCTTCCAGTATGGGTTCTGCCATTGAACTGAAGTATAACCTTGAGCGAGTCACTTAACCTTAGCTACCTGTTTATAGCAATTGGGACTACGGTGATACTGAACTGATTATATTTTATGAAGAATAAGATTCCACATATGATGCCCTACATACAGTTTCACCTGGTAAACCCTCAAAGTGATAGAGTTGATAAGTGCAATAAAAGAAATGAGACCAGGGCCAACAAGATGGCTCACAGGGACAGGCTTTTGCCACACAAGCCTGGTGACCTGAGATTGATCTCAGAAACCCACATAAAAGTGGAAAGAGAAAACTGACTCCACAGTGCTATCTTCTAGTCTCCACATATGTGCACACATGTCACCTGTGTATCAATCCGCCACACTAATAATAAAAATTTGTTAAAAGAAAAAATAAAACCAACAAGATGAATCATACCCGATACTAAATGGCTGGATGAGCATAGGAGTTTCAGTCATTTCTAAGGAGCTTAGTGAAGTTTTGATGCGGAAGATAATATAGTCAGTACTTCAGGGAGACATATGTGTAAAGTACATCAAGGACAAGGAAATTTTGAGATGAATAACGAGAGCAGAAACCGAAGTCCAGGTCAGTGCTGACCTGGCCTACTGAAGAGGGAGAAGTGAGTTAAAAGCTGAGTTATCTGGTGAAGTAAGAGAAGGAGGCAGACAGGGAGGAAAGGTAACATGCTCTTGCTGGGAACGCTGGAAGACACCAGGGTCGTTGACGAGCTGAACGGGCCGTGGTGTTAATACAACAGAAACGCATGCTGTCAGGAAAAAGCATTAATATTAGTCAAAACAGAGATCTGAGAAGGATCATGATAATCTGCCTACATCAGCCAGACTCTATAGGAGAGAAAGAAATAAAGAAAGAAATAGAGATATTTATTAGAGAGAAAGATAATTTATTATAGAGAAGCAAATAAAGAGAATGAATGAATGAATGAATCCCAAACTCTCTACCTATTTCAAAATGAAGAAGCCATCAGGACCATGGCATAAGTTCATGGACTGGATGGAAGTCTAGGCTTGGCAGCCGTGCATGGGCATTTCCTCTCTCCCTGGTACCAGATTCTCTAAATGTACATTTCACTGAGATTAATTCACATTGATAAGAAGAGCCCAACACAAATGAAGTAAGCCATATAATACACAGAACCAATCTCAACACAGGAAACCTTGGTGAAGGGAGGAGAAGGTGGATCAGGGGGATTGTTATCACAAAAAAAGGAGATCGGTAAGATAAAACTGAGCTAAGTTAAAGGTAAAGCCTTCTGTATTTAGGAATATAGTGGACCTGTTCCTTCTCTTTGTGCTCTTGGTTGACTTTACAGGGGGAAACACTGAGGAAAAGGCTGCCAGAAGCGGTTGAGAACAGACAATGCACCTATGTAGCATGACAGGATTGCTCAGTGGTGGTGTCTCTCTGGCTACTTCCTGGAGCCCTAGATGGTCTGCCTCGTGCAGGAGTGGGATAGAGCCATAGAAAAGGCGGCAGATAGTGACCAGAGGAGCTTGGTCTGATTGGAGGGTGACTGGAAGGCCATTCCTGAGGTTCTGCTCTTTAGCTGTAACATCGAGGGTCTTCATGTATCGCTTCTGATAATACTGTTAAAATCCAGAATATTCATGGGGATAGTTGCACTCTAGTTGATATAAGTTAGGAAAAACACTTTTCAAAGTGTGTGAGCCTCTGTTTGCTCCCGTAATTATTAGAGGAGCTCTACCATCCAAAACATTCTCTCCTTCTGCTGTCCCAACTAGTTCCCCTCCCCAGGCCCTGGGAACCACTGGTCTACTTTAAATCTACATCACATGGTGGTTAGAGTAAGTGTCCACTGTAGGTTCCAGGTATTTGAATACCTCGCACCAACTGTATCATTGTTTTAGGAGGTTTAAGAGGGATGGCCTTGCTGGAGAAGCCCATCACTGGGGGGCAGCTTGGCCCCATTTGCAGTTTCGCTCTCTCTGTTTCCTTCCTGTGTCCTCAAAGATGTGAGTGCTCTGGCTGCCTCTTTACCATGATGGAACTATAAGCCCAATAAACTCTGCCTTCTGTAAGTTGCCTCGGCCATGCTGTTTTATAACAGCAACAGAAAAGTACCTAATACCCATGGTAAGGGTGATGTAGTAACAGTAATATTTTGGTACATATTAAGCATCTGTAATCTAAAAAACCCAAAAATGCTTCAAACTCCAACATTTTAGTGCCACTACAAGGACAAATTTTGGAGCATTTGAACTTTTCAGATACAAGAGGGTGAACTAATTAAAATCTACTTAAATATTCCAAAACTTAGAAAATTCTGAAATATGAAACATGTTTTCTTTCTAAGAATTTCAGATAAGTAATGTTCAGCCCATAATAGTAATGTTTAATATATATCCACATTCCTAATATATTAGGCTCTACTTGAATCACTCTATAGATGAGAAAAGTGAATTTTTGGAAAATTTTAGGAAGGAAAACAAGAAAGACTTGTCCATGAAGGGGCCGCTCCTTGGCTTGACTATATATCTACCTCACTGTTAGATTTCTAACTTTTAATTATAATTATGTATATGGGAGGTGGTATATGTACATGTATGCAGGTGCCTACAGAAGCTAGGACAAGGAGTCAGCGACCCTGGAGCTGGAGTTACAGGCAGTTGTGAGCCGCCCAGTGTGGGTGCTGGGACCCAAACTCAAGTTCTCTGCAAGAGTAGCAAGTACTCTTAACTACTGAGCATTCTCTCAGGCTTCTAGATCGATTTTCTTAACTTTTGTCTGATTGTACCACCATAAGATACAGACAGTAAGACAAAGTGGAAACAATACCTAATAGTCCTAGAAAGCTAAGACCTAGGATTCTCTTAGTCTTAAAAGCATATAATTGAGGGTTAGGTAATAAAGGGGTTGGGTAGAGTTTGGTTGATTTTAACTCTAAAGAAACAAAAGCAATCATCAGTTAGAAGTAAGCAATGATGAAGTCACAATTCTAGAATGCCTTCCTCACAACCTTTGTAAAATGCAGGGAAGATAAAGCCTTGAATCCCTCTTATAAACTTGACCAAGTTTTTAAAGCAAAAGTTAGCTAAGTTTGATGCAGTACTATAATGCTATTTCAATGTCATCAGCTTCTTAAATTTCCTAAAGAAGGAAGAGAATCTTTAATCCTTGACTTGTGCTTTAGGTTGGAGTCCCCCACCCGATCTCTTGTGATGGAAGCCCCAAAAGGAGTAGAAATCAATGCAGAAGCTGGTAATATGGAAGCCACCTGCAGAACTGAGCTGAGACTGGAGTCCAAAGACGGAGAGGTAAGGGGCAGGAAAGAGAGGAAGCCACAGAGTCCACAGGTCCAATCTCCCCCCAGGCCAATTTGCATTGAGATTGATCTGAGGATGTATCAACCCAAGGAGCCCAGCAAAAGGTTTTATTTTCTGGAACAAGTAGTTGAACAGCATGATTACAAGCCAAACCCATAACACCTAAGAATTGTGATTCATTATTTGTGAATTGCTCGGATAATGCTGTGTATTACAAATGCAGAATTACATGACCATGAAAATGAATGCAGTTTCCATTTTTTTTTCCTTGTCATCTTAAAACAAGATTTAGTTCACCAGCATAAGCACACTACAGATCACAGCCATCTGGCTAAAAGGGAACTTAATTCACTTGCAGTTACATTATGTTGTATGCTTGGGTTTTCTTTGGTGGAGAGTCAGATCCAATAGCTATCCCAAATCATAGGAAGCCAGAACCTAGTAGGGTCAACGTAGACAGCATGAGTTGCTGCTGAGCACTGCAGATAGTCTCTTACCCCAACATGATCCCAGTTGGATGAACACAAATGCTGCTTGTGCTTTTGCAGACAAGTTAAGCCAAGCCCCTCCCAACAGCAGATTTGACTGTAGACTTTGAAAGCATTTTTTTTTTAAATATTCAAAGGAGAAGACTTTTATTTTAAGAATAAAACTAAGGAGAAAGTCAGAGGATTTCTTTTTTCCTTGAAGGTCAAACACTCGTCCCCCTGCATGTCTGCTTAGAGGGTATTTGAGTCTCCTTCCTTCATTATATCCACTCAGTGGGTATTTTTTTCAAAATGTTTGGATTGCTTTGACATTTGCTTTTTCGTTTTAAAAGAATTTGTCTGGTGGAGCTTTCCATTATCACAACTGCATCGCCAAATAGTCACATGCATAAAAATGGCAACTGCCTCATACAGGCATCTCAGAGACATTCAAACTTGACCTCTGGGAGAGCCCATTATCATCAAAAACCCAGTGACACCTTCCACCACCACTTATTTTTTTTTTTTTTTATAGTTGTGTGTTTCTCAAGAGTATACGCTCTGAGAGCGTCAGTGCCACGGGTAAGAGAAGAAAAGGAAAAGGAAGGTTCACTAGTCTTTTAAAATGTGGACGATGTGGTGGTGTACGTCACTGTCTTATTGAGACCTCGTCTAGCTCATGGATGTACGGTGCATCATGGTACTGAAAACGGGTTAGTGTGTCATTTCCACATTTATTTGACACTTGGACACTCTTCATATTTTGTACATGATGCTCTTGGAAACTGCTAGGACCAACCAATGCAGCATAACCCTGTTGGAATGTACACTCTTGTGAAGTTAGATACCATCTGTCCACTGCCAAACTGCTCGGCACCCAGTAGGTACTTTTGAGGTTTAAATTGAATGGATTATCCATCTCTTTCGGAATGTCGAGAGCTTAGATCACTGCCTCTGACTGACTCTTTTTTTTTTCCTATTTACTCTCTCTAGATTAAGTTAGACGCTGCAAAAATCAAACTACCTAGACTTCCTCGTGGATCCTACACACCCACAGGAACAAGGCAGAAGGTCTTCGAGGTCTGCGTCTGTGCCAATGGGAGACTATTCCTGTCCCAGGCGGGAACTGGTTCTACTTGTCAGATAAACACAAGTGTCTGCCTTTGAAAGACTATCCACAGTGGACGTTGTCGGCAGCATAAAGGCCCTTTTTGGCTTGAGACACTGGCTGCCAGCTATTTTTACTAGAACACAGAAAGCCTATCAAAGACCTTTTGTGTGTGTGTGTGTGTGTGTGTGTGTATGAGTGTGTTTGTGTGTATGAGTGGATATAAATATATATAAATATATATAAATAAATATATATATATCCTCTGTATAAAACGAGGTTTCAGTACAAAAGGAACCATGGGTGACCCTGTGACATCATCCACTGTCATTTTTCATGCCATCACCAATACCCACCTACATGACAGATTCTAAATACTCCTTTGGGCTCATCATTCCCCACTCAGTTCCTACTCACACAGTGAATTGAGCACTTACACGACATCCACGGACATGTTTGCGTTAATAGCCTATCTTCTCCCTTAGTGTCATTAGAGGCAGCGATGGCGGGAATCCCCAAGTCACTCTCAAGTGCTGAGAAACTAGAATCGAAAATAAACACAGGCTACATCTGCAATTCCAACACAAGGGAGGCTGTGGTGATTGAGGCCAGCCTGGTCTATACAGTGAGATCTTGTCTTAACAAAAACATTCGGTTTCCCTTTCATAGTTTTAGTCAGGCTGGCCAGCTTCTTCCATTTATGGTATGGGTGGGGCGATCCCATAGAAATTAGCTTCAATAACTCATAATGGCCACCCTCCCTTTATAGACAAAGGTTACGGTTTCTGTGACTGAATAAGGAAGATGAATTCTAAAGGAATTTCATACACCCAGTTAGCTTCTATTTAGTCCACTTTCCCAGTCAAAATGAGAGTCGTAATTCAGTACAGAAGAATATATCAGCTACTCCCATTGGCCAGAAGCTACACAGTGGACTGACAGGCAAACACATGGCTGAAACCTCTCTGCTTAACGGAATGATGATTCGTGGTTTTAGGTTCCACTTTTGACTTTATCCAACAGAATGACCCCAAAATGATCAAGTCAACCAAAATCCCCGAGTGAGCCCCACACCACAGTATAAGTTATTATAGGATAGAAATCTAATTAACAGCACCCTAGGGAGTCTAATTGATTTTCATGTTCCTTGGGATTGGTAGGCCCTTTAGAGACATGTCATATTTTTAATGGCATGCACAAACTTTCCTGATACGCTATTCTTACACATTTTCCCCCAGTCCTGGGGTGTTTATATTCCTGAACCCACTATTAATTTTTTTTTCTGGGAATCATAGTTAAAACTCTATATGCTGCCAGAATTACTCACTGAAAATTAAAGAAACAGTGTCACATGTCTTTATCAGAATCACTGTGTCCCTGGGGTTCAAAACTCCCACTCCCCCTATGCAGAAACGGCTGTCCAATTCCCGCCATCAGCTACCTACTTTCACCTCACCTTCATTGCCACGTTCCAGGGTCACCCTGGCCAGCTCTTGTGCTGGGACAGGGGATTACACCATCTCTGTTCAAAGAGGGGGAAACGTGCCTATGCCTTAAGCCAATGCACTCAGCAAGGAGAAGCACATCCTATTTATCGTTACCTGTAGTTTATTTTTGGTGATTGGAGGGGAATGGTTTAGTCACAATTGGACATCAGAAGCTGGTAGACAAACCAAATGATTTCCACCTGTGGACTCCGAGGAGCCCAATTTAGAGGTGTAAATGGCTTAGCCTGTCCTCCATGCCATTAGACAAGGAGCAACCCCTACAATCCCAAATTAAGTCGTATTTGTATGGCATTTGTTTTTGGTTTCTGTTCTCCTCCATATGATCCTAAGTTTTCCTACTTCACAAGCAGAAAGATCTCTTATAGAAGATGAAAACAAAAGGTCTGACATTTCTGAGCTGACACCCAAGTCTCAGGCTGGAGTCTGCACACGTGGAATAGTCAATGCAGTTGTTTTATGTATTACCATGTAGAGGGCGCCGTCTTACCCTGACCAGTGACTGCAGGCTTCTAGGACAGGGCAAGCAGAGCCTATCTCATGCAGAGAGGCACTGGTAGGTCAATCTTAGGGCAAGACTTAAGATTACCAGTTTTCAGTACAGAAGTCTAAACAGGACACTGTAAGTGATCTCAGGTTGCCAGAGATCAGTATTTCCAGTATCTTAGCCTCACTGACCGAATCTGTGTGTGTCACATGTTGGGTTTATTTGTAAATCATGAAAAGTCCCTCTTAGAAGCACTTGCCCCATATCATTCAGATAAACAGTGACTTTAAGGTCCTTTGTGACTAAATACATAAAGAAGAGAGGGTTTGTTTTGTTTTTGTCTGTGGAGGGGGAGTGTTCTGTTCTTGTTTTTTAAGCAAACTGCCTTTGTGTTTTGTCTTCTCACATCCATCATCTGGGGATGAAGAGAAAAAGTTCCTCGAGCCTCTTCTGACTTAGTTTCCAATCATGGCATGAAAGTTGGACCCTTTGGGAACTGTATGATGATTTAAAAAGATTCAAAGGAAAAGAAAAGAAAAAATGTGATGGTTCCACATGCAAAGTTGAATTCTAAGAGTAATTAGATCATACACAGAATAAAAAGAAATCAGGAATAGAAATCAAGAAACTCTAGAGAGCCACATGATACAATATTCTTGTCTGAATTGATGTTAAGGACTGTGGCATATGAAGCAATACTCAGGCTCTCTGGCATGACTGAAATTATGTATTTCATTCGGATTTTTAAATTGGTGAATTGCATCTAAGTTTATTAATGTGCTTTTTTGTCCCTCTTCCAATGCTCTCCAACTAGAATATTTGTCAAAGGCCATGACAGAAACTTTTATCTGAATTCTGGAAAAAAAAAATGCTTTTGCATTAAAGTCTGCTAACCCCTAATTTAAAAAAAAAAAAGAGATTCTTTCTAATATTTATATGTAATATCTTCTAGACAATCATCCCTTTGGGGGATCTTAAAAATATGGTGGTATGACAGAATTCAAAACAATCTCTAATATACTAGAAGTCCTGGTAGGATAATATTCTTCATAAACCTTTTTAGGAATCAAAATTTGATCTCCAACTATACTTATCACCTAGTTCTATTTGATATTTCTTCTCAATGAGTCATAAGAATTCCACTTGGAGGAACTACCTGACTATGGAAGAGATTTTTGCAAAGCTCTGTGGTGGCATCTACCTAGGTGGACACTTGATGTGTGGCTTCATGATTGCTATGTTGCTAAGGGATGGAGCTTCTAAACTAGAATGATTTTTAGTTCCCTTTGGGTCATTTTCTCTTTGGATAAATGTTATTGTACATCCAGAAACCATAGATTGCTTGAGCCTTGGCCCTCTAGCAAGGGTTAACAAACTACGAACTAGAGATCAAACCAGACTGCAGAGCCACATACTTCGATTAACACTCTGTCTATGAGTAATGTCACTCCAGAGCCTCGGGGTTGATGGCATGGCCAATAAAACAAGATTATGACTATGTAGACCTTTACAGAGAACAATCTGCTGAGCCCTGAGCTACAGTCACTTGTGGAGTGTGTTAGAGATATTGCAGAACAGAAACCAGATTTCTTAGTAACAGGGTGTGGCCTGCATTTCCTCAAGGGCTTGGGAATATAGAACTTGACAGAGTATTTAAGAAAGAAGGCCTTCCTTATCCAACACAAAGAAGGACCTAGTCAGAGAAACCAGATTGGAGGGGCTGGGTAACAAAAACTGGAATTAAGGGAAGCTTAGTGGAATTTTAAAAAGCTGTGGTCCTCCTGGACTCTTTCTGAGGTGTCTCTCAGGTTAGCAGTGAGTGACAAGAAGCGAAGCAAGGAGGGTGATTTCAACTGAATCTCTTTTCTCAAAGTCCTTTTGTCTACTTACACCCATACAGAGACTTCCACTGATCCTCCTGATGCCAGAGGGACTCACATCC
Source organism: Eospalax fontanierii (assembly GCA_035773235.1). Taxonomy (NCBI): domain Eukaryota; kingdom Metazoa; phylum Chordata; class Mammalia; order Rodentia; family Spalacidae; genus Eospalax; species Eospalax fontanierii. The sequence continues at coordinate 12,570,237 of CM069546.1, forward strand.
CAGTGTCATCTAGAGAACATATTTGACCTTCCATGATCTTAGTTATGTACCTCCTCCAGTGTACCTGCTGGTCCTCCAGCCACAGAGGTGGGTGTACCCTGAACAATTCCACGTATGTGAAGCAGCAGCATTTTAGTATATGTAGGAAAAAAGAGATGTGGGAAAAGTCTTTTGATGAAGCCATTTCTGGGAGTGACCAGATGAACGTCAGTTTACTTTCGTTCCCAGTAATTAAAATCTTGTCCTTGTTCCTTGGAGTGGAGGGACTGTAGAAAAGGACAGTTTCAGAATCACAGATCTCTGCTTCTATGTGGAGAGGCAGGTTCCTACCAGAGATGTGTCTTTTTGGGATGATGGCTTCACAACCACTGTTGTTAACACAGCATCACTTATAAATGACCCTTTGTCACTGTGAGTATTCACCTTGGAGAGGAAAGATACACTTGAATGAGAATGATCGCCATTTTTACTCCTTGATCTATGTCATCCCAGGGAGTCCCTCTGCCTTCCATGTGAATACTTAAAAAGAAGATCAAGTTGCCAGTGGAATGAAAATATTTTTGGTGGTATAGTTTTGAGGCAAAAGCTATAATTCTTGGACCAAAGGGGGTGAATCGATCCCTTTTTAAGCACCTGATCCTTTTCTTAAGGTTCTATGGAAGATGAAAAATCCTATTTATGCTAGCTGTAAACAACATCAGTTCTCCCTCCTGCCCCCTGCCTCAGGAACTCTTAGATACAAATGAAAAAAAAAAAAAAAAAAAAGAAGCATTTCTTTGACTAAAAAATTTGCATGGTACACCAGTAGCGAGCAGGTGGGCGAACAGTTATAATCAAAGAAACCTTAGAAAATAAGCCTTTTCTCCCAAAGATAAAATGTCTCTCTTGCAGTCTTTCATCACTTTTTTCTTCTTAGAAGGCTTCCCCAGTTATAACATTTTTTCCATTAAAATAGTTCAAGCTCCTGCATTAGGATGTCAGATGCATCTCTTTCTCTGAAGTAGTAAGAATTTAAAATTATACACTTGCCTCTGAATTTCTCCTTCACAAAGCCAAACCACTGGTAAGAGTTAAAGGAGTCACAAGTCTGCTGCTCCAGCCTGCACAATGCACCATACATTAGTACTTTTGAAAGCAATGTGATTCTGTGGGTCTTAAAAGCTCTCCTCCGAATGGAGTCCTTGAAATGTCTCAAGGCAGGTCTGAATGGCAAAGGGAAAGTAAGTACTTATGGGCGGTCCTCTTCCTGAGTATTAGAGCACGAGTGTAAGAGCAAATCCCCTTGGAGACATCCATGCCCACACGTGATGTTTGCTCCTTATGAAAACGGACAGAGTAATAAACAGTATCTTCCTTGTAGGGAGAGCCCAAATGAGCCTTTGATGTCATAACATAGTACTAATGATGCCATCAGATCCATCAATAAACAGTTTCAAACACAACAGCAATGCCAATGGCTGAGCCTGAAGCCCAGCGACAGGCAGCATGAAGGACACACGCTCAGGTTTGCAATGGAATAGGTCAAAGAAAGATCTGCTATTCAGGAGAAGCAGGTTTAGGAGTCCCAAGTCACCTGTCCTACCAGGAAGCCATCATAGTTTCCCAGATGCCTTGTTCTGCATATCACTATCCTCACTCCCAAATATGTGGCTTTTGCTTCCTCACTAAATAAAACAAATATGAAACTGCCTTCATTGGGAGAAGTTTAATTACAAATCTACCCTGCAAACCTAGGGTACTCTACAGTTCCTCTTCTTTCAGGGTCTTCACCAGCCTGTTTTTATATCGGGGTTCTATCACTGAAATCAGAGAGAACTCAGATTTCATAAGGTACGAGAAAACCAACTGGTCTGTTCCCTTGCCTGAAGCACTGGATGGTCTGAGGGTGGAAAGATGCCATTTGTCAACAGTGAGCATACTAGTGTTTTAGTGTCTGTTTTAACCTGACTAGTAAGATTCTAGGATCTTGAGGCCCATGGGCTATTTTCAGAATTGGAGAAAAGCTACAAAATTTTGCTACAGAAAGAGTCATATCCTTAACACTGTGCATAAAGGGAGATATTTCCTTAGCTCTACAACCTACCCTAAGAAATGGAAAAAACTGGACTCTGGTCTCCAAACATCAAAATTCTTTATTACCTGACTTTCATTGAACTTTGTACTAGGCACCATTGTAAGTATTTTACATGCATTCATTTATTTCATTCCCAGAATAGACTTTTGAGTTGAGTTTCTATCCTAGTTCTAATTTAAAGACCCGAGCTACACAATGAACAAGCTAGAATGTCTCCTGCCTGACCAGTGTGCTAAGAAGTCACCAATATGTCAAATTATTTAAGTTTGTGGGAAGTATACTAGTTTACTGACTAGATCACGACCAGATGAGGCTGCAGAACTCTCACATCCTCGTTTTCTATAGCATCTTATCTTACGTACAATACTAAAGTACAGATATGTGGGGTGAAAATACAGAAAATTTTACTGAGTAACAGAATCTAAACCCAAACTCTTGTTTTGTTCTCAGTACAAAGTCAGGCTCCTTGTCCTTCTGATTGGAAGACCTATCAGTTGTGACATCATGTCTAAGAGGAAATCTGAATACTCAGTAACATGTCTGTGTGTGTAGACAAGGCAGTACTCCTCCTTACATATATTTTCACTTAGACACCCCCCTCCCATATCTTATTTTTGGCATCATTCTGCCCATACTTCTGTCAAAATAGAACAGGGTTCAGTATACATCACTGGGAACCACCTCGGATTTAATTAGCCTTGGGCATTCAACCTCTTGGAGGCAAGCTGGCCACTTGGACTCTGTTTAAGCCCTGCACCTTGGCAACCATCACTAAAGGACAGTAACCCTTCCCATATGCAGAATTCTTTACACTGGGGCTTTCAGATCTAAATCACCAGTTCTTCTGACTTGGGAATGAGAGCTACTCCACACTGTATCCACTGCACCAGCTTTATGCTTGGTGTCCAACACTTAGCCCATGAGGCTTTTGGCACTCTAACCCACAAAGTTGAAAGTAACTGCATCTAGATAGTTCATTAGCACTGAGCAACTCTGAGCCTAAACACATAATTGGGCTTTGATCGACAGGAGTGAATAGACAAAACCTTTTTCGAAGCATTAACTCATCCAAGGTTCATCCGAATAGGTTGCACACACGTATGCCTTTCTGAAAGTCTGGCTGTCAGCCACCCGCTCCCAGAGCTGAGACGTTGTGAGAGACAGTCCCTTGTCCCTCTATGTGAAAGGACTACATACCCTCAGACGCAGCCGCAAGACTAGCATGTGTTCATGTCAACCTCCCATAAAACCTTAGAAAGGGATTCACTAGAAATGTTGAAGAACCTCTTTTAGGGTCAGTCAAGGATTTCTTTTCTAATGGTGTCAGCTTCCCGATGGAAAACTAGGTATGGCTATCCTTAAAGGATCTTATGGAACCAACTTCACCATAGCTCTGAAGAGATGGGAGATTACATACAGCAAATGCAATACTGGAACACACATATCAGGCCAACAGAAAATTAATTTCTACCTAGTCTTTTTGTGAGGAGATGGGATTAACTTTCCTGTATCTTTCTTGGTCAACATTTTTTATATTTTTGGAGGCCACAAGAAGCAGTAGGACATCTAAGGAGGTCATGGTTTACAAAGAAAAAGAGGAGGGCCTCTATCATGATAGGGCTAGATGCACTTCAGAGAAGATAGATTCTGGTGTTCTCAACAGAGAAGAGAAGTCATAGGAGGTCAAGTCCAAGGAGATTATGAGTTTTGAAAAAGGAGCCTCATTCCCATAAAGCAATTGAGTTTAGCCTTTGTGTTATTTTAGATTTTGTTTTACCTCTGGGTTTGGGTATGATGCGAGAAGAGCTTTTTAGTTTTGTTTTAAGTAACATCAATCCTTGCACACTCTATGCAAAAATTTTGTAAGCATTGCAATAATGCTATGGATTATAAGGAACTATTTTAACTTTATTACACTTTCTGTATAAAAACAAATTTGTATTTAATATTATTTCAACTGCAGTCTTGTAAAATATATTAATAAAAAATAATGATTGGTAAGAAGGAAATCACCCTTGTCCACTTCTTTAGGGAGCTCCTCTCTCATAGTTAATAAATCAGTCACTCATATTGACTATCTTAAGAAATAAAATTCCAGATTGGCTTCTTTTCCACATCTCTGTGATCAGTGGCCAGCCATGTTGGCTAAGTCATTTTAGCTCTCAAGAACCGACTCACATGGGCTGCCTTATGATAAGAGCGCTTACAATAAGGTAAGCATGCCCAAAGTTTGGGAGTCCTGGGATTTGGAACAGCTATTTCTAATGACCCTCTTAAGTACCTAGTCACCACTCTGTTCTCCAAATCTTTGATGAAGTCAGTCTGAATGTTCCCTATTGGCAAAACCCCATCCAGGCAGCATTCCTTGTTAGCCTGGGGATGAGCCACCTTCCAGTCAGATGCTTAAGTCTGGTCCAGTCAATTTTCATACTTTTCCAACTAGCCCAGCACTCCCCCCCATGCAGAGCCACAGTGAAAACGTGTGTAAGAAGAAAGGTGTCATGCTGGCATGTCCTTGACCAAACACCACCCCCAGTCTTTTATTGTGAGCATCTCATCTCCTCTTCCATGGAAGCAAGTTGTCACATATCTCATTTTGTCCTCTACCTAGAACTCTGCTATCCAGCCCTAGCCCACCCAGAATACCATCCTTCCCCATCTCCCTCGTGTCATCTTTTCTTTTCCCTGGATTCTACCACTTATTTCACCTCATTATTCTGTATCTTCCTGTCCTATATCGATTTATCAATCTGAGACCTTAGGAAATGTATTCATTTTCAATTTATTTTAACAATTGCCCCATACCCAAATCAATTGTCACAATCATGTTATAAACAAATAATTTCCTCATCTAGAAACTGTAGCACCCATTTTACTTGCCCCATCCATGACAGAACAGTACTTATTTCTAACTGTATTTTCAGCAAGGTTACCTCTCAATATATTTACCTGCTGACTCCAAACAGTGAAGAATGTTCAAATCAAAAGACTATAATTTAAGTTTCATTTCAAGGCAAGGTACAGTTTTTATCTAAAAATGCACTTTAAAAAATAAAAGTCAAGTAAGCATAATTCATGAATACTTGTGAGATATCAAAGTAACTCTTATTGTGATTTTAAAAAGGGCACATAAAACTCTTTAAATGGACTTAGGGTCTTCTTCCTAGGATGGAGCCCATGCCTGATATTAATATCAGGTTTAGGAATCTGAGGCTAGACAGGTCGCAGGACATATGGAATAACCTAATGCTAGTTTTCTACTAAATAATGTATTAAACTGACTCTTAATGGTATCATTATACCCATAGATTAAGGCATCTCTCAACTCTCACCAGAGAAGTTTCTGTATGCAACAGAAGGTAACTAACATAGAAACCCAAAACTAATCAATGTGCAGTGATCAAGAGGCTGCAGGGGTACTTCTCTTGGAATGGGACACCCTGTCAAACTTCTGCCCCCAAAAGGCTAAGGGATCGTTATGGAAGAGGAGGACCGTAAGAGCCAGAGGAGGTGGAGGACCAGATGGAAACAGTTTCCCAGGCAGCTGGTCAGTTACTCGTATGAACTCAGAGCAATGATGACAACACACACAACTGTAGTACAAGCTCAAACCAGACAAAATCCCAGGAGAGACATGAAGAAATGGGCAAGGGGCTCCAATCCCATCTAACAAAATTGTGGCAAGAGGTGGGTGCTGCGATGGGCAGAGTAAGTCTCCTTCAAGCATGTGACTCCTAGTAGGTTAACCAGGCTCCAATATGAACCCACACTGAAAGACATTTGAACATTTGCACATTGGGCTCTCTAGGCTTTATTGTATAATAGAACACATTAAATTGAGCAGGGGGGAATAAGATGAGGATGGTGGAGGGGATCTAAATACCATCGAATTATATTGTATGAAAATCATAAAAAATCAATAAAAAACAATGGATACATAAAATGTGAGAATATAATTTTCAGTTTATAGCTCATCTGAGGAGAAAATAAGCCCTTGGATGCAACAACTTTATTGCTTTTAATCTGAGGACATGTCAAGACCTGTATTATAAACCACAGCAGGCAAAACTCAACTGTAAAATGTAAATTAAAAGAAACTGATATTTAAGAGTAGACTTTATGGTTTAAAAAGTTGTTGAGAAGAGATTCAGTTTAAGAATATATAATATTAAGACCTCTTTCGTTGATTGTAAAGCCACTAACTACAATGAACAGACAAGTTACAACAAACAAGCAAACAAAATACTATGAAAAAATAAGAAATCTAAAAATAATTGTGGGAAGTTTTTAATCACTTTGTCTTGCAACTTTTACAAATTTGCCAAGCATACAACATATATACACACACACAAGCACACATATACACATACATACACACACAGGCACATACACACACATGCAAGTGCACATGTACACGAACATGCACACATAGAGGAACACACACTTCCAGATGATGGCAAGGAGAAGCTTTTCTTTGGCTGCCCATGGTCACATAAAAGAAATACATAGAACTTCAGAATGTAAAAGTTAAATTCCTTAGACTATATTCTCTCTATAAAATAGAAATAGATAATATATTTCATGCTAACCAGATCCCTAAATTTTAAATGAACAGTATTCCCCCAACTAATCCCTGATTTCAGAAAGTAACCAGCCTACTTAAAGGGTGGCAATGAAAAATACTACAAATTATAAAATCCAGTGAAGGCAATCTTCCCACATATAAAACCTTTAAAGTTACCTACAGAGAAATAAATTAAGCTAAGCATTCACTTCAAATTTCCAGGTTCCATTGATGAACGGAAGAATACAAAATCACCAAGAAGACTAATGGTGCAAAATTTTGCAATTAAAACATGTAACAGTAGCATCTGTATCACAGAAGCCTGCAGAGTTCAGAAGGCAGTGTCAGACTCCCTGAGCTGGATTTACAGGAGGGTGTGAAGTGTGACGTGCCTGAATTGGGTTCTGGGAACCGAACCTGGGTCCCCTGGAAGAGTCGTGCATTTACTTAAGTGCTGAGCCATCGTTCCAGACACCACATTTTATCTTTACATATATAAGTTTCTGAAGGCATGGGTGCATGTCCATTATACTTACTATATCCAATATCTACTTAGCAGAGAATTATATAATGGTAGAATTTCCTAAACAAGAGTCACTTTACAGTTGCTTGAGAAATAAGCAGTAATTTGGGGTAGAGGGGTCTGTTTTTGAGACAAGGTCTCCCTGTAGCTACAGCTGGCCTGGCACTCACTATGTAAACCAGGGTGGCCTTGAACTCACAGTACTGGGAATAAAGACGTGCGCCACCATGCCCAGCACAAGCAGTAATTTTTATTTTAAAGTTCACTGAATTTTTAAAATTCTGTATCTCATCAAGGATTTCCAATTTTCATATGAGGAAATGGCATGCTTCTGTGACATATCATTTAAAAATAACAGGGGCTGGAGAGATGACTCAGGAGTTAAGAACCCTGGTTGTTCTTGCAAAGGACCTGGGTTTGGTTCCCAGCACGCATATGGCAACTGACAGCCATCTGTGACTCATTTCCAGAAGATGTGACACCCTCTTCTGGCCTCTGCAGGCATTGCATGCATTTACACACGTACCCGTAGGCAAAACACTCATACACATAAAGTAAAAATAAAAACAAATAATATACTAAATTTTTTCTATTTTAATAAATCTAAAAAGAAAAATGTGCTTTAACCTATGCTAAAGAAAACAAGCAGTTATGAAAGAAAGAAATATAAAACCAAATATACCAACTTTACCTACAGAGAACAAAACTGATAAAAAAAAAAAAAAGATTTTCTTGTTTTCCTTCATGTCTATTTTTCCCTTTGGAAATAAAAAAATATCTAACAATTTCAGACAGAATAAAATAGAAAACAAATAACAAAGATAAGCAATGGTCTCTAGACAAGAACGTAACAGACTTTTAAAAAAACAACAAAATAGTAACAGTGAATATAACCTCGTTAAAAAGAAAACCTCAGACCAGTTGCAATTGCTCTTATTTTCTATCTGGAAAATATTTTTCTTTGGCTTATCCATGCTCACCCTCCCTCAGACCTCAGTCAGTCTGTGACTTGTACTCTTCATCCATCAACCAACTCTTTCTCAGGCACCCTAAGTACACACACACTCACACACACACACACACACACAATTATACATACACACATATATGTACACAATTATTTACACATGTTGTAGCAACCTTTAATTTTATGCCGAACTCAACAGTAATGATGCAGCTTCTCATTAGCTGACCACTTGAGCACAGCAGATTGCCGAGTCCTGCACGGAAATGACTGGAAAGACAGAGGAAAGTATAAATCGGTCCAAGTGATAAAAGTCTGTTTTCTATCGGTTTATTGTCCTTCTACAACTTATTGGTACCTCCCCCACTAGAAAGCAAGAATAAGACTGTATCCTCTACTCGCTGCTGTTGCAAATGAGCAATTGTGATGGTCAAACAGCCACAGATAGGAAATAAGCCACACTGGGAGAGAGAACTCGGAGGCAGGAAGACAGAATCAGGTAGCTGGATTATCATCCTGAAACAAGGGAAAGGGGAATGACTACGAAATTGATATCTGAAAAACTGATCCGACATTCTTTTTCTTGAAGTCAAAACGGCTTCAGAGTCAAACCTTATATTATCTCCAGTGTACTAGACTTTAAAACATGCATTTATTTGATATATATTGGATCCTTATTTTCTTGTAAATAAATAACACATTCTGCTTGATTTAAAATCTCTCAAAGCCCAGTTGGGTAGACTAAGACCTAAACTGATTAGTTTCAGCACAGTTTGGAAAAAAGACTCAATAACAGGAGAGAATCTCCGTTTCCCAACACTGTGTGAAAGGAAGCTAGAGGACGGACCCGCAGAGGATAAACTAGCTAGTCAGGCATATGGAAGGCTTTGATGTTTTGTGGATTTTTGTGGGATTATTATAACTATAGTCTGGCAGACTGATTAGTCTGATAGGTACTCTGTGGTGCAGGTTAGCCTCAAACTCATGAGATTTCAAGCTTATACTACCCTATCTAGCCTGGAAATGTGATTCTTAAGTTCCTTCCTCCCTTAGCCCACTGTCATATATAATGGAAGTTTTATCAAATATACAAAAATAGGGCTGAAGAAATGACTCCACAATTCAGAGCAGGTGCTTATTCTTGCAGAAGACTGTAGCTGAATTCCCAGCACACAAGTCAAGGTAACTCACAAGTGCCTTAACTCCAGCTCTTAATGGGGCTCCAATGACTTTGGCCTCTTCGGGGACCTGCTCTCACATGCACAAACTTAGACACTTAGACACACACACACACACACACACACACACACACACATAATTAAAATTAAAATAAATCTTTAAAACTAAAGAAATAGCAATAAACAGAATGAATGACTAATATGAGCTTGGGGAAGAGCTCATACAGATTAATGAGAAAACCTAAAGATATCAATCAATAAGCAAAAGAGATCATAGCATATAATTCATAGGAGTGAAAAATGTTCAGTTTTTCCTCCATGATAAGACATTAGAAAATGGAAGTTAATAAACATTTTTCAAAGAAAATAAAGATCTGTTCCCATAGTAAATTACTCATTGGAAAGCTGGTCATGGTGGTATATGCTGATAATACCAGCATTTGGGAGGTAGAAGTGGGAAGATCGAGAAATCCAAGCCATCTTTGACTACAGAGTGAGTTCAGGGCTACCTGAGATCCTGTCTCAGAAAGTAACAATATTGATTGTACAATACAATCATACTTTAGCAATATTAAAATCATTAAAGAGAACAACATATAATCCACTACATAAAACAGCCACATTTATCACAAAAATATGGCTAAACATGGTTGTATTACTTGTCTTGTTGCTTTTGCAACTGCCTGCTAAAAGCAATTTACAGAAGGAAGGGTTTATTTCTGCTCACAGTTCAAACCTACAGTGCATCATCATGGGGAAGTGGTGTTGCTCACCTCACACCTGCAGTCGTGAAGCAGCAAGCATGCTGGCGCTCGGCTGTTTCTGGTTTCCCTGTGGTCCAGAAGCCTAGCCCATGGAATGGCATTGCCTACAGTTGAGGTGGGGCTTGCCACCTCAATTAGCTTCATCTAGATAATCTCTTACAGGCAATGCCCAGAGGGGCTACCCGAATCTAGATATTCCCTGATGCTAGAGGCTTGTCCTTCAGACAGTTCTATATCCTGACAAGGTGACTCTCATACTGAAGGTCACAGAGGTCACAGTCTTTAAAAATAAAAGAAGGCAGGAAGAAAATTAAATCAATACTTTTTTTGTCTTAATCTATCAATGTTTTGAAAACTATCAGATTGGTTAAACAGTGACTATTAAATAGTGAATGTTAAGGATCATGTAATAAAACTTTTATAATTATTTAAACCTAAAATGAACCCTATAAAATATATATATATATATATATATATATATATATATCATTACCCACATTTGAAAGAACTATTGCTCAGCAGAATGAAGGAGGCCAATTCTCCCCACAAGTCACACAGCTGAGTTCTTATTTTACATGTAATTCCTTTCATACTATGGAGTTTTTCTACTTTTATCCATCCAAAAGGAGACAGATGTACATCCACGCACTGATGGGGGAGGGCCCTAGTGTGTTCCTTCAGAAAGTAACTGCTCATCGGTATTTTTATAATCAAAAGTATTCATAGCCTCTGGTCCAGTAAATCCATTTTCAGATCTCACCTGACTACAATACTTAAACAGGGAGATGGCAGAAGCAACTTGCTCAGCAGGACAGCCTGAGGATGGGGACACTAGGCGACACTCCCCACCCACTCCAATGGCTATTTCAAATTCATGAAATATCATGCGGACTTTTAAAAAGAATTAGAAGAGTTTTATTTCATGATAGCAAAACTTTATGGTGAATATGTAGAAATGAAGTGTACACAGCAGTCAATATTTCTACAGAAACTCAAAGATAAGCAAGCTGATTCGTTTGGATGGCTATCTTGTATTTATATTTGTAAAATAAAACTTTTCAAAAATGAATAATATCTGCTCTCTCTGTGAAAAAGAACTAATGACACATGCTTTAATCCCACAAATAATCTCTAAGAAACAAAATTTATAGATCCCAAATTATTTACTGAAGTGTTATAAAAGAAATTCAATCCAGAGTTTGCTTTCATCTCAATAATTGGGGCAGTAAATATGTAAATCATGGCATATCCAATCAATGGAAGACCAAGTATAATTTTTTGAGCCCTAGAACAATGTCACATGTTGACAATAAGTTTGAGCCTTTAAATTCACATCTACGTACGTTCAAGTTAACTCTAGCTATGTTTTCTTTTTATTTCTACAGCAGAGTAGCATAGACTATGTCATTTATAAACAACAAAAATTTATTTCTCACTATTCTTGGAAGCTTGGAGATTAGTATGCCAGTATGAGCCTCCCACCTCCCAGGGTGCAAACTACCACCTTCTCTTTATATCCTCTCATAGAAAAAGAAAGCAGGAAATATATCTGGGGTTGCCTTAATAAAAATATTCATCTCCTTGATGAGGGCTCCTGTCCTCAGAGGAGTTGATCCTCTCCCAAACGCTCTGCCTCCCAGTACCATTTCATTGAGGGTTACAATTTCAATATATGAACTTTGGAGAACACAAACATTTGGTACATTCTAAGTGCCCAAGATATCTATTTTTAAAGTTATGTTTAATTTTAATCTAGTCATTCTTTAATTTATATATGCACACACCACTTGTCCCCTTGCACACCATATGCATATAGTACCTTCAGAGGCCAGAAGAGCTCATTGGATCCCCTTGGAAATGAAGTTACAAGCAGTTGTGAGCTGTCTGATGTGGGTGCTGGGAACCAAATAAACCCAGATCCTCTGTAAGAGCAGTATAAGCCCTTAACAGCTGAGCCATCTCTCTAGCTTTATTTTTTTAATTACATGTATGTGGGAGGGAGGGGTTATATGCATATGAGTACAGAGACAGTGGAGGCTAAAAGAGGGCACCAGATCTCCCGGATCTGGATCTCAAGTAACAGGCAGTTGCGAATGGTGTATTTGGGTTCTGTGCACTCTTAAACTGTTGATCCATCTCTCCAGCCCCCAAATATGTGCCTTTAGGGATGATAAAAAAAAATCATTGATAATTTTGGAGGGTTAAGGTAATGTGAACATAGTTATTTCTGTTTTCTTAAACTTCCTTAAGGGTAACCATTAATTTGTTGAACAATGATGGATGAATGGTGATTTCTAAGCTGGACTTGGAAGTGCTTGTTTTAACTTTTACTTTAATTATCAAAATCTATGAATGAACCATATTTGAAAAGTCCACTAAGAGGGCTGAAGAGATGGCTCAGTGGTTAAGAGCACTGACTTTTCTTGCTGAAGACTCATGTTTGGTTCTCAGTACCCACAAGGTGACTAATAATTGTCTGTAACTCCAGTTCAAGAGGATCTGATACCCTCTTCTGGCCTTTGAGGGCACTGTACGCCTGTGGTACACTTACATACATAGAAGCAACACACCCATACATACACATAAACAAATAAATAAATAAATAAATGAATAAGAGCTTAATGCGGAGAAGATTGTGGGTTTAAGGCTGCCTCTTTTTCCATCCCAAAGAAGGATGAGACTTAAAATTGTTCTAGTTTCCAGGGTGGTTGCAAAGCTCTACCAAAGAATTGACATGAAGAAATGAGTGATATATTGAAGCTCTGTTTGGGCACAAGGTTGAAGGAGCTTGGCTCTCCTAAAGGACTTCAAGCAAGGACAAGGTAAAGAATGGCCCAAGCCTCCCCCCTTATAAAGGCATGAAGAAGAACCAAAGAAAACTTCACTCACAACTTGAAATGAATAGATGTCCATACATTGTGACAACAGCAGTCGATGCAGTCTAGCCCTATAGATCTCTACTGATCTTAATTCATTCTCATTAGAATTCCACAACTCCCTCCGCATTTATATATATATATATACATATATATATATATATATGTATATATATATATTCTTTACATGTGTATGTGTGCGTGGTGTGCATACATAGGTGTATATGTATTTACATGTATAGAGGATCATGTGTGTATAGTTGCACATGCACATGTATGTGCATACATGTGGAGTCCAGGAATGGACATCAGGTGTCTTCTTTCCTTGTTCTTTATCTTATTTACTGAGGCAAGGTCTCTTACTGAACTTGGTCTACCTAGCCAGCTTGCCCCTGACGTCTCCTGTCTCCATCCCTTGAACTCTGTGATCACAGGTGGGTCAGTTTTTCTGTGGGTGGTAGCAATCTAAACCAGTCCTGAGATTTACATAGCAAACTCCTTGTCCACTGAGTCATTTCGCCAGTTCTGACTTTATATTTTCTAACGTCAAAGGATTTCGTACATGGTTGGTACATCTTAGCCCACATCTTCCATGCCTTTCAGACATCATAACCCACTTCCGTCACTCCCATGTTCTGCAGTTCATTGTTCCTCCTCCAACATCTGACTAATCATTCACCTCTCTATAAGAACCTAAACTAGTCAATCTATCAAAGACCCATCAATCAATCATGAATCCCTCCTCCAGGTCTATGCACAGTTACCACATGCCTATCTCTATTACTGCAAAGCTGAGTAACTAATACAGCCTGTGAAATTCTCATCTGAAAGTCTCCAAAATCTGAAAGTATTTGAACACCAAATAATACAGTAAGTGGAAGATCTTGCATGATATTTGTTTCATGCGAAGAATTATCAAAGTACCTTCATACCAAGTATATAAGGCATATATGAGACATATATTCTGTGTTTAGACTTGGATCTCAGCCACAAGATTTCATGATATATATGTATATTTAAGTATACATATGAACCTATAGAAATATATATATAATGAAATATATACTGGAATGTGTGTAGATACAAACACATTCCAAAGACTTTTGAATCCCAATCATTTATTGCCCTAAGATTTTTGAAGAAATATTCAGCTCAACTAACTCATCTTTCTTTAATCTACCTGCCTCCCTCCAAACGGGCATTATTCAGTAAATGATAGCTCTCAAGACAAAGGCTTACTAGAGAGAAGAGGGTACAGACATAGAAGGACATTGTTTCTGATGCAAGCTAGACCGATGTCTAAGCTAGTATATGTATTATTCAGGTTTTAATCATTATTATAGCGAGATACCTGAGGCTGTTTTATAAAGAGAAGAAGTTTATGCAGCCCACAGTTTTGTGGGTTGAAAGTTCAAGGTTATAAAGCCTCATCTATTTGTCTAGAGAAGGGCACTCGGTTGAACCACATCAGGACAGAATGATAGCGTGTATGTATGAGACAAGGATCTCATCATGAGGTAGGAAGGGTCAGTCTTTCTCCTTCCCAACATCATCTCACAAGAACTAAAAAAGAGCACTAATCCCTCTGGATGAGTCTGGGTCGGTGTCCCGAATGACATAACTACCATATGATAAATGTCACTTCTCAAAGGTCCCACTTGCCAAGTTATTACAAATAATGTATAAAACTACCTGTAGGTATGTGTGCAAGGTATAGTATGAAAAACAAATGAACTTTGTGTTTAGATTTGGGTCTGGTTTTAAAGATATTTTAGGGTACGTATACTAATATTCTGAATCTTTAAAAAAGTAAATAAATAAAAAACACTTGTGGTCCCAAGAACTTTAGAAAAGGGATACTCAGCCAATACTGGGCTGAATCTCCACACATCACGCACAGTGGAGCCCACACTCTGGACACATGGATCCTTGGAAAACATTCAAAGCACACTTGACCCTTAGTCAATAGGTGCTGAGAGTGAGCCCAAAAAAATGCTGCCACATTCTCATCTCAGTCATGTGAGTTCTTCCTACCTCACCATCCTGTCTGGGTCCTTTCATTTCATCTTAGCACTGAAGGGGGAACCTTAGTTCTTTCTCTTGGTAAAATGAATATATCTGATAAGTGATCTTCATAGGCTCTTACATTAGTGCTTTTTAAAGAATTGTGTGTCTGTGTCTGTGTGTCTGTCTGTATGCAGTGTCTGTGTATCTGCATGTGGGTATGTGCACATGAATACAGGTACCCATAAATGCCAGGCAGAGATGCTGGATCCCCTGAAGCTAGAGTAAGAGACAGTTGTGAGCCACCTGAAATAGGTGCTGGGACCTGAACTAGGGTCCTGTGCAAGAGCAGCAAGTGCTTTAAACTGCCTAGCCATCTGGTAATTCTACATAGTGCCCTGGTAACTTTTATCATCAGAGAGACCAGTGCTGGCCTCTTGCTTCCATCTCTCTCTCTCTCTCTCTCACACACACACACGCACACACACATATACACACAGAGTCATAGGCAGAAGATTACACACTACATGGCTATAGTTATATGAGATGTCAAAAATGGAAAATCCATAGGTATACAGATGAGTGATTACTGGGGACAACAGGTGAGAGTGGATAATATTACCTTCCAGTAGGTACAGGAGAACTTGTTGGGGTGATAGAAATATTCTAACAATAGACTACACAATCATTTTTCAGCTATATAAATTAACTTAAATTATTATTCAATTCTATACATAAACTGGGTAAATTTCTATGGAGTATAAAATTATACCTCAGTGAAAGCATACTGGATGAACACCATTCAAGGGATCAGAGGTAGGGAGGTGGAGATTAATAAATTGAAGCATATTAATAATTATTAAAGCTGGATGATTGATATCAGGTTTTATCATATTACTCCTTTTGTATCTATGTGTGTTTGATAGTAAGACATATAAAAAAAGAGCAACCAGCGATGACTCATGGCCAACCAGTCCATTCAGTCACTGGCCAGCTATTTAATGAGTACGTGCCAAGCTCTATTGATGCGTCTCTAAGTCTGGAGATTATAGTAAAAAGAAACTGGTAGGCATGTTCTTCGTTTGTAGACAAGGAAGAGGTAGTCATGCAAATATACACAAATAAAAAGACAATTTCCAGACAGCACAAACTGCAACAGAATCAAACCCTTCCCTCAGGAAGTAACTTCTGAGCTTACATGTGATGAGAAGAAATCAAGCACATGAAGAGTCAGAAGACCATTCCAGCAGAGAAAAAACTGTTCATGGAAAGCAAAGATAATTCATTTGTTACTTAGAAAGATTCAACGTTCAATCACCAACTCATTTTCATTTTCTTGTGGATTAGACATATGGAACACAATTACTGCCTTTTTACCTGCTGGGAAAGTATAGCTATTAATCAGTCCTCGAGGAAAGAACACCTTTTGGGTGCTAAGGACCCGAAAGAACGGAAGGGTGCCGGGAATGCTCATGATGCCTGCAAGAAGGAACAGGACAGTGATTCTCTCATATCAAAAGGAGACAGAAGTCAGTAGCTTCTAGCATGAGACGTTTAAAACCATGCCATGATAGAGAGAACATACAGCATACCACAGATGTGATGGAAGGCTACACTCCAAAGAACAGATTCTCCACTGCAGGAGAAAACTGGTGAGATCCTTCAAAGTTCATGCAAGGTGATACAGAGATTACAGCTTCACAACTCTCTACCTAAACACACCTCAAAATTAAATACGAAACAGGGGTAGTGTGAAAATACAGAAGGAGGCAGAAACATGGAAGTGAAGAGTGTGCCAAATAAAGCTTTGGGACTTCAAGAGCCCAGGATGGGTGTTAACTGAGGGCAATGTGCTCACTATCTAAGTCTGAGCATGGTGGGGAAGAAGGGAGAAGGCCTGAAGCTGGCTGCTCTTGCACAGCAGGTCGTGACAAGCTCCCTATTCACACCGCAAACACTAGACACAGCCTCACTGACAGCAGCTGGAAGGAAGCAAGATCTCCCTTTGCCACGGGCCAGGGAGAAGTCTAGCACATAATACAAGACCTATGTCCCCTCTAACATACTTTCAAGGATCCTAGAACAAAAATTGATTAGAGTCAGGAAATTATTACAAAGAAAAAAGAAAAAGAGCATTTAAGCTGATGGGAAGGGGAGACAATGAAACATGAAGAAATTCTCATTCTAAGCAGTAAGTCAGTAACTTAAAAATGCAATCAAGAGGGGATGTAGAGGGGATTCAGCACCAGCTGCTCTTCCAGAGGACCTGGGATCAATTCCTAACACCACATGGCAGCGGCTAACAACTGTCTGTAATTCCAGTTTCAGGGGATCTGGTGCCCTCTGCTGATCTCTGCGGGCACTGCATGACACGGGCGCACATGCAGTCAATTCAATCATACACATAAAATAGAAATAATATTTTTTAATTTTAATCCAGATAAACTGATATTATAGAAGAATAGGGCAGATGACTAACTACAATAAATACATAAAATGGAAAATCAACTTATACAAGCTGACCATACAAATTCTGAATATTCTAGTATCATAGAGAAACTGAGTTCATTATTTGAAAACTCCCCACCCAGAACATAAAGGCCATTACCAACAAATCTCCCAAGCATTTATGTGGAAAAAAATATTTCCATTTTTATACAAACCATTCCAGAGTATAGAAAAGAAGGAAGATAATGTTTTAGGAAGCCAGGGAGGGGAAAACAGAGCCTCATTCTGTAGCCCAGTCTGGTCTCAAAGGGCTGAGATTATAGGTGTGAGTCATCATACCCATCTGTAATCTTGTTTGCAAAATATACCAAGAAGAATGCATGCTTTACAGGCCAATCTCTGTCAGGTTGAGAAAGAGTGTAAAAATATCTTCATGCACACATTATGTACACACAGAGAGAAAGAAAGAACAAGAGAAAGACAGATAGACAGACCGATATGTATTAACGTATAATGAAGCCATTCGCATGTGTGAGAATGACTTAACATTGAAAAAGAAACAAATGTGACATAGCACAGTAGCCAAAAATAGGCAATTGATCACCTAATAGGTTCAAAAAGTTATTTTAGCTGGGTGCTGTGGCACATGCCTTTAATCCCAACACTCCGGAGGCAGAGGCAGGTGGATCTCTGTGATATCAAGGCAAACCTGGTCTACAAAAGAAAGTTCCAGGCCAGATGGGGCTACAGGAAGACCCTGACTCAAACAAAAAAAAGAAAAGAACAGGAAAGAAAAGAAAGGTATTTAAACTTCTGCTTTGTGATAAAGTTAGTAAGTTTACTGGGAGCAGTTGTGTTTTAAGCTGTATCAAAAGATGATTGGAAAATAAAATGTGATAAACTATCCCAGTTCAATATTACTATGTAAAGAAAACAGTCAAATATTATCCAATATAAGAGATTTGAATTAATGGAGAGTGATTCCATGTTATGAAATGTGAGAAAAATGTCCAATCTTTTATACACAATGCAATTTCAGTAAGTCTTTGATTTTTTTCTTGAACACTGACTACCTGATACATTTTTGTAGAAGATTAATGAGTCAATGTCTAAAAAACATTTTTTAAAAAATAATAAAGTACAAGAAATCTGTCTGTGAGATATCAAAGGTTGTTAGGAGACTGCTGTGATTAAAATAATATTTTATTATTAAAGCAGAGAAAGGCAATCAACAAAAGCACAATGGAAAGCCCAGACACAAATCCGTACACACGCAGAAAATGTGAAATGACAAAAATTACAACTCAAACTGATGGAGGAAAAAAACCCTCCATTTTTAAATCAGTAATATTAGAAGAATTAGTTCCTGCATGAAAAAATAAAGCCAGTGTAGATTCTTAGAACACTGACTGACATTCTCGATATCTGAATACCTAAATAGGGTTAGTAAACTTTAACATATCTAGCAGAAATTGTGGTAATACAGTTCTTTAAGGCATGATAAAAAGGTTCTCTTAGATAATATTAACATTAAGTAGAAAGACAATTTGATTTCATTAACAATTAAAACTTCCACTGGGCCTGGTAGCATATGCCTATAATTCCAGCCTTCAGGAGTAGAGAGGCAGGGGGACTGTTCAAAGCTAGCCTACTCTCTATAATGAATGAGTTCCAGGCCAGCCAAGGTTACATAATAAGCCTTTGTCTCGAAAACTAAAAATATTTAGTTTAAATTAAAAATTTTAATTAAAACTTCTATACAAGAAACACCACAGTAAATAGGGTAAAAAAAGAAAAATGACAAATGACCGGCGAAAGAGAGATTTAAAAATCATTTACTCAGAAAAGCTCCAAACTTGAGAATGCATGAACAACTGAGGCTGGGATTGCCGGTCAGCTGGTAGAGGGCTTGCCTAGGCCGCATGAAGCCCTGGTTCAATCTCCAGCACCAGGTAAGCTGGCATCTGCCTACAGTCGCAGCACTCAGACGGTAGAGGCAGGGAAATCAGAAGTTCAAGGTCACCCAAAGCTACATAGAAAATGTGAGGACAGGACATGCTACATGAGACATAAACGGATCATATACATATACACAAACGGATAAAAGTCACGCAGCCCAAAAGAGAATAAAAATAAAAGTCGGTTACTTCACAGAAGATAACCCAAACTGGAGCATCTGCAAAAAATAACGCCAAATAACCAACAGGGATGCAATGCGCTGCTGGGGCTCAGCAAGCCAGACCCTGCAGAGGCAGCGCCTGATCTTCCACTGCTGGCCTTTCGCCCGCGTTTCCTCCTGACCCCTGGGAAGATCGCTCCCTTCTCTAAAAGCAGCCTGGTCTTCTAAAAGTCTTCTAAAAGCAGCCTGGGTGCCGTGAACCTTTCCCTCTAACGGGAAGGCGCAGAAAAGCGCATCTCAGGGAAGGAGACTCCACTTCTGAGGGCTGTCACCTGCGTCTGCACCTGCCCTGGAAGACAATCGGCTTCTCAAACATTCCTCGGTTTACTCCCCATAGCTTGTGTTACCGCCACTTCACCTCGCCCAGGAAGAAGCCCCAAGACCTCCTTCCTCTTTCCTCCCAACCTCCCTATGCGGTCTTCCAGGCTGCCTTGAACTCACACATCACCGTCTCAGCCTGGGATGCTGGGGTAACCGTCACTCCCATGCCCAAGCCCAAGCCCCTGTTTCCAAAGCTCAAAACACGGTCTAAGCTTCAAACTATGAGGTCTTTGAGTCTCCCGCCTTGCATCTGTGGCGTGTACCTGTAGGGTACATTTGTACACCTTCTCTCCGATTTATTGTCAGTTCACAGGGTAAAATACTGAATCTGCAGCGAGTAAAAGGAAAATACCTTTTGCCTGTCAAGACAGTCTAACAGTACTAAAATATAGAAAAGCTACTTATAAATACCTGTGTGTGTTTCTTTATTAGGAGCAAAGAACTCCCTGCTGGGGGCAGGGAGTGAAAGCAGTGAGACTAAACAGCATTGAAATACGCGACCTCTTAAAATATTTGAAGCAATTATAACAACATAGGAAAATTTGTTAAGTGTGACTGGGTGTTTGTTCCATACCCTCTGAAGTTTAGGGGAAATTCTAGAATGTTTCATAAGAATACATTTTTTAAAGTGAGGTTCTCCTGGGTCAGCAATATACCCGTACTCAAGTTCCTCTGTTGTTGCATCAAAATTAAAGCATCAGCAGTTGTTTTTGTTTTTTGAATCATGTAAAACATTAATGGGGGGGGGCTTATGAAAAGTACTCAAATTCTAAGTGCTTTTCTCATTGATTTCTCTGTACTGTTATATGCTTTCCTAATATTCAGAAATAAATCCATGAAAAACCCATTAAAATGGAGCATACCTATGTACTTCCTCCCTAATGTAAAAAGAAATTATAGTTTCCCCAAAAGCACTTTCTCTTAGTTGGTGATATTTTCCCTTCTGTTTTGACATATGTATGGTCTGCCTCAAGTTTATATATATATATATATATATATATATATATATATATATATATATATTCTGATTATTTCCTTAGACATTCAGATGCATGGCCAGCGGCATCCTTCCCTGTTCTGTTCAAGAGAATTAGACTTTTATCTGATTTTCACCAGACCGCTAGCACAAAGCTACCCAGCCACACTTCAGCATGTTGGCAGATGCATACCTCAGTATTCAATAATCATTGCTCACAAATGTAGGAATGCTGTGCTTCTCAAAAGAAACAAAAGGGGAACATTCTGAATAGAATCCTTTTAGGAATGTAGAAGGAAAAAAAGAAGAGGGGCAAAAAAGAAAGGGAGAGAGAGACAGAGATAGAGAATATTAGAAAATGAAATGGGTTTGGAAGCTGAAGATGTAAGAGACGAACGGGGTAACTAGATTAAGGGAGAGGAGGGAGAGAGCGGGTCAGAGGCGGTGAAAGAAGAAAAAGAACGGAAAGAAAATAAGGAAGACAAGCTGTACACAGTCGGAGAAATCAGAAAGGAAATGGGAAGGATGTGAACAAGAGGGCTGTGGTCACCTCTTCCTGGCAAGCTTGCCGCATGAAAGTCTGAAAACTCTCTCCCGCTATTCCCAGAATATAATGGCACACAACGCTACAGAACGTTTTGCTCAATGCCCACCTTTCCAGACTCATTCTCGGGATTTACACCAGCACACGTCACCTTGGGTTTTGAAGACACACACCTTCTCTGCTTAATGTTCTATCTTCCCCCTCTTGACATGTTAGCCATACTGCAGTGCAGAGGTCAAATACACCAAGAGGTCCTGGGTAGAACAACTTCTTGTCTCAAAACTGTCTGACGCTATTCATTGTGGCATGTACGTGCTTATATACATCCACTAGTGGGTGAGGATTTGGAGACCAAAATCTGTAACAACCATTTTGAGCCTCCTTCTACTGAAGTTCTAAGTGCTTCATGCATACAAGTTGTCACTACATGCTGGCTGTAATGTGTTTATAGCTGAGTAGACACCTGCATTGGGGGTAGGGAATTCCCAAAAGTATCACTCAAACCCAAAAACAAAGCAGAATTTTGTTTCTCACTGGGACAAGAAGAGCATTACCTACAAAGAATTTTCACATTCTTGAAAACGAGCAATGGCAAATCTACCTTTAAGCAGGCGTTTCAATGTCGGAAATTTGTCTGAGATTGGATAAGAAACAACATTGGTAGACATCAATTTTGAAGGGGCAAGTTCAGTGTAAATACATAAACCGGTGTTGTGACTTTCTATCAGAGAGCTGATGAGTCTTCAAATGAATAACATTGTTATTAATAGTGAACTTCTTTGGCAAGATTTTCTCAGAGGAATCCATTCATATAGGTGAAGATGGCATAATAGTGTAGCTACCTTAGTAGAAATCTGTGGAGTGCAGTTGGCATGGCTTATTTCTCAACATCAGCAAAAAAATTTAAGCCACCTGCTCTAGTTTGCCTTCAATGACTACAAACACTCTGACCAATACCAACTTGGGGAAGAAAGGGTTTATTTGACCTACATCTCCAGGGTCACAGTTCATCACTGAGGGAGGCCAAGGTAGGAACTCAGGGCAGGAACCTGGAGGCAGAGGCTGAAGCTCAGGACATGGAGGAACGCTACATATTGGTGTGCTCTCCCAGGCCCATGCTCAACCTGCTTTCTTCTTTAATACAGGACCACCTGCCCAGGGATGGCACCACCCAAAATGGGCTGGATCCTCCCATGTCACTCTACAATCAAGAAAATACTCCACGGACATGACCACAATCACCCGAATGGAGGAAATTCTCCAACTGAGGCTCCCTTTACCCAGACATGTCAAGTTGACAACCAAAGTGACTCAGGACCCATCCTTCCTGGTCTCTACCACATCAATCCAAAGTAGCCACTGCAACATTGTTGCCGAAAGTTTGAAGGGGATTCTTTGGAAGATTTCATAAAAATGCAAACATCATTTCAATAAAAAACATGGTCATATAACTTCCTGAATTATGAGCTAGAGTAGATCAGCCAGCCAGAATCTTGAGAGAATTGGGAAAAATGCCAGAAATATTTTAATTGAGATACAAAACTAAAAGCAATATCCTCTAGCTTCTTGACCATTGATTGGTGCACAGGTCAGAACATGCCTCCAATTGGTGAAGAGAATTCTTCCCTGGGCTTTCATAAACTGATATTTTGAAAAGAAACTCATTCTCTCTCTCTCTCTTCTCATTATCTGGGTCACTGCACTGAGTTGTTTTATGTCTGAAAGCATGGCGATGATGCAGTGTCCCCTACCTTGCTCTGCACTTGATTGATACAGGACTCCAACCTCATGAAGGAAGCAATTGACCCAAACAGGGAAACAGCATGCAGAACTGAGGAGGGCCAGAGGCCGCATGACACGTGTCTATCTTCGTGATTGTCCTACTCACAGACTTTCGTTTGCATGTCTAACAGATTCATGTTGCCTCAGCCAGCTTCTATTATTTTAGACTCAAAGTATTTGGTATTATTCAAGCCTACATTTAGGAAGCATTCTTGCCCTCTGGAGATGTACATAACTAACTGTGAGCTTCTCCAGGGATCCTCCCTGCTCCTGAAGTCCTCCACTCGTTGCCATAGAATCCCTGAGCTGGAAAGTGCTTTCAATTTATGAACCCATTACACACCACTCAGCAATATCTTTTGTCCTTCATGGGGCACAGGCTTAAGATTTACAGAAATTTTCCAAAAGACCAACATGTCTCTAGTGACGACTGTGTATGTGCGAACAGGAGAGAAGTTATCATACTGAGCCATTTGGGGGATGGGCAAACAAAAAATATTTATATAACCCTTGGCCATAGTCTCTTTGAGACTCTGAAACTGTAGTGAGAGGGATACGTAATTAAGGAAGTAAAAATATAAAAATAACTCTTAAAATCTTACTGTAAAACAACTTGCCTTTGCAAAAATAAAGGCAGAAGGAAAGTGCGCTCCTGCGAGGGACAGTTCTGTCACTTATACAACTAGAGGTCACATCTAGGTCACACAGTCCTCTTCTGACCACACAGATATTCCAGTTGGCTGCTCTGTACACTTTTGTTTCCTGTGTTCTATTGGGATGCGGCAGGAACTTCATGGGGGAGGGGGGGGAGGGGGAAGCAAGACGATTGCCCTCTCTTGCCATCTTTTATCATTTTATACAGATTTTAACATTTATGTATTAAACTCCAGAAGAAAATTTTATGAAAGATGTTTGACTCCTTCACGAATTAAAAGCTACCTTCTTGAAGCTAATGAGACAGCTCAGTTGACAAAGTGCTTGCTGTGCAAACATGAGGACTTGAATTTGACACCCCAAAGACACTTGTGCCAGTCATTCCAGCCGTGGGAGGCAGAACACAAGGATCCCTGTGGCCTGTGGCCCAGCCAGTCTAGCTGAATCAACAAGTTCCAAACTCAGTGAGAGACCCTGTCACTCAAAAGGTGGAGAACCACGAGAGAAGCACCCAGCATCGACCTCTGGCCTCCACATGGATGTGCACACTTATGAACCACCTGCTTTGAGTGTAAATGATACATTTTAGGATTAATCTAGGTACTCAGTTCTTAGCTATCTAGGACACTGAGGATCTCCTCTGAGGGAAGAAGATAGCCCTGATTTCTCACAGATCAAGCGATCTTCAGCACTGCAAAGAGTGTGCATTGTATGAACATAAAAGAATCACCCACTTCTCTCAACACGTTATTAGAAAATAAGATTCTGTGCATCTCGATCTGCCAAGCATGCACCAATGGACAAGCTCTGCCTTCGTGAGGAAGTAAAATAAAGATTGAGCCAGGGCACCCACACTGCCTCTGGGGTGTAATCACTTAGGCTTATCAGTCTTCACATAAAATTCAACCATCTGAGAGCAGAAGCTCAGCGTGTAATAAGCTTCCATTGTTCCACACTGAGATCTCCACACATAAGTAACGTTTCTTCCAGGCAAACCTTTTACATGGTGTCAGTAAAGCAGAAAACACCTGGGTGCAAACCATCTGTGGCGCAAAGGAGAGACAGAAAGATGTCATTAAAGAGAATGGCTCTAACAAAACCTTCAAAACATTGCTTTTTGTAGAACTATTCACTAGCACACATAAGGAATTAAAGTCACCGTGACCTTGTTTATTTTATAATTCAGTCTCTTTCCTTAACCAGAAAAGGCCTAAAAGAGAAACCAGAACCTCTCGTTCTTCTTCGTCCTTCTGCCCATCTTCAAAGCAGGCTGTCATTTCTCCCTTTCACAGAGACTCCATTTTTTCTGCCTGAGGTAGTGAGTTCAGGGGATTTTCAAAAAGACAAAAGCTACCCCAATGAATATAAATATCAAACACATGTAAATTTCTCCTGCTTCTCCCCCTTCCTGCCCCAGCCAGGAATGTCCCTTGTTGTCTCCTAGTGTGTGTCAACTGGCTGACATCTCCAGTTGAGGAACAATCATCTAGGCATTACCACTACGATGTAATGACAATCAGTCACCAAAAATGTGCAGGCACTGATAACAGCATTCAGAAGGGTCGGAGATGAGAGAAGAAAATCGGCATTTCAAACAAGTGTGCAGCAGCAGCTGCGGACCTTGGCTCAAGATTGCATCCAAAACGTTCATTAATTTTCCACTGTAAAACAGAGGGAATCCAAGTGCAATCCTGATAAGGGGTCATCCGGGACAGGGAAAGAAAGCATTTCTGTTTCAATGGTATTCAAGTTCAATTCAATTCTGCCTGAAACATCCTTTTTCACACTTTGTTCAGCCAAGAAGAACGAGATGGTATAGAGAACGGAAGATGTGACTTCACACGCATACCTTGAGGGATGTTTATCTCTTCTGTAGTTTTTAATAGAATTGGAAAGCTAAACAGGTACATGCAAAGAAGAGATATACAAGAGATTTCACCAAATCTGTAATAACAACACAAAGAATTTGTCCTAGCTAGGCACCTTATCAAGAAGCCACCCATCAGATAGATTATTAAACAGGTGTGGCACTAAACTTGCATTTTCACTCAAAATCACCCCACAAACTAGCTAATATTTTCTCCATGCAGATGAGAAGCAAAGGTTAGAGTTAACTAGCTTGCACTGGTCAAGGAATCGAATTGACAGATGGGATTTATGAGGAACCTCATTTGTCTCTAAAACCAGGCACTTCTAACCTTTGTGTTCTCCACTTCACATCAAAATTTAGGAGCCAGAAAGATGGTTCAGCGGTTAAGAGCATTTGCTGCTCTGCCGTTCCAGAGCACCCCAGTTCAGTTCCCAACTCTCCCATCAGGCAGCTCATAACCACCTGAAGCTCCAGCTCCAGGGAACTGGATGCCCTCTTCTGTACTTCATGGGCAAAAACCCTGCATAGGATACAATCATACAGACACATACAAATACACAAATAAAATGAATTTTTAAAACTCAGATTAAATTTTAAGAAGACAAATTAGGACACAAACATGGTAAAGGATCTAGAGACTAGGCTATGGGAACTGAGAGCAGTTTAACCATTTAATTTGAGAAAAGAAACTAGATGGGCTTTTTAGGACAGAGAAGAAAGTATATGAAAGCTCACCAAACAGGTGAGAACAAACTTTCCTGTAATCATGTCTTATTAAAAAAAAAACAGTATGGGCCAGTGAGATGGCTGAGGCAGAGGTGAGAGGAGGCACTTTCTGTCCAACCTGACCACCTGAGTTCCATCCCAGGGACCCACATGGTGGAAGGATAGAGTCATCTCCTACAAGTTGTCCTTTGCCCTGCACAAGTGTGTTATGGCTACACTTGTACCACCCGCTAAAATGTAAAAAAATAAATAAATGTGAAAAAATGTAAAGACAAACACTCAGTAACTTGTAGGCTTTATTTCTAACTGTGATAGAGAAACCTGATTCAGAGTCAACTTCCTGCTAAAAAATTAATGTAAAAATAAAATCCAGGTAAAATAAATTATAAAAATTTAAGGGGCTAGAGGAGAGATGACTCAGCAGTTAAGAGTACTAGATGCTCTTGCAGAGGACCCAGGTTGGGTTTCTAGCCCCCACATGGTGGCTATCAACTGTCCATAACTCCAGTTCCAGGGGAACCAACACCTTCTCTTGTCTCCACAGAGACTGCATACACAGTGCAATTGCATATACTCAGGTAAAATATTCATAGATATTAAAAAATGCTTTAAGTTAAAAATTGTAAAGATATATTCATGAGGGAATAATTCAGGCATCCAGGATATAAGAAATCAACATCTGAAGAAAAGGCAACGTATCTGGAAAAATCGCAGAATTTGACATGTCCCTTGCTCAGGGCCCTTCAGGTTTTCAGAGAAATACAGAGAAACAAATCTGAAAGCATCAACACAGGGAGTCTGGCCATTTCCTTGGGCTGGTAAATTCAGGTATATGTCTTCAGGACTACCAAAGAAGCCAGGATTTAAGGGAAAATAAGAATATTTCTAAATTTGACGTGGTAGTACACACCAGTAACCCCAGTGCTCCAAGCACATTTCAAAGCCAACCTGAAGTAGGAGCCGAAACTGACCTGGAAGCCACTTCTGGGAGTGATTTACAGTTGTAAATTTACAGTTGAGAAAGAAGAATAAATGAAGTTAAACAGTTTTCAAGCTTTACTTATATGGAAATGGTTAAAGCAAATGTAAGTTAAAATATGTCAAGGGTTCTTTTTTGCATTTATTCATTATGTACTGGGATGAATTCATGCGATAGCATACATGTGGGAGTCAGAGGACAATTGTGGGAGTCAATTTTCTCCTTCCACTTTGTGGGGTCTGGGGGTCAAGCTCAGATAATCAGATTTTATGGCAAGCACTCTTATCAGCTGACTGATCACTTCAGCCCAGGCATTCATATTTTACTCTTTAGAATAAAATTGAAGATGTAATAAAAGAATATGTACTTCAGAAGAGATAAGAGAAGAATGTAAAAACATGTAACTCAAAGACCAGAAAGCATGAAAAAAAGAGATGACACAATCAAAAACTCAAGAGTACAATTATTCATTTAAAACAAAAATAAAACCAACTGCTTTAAATGTAAATGAATTAAATATCCTGTAAAACAACACTATGCTGAGCTTTAGAAATGGAGAATTAAACTCTACCAACATGTTGCTTCCAGGAAATACATCTAAATAAGATCTAGAAATATATGCCTTTCAAACACTACTACTAAAAAAAAAACAATGTACAGAAAGTAACATAGAAACAAGAGATTTTTAAGGTAAGAAATATTATTATTTTAGTAACAGCTTTTTAATAGTAAAAGATCGATTCTAGCAATTACAGTGGAATATAAATATACATTAACTTAATAACATCAACTCAAAATATATAAATCACAACTGATCAAGTTACATAAAGAAAAATTCAAAAGCATGCATAAAGCTTAGGAGATACTGTTGGTACTTAGAGGCCAGACTGAACTCCCAGACCTGAGTAACAGATAAAACATTAAAGAAGATACGATTGCATATCTTACAGATATTTTAAATTAACTTGAGACAGGATGAGGAAAGATCATTGCTCCCATCATTTAAACTAGGAAAATACTGGACTCCCCTACCCCATTTTTTATATCACAGATTGGAGGGTTGTAGACATTCTCCAGTGGCTTAAGCTCATTAAATTACAAAGGAGGACAAGAAGACACTGCAACATGCATGCCTCTAAAACTGCCTGTACATTCATCCTAAAGGGGTGTCCAGACCATGGCTATTTTGTCTCTCTAACCTGTTCAGTGTGGTTTCTCCTCCTAGCTTATCTCAACTAGTTTTGCAGTCAACTGCTCATCTCAGAACTCAATCACCCTCAAGCAATGACAATTCCTCCAATGCCACCAAGAGCCCACAGAACAATATCTGAGATAATATCCAACCAGACCACAGTCTCCCCAAAATGGCTAAGCAAGTCACTGCCCCACTCTCCTCCGCTGCCTGCATAATTCAGGTGCTGTGGTCAGTATATTAAGGAGAACATTTACATTGCCAGATCCTACAAAGATCTTCCTAGCCAGGACACACCCTGAAATAAACACTTGTTACACTCATTCCGCACTCTCCTCTAGCTGGATTGTTATAGAGTAGTTTATCTGGTAAATTGGGACCCCCTGGGTCAGGCCCTTTGTCCAGGGATGCAGTTACAATACCAATGGTCAAATTCTCATCTGCAGAAGTTCCATGGAGGCCTCTAGACAGTTGGACTTGTCACAGGCACCGGAACTTAGCTGAGGTATGGAGACACCTTCAGACCTGGAGGTTTGGCATGGAATATGGAAGCCCTTAGATGCTCAAAGGCAGAGGATTTGCTCCGGCTATCACTTTTTCCTGTCATATACAAGTGACAGGAAAACTGACTTCTTTGTTTAGCTCCTGGAGTCCTGCCAGAAGGAGTAGCCTAGGAAATACACAGTTCAGACCAAGCTAGCCCTAAATAAACCCGAAAGCACAGACAAAATGACCCTAATGCTATAATCTGCCAGCTCAAATCCTGATGAGGTTGTACCAATGGATCTTTCTCTCTGACCTGTTTTCCATAGCTTGTTGACCTTCAGAAGATGATATCCTCCCTGTGGTTCATTTCTATCAATTTCTTACCATGCTTTACAAATAAGGAAAAAGATATGGCATCTAAGAGAGACAAAAAAAAAAGTCTTAATAGAAGACTCGAAAATTGATCAGATATTTGAATTAACAGAGACATTAAAATACTTAGGAAAATGTGTTAAAGAAACTAGATGAATGGGATAAACAAAAAGAATGAGAACCTGTGCCCTACACTCCCCTAAATCTCTCTACAATAAATCAAGTAGAAATTCTAGATTTTTTTTAAAAACAGAACTCATGACTTAAGAACTCTTTTAAGGGACCTAAGTTGGAATGAACACATCAGAAAAGAATAGTTATTTCATCCACTCAAACTGATTGGAAATCAAAAATTAAGGAAAAGAAATTTAAATGCAGGCATAAGATAAATTCTCAACTGTTATGATGGCTAATCTTGATTGACAACTTGATGGGATATAAAATATCCAAGGAAACAAACCTCTGGCCGAGTCTGTGAGGGATTTTTTTTAGATTGGGTTGAGTTGGAAAGACCCACCATGACTGAGGGTAGCACCATTCCATGGGCTGGAGTCCTGGATTGAATACACACACACACACACACACACACACACACACACACACGAGAGGGGATCACGACTGAGCCTTTCCTCCACCAGATTTGCCTGCAGGCAAGTCTTTGAGTCATGTTTTAAATTGCTAACATGTATGAGGGCACAGCCCACTGCAGGCAGTGCCATCCCTGGAATCATGAAAAGGTAGCAGAGCAAGCCAGAGGGACCAAGGGGTAAGCAGCATTCCTCTTTGGTTTCTGCTTCGAGCTCCTGCCTTGGCTTCCTGCCTTGGGTTCCTCTCCGTAATGGACAATAACCTATAAAATAAATAAAGCCTTTCCCCTCAAGTTCCTTTTCATCAGTGTTCTGTGACAACTACAGGGAAGGACACTAGGAGCATCGCATCAAATAAAGAGGAGAGCCGCAAGGAATGGTGTTCAGACATCAACCTCCGATTTCCACGTGCGCCTGCACATGGGTGCACAGCTTCACGCACACATGCTCTACCACTACACACATGCTAAAGGAAAAGGGGGTGGGGAAGGAAGCAGGAAGGTCTCTCTTGGCTTCCTGATTTCACATGCCACGTGACCAGAAGCCTCACACTTCTGCTGCAGCCATGTTTTTGCGTTTTGAGTCGTGCCTTCAAACTGTGAGCCGAAATAAACTTTTGCTTCCTTGAGTTGCTTTTGTGGGATGTTTGGCACAACAATGAGAAAAGCACCTAATAAAAATACGATGTGAGAACTAGATTATGTTTGGGAAAATAACAATAGAAATTATATCTGACACCTCGTGGGAAAACAGTGGGAAACAAAGGACAGTGGAATTATGCCTTTAATGTGCTAAGAGAGAAAATTCAAAATTCTGAAAATGGAGCGCATATATAAAGATGCGTTGAAAAACATCATGTCACCACCAGCAGGGCCAAATACATGAAAAAAATACCAGAATTCCAAACGGCAACAGTATTGAGGAAGGAGGAGATGAATTAGTGGAAAAAGCACTTGCCAGGCAAGTGTGAAGACCTGAGTTCAGACCCAGGAACCCACAGAAAGCCGAGCTCAGCAGCACACACAGCTGTAATCCCAGAGCTCCTAGGGTAAGATGGGAGGTGGAGACAGGTGAGTCCTGGAGGCCTGTGAGCCTGTTTGCCTGTAGTATGCAGCAAAGAACATCGGAGAACCCGGTTCAAATGAGATGGAAGGGAGGTCTGACACCCATGGTTGTTCTCTGATGTCTACACATGCACCATCACACACACTTATGCACAGATTTTCAAAAGGACCGGGTACTCAAAACCACAAGGAAAGAAATACATTCCGGAGTTCATAATATATAGAGAAATAAAAATTAGTACATTAGAGAGTTCAAAATAGCCAAACTCAAATACATTTCCACTTTTGAGTTATTCAGAAAACGTATAGAACAATGTAGATGCAGGAATGGCTTGAACACTGACTGCCCTTTTGTAAACAAAAGTTTGCTTCTATCTATATCAAAGCAAAAGCAGACACAGAAACTTTTCTTTAATAATTCTCTGATACAGGAGAAAAGACTGAGGTTCTGACCCAGTCAGAATTGACAACAGGAATGATACCTAGGCAATGGCATGTGTATCATAAGGCAGCCTGTGCTCACTGTTCAGACTTTCCTGCACACTTCCCTGGCCTCTGTAGCAGTCCCTCTTCCCAGAAAACCTAGTATCTGTCCCTCTGTCAAGCTTTGTAAAATGTGCAGCCATCTGGCTCCTTTTGAGCTTCCTGAGTTTATCATGTACTAAAATTTTTGTGAATTTGTGTGTTCTTTTTCCCACTCCTCCCGCCACGCCCCAGTGCTAGGCATTCAGGGCCATGCACATGCCAGGCAGGTGCTCTACCACTGAGCTACATCTCTAGCCCTTGTGAGTCTATTTCATGAACTAAAATTATTGAACCTTCAGAGGGATGAGTTTTTGAAGCTTCTCTATAAGCATCAACAGGACAGTGGGTGGGAGAATATTAAACAGGCTCGTACTTTTGGAAACCTTTTATGTTGTTCATTAAGAGCTAAAATACTAATTCCATAAGCTTGACAAAGTGGGGTCTTAGTTTAGATTGCAGATACTAATCACTAAATGAGTAGATCTCAACCTAGCAATCCCCTCTCCAACACACACATCCTGCCCCACACCACAAAATTTCTAGTTGTCACAACTGAGACTGGACATAATTCTTGCTGTCATTTATTGGAAAGGGCTCTCACTCACTTCTACTAAAAGTTAGAAAAAGTTTAAGGACTTAGAACTCCTCAAAACTGTCCATCCTTGGGGCTGGAGAGATGGATCAGTGGCTAAGAGTAAGAGCAGGAGCAGGAGGAAGAAAATTGGCTCATTTCTGAAGACCATTTTCCTAGTTTTGAGGGTGGAGGGAAAAGTCTCACATTAAGGGATGTAGGCAACCTCCGGAAGTCAGAGAAAACAAAGAAATACGGATTCTGCCCCTGGAGCCCCCAGAGTCCCTGGAGGGAACAGAGCCCTCCGATGCTTTTATTTTCAGCTCACTGAAAACCATCTGGAGCTTCTGACCTCTAAAACTACAAGGTAGCAAAACTGTGGGGTAGAAGCCACCAAATTTGTCATTTATGGCAAGAGCCACATGATATTAGCACGCCCCTCCAACCTCAGATTTACCTCTAGATTTGCCTGTTTACACAGTCCAAGCTTTCAATCACAAAATGGGTACCGTTATCATAACAGGAAAGAAAGCAAAGTACGAATCAGAATTGTTTGGTACTGTCCACTTGATGATGGACTCTAAAACTGAAATAGAAAAGTAACTGGGAAAAGCAAGCTAGAGCAGTGCTGGTCTAAAGCACTTAAAATGGGTACAGAGAACCTTGCTAATCAGATCTCAGTAGAGACGCCCGCCGAACCCCCACCCGCGCCAACCACGGCTCCCGACAGGCAGACAGTGAAGTTTCTAACACCCGCTGCAGCATAACTGCCGTTTTGAAAAGCCTCAGAGAATATTTCAAAACAGCTTAAAGCAATTCTGTTTGCTGGACTGCAAACCTAATTAGCCTCATATAAATGTGATGTTCTTTCTTCTCCTATCTTTTGATTTTTCTTTCTTGGTTGGCATAGGAAATCTTGCATTGATTTTGGAAGCATTATAGATAACTGGGGCATGTGGCAACTTGCAGGAGTCTCCCGCAGTTAGAGATCTCTGAACAATCTTAAACTTTCCTCCAAACTATATTGATTTATAAACAAATCCAACATGGTGACTCTTACCCAGCACGCAAAAGGCTGAGGTAGGAGGATGATGAGCTTGAGGCCAGCCTATGCTTCAGGGTGAGACTGTCTCTCCAGAAATAAAAAATAAATGGGTAAATACATGTGTGTGTTTGTATATTTACTCCATCTACATGTATTCTGTGGATTTATCTACAGCTATATATAAATGCGCACTTAACTATATTGCATATTTTTAAATTATGCAAAAAGGCAAGTGGATCTCTGTGAGTTTGAGGTCAACCTGGTCTACGTAGTAAGTTTCAGGCCAGTCAGGGCTACATACTGGTACCCTGTCACAAAACCATCATCATCATCATCATCATCATCATCACCACCATCCATAAAACTTTGAGAAGTAAAAGAAGAGCATTACAACTTCAACAGAGTAGCCAAGAGAGATGGAATATGCTTCTTCCAAGACCCGTAGATATTTCTCACCAACATTCTCTGCCTTTTCCTCACTCTTTGCCTTGAGACTATGCAGACAAAGACTGCTATGCCCTTTATCCCAGGTTGTAAAAGGAGTTTAGACCCTCCAAGTGAGACCCCGCTCCTCTGGTAGAGTTTCTGATTTGCTCCTTTGTCTTAACCATTGCCTATCTCCCTCCACCCAACAGGTCCTGTCTGCCTGATCTCTCCTGTGTCTGAAGCACACAGAACAGTGCAGACTCCCAGTAATTATTTGTTGGAGGAGGAGACAGGGTAGGAATGTAGGAGGGTCTTTTTGTCACTACAGTAGAAAACCCTATTCTGCTGGCACCAGAGGGGAAAAGAGATAAACAGAGAAGCTTGAAGCCCCTCCCCCTACACACACCCCCAAGGTAGAAGGAGGAATTTGCTATGAAGTGGGTGTCCTCTTACAAGTTGGGCCCCACCCACTTCTACCTTGCAATGCCTGGTGCAGTAGAAGCACCAGAACACTTCCGAATGAACTGGATGAACCTACCTTCATGGTACGTTGAATGTTGTGATGGTTAATCTTGATTATCAACTCCAAGGGAAATATTTAGAACCACCTAGGAGGCATGCCTCTGGATGTGGCATGAGGACCTTTCTAGAGAGGTTTACCAAGGAGGGAAGGCCTACCTTGACCACAAGGGGCACCATGCCATGCTCTGAAGTCCTGGACTGACTGCAAGGGGGAAAGAGAACAGAGTGCCAGTACTGCTCTGTCTCTCTCTGCTTCCTGATTGCACACATTTTAACAAGCTGTCCCGTGCACCTGTCGTCATGACTTCCTACCATGATAGAATACACTATCAAACCATAGCCCCAGACAAGCTCTCTCTTCCTTAAATTCTGTTAATCAGACAATTTGTCAAAGAAATGAGAAAAGCAACTAACACAAATGGTAAGGGTTGTGCTGCTGCAAAGTCACTGTGGGAAGACAGAACAGGACATATACACAACAGCTCCAGGAACAGCTTCAAAGGAAACTTCACTCTTAAGAGGACAAAGAAAACCTACAGAAAGAATGAATGAGATGGGCACTTGACTCGCGCTGTACCATCTGTTTTAACCATGGAAAAGGTTTCAGGAGAGGAGGCCCTAATACGGTTTTACAACTAAATATACCCCTAATATTAGCCCACGTGTGAGAGTGTCATGGATGGGAAGTGCCTGACCCTTTCAGGACATACGTATGGAGAACCACATACTGTGGCAGTCTCTGGACTAATATCAAGATGGACAATGTCACTTAGAGCTTCTATTAAAAAATAATAATAAAGGTGAGAAACTGCAGCCACTTCAGCCTTTGACTTGGAAACATAGGAAATAAACTGGGGAAACGTTAGGATGCCTCCTTGAGGGTTTTCCTGGGGGAGACACTACAGATCCCCAGAGGCCTCCCCTGCCTCTCTGACATATCTTTTGCCTGCAGCTGAGTTCTGCAGCTGAGTGCTCATTGTGGTCCCTGAAGACTTCATCTGAGAGCTCCTTGGACTAGCAACGTCTCAGCCTTCATCCCAGAACTCGAGTACCTGTCTGCATTTTAGCAGTCTGTGGGCTCTGGGTGCATACTTGGGTGTGGAAATCACTCTTCAGGACTGCTCTACATTGCCGCTGTTCACACTATTTCTACTGCTCCAGCACCTTACCAAGGAAGCACCCGGACATGTCCTCGACCTCCCTTCCTCAGGACAAATGGCTGAGCAGATTGGTTGTTCAAATGCCTTCATAAGAGAAAAGAGAAACTGAGGCACAACTGTTCTCTTCTCTAGGGGCTGCCCATGGGACTCAGCACGGTCACCCACTTTGGCACCCACTGTTGGCGGCAAACAGTCGCCAACCCCTACCCAAGTTCCCCATGCTTCCCACGTGAAGTACTACTACTTGCTTACTCACCTTGGAGCACTGAGAACGACACCCAAGCCAGAGGCCTCTTTGTGGAGGTCAAGTGTCAGAGGAGAAGTAAAGGAACCTGACAAAGAACTGAGAACAACAGTAGTCAGTGCAGAACACTAGACAATGCACAGGGATATTCAGGCGCCAGAACTCAGGAAGGTGTGTGGACTGGAGCATGCTGGAACTAAGTGGAGAACGGATTGGGAGGAATAAGGGGAGAGAAGAGGCAACGTGAATGGCACGAGTATGCCTGAGAGCTGAGAACGGCTAAAGGTCTGATGTGAACCGTGTTAGGACTCACAAGGCAACTAGGAGAACCCTGACCTATCACAAAGTCTGGGTTGATGATGTCTACAAAGGGTTCCAGGTACCCACCAGCTCAACTTACTCTTGGCTAATGCCCTAATGCCATAAAATGAAGTATGATCTCCAAATGGCCCCTGGCCTGTCTTCCCTAAGGCTGTATAAGCTAATGACTATGTCCAAAAGTCTTGGTACTTACATGAGAATGCCCAGCACCTATATAGAGCCAGTACTTTCTTCTCCCTACAATCTAGTAAGTGTTAGGAGAGAAGCAAAGGCGGAAAAAGCACTTACTCGCCTATTTGCTAGCTCATGTGTACTTGAAGTCTCATTTTTTGTTCATTTAACATACAGGCACCAGAAACTACCCGTTGGCAGGCACAGAGCTGGGCACTGGGGATTCCTAGGTGGGGGAGATGAGACTAAAGAGGAAAGCAGCCCTGGAGATTAAAACTTCATGTGATCAGTGATATTCAGATCAGGCCTAAGAAAAATACAGAAAAGTATAATCATGTGTCTTCATTTTATTTGACCACAGGTAATTTAATCTTTGCATTTAAAAATTCATGGATAGAGTTGGGGATGTAGCTCACTCAGTAGGCAGGCTGCTTGCCTTACATGCACGAAGCCCTGGGTTTAGTCCTCAGCTTGATATAAAGCAGGCGTTGCGGTACAAGCCTGTAATCTCAGCAATGGGAGGGAAAGGCAGGAGGATCAGAAGTTCAAGATCATCCTTGACTGTGTAAAGAGGATGAAGCCAGCCTAGGATATATCAATAAAATGATGCTCAGATTAGAACATGTCCTGCAAGTACTTCAGGAAGCCACTTATGTACCAAACCCAGAAGTGAAAAAACTAAGTCTTGTAAGGAAAGGGATCAGACTGGCATTTTACAAGGCTAATTTGAAAAGCAGAGGTGGTTTTCTTGAGGTATCTTAGCTATAATAATGGGATTAAAGAAGATCCTATAATCTCTGCCAAGAACACTTTCATAAGAAGTCTTCCTGTCAGGAGGTTGCAGTACGTTGGACTTAAGTCCTTCTGGCTGCCAGTTCAATCCCTGTGTCCTTGCTGCAACATCCTTTATAATTCATGTTCTTCCTGTACATTATAACAGATCACTTTCACTAACTCTATAACTCTTGCTAAACAGGAGTACACCAGAGAATCAGATGTTTTCAAAAATAAAATCTATTTCGATGATGAACAGCTTCCTAAGCATTTGGTTTAGGAACTGTTAGATGTGAACTGCTGGTTCTGAGTCAGTTTCTTTCTCTGTATAACTATTCTGTCTTCCTACTGAACACTTTGGTATTGGTTACTTTTCTCATTGCTGTGACTAAGTCCCTGACAAAAACAACTTAAGGAAGGGTTTCTTTTGGCTCACAGTTTGAGGTATCACAGTGGGCAGGGCATGGTGGCAGAGGAATGAGGCCGCTGGTCATCGCGTATGTGCAGTCAGGAAGGAGAGAGGTAAATGTTGGTGCCCGGCTTGGTTCTTCGTTTTCCCCAACACATAGGATGGTGCCATAGATATGTAGGGTGTGGTCTTCCTGTGTCCATTAACCCAATCTAGAAATTCCTTCAAAGACATGTCTAGAGGTTTGTCTCCGAGGAATACTAGATCTTGTCATGTTAACCATCACAACTCTTATGCATTAGTATTCCTGTGCTACAGACTGTATTGTGTAGCAGTAAGCTCCCAACCTTCTTCACCAGCTCCCTGTGAAATGGAGAATGGTGGAAGAATCAGAAGTCCTTGGCCACAAATTATATGTCCTGGAACTGAGAGATGATGGCCGTACCTGCCCGCTTCCTTCCTGTGCATCTAATGGAAGTCTTTAGATTGTATTGTCTCTGTACATTATTCTGTCACATTCTCTCTGACTCACCTCTCCCATTTATTTTGGGATTTTATTAACTGCTTGTTTATTTTGTTCTATTTGGTTTTGTTTTAAAACACCATCTCATATAGCTCAGTCTGGTTTCACATTCCCTAGTCAATCATAACCTTGAACTCCTGATTCCCCTGTCTCTACATGCTGAACTTATAAGTGTGTACTACCCTGCCCAGCTCATCTCTCACATCTGTAGGAGGCCAATTCTAAGAGTTCGAGAGGCTTCTAAATGCTCCTCAGTGTGGCTCCCTTCTTAAGGCATTATTAACACAAAGTCACCTACCACAGAAAATATGGCCATCATCTACCTTGCCCTTACCCTCCCTAGATTAAATAAAACTAATGAATACTTAACCTTTCTAGCTACCATCTGCTCAAACAGCTGTGTAAAAACAGCTCCTCCTCTTGGAATTAAGAAAAGGAATACATACAAACACACATGAATCTGTGTATCTACCAAAAGGCCCTGTTGCACTAGCTGGAGTCAATCAATTAGCTCAGTGCAGAAGCTAAAAAAAGAGCATCCAAGTCAGAGAATCTCAACACTGGAGGACAGAGATTATAGCTCGCTCTACTGGAAGCTCCATAACTAGCCGCAAGTCAGGTTCTACATTGTTTTCAAGTTTGACCCAGGTTATAGAAATGAGAAAAATCCACATGAAATCCCATTTCTCTCCAAAACTGTGAAAATCTATTTATGCTAGGATCCCAACTGTCTCCAAGCACATGACAAAAGTGGCTTGCCTTTTGTCATCAAGTTTTTGCTACTTTTTTA
The DNA here is from genome assembly GCA_035773235.1 of Eospalax fontanierii. NCBI lineage: Eukaryota > Metazoa > Chordata > Mammalia > Rodentia > Spalacidae > Eospalax > Eospalax fontanierii. Next base: position 12,608,845 of record CM069546.1, read on the forward strand.
AACAATTGATCTCCTTGAATCACTATTGGGAAAAGACAAAATACACAAATTGAGTAATGAAAACATAAATGGACCAGCTCATCACTGCGGAAAGGAGTGCCTTTGTTTACTAGGCAAACACCAAGTTCACCTGACCCTTCCATCATCCTGACTTTATAGATGTCCAAGTGTGAGATCTTGACTTGCGTTGCCTATTTCTTCAAACTGAGGCATTCCCGCCATGGAGGAGAGAGGCTCCCAAGACTGGAGAGCTATAAACCTTGCAAAGCTCCCGAAGCCCAGGAAAGTAGCCACATGAAAGAGGCTCCTCCCAAGGGTTATAAAAGCAGTACAGTGCTGCTGAGGGTGGGGAGACCAGTGTCACTGCCTGTGGGGTTCCAGGGGAGCCCTAGGATACAGCTTTCATGCTGGAATGGGCTTTCAGAAGGACAGCTGCCTAAGAGTCAGGCATGCTCCTGAAATAAAACCCCAGCAAATTTGGTTCACCAAGTGATATTTGGCTGGGAGTTGTTTCTTAGGATTATCATCAGGCCCTATCTGGGCCGGAAAAGTACCTAGAAATGTCTGAAGCTTGGTGTTGGAAACCATCCTGAGAGGGATCAGCACTTCCTTCTCTATGACTCGGCCCCTCCACCTGTAAAGGATGCTGATTGGACAGAAAATCTAAAATCATGAATTCCAACAAAACTAGGGTCCCTGAAAAGGACAAGACAATCCAGTGCAAGTCCTGCCAGGGTAAGAAAAGACAATACTGACACCCAGTGGTCCATTAGCCAGCTCCTATCTGGTGTCCTAAAATACCCGGGGACTAAAAGGATGCTCAGTTCCAGAAAACACCTTCCTGTCCTGAATATGCAGGAAGCAAAGACCACCAGCATCCAGAGATGTGTGAATCAAAGACAGTGTACAATGGTGTGGGATCTCAGCATCTCTGATCCGGGACCTGCTCATGCCTTGCTTTGGCTTAAATGTATTCCTTACCACAAGGCATTTGCATTCGACCACATCATGGAGGAAAACATGCCTTTGAAAGTAAAAGGCAAGACTCACTTCTCAGGAAGTAAATGCCCAGATACCCTGCACTTTGATACGGCAATTACTCTTCTAAGCTGGGAAGAACAAATAATAAACATCTGAGGAAGACAGGACGAGCGTTCTGACTCATTCTGTCGGTCTCCAGTGCAGCCTGCAGCCCTTACATCTGGAATACTGAGGGCGCTGCTACAGGGTGGGGAGCAGGCGGGGATTGCTGCTATAAAAACACGACCAGAGCTTCTTTCATTTCTGATGGGCTAATATTAACTAGAGTTTTAAAAACAGAAAAACCTAAAATAAAACTTTGAGTGACATATGTTCTGATGGTAGATTTCAGGAAAATAAAGGACTGGTGAACAGATTTTAGTCATTTTTGTTTCACATTGAAGACTTTGACTTTGTGAGAAAGGTTGATAATGGCCCAATCCTGACAGGAATGACATCTTTGCAAAACACTCCATGATCAGTCTCAGTCTCACAAAAGTGGGAGGGCCTAAAGGTGGCTGCAAAACACTCTAGGGACCAGGCCTTCTTAGCTGTGTCAGTACTGCAGACCCAGAATAGAGGAGAACGGGACTCCAATGGCAAAAAGCAAACAGGAGACAACTTATTGTACCAGTGCAGTATGAGAGAGAGAGAGAGAGAGAGAGAGAGAGAGAGAGAGAGGAAGAGCTCTTTTGACTATCTTTCCATCTTGAGTTTTCTGGGTCAAACACAGTAACATTAATGGGATTACAGGCTCTCAAACTACACGGGGATGGGGCAGCACCCTTTTGAAGGATTGCTGTCTCATCTCTGTCTTTCCAGTGTCCCATGAAACACAGTCCAGGAGGGTAAGTTACTGTAACATGCAGATTGGGGTGAGGCCTGTTCACACACGTACTCATCACCAGCCTGTATTCTTGTTCCCATGACAGGCCTACACACTTGGTGACCAGCGAAGGATTATTACCTATGTCACCCACACATCAAAAAGTACTGACACTAGTGGTAGAGGTTAGGACTCTGGGTTCAGTTCATCACATGTAAACAGCAGAGTAGGGTTTTGGTCATAGCTCAGCTACTTCCGTGTGATGTGAACGCACATGTCACAGGAAGCAGAATTACAAAAGGGGACCAGATAACAAAGGTCATATACCCTGCCCAGAAAAGGTAAAGACGTGCTCTCAGAAATCTTTGTCTGGAAGTCCAGTCAGCAGGAGCAGCAAATACTGACACAGGAACTGCAACAACAGGCAAGGAATAACAGTGCATCATAAGTACATTCTAAAAATCAAAAACAGTTCGTTCACTTGCTCTTTAGATGACCAGCTCATCAGTTCCTCAGGCTTCCACCATGCATAGACTGGTCAGTTTCCAAAGTGACCAAAGCAGAGCTTGCAATGGCCTGTTCCTACTGGGTCCTCTGGTGTGCTGGATCGATCCAGTGTCAACGTAATGTACCTTGAAAGAGGGAGCTTCAATTGAGGCATTTTCCCTATCAGATTGGTCAGTGGCTATGTTTGTGAGGCATTTTTTGTTTATTTTTGTTGTTGTTTTTTTGACTGGTGAATGGTGTAGATGGGCTCAGTCAAGTTGGGATAGTATGCAATCTGGGCAGGTGGTCCTGGGTTAAAAGCAGACCAAGCACGGGTCAGAGAGCCTACCAGTAAGCAGTGTTCCTCTGTGGTCTGCACATTAGTTGCTACCTCTGGGTTCCTGCCTGCTTGAGTTAGTACCTTGGCTTGCCTCAAAGATGAGCTGTGATGTCGAAGTGTAAGTCAAATAAACCCTTTTCTCCCCATGTTGTTATATAATGTCAGAGTGCTTTATCACAGCAACAGAGAACTAGAACAGAATTGGTAACCAGGAATGGAGCATTTCTATGAAGGACCTGACCATGTTGCTTTGGGAGGATTGTGGAAATTTTTGGAGCTTTGAGCTGGAGAAGTCATTGAGTGCTTGGAGCTTAGTGAGCTTTTCTCATCATGAGTGTATCCCAGATGTCCACTCTGCTGGACTTTGGCTTTGTGTACGTGTGTCCTGGTTCTTCCCTCTTGAAATAAGGTAGAATGTAATTTGTTTTGGATTTTACAGGAGTCCACAATTAAGAGACTTTAAAGATTTTGAACTTTTAAAGTGTTTGAATTTTTAAAGATTGTGAGACTTTTAAAGCTCTACTATATTTCATATTTTAATATTACTATTAACAAGCGACCTTGGGGACAAGAAATTGAAAGGTTATATTTATAAGAGATATATTTTTGTATCACGTTGACAAGGGGTCAATTGTGCTGGATAGCTTCAGTTGACACACCTTGGAAGACGGAACCTCAATTGGACAAATTTCTCTATCGAATTGGCCTGTGGGCTTGTCTGTGAGGCATTTTCTTCATTGCTGAGTGATGTGGGAGGGCTTAGTCCAGAGTGAGTGGTGCCAAACTTGAGCAAGAGGTCCTGGGTTGTATGAGAAAGCAGGCAAATGAGCAGTGTTCCTCAATGGTCTGAGCTTCTGTGCCTGCCTTCAGGTTCCTGCTCCAGGTCCTACCTTGGCATCTTTCAATGATAAACTATGATGTGGAAATATAAGCCAAATAAATGCTTTCCTTTCCAAGTCGGTCGGAGTATCTTATTGTAGTAACAGAAAACTGACTAGAGCATCTGTCCCACTAGATCCCCTGGGATGGTCCCTCTGAATGGTTAGTTTACACTGTGCTCAGGGGGTCGGGCATATACTCCCAATCACAGGAAGCTGGCTTCTCCTTGTGGCTGTAGATCCAGAGAATCGCCTCAGCTACCTTAACTGCAGTAGGATAGAACAACAGCGAAGCCTCCACAGAGGCTTTAGGGGCTGCAGATTCCAGTCCTTCACCCACATCCCATCTCCTGGCTTAAAGAAATGGACATTGGTGGTTAGGTTCACAATCAGTTACTCCCTGACAATCATGCATGGTGACCAGGGCAGGGCCTAGGGCCTTCATCTGTTGCCTTAGAGAGATGTTACCCAGTTCCTAACTCAGATCTCTCCATATGCACTTAACTTTGAGTGGAGGCTGACCATAAAGAATCTCATAAGGGAAGAACTCTTCCCAATTGGATTAGATCTAATTCTTAGTAAAGGATTTGTCAACAATTGACCCTAGTATGAGTCTCTTAACACAATTTGTTTAGTTGTAGTTTTAGAGTTTAGTTCATACACTCCATTTTTTTTGTAATTCTGTAAACCATGTGCAGCTTCCAAGTGATTTTTCAACCATTAGCCTCCAAGTGCACCCCCTCAACCATAAACAGCTGCCCACTGTCCGATCCTCCGGTGATAGGAATTAAAACCAGATATTATGTTTTTCAGGAGGAGCCTAGGCACTTCATGAGCATTTTCTGTCCAGAATGGCCTCTGCCCAGTGTGAAGAAGTGCACACAGAAGCCAACAGGTTATTGATAGCCATGGGTGCAGTGGAGTTCTGTAAAGTCAACAACTAAATGTTCAAACAGTGCCCCTTCAACACTTAGTAGCCAGGGGAAGATTTAGGTCCCTGACATGGATTATTCCAGGAACATGTTGCATGTTGCTCACACATAGAAAGAGCCACATGAGTTAGGGACATAGAAATAATGGTTTAAAGCACTTTCCAGGACCATTCAGCCAATCTGAGCTCCTTGGTGGAACTTCCATTGTCTACCTGAAGCAGGCACTACGGTCTCAAGAATTGCTATCCAATGATCCTCAGATCCCCACCATCCATCTGGGAGCTCATTTCCATTCTGCCTTAAACCAGGCAGCTTCATGCTGGGAGTGGTTGGGGTTCTGTTTGGCTAACAGACTGGGGAGCAGCACTAAACTACAGCGGCTGACCCCTGTCTCCGGAGCTGTGAGCCCCGTCCGGCTCATCTGTGCGCCTTTGTATTTGTATTTCCCATTTGATGTCCCGACAGTGTGTGGCAGCTTCCCTTGTGGGAACCCATGCAGCATCTGAAAGCTCAAGGATTTCTTTACCTCACTCTCTGTCCTTTCCTGAGTTAATTGGCTTTTTTTTTTTTTATAAAGTCCCCTGTACATGGAGACTAGTGAAGGCATATTTTGAATGTGTGTAAATGTTGACCCTTATCCCTGCTCCCAACTGGAGAATTTTTGTGTGCTGAGGTTCCCTCTGGAAGAAACCCTGTCTCAATGCTGGAGTTTACAGTTTCCCTGGAATACCTAGCAGGCACTCTCTTTACCTTACAAAGCTGCTTCCATCTGTGAAATACTCAACACCAGAGGCACCATTAAGAGTCTGGCCTGTCGATTCAGGTTGACTAAAAATGCTTTGTCCATGATTTTGGTGCAATAGTTCACCTGAACTGGCTCCATAGGCAGCAGGGTTGATGGGTTCAGGGTCCACACCACGCTCTAGGCAAACATGCGGATTTCACATAGCATCCCCTGATATCTGACCACTAAGCATTAGTTAGCCAGTACCATCCCTTGCATCACATTAAGGTTAGCACTGTGTGAGGCCAGAGGACTGTCAATCCTTCTCCACAGTTAGTTTATTGGTCTCTGATATTAACAGAGTTGTATCAGTGCAAACACACAAATAAAGGGGCCATCCTGAAGGGATGGAGTCCAGCTGCTATGACCTCAACATCTCAATCCAAACTCTTAGCTTGCGCTAGGATGCATGAGGATATGCTCATATACACATAAGAAGAAAGGCTTTATATTGTGTCTGGAAGCCATGATTCCAGTATGTAAGGAAGGGTCTGCTTAATATTTTCAAGGCTTACTGTTTGTTCTTTCCATAAGAAGAGCTCTTCCTCTCCCCATTTTGTATAAAAGAGTCTGGCCACAATAGAACATTTAGGTATCTATATTCTGCAAAAACCAGTGACCCCAAGGAATTCCATAACTTGGATCAGGTCACGAGGGTTTGGGACAGAACATATTGGCCCACTTCCTCTCTGGGCCAAGCTGACACTATCCATAAGACAAATGAAACATGAGGTACCTAACTTTTTCTCAGAAATTGGTGACCTTTTTCCTTGTTAGCTTGTAAATCACAATGAATTATTATTTCTCAAGGCCACATTGTGAGACAGAGCCTACTGGGAAGTGTTTGGATTAGATAGACAGAGTCTTTATGCAGAGATGAATGTAGTTGCTGAGAAAGCAGGTAAGTTATCTTGAAAACAAGTTGTTCTGAAGCACCCAGCCCCCTGGGTCCTGCCCTCTCTTCTATATGCACTTACCTGTCCTTTGCCTCCACAAGGCTCTGGCTAGAAGCTGAGCAGGTATGGGCCCTGAACTGTCCAAGTCTCTAGAACCATGAACAAAATCAACTTTTCTTCTTTGCAATTTACACAGTTTTAGATGTTCTGTTACAGCAACAGAATATAGGTAGAAAGACCTTGCAGAGTCAGCCTCATTCCAGGCAGCAAATCTCATGGGCTTGTGCCCATGATAGAAGTTCTGATGACTAAAATTCTCATCAACACTTGTGCTTTAGATGAAGTTATTCAAAGCACAGTCCCCTTGAATGCACATTGTTAGTCAAAGATACCAGTCTGAAAACTCATCTCACGATGTGATCCAAGTATGTGACATTCTAGAAAAATATAGGGCCAGTAAAAGGATGAGTGTTGAATGTGCTGATTGCCATTAAATACTACATTTAAAAACAGTCCCAGCCTTAGTTAGAGAAGTCTTATTTAGCAGTGGGTGATTGTCAAAGCAAGGACACATCACCCAACCTGACAAAATGCTGAGGAGATGAACTGCTGAATGCTGAGCCCTAAATGGGACACCAACAGCACCTACTCTGATGCCCAGAGGATTTCACTGAAAAGAGAGTAGAAAGGCCACAAGATCAGGACGACAGGCAGGAGTGTTATCAAATGCTGTCTTCTGGACATGACATGGCCACAGAAGCTATGACTACCTGCACATGAAACAGGAGGCCCAGTAGGGAAGAAGGGGGTCAACCAGAATGGAAGGAAGGTAAGCAGAGGCAGTGAGGGGTGTGATCGCCACACACTATATACGAGTAAGAAACTGTCAAAAAATTAGAAGTAATAAAAACTTTGCAAAAGCTAAGTTTTTGAATGGTGCATATGTTTTATTACGATTTTTTAAAAAGGAAACACAATGTGGTTGCCAGAGATTCTGGAAGGGAGGTAGGGAGGGTGAGAAAATAAATCATAGGAGAATTCAGGGCTGTGAAATGATTCTCTATGAAACTGGAGCTGTGGGTGGTACCATGTCTGTGTCAAAATCCAAAACATGATCAAAGATGGAGTGACTGTGCATGTGATGGAGTCTACTTAATAAGAATATTCTAGGCTAGGCCTGGTGGCACACACCCATAATCCAGAATCTAGGGAGGCAGAAGAAGCAGATTGAGTTCCAAAACCAGCCTGGGCTACAAAGCCAGAGCCTGCCCTCGCTCCCACAAAGACACAACATTGGCTTATTGATTTTAAGAAACATTCTATATTAATGAAGTTGTTAATAACAGAGGAAACAAAGAGGGTATGTGAGGATGGGGAGATGGCTCAGTGGGCAAAATGCTTATCATCCAAGTATGAGGACCTGAGTTTTGATCTCCAACACCCAGGTTAAAAGTCAGGTGTAGCTATGTGGGCCTGTAATCCCAGCACGGGAAGGAAAGGAGACAAGCAGACACCGCCCCCCCGCCGACACACACACACACAGCTTGCTAGTCAGCTAGCTTGACAAAAACTGCAAGCTCCACGGTCAGTGAAGAGACTGTCTCAAAAGTAAAGGTGGAGAGTGACTGAGCAAGGCATCCCAAAGTCGATCTTTGCCCTCCACAGGCACAAGCGAGGCCGGGTGCTCCCACATACATGTGCACACATCACGTGTGTATCACATGCACACATGAATCAATAAAAATAATTCAAAGTGGGTATGTAGTGAATACACACACACACACACATAGGCTCAATTTTCTGTAAGCTTAAAACTACTCTAAAAAATAGTCTATTAATTAAAAAAAAAGATATACCTCCTTTTCTGGTCATCTATGTCTATCTAAAGACAAGTTTTTTAAAAAAATGCTTAATAACAAATTACAGATTAGAGGTAACATTACCTTAATTGCATGTTCGCATTTCTTCCCAATTTATGGATGAGTTTTCTATTTAATAAGAATTCTTAAATATCAAGCAATGTAGGCTGATATTTATGAAGTGCTTATTCTTTGCAAGGGTTTCTGAAAAGCACTCATATAATTTTAAATAAATCAGGTAAAACACTCACTCCAAATCATCATTGGGATGGAAAGGAAGCATTTTCACGTGAGCTACAAAGAAGCTTTCCTTGGGCACACAGGTCACCTTGTTCTCTGGCTGAGCTTCCGAGCTGTCTTACAGAAAACTGGGACTCTCTCCTGCCTTCCACAGAATTTTATAGATTCTTCAGCTCTTCTTAACAGAAGGATGATCATTTCTCAGTGCCAATGGCCACATTGATATTCATGGGACAAACATTTTGTAACTACACAGCAACACCTCGCTAATGTAAATTTCATACAGAGCTTCCAAAAGGTTAAACAATGCGGCTGTTCATCTCTGCTGCATCTGGAAAGCAGATGACAGTGAGAGGGTCAACCTTTTCCTCATGCAGAAAGTTCTCTCCTAACAAAGTCTTACTCCCTGCTAGGGATAGTCAATCAGTGCCCTTACTGGTTAGTCAGAGTTCCATAGAAATGGGTAGCTTAATGCACACACAAACCACATACACAGACACACACAGACACTCATTCATTCAACTCTCTTAACAACATATCCATAGGTAAAGGACAGGAGAAAAGTGAATATGTATTTTTCAAGTTTGCTTTGTGAATACACCTTTTAAACAAGTTTCCCAAATATATTCTTGAGTATCATCTCCTATTGGTCCTTGAGTTCATTCTCTTTCTCCATCTTCTCTCAGGCAACCAACAATACTTACTGAGGGTCTACTGTGTGCCAAGTACCCTTAGAAATGCTAGGGTTACAACAATAAGAAATTCAGGTAACTTTTTTTACATATGAAGAGGCTCATATTCTGGGAAAGGCAGAAAACAACCAAGTTAATTTTAGCTTATATTAAAAACGATGGGGCAAACTGAAACCTAGGTGATGTAGCAATGAAGAAGGGGGAACATATACATTTTAAACAAGTAGATCGTGGAAGGGGACATTTACACTGAAACTTGGCTGCTGAAAAGGATCAAATCATCTAGAGCTGCATGGGGGTCCCAAACTTGGGAATGAACTGGTATGTTCAAATCTAGAAAAGAAGACAGTGACCAGAGGAGAGTAAGGAGTGTGAGACCCAGGCCATGGGAGACCTTGTGACCACAAGAAGAATACTGAATTTTATGCTGTATCGAACAAGGAAGCACTGATTTTCTTCAAATACTCAAATTTATCTGATGTATGTTTTAATACTAGTGCTGTGATATAAAGAAAGGAAGGCAGAGGAACAAGACTGAGAGGGAGATGCCAGGGGACGATGGGATAGAATACCCGGGCATTTGGGGATGGGCTCTGTGGTCAGGCAGGGCTGTAGGGTCCCCAACCTGGAAAGAAGCTAATTTAGATCAGAATAAGGAGTCTTTATTTTTAAATATTTTCATTGTATTTATTGTGCACATGCTGCATGTATGCATGTATGCAGGTGAGTACTTGCCCCAGTTCGTGTATGAAGATCAGGAGACTTTCATGAATTGGTTCTTGCCTTTTACCATGTGGATCACACAGGTTGAACTCAGGTCCCAATTGCTGGGTAGCCATTGTCCTAACCCTCTGAGCTACCTTACCAGCCCACAAAGGGAGTCTTTTCACCACCAGTCCATACAAAGAAACACATCTTATCCTCTACATGAAGATGGCTTATCTGCTCTGATGAAAGATACCCCTGGTGTCTCCCAGAGAGGAGAAAATACTATGGAAGGTAACAGAATGGAGCCGCTGATATGTTTAGCTCAGGGTAAGTGGAGGAAAGAGAATTGACTCTCAAGTTTGGGGATTAAGCGTCATGATGGGTGGTCCTGTTTCCTGAGTCACGTGGAGTTTTGTGGAACTGAGAGACAAAAGTTTTGTTTTAAATAGGAATAATTTGAATGTCTAATAGACAATATAGGGACAGTCAGGTGAGGGTAAAGGGGGCAGAGAGGACTTAACCCTACTGGCAGATGGGAACATATAGAGGTCAGGCAGTGGTCAAGCAGGCCAGAAGGCTCCCCGCTGGACCATCACTAGCTTTCCTGTACTCATGCAAGGATATTGGACCAGAAGATCAGTCATTCTGGAAACAGCAGACTGGGGATAGGAACTGGGTGGTGTTCACTCAACGTGTGCTTTATAGCTCATTTCCAACCAAGTGTTCCCATATCAGTCCAGATAGTAGATCATCTACAAACTTAATTAAGTATATTTGTGCAGAATCTCAATTTGACCATAAAAATTTAATGCTTATTATGGTTTCAGGTCCATTGACCATTCTTTTTAAAGGGAGACAGATGATGTGGCCACAGATTAATTTTTCCGGTCATCCTCAATATATCAAAGTTATGAAGACAATTGAAAAGACTGAATACTTCATGTACCAGGTTAAATATTGGATAAAATAAAGGGTTTGACTGTCTTCTACAAAACTCTCCTTAAAGAAGAATTTATTGTCTCTAATTAATAATCTGCTCCACAGTAATCCCAAGTAACCAAGTAGCTTGAACCAAATACTTCTGTCCAGGTAAAAGAACCATCTCACCTTCTAACACACCATTAACTATGGGTATACATGGGCTCTGTGTTCGTTTTCCTATAATAATATTGGTGTCAGGGGTAGAAGGAGGACACCCTACAATGTGTTGGAACAGAGCTATGAACACTTCCAAAGCCTACGGATTTATTCATACTAATGGGTCTTCTAATTTAAGAAGTGTTGCCATAAACCACAGCAGATCTGGATTTTAGTGTTTGCTGTTATACTCGCCAGTTGGGTGACTTTGAGTGAAGCCATTTCTATCATTTTCTTCACCTGCAGAAGTGGAGGAAAAAAATGCCTGGACTGACTGCTTCGCTGGAGGTAGAGCAAGCCTAACGGAAGCAGGACACTTAAAATCAGTGGCTGTTTCTATGGAAAGGATGGATGAAGTTAAGACCACAACAAACAGTGTTTCCCTGAAACATCTTCCTCTGGGTTAGTGTTGACTGTCAACCACACAGGATCTGGAATCACCTAGGAGACAAACTTCTGGGCACAGGTCTAAGGGATTATCTAGACTAGGCTAACCCTGGCTATGCTTCTGATGGACGATCTTTATTAGGTGACAGGTAGGACCAGCTTAGGAGTGGGTGATTCCCTGGCTTGGATCCTGGGTTTCACAAAGAGGGGAAAGCAAACTGAACACCAAATGTATCTCTGCTTCCTGACTGAAGATGCAACTTGACTGGCCTTCCCTACGATGATGGACAGTACCCATGAACTATGAACCAAAATAAATCCTTTCTCCTTTATACTGATTGTGCTAGAGTACTTTATCACAGCAACAGGAAAAGTTAACTAGTACGTCCTGTAATTAGTGGAGTAGAAATTAAATGTGTCTAGCCTGATACCAACCCACTGCAGCAGGGTGTCCTTGTTCTTTCACACTAACAATAATTAATAGATACTTCTTTTCTTTTGTTTCCCTTCCATCCACTGGAGAAAATGTCATAGATTTAGTTCATGATTATTGTTCTAAATATGAGGAAACCAAGGCTCAAAGAGAGGAAATGATATACCTGATATGTTACAGTAAATCTTTCGCCATCTAAATTTCTCCACCTGTTAACTAAGAGCTTAGAACAGATGAGCAATTGTAAAATAGTTCAGAACAGAGCCTATGCACGGAGTTAAAGAATATGCCTTCCATTTGTTCAGGGCAAGTTGGCTCATGATATTATATATTCCAGTTCTGCACCAGATTATTGAGAAAAGAAGCTCACTGTTCTTATTCAATAAAATACCAGAAGTTTTAGCCAGAGCAATTAAACAAGAGAAAAAATACATACAAAAAAGAAATGAAGAAATCAACCATTCACTGATATGATTACATATATAATCTGAACTAAAAATTGCAGTAAAACAGTAGTTCACATAACCAATGTACACAAATAGGTAGCTTTTCTATGCAACAATCACAAATTTCCAGAGAAAGATATCATGAAAATAATCCTATCTCTAATTGCTACAGAAATAATAAAATTCCCAGGAATAAACTCAGCTGAAGGAGTGAAAGACTTCGACAATGAAAATTATAAATCCGTGATGAAAGAAACTAAATAAGACATCCAAAAACAGAAAGGCCTGCCAGGTTTGTTAATTGGAAGAATTAATATTGGTAAAATGTAAAAGCCATCCCCATTAAAAGAGCAGTGAGGTTCTTCACAGAACCTGGAAAACGTCCTCAAATGTATACAGAAGTACAAAAGACTCTCAATAGTCAAACGAGCAAATGAGAGAACGAGCCACAAACAATATAAGACCAGTCAGAGGCTACAAACAATATAAGACCAGTCAGAGCAGCCATAGGCTGCAGGCTAGCCACGTCTGGCCATGAGAAAGAGAGTGAGGAGGAAGTAAAAGTGAGTCAAGAGGACAGGAAGAGTTAATGACCAGGGCGAACTGAGGTAGTAGGGATACTGAGGTTCAGTGAAAACGTGGAGGTTTAGTAAGTTGAAAATCCAGTTGAATTTGAAAGACTTTAGAACGGCTGGACATGCAGCTCAGTAGAAGAGAACTTGCCTAGTGTATATAGAAACTTGCCTAGCACATACATGGATTTGATCTCCAGCTGTGAAGGGAGCAGGGAAGGTGGGAGGGTGACAGGAAGAGAAGGAGGGAGCAATGGGAACAGAGGAAGGAAAGGAAGAAGGGAGGAGACAGGGACCTGAAAGCTACACATCGAGAGCAAAGGCGAGAAGGATCCAGCGCGTCCCATCGCAAGATGGAGGAAGCTCTGTAGCCCCTAATAGCCAGAGCCTTGCCGCTGCTGAGAAAGTTGAATGAACCGCACTGCATCCCCTGAACCGATTTCCTTAGTGGGGTCCCCAGGTCCCCCTGCTCAGCTCTCCTTTATTTGCCCTTCTCCTCACACGCCCGCCTTTTTACTTCTGTCTCTCGGCCGCCTCCCATCTGAAAGCTCAGTCTACTGGAATTCGTGTCAAATCCCACCCACAGCAAATCCTGTATCATTAATCTCTTCCAAAATCACCCTCCCTCGGTCTGTCCTCAAGACCCGGCTCTCTCCTGAGGACCCAAGTTCCCTAGCAGTCTTCTCTGCTAGGGGATTATTTTTCTCCCTCACTTTCCTAACCTTGAGATAGGAAGGTGTGGTTTTCTTTACTTGTGATTTTCAATTTCCATTTTGTGCTGGTTAGTTTTTGTCAGCTTGATACATACGAGAGACACCTGAAAAAAAGGGGTGCTCATTCATCTGGGGAATCTCCTCCCTCAGACTGGCCTGTGATCACCTCTGTGAGGCATTTTTTCCTTCCTTCCTTCCTTCCCTCCCTTATTTCTTTCGTTCTATTTCTTTCCCTCTTTCTTTGAGACAGTGTTGTACTATGTATCCCTGACTGGTCTGCATCTTGCTATATAGACCAAGCTCGCTTCAAGCTCACAGAGATCCACCTGTCTCTGTTTTCCAAATGCTGGGATTAGAGGCCTTCACCATCACACTGGCCTTATTAGGCATTTTCTTAACTGATGTAGGATGCCCCAGCCCATTTGGGGTAGTGTCATTCCTAGGTGGGTTAGCCTGGGCTATATAAATAAAAAGTAGCTGATCACGCCAAGGGGAGTGAGCCTGTAAGCAGTGTTCTTCCATGGTTTCTACTTCAGCTCCTGCCTTCAGATTCCTGACTTTATTCCTGTCCTGATTTCCCTCAAAGATGGACTATGCATTGAAAGTACAAGATGAAATAACCCCTTTTCTCCCCAAGTTGCTTTTGGTTGTGGTGTCTATCACAGCAATGAAAAGCAAACTAGAACGCATTTTCTTCTCTGTTTTAGAAACAACAGGACAAACAATTAGATTTGATCCCCGTGTCCTTGGATGATGTCACACATATCCTTGCTACCTTCGTGGAAAAACCTCAGCGTCACTCCCCTAAACTCTTTGACCCTTAGTCTCTGCTCACTGTCATTTTGTGACCATTCTTTCCTTGTTCTTAAAATCCTAAATATATGGGTTTGATCTCCAGCTGTGAAGGGAGACCAATTGTCCAACAGTCTGGCCTCTTTAATACCTAATCCAGTCTGACCTACTGCCTTAACTCAGTGCTACGGAATACAATGTGCCCTCAATGCATATGGATAAAATTTGAATTTGCAATGGATGGCTTTAGAGATGAGGCCTTTGGGAGAAAATCAGGCTTATGGGGTATCATAAGGATAGAGTTCCTATGCCTACATAAGAAGGCATGCCAGAAGGCCAACCCTGTCCTGCTCATGTGAAGACAGCAAAAACATAACCATGCCCATGCCAGAAGACAGCTTTCATCAAAACCTGACATGGTTGAATCACTGATCTTGAATTTTTAGCATACAAAATCTAAGAAAATTAATTATTGCTGTTTAATACACTTACCCTGTATATTCTGATGCAGAATTGTAAGCTAGGGCATTCGTCCCTAAAGCCTTTGTCTGGTCTGATCATTTCAGGCTTCTGTTACCCCTTTTACCTCTACGAGGTAAAAGAAATGAGTCTATAGAGGTTTAAAAACTCAGTATGCATTATTGCCTCTCCCTTGACATTCATGTAATGTAGACCTGTCTACATGCGACCCTGATGCTCACTTCCCGTTACTTTCTAGGTATAGGACCTCAAGTCAACTCCTTAAGCTCATCTTTCATTTCCTTTTTTGTGAAAGGGAAGGTGACGCATCAAACAGGGTTAAAGTCATGTCTACCTTTTACTGTTGTGACATGACAATACCATCTAAAAAATTTACTCATAAGAATCACACAGCTGATTTGTCAAACGTGCCCCCTAAAAATACCATAATGTTTTTGGTAAGTTTATAATTTTGTGTTGTGCCTATTCCTAGTCATCCTGGGCCACAGTTTGGACATATCTGGTAGATGGTGAGTAATAACAACACAGCATTGTTACTTCAAATACAGAACAATTATAAATCTAAGTAGCTTTGGCTATTTTATCTACTCAGAAGATGGTGTGGACCCCACAGGTTAACCTGGTTATGTCCACACTCCTGTTCCTCTGCTTTAACCATGCAATCTTGAGCAAATTTCTTTGCTATTTTGTGCCTGGAATGGTGGATACAAGGATATTATGTGCCTTGTTAGGCTGTTGTGAGAATTGAGTAGAGAGTTGATGCCAGAGGCTTGAGCAAGCTAAAGCACATTAGCTAAGAAGCCTGCTACCAGGGTTAGGAATAAAGTTTTATTGGAATGCAACCACATCATTTGTTCAGGTTTTGTCTCTGGTTACAGAACTGAGTAGTTGTAACTGAAATCATCCAGCATGCTAATCCTAAAATACTGACCATCTGGAACCTCAACAGAAAAAAAAAAACATATTGTGAACCTCTGGCATCTGTAAGCATTTAAAATAGACTGGAAGGACCTAAGCTCTCGATGAGCAATGATATATTTTTCCCTTGAATAAGTCCGTTTCAGTTTGCTCAGAATTGCAGGGAGAGGCTAGGTGTAGGAGTAGGCGGAAATGATCACTTCACTGTGAAGTCTGGTAATAAATTCCAAAGCACAGCAGCCCTACACAGAAACCAGATTTCCCCCTCTACAGTGGCAGAATGTCTGCACTGGGCATAAAATGAGGTTGGTATTTTATTGGCTTTTCATGTCTTTCCTAATGCTGTGACCAGCAGACCTCATGCCAGGCATGAAAGATGTTCCCAAGGCTGCAAGTTATGTCAGATACCTTAACTGAGTCCAAGGTTCTCATGTCAGAACAGGGAAGAAAGTCTAAGAGTAAAAAGAAAAAGTACTTTCACAATGCAACCACTTAGAAATAGACTTTATTTTATTTCCCATTCTTAGTGGCTCTAAAAGCTAAAAGCAATGGTTTAGCAACATAGTAAAGAATAGCAGAGGCCATTGGTGCCCTGAGTGAGAAACATAGAAACGGATTTGTGTCACAACTTGAATTGTGCAAGTAGATAAAAGCATTTCATAAAAACTTGTTTATAGACCACATATTGACACACTAAAAAATAAATACAACTTTAATGTCCTTCTGCATACTTCAGTGCATCCAGCCCAGCTCTGGATAAAACACATGGCAGACGCTGGCCCTTACACAAGATGCATTTACTTACTCCTGGCTTTTACTCACAACAAAGATCTCCTAGCCTACAGAAGGCTGTGATAAGACCAGACCTGGTCATACAGCATAGTAGTCACCATCTGGGTTCAGGAGCCTACAGCTTGGGCTTGGATCTTAGAACTGACACTTCCCAGCTTAGAAGAGTGTTGAGTTTATGTGGGTTTCCTCATCCTTCCTCCATAGAAGGACTTAAGGTAAGGAGGAACTTGAAATGTTTAACACAGTAACTAATCCATTCATTCTCAGGAAATGACAGTACATAATCAACTATTATGATTATATTCTAAAAACAGTAAGGTACAGAGTTTAAAACAAAGCTGATTAATAGTGGAAACTGTGGCTAGAGCTTTACAAGAATTTACTCTGGTGCTTCCAGAAGCAGTGGCTCATTAGTCACTGATTTGGGCTTTGTAGTGTATTTATAGAATATAACGACAGAAAAAAAAAAAAACAGGCATCAATTATGCATCTATATCTGTGTATACATGTATATAATCTACATGCAAACAACTGTATCTGTGTGGCACAAAAGAATTTTGTGGTTGCCCATAGGATTCAGTACTATTTCTCTCACACTTTCTAGGGTATCGGCAATTTGATTCACACCTATTTTGCACTTTCAGCACAAATGTCAAACATGGTGGAAAATAACATCTTAATATCACTGTGAGGATGCTAAGGCCATCCCCTAGGAGGAAAAAACAAAACAAAATAAACAAAAACCACCTTTCATCACCAAACAGACTAAGTACTCACTTCTGCCATGAAATGTATATCTTTATGTTCCCAGTCGTATTGATACAAATTTCTACCGATTCCACCTTTAACACCTGCAAAGAAGCTGTGCTTCCAAATGCTTTCAACTTAACTCTTCCTCGGAGTTTTAATAAGCCTGGAGAAAAGTATGTAAACAGAAGCAAAATTCATGCCTAGCTTTGTTCTGCTCTTTGGTCATTTTTTTAGTGAATGCTTTTGTTTTGTTTTGACAGTGTCGTTAATTAACTAGTCCTCTATCATCTCCAAATTAATTCCATTGGGATGTAAATTAAATAGCTTACAGATTATCTAGTTACACATTCTAAAGCAGAAGATGATAACATTCACAGCGTGACTTGAGGGAGTTATAAATAGAAGAGATAAACCTGGTTTGAGAAATGCCAAAACAAAATTAAAGGAGAGACCTTTTTATTTTTAAATTATAGGTGCTGCAGCCCACCGGGAGGAATATGTATACATATCACTTATATTTCCTTCATATAGACAAATGTTACTTGATAGAAGATAAATGACTGACTTACAAAGGAAAAAGAAAGTATTAAGTAGATAAAATGGAGATTAATTTTAAATAAGGATGAAAAGTAAAGAGAAATTGAGAATTATATCCTGCCCATGATGTGTGTGTTAGCTGGCTGGTTGGTTTTGAGAGAGGGCCTTCCAAACAGACTCAGGCTAGCCTTGAACATCTAACAACCTTCTCGAGTGCCAGGATTACAAGTGCTGGTACCACCATGCCTGGTCTTGCTGTGCAGTTATTAAAGATCAGCTTTGAATCTTGAATGAGATGGACTGCAAAGAAAAAGGCTGAGTTGGCAGGGTTCTAAAGCTATGAAGATGCTGTTGGTAATGGGGATGGTGCTCATGACCTTGCAAGGAAGGTGTGTTCTCGCTGCTAATCCCTCTATATCAAATACTCATTATAGGGCAGGTCTAACAATTTTCTCTTGCTCTTTAGCCTGGTGTTTAAGGAGAGAGGAATGCATCAGCTATACATACTCATATCTGTATACTTGTGTACCTGTATGTAATATAGATGAATGCATGTAAACATCTGGGCATGTATGCTGGTATCTCATTTTCGCCTAGCCTCTGAGGCACAGAGGTTTTAATCATGGGAAAACAGCTGGGTCTGGGACAGAGTTGAGCCAGTCAAGGTAATGCTACCAGACACAATTGTTTTTACCTCAACATTTCATCATTCTCTCCCAGTTACTGCTAAGCATCCTGCAGTAGCTTCATTTAGGTTTGCTAAGGAGGAGTCGGGAGAGTCTAAGTCACAGGCAGGCAGAAGAGCATTCATCCCTCTTCTGAGGATGAAGAACAGCAGCATCCACAGAGGGAAGTCAAGACAGGAGCACTGAAAAGGCAGCACTTGTGGGACACTCTAGGGGACATCAGAGCAGACCCTGAAGACTTAACCACTGTGGAAGCGCAAAGATAAAGGCTTTGTCAGAATTAACTTGCGGTAACAAAGCAAGAAAGGACTGTGTCATATACAACCTAGGAGCTTCCTCTAGGTCATCAGGCCAAAACAGTAGTTTAGCTTAGGCTCAGGGTTGATGTATTCCTCACAAGTTATCTCTTAAGTGTGACTTTCGGAGAATTTTTCTAACATTAGAGAATGATGTTATAAACTTAGGACCTTCATTGTTTAAACAACAATGGCAATAAACTCTCACTTTGCTCCGTCAATCTCCTGCCCCTGCTGGACTGTCTTGTGGACTCCTTTCCTTTAATGCTTGGCTTTTCTTTTGTGTTGTTGGTTACTAAAGACAAGATAAGTTTAGCCTGTGAGGAATATACATAACCTTGTGTGTAATGGTATTTTTATTTCTCCAAATTTGAAACTAGTTAACAGTCCTTATCAGCAAATAAAAACTTCCAAAAGCAGAGAAATAAAATGATTGAAAAAACCCATAAAAATCCAAAAGAAAAGAAAGCAAGATGAATTTTTTTTTTAAAAAATCAGCTCTAGGTCTCTCCATTAATCTCCACAGTAAATATAAAAATCTCGCCTGTTTATTGGCCTTCTTCTGAATCTAAGTCATTATTATCACACTGGTGTTTCAGCCTCTGATACCTTCTCAGCTGGGACCTTCCAATGAAACATTCAAACTGAGACACTTTTAAAGATTAAGAGGCAAATTGCATTCTGAGTGTAAACTCATGACGTTGTAAACTTCCGAGACTAAACAGGGAGTACGCCCCACCCACGTTAACAGTGAGAGTGCTAAAATCCAAACGTGGGTTTTATGGAATATTTGTCTAAATTTTGTTCAATAAAGAAAATAGGTATCTCAAATTAACAAAATCATATTTTCTAGAATACTTTTTTCAGGAAATAATCAACTGTTTTTAAAAAGCACCACTAGGGCATGGGAGATGGTTCATGAGATGGTTCATGCCATTCTAGCATGAAGACAAGAGTTCCGATCTTCAGAACCCACATAACGCTGGAGGTGAAAGCACATGTCTGTGATCCCAGCACTCTTAAGGAGAGATGGGAGAGGAAACAGGAGAATCTCTAGGAGTCAGCCTGGCATATGAGATAGTCAACAGGAGAGACGCTGTCTCAAATAAGCTGGAGGGTAAGGACCCATAGCCAAGGTTGTCCTCTGACCTCCAAACACATGCTGTGGCTTTTGTGCTTATTCTTATGTACATGAACACACACACCAAGATTTAAGTACAGCTAATGAGATAAGTACCACAGATTATTCCTGTAATTCTATATTAAACGGTATTTCTAAGTCTAGAAACAATAAGAAGAATGAAGCAACTAATAATTATTCTAAAAGGAAAACAACATCATGGTTTTGATACTTGTACAATCATAAATGGAAATTAGAATTTACATTCAGTTTTTGTAACCCCAAAAATTATGACTATAGAGATTATTAGGTGGGAAATTACTACTAAGGTATAAACAGTACAGAAGACTGTTTTTAAAGCTATCTAACTTTGGAACAGATTATAATAGGCGTCAGTGAAAGTATTCAAGAGCAAGCCAGCAAGATATTTCAGTGGTCACTGAAACATAGGGCTGAGGATCTACCTCAGTGATAGGGCATGTGTGAGGCCCTGAGTCAAATAACCCGCAAGAAAAAAAAGACACTAGTTTCGATCTTATTTTGAATGTCTTTTCCAAGAAAATTATGACAACTTCAAACGTCATCTTTCTAAATGCCTTTGAAATATCATTTGAATGAATGGTACAAGGAAAAGGCATTTTTGCTGTTTTGTTTTAAACAGCAAAGATAATACTTCAAGCTTCAAATTCTGCTTATATGGGGAGTTATAGTTCGCATAGGAAGTGCCTCTGAGAGGCACTTGGTCTGTGATACAAGGAGTGTTCAGAGGTGAGGCTTTGGAGTCTCAGTTGGGTTATGAGGGCTCTGACTTCATCAGTAAGGTAACCCATTAATTGATTCATAATTTGATGGCATCGGTGGTTGGTGCAGACCTAGGCAGTAGGTCTGATTGGAGGGAATAGACCAATGAAGATGTGTCTCTGAAAGACACATCTGGCTCTTGCCCTTCCTCTGTTTCTCCCCGTTCTGCTTTCTGGCTGTCATAAAATGAGCTTCTCTGCTCCGCCCTGCCCTTCTGTCAAGATCCCCTGATTCAGCACACACTCAGAAACAATGTAGTCAGCTGACTGAGGACTGTAAACTCTGAAAAGGTCACCCAAAACAAATCTTCCCTCATTTTAAACTCTTTCTCCTAGTCCTTTAGGATGAAAAGTGAGAACAGAATCATATGTCATACATAGACCAAGTGGGAACTAACATAGGGAGACACAGAATTGGTTCTGGATAAAGAGGGTCCCACTCGTGTGGGAGAGTTTCTAAACCAGACTTGAGATGCTGTGTATTTAAACACTGGCTACAAGAGACTAGAAATGAAGAGACTGGAAGGTGCTCAAGGCACAGTGATAGATTTGGAATTCTGTGTGTGTGTGTGTGTGTGTGTGTGTTGCAGGGTATGATCTGGTGGTTGAGAAAGTCCCTAAAATGAGTCTGATAGAAAATGGCAGCCAGATCAGAAAAAGCAAGATCCAACAAAATGTAACTGGAGTCCCTAAAACAAACCCTAAACATACGTGAATATTAAAAGTGGACAAGAAATAATTTTTCAACCTATAAACTACACTCCCCCCGTAAAACTTTACCTGATATCAGTTTAAATTTGAATCTATGTAAAAAAGGATTCATTCTGTATATGCAAAAAGAAATTGGCAAAGAAATGTCAGTTTTATCACATATCATAATAAAATTATTGTGCTATAAAGACAACAAAAAAATTCTGCTGACTCTCCAGGCACAGTAAGTAGGCATCAAACCTCAACAAAAATTCTAGAGTTCTTTAATAAATTGCTAGAATTGGTAATTTAAATGAAATTGCAAGACATAAAAATCAGTGCACAAAATAAGTCATAATTTTATAGGCCAATAACAAATCTACTAAAAGATAAATTAAGAAAGCAGTGTTTTGTACATTACCTATTAAAAAAAATAAAATACCTACCAAGTTTAGTTATAAGAGTGAATAATCACTACATTGAAAATCATAAAACAATACGAAATTCAAGATATCACAAGGACAGAAATGACAAGACCAGCCATGTTCGAAGATTAGAAGTAGGACTGCTAAAATGTCTCCAGTACATGAAGCGGTTCAGGGAATACATGGAATTCTCTTTAGAATGCCAAAGGCAAAAGGAAGAAGGCCTGCCAGGAAGAAGAAGGAAGCAGAAGAAGGAAGTGAGAGATGGCTCAGTGGATAAAGGTACTTGCTGTCAAGGTTGGGGATCCTAAGTTCAATACTCAGAACCCACATGGTGGAACGAGAGTCAATTCCTACAGTTTATCCTCTGACCTCCACATGTGCAGAGGATCATCAAAAAGATAGAGGATCATCAAAAGACAGAGGATCATGAAAAAGAAAGACGGAGGAAGGGAGAAATTGATGCACATAATAAGCCATTTCAGAAAGAGTTAATATGTCTTGCGACTTGATGACTTGTGGTATACTTCCAGAATCAATGTTCAATGAAAGGACAAAAGAACTATGATTACTACAAGCAGGTACCCAGAAGGCAAACTTCTGGGGCAAAACATGTGTTCTTAAATTCTTGAAAACACTCTGGTTGAACTGAAGCTATTTCAGAGAGCTGACGTTTCTGACACATAAGTTTACTTTAAAGACCCCTTTGTCTGACACCATCAATACATTGTATTCTTGAACTTGTTATTCTATGTAACTTTCTATTGTATGTTTCACATATTCTTGGCACAATAGTTCCTGTAACTCAACTCATCCATTATTTCAGTGCTAAATAAAAACTCAGGACTAAGAAGGATCTGCATCAGCAGACCATGAGTCTCGGGTTCTACACTTCAAGCTTCATGTGTCTTCCAGCCCTTTCAAGTCTCCACCCACTCAACTTCTACAAGTGTGCTGTTATATAAAACACTTTGGGGATTCCTCAAACAACTGAAAATAGCCATATCACAATACACAGATATCAATTACCAGATGTGTATCACAAGGAACTGAAATCAGCCTACCAGAGAAATTTCTGCACTCCCCTGTTGACTACAGCACCATTCAAAACAGCGAGGACAAGAAATCAACTGCAGAATCTATCTGTAGTTGAATGGTATATGTAGACAATGGAATGCTTCTTAGCCATTAAAAAAAAAAAAAAAAAAGAATGAAATCCTGCTGTTTGTGGCAAAACAGACAGATGGAACTGAAGAACACTGTAGGAAGTAAAAGTAAGCCCAGCACAGAAAGACAAACATTGCATACTTTGTTTAGACGTGAGAGCTAAAAAATACCGATGTCCTAGAGTTAGAGAAGAACAGACAAAAGCCAAGGTTAGAGAGAGGGTAAATATGAGAGATTTGATAAGAGGCATCAAAATATAGTTAGATAAGAGGAATATGCTCTGGTGTTCTACAACACAGTACTATTATGACCGTGGTTTACAATGATTTATTAAGTTCTTTATAAAGAGATGAGCTTGATGGCGCTAAGAACAAAGAAATTATAAACATTTTTGGAAATGGAAATGCTAATTACCCTGATTCAATCTTTACCCAGTGTATGCACATAACCAATTAGCACACTTGACTGTATAATAATATTCAATTTTTACTGATCAATTAAAAGAACCAACAGCCATGCCCAGAGCAAGACATCGCATCATTTTCAAGAAATCCAAGGTAAGAGAATGTGAGCCAACATTTTTATATCTGGATGAACTATCCTTCCAAACAGGAAAACTATAAAAAAAAATGACTTGACACATATAAGAACTGGGGCATTATTAAACTAGCAAGTTGTTTCTATGGCCTCACTACTCAAAATGTGGTCTGTAGCAGGAAGTTCCTCAGAGACTTAGAAATGCATCATGCATTATTTCAGGTGCTTCCTTGAGACTTTCTGCATCAGAATCAGCTCAGAAACATCCCCATGCACGTAAATAAATAGCCCATAAGCCCTGCCCCTGAACAAACTTCATCTGACCAAAAGATAGTTGAAGAAACTTTGATAAAGGGACTAATGTTCCTTTGATTTAAATAAGAAAAAAACGTTTAATTTTTGGATTGGCAACCAAAAAAAGAGAAAAAAAAAAAATCAACGTTCTGTCCAAGTAGAAATATCACATCTTTAAAGTGGGAAAACAAAGGAGGAAGTAAATAATATTGTCTAATGGGAAACAGATGGTCAGCTAAGAAATTAGTGTAAAGACTACACAAAAGTGTGTGCTTTCCCCCAAAAACCTTTTGATTATTTTCTTTTAAAAATATTTTATTATTTATTTATTGTGTGCATATGGTAGAGGGGGACACATGTGCCATGGCGTACACGGGGAGGTCAAAGGACAATTTGCAGAAGTCAGTTTTCTCCTCCTACCCATGTGGGTGCCTGGGATTACACTCAGGTATTACGCTTGGCAAGAGATACCCTACGTCCTGAGCCACTTCTCTAGACACTGATTATTTTCTTTTACATCTCCTATTTACTAATCCCTCCAATTTGCCAATAGCGGAGACAAAGGACATCACCCTTTCTCCATGATTTTACTGAGAAGTCCTCTAATATTTTTCTATTAACTGTGGAAGTGGTTTGTAATTGGGGAGTTTCTGTGTATATCCCCAAGTTTTTCTTGGCTTGTAGGGTGTGGCCAGTCTTATTTCCTAGATGTCCATGCTGGCATTTTGTTGTCTATTAGCCCTTTCCAGGGCCTGGTCACAAAATGCTGCTTCTTTCCTGGAAGCATGCTGATAGGATAGAGTCTTCTACAGTGTGCCTTAATGGAAGCAGGCAGGACCATCCACAGATGCAGTCTAATTGCACAGATTCTTACACATTGTTTCTTAATGATGTGCATCATTCCACCATCACAGCTGCCCTATTTTGGTGGTTAGAAGTGAATCACAAATTTACCCACACTGAGAAGGGAGGGTTATTATACAAGGCTGGGAAGGATGAGCACTTGGAATTGTCCTCTTTAGCCAACAATCAGTCAGTCACTGAACCCCTCCAACAATGACAGGAGTTAATCAGGACTCAGGGTGACTGCGGCCCAGGAAACATCCTGCCTGCTTTCCACAGGAGACTCTGAAGCAGGAGTCCAACTGAACTTAAATTTCCTAAGCCACACAAATGTGAATGTTCAATGTTGAGTTAAGCCACTGTATTTTAAGCAACGTGTTAGGTAGCAGTAGGTAAATATGACTGATACAGAAGGAAACAGGGTCCCCTTTCAGGGTTCTTAATCTCCTTCATAAAAGTTAAAAATGGGCAGCATGAAAGCTTTAAGACAATTTTATTCGAATTTAAAGAAAAATGCCCAGAGCAGGAAAGCTGTAAACTTCCGCAGCTGCCTGGAGCAGGAAATTGCCGGAGAGAAGGAAAAGAAGCCATGAAGTCATGCGGGGCCGACATGGAAGTCAGACCTTGGTGATAGAGAGGAGAGCTTTAGCCAAAAAGTAAGAAATACAAGCTGTCGGGGCAGCCCAGGGCATTAGGGAAAGAAATACAGAAAGAAAGGAGAAGCTACACTTTCCCGAAGAAGTTAGAAAAGCAGGCAGGCTTACGGAAGGCCACTTCTGTGTGGCCCAGTCCATAAACTTTGTACTAGGGGCAGGATCCCACCAGAAAAGTTCAGCACCTCATTAATGCACTGGGTATTAATGCATCTCTTCCATCTCTTCCGCATGATTTAAGATGAACCCACCCACCTAGCGGTGGGCCTGTAACCAGCTGACTGACTCAGAAAAACTAGAATGTGAGGCTCCCCCAGGACAGAGATTCTCTGGACCAGCTTTTTCTTAATGAATGTTTTTGCTACTGTAACACAATTTCTCTTCTTCACTAGATCTGGAAAAAATAGCCAAAATACTGAAGATATTACTGAGGCAATCAGAGAAACTTGAATATAAGCAAGGCACTCAGTAATTTACCAATGTGAAGTTTCTTAGGTGTAATAATATTATCAGGGAACGTGTGCTAAAATATTCAGGGTGAAAAGGCGGAACAGTTGTCCAAGCAATTCGACATACAAAAAACAAACATGTAATGGTCTAGGAAAATGAGATAAAAACTTTCATTTTGCAGTTTGTCCAGACTTCAAAGCTTGACCTTTACCCAATCCCTCCTAGTGGCTCATCCAGAAAGGAGTGACCTTGAGAGTTCCAAAACAGGTCTGACCACACCCCACGTGCTGTTCTGATCCTGGAGGGGCATGTGCAAATAGGTAGCCTCCTGGTCCCTTTTTGTTAGGAATGTACACAAGAGAAACTTTGCGAAATGCTTAATTCTTATTGGATGTTGCAAATTTTAACAGTCCCGGATGACAAGATCCTATAAAAGCCTCTTTCTAAGTATGATTAGGGTTCACTATAAGCAACCCTGGCCAGTCAGAAATAAAATACCTTGATATTCCATCCACATGGTGTTGGCTTTTATCTCAACCCATTACATTTGGATGTCCCACCGAGATCTTTGGTGAGTAACTGGGACAGGCCCAATTTGGGGGCAAAACATCTGGCTTGGAGACCCAAGGGAGCCCTGCTCCTCAACTGAGATCCGAGACTCTCTCTGGGGATTCTGGAAGCTCAAGGCCTGGCTGCTCCTGTTTGTCTCTTCTCCGGGATCCCAGCAGTTTGTGGAAAGACCCTCTGTGGTCCCTGTAGTCTTGGTTGCTTCTGTTTGTCGCACCACAGATCCCAGACTCAGACTGAGCCACACCACTAGCAAGGTAAGAGCGCTCTCCAGAAACCTGTTTTCGGTTTCTCTTTTGAAGTTAGGCTAGCTGCATGTTTTTGCATCTGTTTTTGGTTTGGCTATAGCCAGTGATTTTTTTCACCCCTGTTTTCTGGTTCTGGGCTCTGAGCAAAGGTATAGGGGGACACTGGACACAGCTTGGGTCCTCCTGGTTTAGGTGCGGAAAAGACATTTTCCAGGCCTGCCTGGGTTGCCAGTTCGGATCCTGTCTTTGGGATCTAGACTTGGCAATAATTTGGTTTGTGTTACTTGTCTGTGTCTGTTTCCTTTTTTGTCCTAAGTGTTGTGGCCACCTCTGTCATGCACTAGTGTGAGTCTGAGAATGTTGCGAGTTTGGAATGTATGCTAACTTTTCTGCTTTCAGGAGGTGAGCTGGGGGTTTTGATTGTCGAGTTAGGGCCCCCGACTTTGCACCCTATATCTCTCTTAGCACCTTACTCTAAATGCCTTTATGTAAGGCATGTTCTCTGCAGAGAAGAGAAGAAAAAAACGGTTTTAAAAGCTATTTCTTCCTTAGGCTTTTTCTCCACCATGATTCTCTTCATAGATGGGGAGAAGAGCAGTTGGAGGGGCCTTTATGGCTGGTGACCTTGCTAGGAGGCAACCATATGATCTGGTCTCCATCTTGGATGATGACATCATCAATTCAGGGACAGTCACATGGTGTGGCTGCCATTCTAGTAACATTTTCAAAATGGGAGTGACCTGTTTGACCTTGCCACCATCTTGATCCAACCACATGGCATAATTAAAATTGGAGGTACCCAGGAACTTACTGGTTTTATAGAACTCTAGGGGATCATGACAATCTGGGAATTCTCTGAACTGCAAGCATTTAATCATATGTCCTAATCCTTTTGCAATTTATGTTATGTTTTGGTTTTGGTTTTCATCTTAAATTCTTGATGGGATTATAGAAAAGCAAGAGTCTCACACGATCTTTTGTAATAAAGTTGATGCATTTCTATGTCAAACTTGGAAAGCAATATCAGGATTTTAACTTCTTATGGTATATTTACTGGGTTTTAAATTGACTGTTTTAAAGTTTTTACATTGCTTATGCATTTACTGGCTTTTACAGGGAACTATTTTGGATTCTGATTGTTTCCATGACATCTGTTTTTAAGGGGAATTATTTTGGATTTTAACATCTTTTATATGATATATTTGATAATTTCTGAAAGTGACTTTTAAAATCTTACATTGTTTGTCAGTTTCTAAAGAGAAGTTAGTTTTTCTAGGCATGGGCCTCCTACATTAGCCCAGTACAAAGTGAACTGATGTTTTGTGATGGCTAATCCTGGGATGTTCACGTGAATTTGCAGTTCTCCAGTGACAAACCTTACAAGAGACAACCTGTTCTCCAAACTTGCTTTTGTTTCTGCTCCTTCACTTCAGGATGGATACCGATGGTTTTCACTTTCTAGTTACAGTGTCCTAGGCAGACTAAAAGAAAAGGCATTTCTGTATCAACTCTTTCCAGGTTTCTTTTGGTATCATTGTTTTCCCTGTTCCTTATTCTGTAGATTATAGGTATTTAGTTCAAAGTTGGGTATGGTAAATTATAATATGGTTTTATGATTCAGACAGACTGGGAGTCCTCTTTAAAAGAAACTATTCTATGAGCTAATAGTTTTGCCTCTTGTTTAGTTAAAGAAAAAGTTGGATAAATAAGTCATAACTTTAAAAAGAGTTAATATCTAAAGAGTACTTATTAAATCTTTCAGGTTGTCCTTGACATGAATAGACAATTAATTATGGATATACGTTTTCATGCCTCTGTATACATCAAGTATAGCCAGAGAGGAACTCAGGTTTGACAATGGTAAAGACAGAAACTTCTGGCAGCCTAGTCTTGCTTGATCTTGGTTGCTCATCAAGCACCCATGGCTTCATAAAGTTAAAAATATTAAGTAAAATAATATCTTAATATTAAATGTTCTGTTTTAATTAATCAACCCCTGTTCTAGATAAAAGACCCACTAGATGAAAAGACTCGCTTGTCTGGACAAATATATGCAGATTATAAAAAGGACAGATGCCTTTTTATATAGATCATATTGGTAGATTATCATGTGCTGTTTGAGTTTATTAAGAAGCTGACTCTGGAGTTGGGATTGGCCCTCCCACTTCAGACTCTAGCCTGTTATCTCAAGATGTTCTTTAAGATTTTGGCAAGGAAAAGAGCAAAACAGCCTCAGAGTAAAGATATTGTGCTACTAAAAATAACTAGGGGATAAACTAATTTCAACAAAGGTTATTGTTATCTCATGGTATAAAATGTCTATCACAAAATCAGCTAATGGAATTTTCTATTTTGCAGTAAAAAAAATATTTTAACAGTCTAAGGTTTACCTGGAAACTTGTAAATTGCAGTGTGTAGATGGGTAATATTAATTCATTAAATTATCTTATATGTCTAATCTGCATTACATGTTCTTTTATTAAGACTATGCTACACAGCACTCTTCTGAGTAACTGTCATCCTCATGACTTCAGCTGTGCCTACTTGCAAAAGTTCATCACAGTTGGTTTTATTAACAGTTGTGTTCTTTCACCGAAGGAGGGGTAAGCAGGGTCATTGAACCCTCACCTGAGTATCCAGCCACTCTTCCCAGACATCTGTATGTAATTTTGCCCTAATCACAAATGGTCTCCTGCATTTGCTGAGGAAATCTGGAAAGCTAGGAAGAGGACTTGACCCATAAGTTTATAGAAAAGTCAACATCCATGCTGGATAAAGACTTTGCAGTGCAATCACTCTCAGGTCACCCATATACCTGTTAGTAATACCTTACCCATCAGTATGAGTAAAGTCACATTAAAACACATGCATGATAACCAAGTGTGTGGCTGGGTACAGAGTATACATGATTTGATGTGAATGTGTGTACAGAGAGGTCAAGTTCAGGTAGTAACGCCAGCTATGTGCAAACGCACAAAAAGGTATGTGAATGTTTGCTGTGTTGCTCCAAAGAGATGATGTAATTGTAAAATACTGCTTAAATCAAAATTGACAACTATTCTGATTTTCAACTTTTTAACCTTAAAACTTGGATTTTTCAAATTATTCTTGCTTGGATCCTTAGTATATGTAAGGAGAATCTTAAAGAAAATACTGATTCCATGAAGTGGTGGGGAATGCACTGAAATTCCAGAACCTCATGAACTCAGTCCTCACAGGGACCAGGGGACTCTGGGAATAAAGATCTTACCCTTTCCAGAACAACTACAATGCATTGCTTCTTGATTCCTTGCACAACTTGATTGTGATGTGATTGATTTACCTTTGCATAAAAATTTAGCTTCAAGTATTTGAAATTCTACAGCTCCCAGAAAAAGTTTCTAGAGAGTTAATTAGATGTTTTGAGTTTTAAAAATGTAGTTCTCAGGCTAGGAGTATAGGAATGGCCAGAGACTCTTGTTAAAATGTAGATTTTGACCCTTTAGGCTGGGAAAGAGGCTCTAGACTTTGCATTTATAATAACCTCATGGTGATTCTGAGGCTGGTCTAAGGACCACAATTCTAATTTCAAGGCCTTAAGGCTGTTTCCCAGCAGGCTATAATTTAAAGAAGTTAAAACTCTTAGTCATGGCTACACTGTTAACTGTCCTGTGGCAACACTTGCTCAAGGAGGCAAAGTAACATATTGAGAGATCTGCTAGAGCAAAACTGCAGGTGAAAAAGAAGCAGAAAAAGAAACCAACTAACATCACCTAACAAGAGAATGGTCACATAAATCATGGTTTGTCTATACCATGGACTACACAGTCCATGCTCCTTTGCTCTGTTAGAGGCAGCAGCTCAAACTCTACTTATTTATATTCACAAAAGACATAAGCCTCAAAAAGATGCATGCCAGTATGTTCATAGCAGCTTTACTTATAACTTCTTTAAACAGACTAGGTGTCCACTTTTAGAAATAAAATTCGAGGTTCAAGGGCTCTATCAATGCCACAGGAAGAACACACAGACAAAGCAGAAAGTAACTCAGCAAGGCAGGCTTTACTTTTGCAGAAGGATGACCTACTTAACCAATCAGATCCAGCAAGTACACACAGGACCCAAAAGCTTGGGGGCTTTTATCCCTAATGCAAGAGAATTGTCTATTTCCCCATTGGGTGGGGTGGGAACCTCACCATCCTTCCCAGTTGACTAGTTTAAAGAATAGGTGAAAGGGAAAAGAGCTCAGGAATGCATCAAGGCCTTTCCTTAGCAAAAGCCTTGCAGGGTGTGATATGACTAAAAGATTAGAGTTCCCTGCCATAAACCAAGTTTCAGGTTTTATAGAGTTTGAAAGAAAAGACTATCATCTACCATTTCTTATGCCACAAATGGGAAAAACAGGTAAACACATCATAGCACAGTCATAATGTAATTCTACTCGACAGCAAGAAGGAACATATTTTTCCTACCCTACCAACATGTATGAACCACAAAAATACGATGCTAATGTTAGAGAACAAATAGCTATTAGCTGGGACTGACTAAATTCTCGAGTTTATCTGTTGAAAGACCCACATTTCCAGTTTCACTGGTCAATCAACTGATCATAGGACCACCCTTAGGAAGGTGGGTTCACCTTTAGTTATACTAAAAAAGATGGGTGGAATACTGAGTGTGTTCATAAGACAGTGATCTTTTCTTCCTGGAATCCTGCCTCCCAGTAAAGTTCTTCTAGACCCGGCCACAGAATGTAGCTCTCCATAAGCCTGCCCCGTCTAAACATGCTTCTCTAAGGCTTTGGGCTGCCCTGGCATCATGTATTGTTTTATTTTTTCTCTAAAGCTTCTTCTCCCAGCCATGTGGCTTCCAGTCCGCCACGTGTCTGACCCCCACGCAGGCTCTAAACCTGCATGACTTTTTGGCTTCCTTTCTTCTCCCTCCATTCTCCACCTCCAGGCAGCTGCTGAGATCCCCAGCTTGCCTGCCTTGAGGATTTTTCTTTAGATTCCAATAAAATTGTCCTAAGGCTTCAGATTGGGTCCGTTCTTAAATTCTTTTATGGATGACACTAAGAACCCACTAGGGGACGCTCTCTTTCACCCCTTTCACTCAGAAAGTGTGATGACCCGAGTTCTAGGTTCTATATAAAGCTGCTATAGAGTAAATTTAGTTTGTATTTCTCTCTGAATTTTTGCTATTGGCTCATTCAGCAGCAAGACCCGCCCTCCGACCAATGATGGGCCGGAGAAGGTGGGCAGAGGAGGGAGGAAGAGAAAGAGAGGGGAAGCTGTTGTGGGGTGAAACTGGAACAGCAGGGATCCCAGAAAAGATGGCAACCAGCAGCAGTGAGCCTAAGCCTAGAGAAGGCTCTCACCCATAACATGACCCACACCAGGCACGAAGAGAAAGGAAAGTGCCCTGACTTCAGGTGCGCCCGGAGCCAGCCACCCAGAAGGCTGCCTTCCTGACACAGTGGCAGTCGGAACAGAACTGGAGAAACCCCGGGTGATGCGTGACCCAGCACAAGCAAGAGGACCGCTGTGGTGAGCCTGGGAACCCAGGGTGCTGGGCCATGTGCTGAATGCCAGTCACTCCCTAGCCCTTGAGAAGGTCTGAGACTGGGGCCACCTGCGACCCCAACAGGCCCTCCCAGATCAGGGAAGTGAGTTCCCAAAGAGCAGGGCTCTGTAGAAGTGGGGGGGGGGGCAGGCAGGAGCACCCCCCCCCCCATCGGATGCCCCCTCCGCCAGAGCTTGAAACAGACTCATGGCCAGCCCAGCAAGATCAATGGCTGAGGTGAGGCACCTCCAGGCCTTATAACCCAGTTCAGACTATTCTTCATTCTATTCTGCCAGACTGGTGCCAGAGGGCGGGACCAAACCCCACCCACTTAGGCGTGGGATGAAATTGTTGGAACAACTGCCATCTTGACCAGTTGTCCCAAACTCTGGCAGGCAGTTCCAGGAAAAGTTTGACCATAGGGCTGTTCCTGGAAGAATTAACCATAGAAAAATACCCCACAAAACCTGGAAGGTCCCAGTTAATGTCTTACAGCTTTTGTAACTGCTTGCTTCATGCTTATCTGGCTTCTGTTACCACTTGCCTGCTGCAGGAACAAAAATGTCATACCTGTGTAATCTTGTATAACCACCTGGTCCATCAGGATGCAGTTTTTGCCTTTATAAATTCTGTTGTCCTCTAAGTCAGTACCATGATCTCTAAATCCCGATCCAGAGAGTGCAGACACTAGCAAGCTAATAAAATTCAGTTGATTCAGAACATCTGGAGTCTGAGTGGTCCTTCCCAGGAGTCTTGGTGCTGTAATAAAAGAAGGCTTAGACCACTGCCCATACTTTGTGGGCAGTGACAATTGTCTCTTTTGTGATAGAAAGTTGAGATACATAAGTATGTGTGTTTATTGAAATTGACCAAATAGTACAATTTATGAATTTTGGTGTGTTTCAGATGCATTCAAATACTGCACTCTAATGCACGATATGCACAGAGAGTGTTAGAGGGAATTGAACTAAAAATATATGCAACTTACTTTGACTGCATCAGAGAAATAAGATAGATCGAGAGCTTAAGATAAATATGCGTGATAATACAGCACAGTAAAATCTTCATGAAGGAATCTATGTAGCGATGAAAATTACTTTCATCTTTCTATATGCTAAAGTTTTTTATATTAAAATGTTGGGTAAAGTACACTATCATTATATGGGAGATAAAAAGAGAAATTACCAGTACAAACACATAGATTTGCAGAAGGATTCTGGGCATCCAAACAAGAATTTAACTATTATCACTCCTGGAAACGTTGTTGGTAGTAGAGACGGGGAGGTTTGCACTTTGTAACTGTTGGGGGGAAATGAGCAAGGAGTTTAAAAATGGTAATACTGCCCAAAACAAAATTATACAGGCAGAAAGAGTAATAACCCACAACAGCCAAAAAAAGAGACTAATGTTGAGTAATGATATGTGTGCTGAAATGCAAAGCAAGCATCTACATCTACTCTGCCCTTTACAACACACTGCAACACTGGGCACCGCCTTGATCCTGCCTTTCTGTGCAGTCAACTGTGTGATGCTGAGGAAAAGGCAATTAATTTTTTTGCATTAAAAGTAGCACTGAAAATAAGTAGCACTCAGGCTGAGAATGTAATTCAGCAGGCAGAGTGTTTGCCTAGCATGCATGAGGTCCTGGGTTTGATCCCCGGCATTACATAAAATGGGGCATGGTGGCACTTGCCTTATTTCAGCACTAAGGAGGTAGAGGCAAGAGGATCAGGAATTCAAAGACATCCTCAGTCACACAGAGAGTTCAAGGGCAAACTGGACTAACATGAGATCCTATCTCAAAGGAAAAACAAAATAATATACCCTTTGGTTCTTAGCTGTAACAGTGAAAACAGCATAGTCTCTCTCATAGCTCTCCCACAGAGTAGAAATTTAGACACTGGGATAAGTGTGAGCAATTGTCAGTATTGTTTATAAAAGGGAACTCTGGAAATAAATTATATCAGAAAATAGTATGCTCCTTGAAGAAAAAAATGAAAAGTGTTCTTGAGGTAGGCTGATCAAGGAAGAACTCTCTACTAGAGAATGCTTGGGCAAATGCCAAAAGGACAAGAAGAACAGTGTTATAGCCAGAGTGGACTGAATGTGTAAAGGTCCTGAGGATGACATCACCAACAAACAGCCTCTAAAGGAAGAAGATAATGTCCTATGAAAAAAATCAGAGCAGGCCTTGATAAATTCAGGCGAAGCACATGTGATTGATGGAGCTCTGCCAAAGACCTCAACACTTCGCTGATCTTCATAAATCCCCTCAGTGTCTATATGCCTTGTCATTTTCAGCAAGGCTCCAAGATAATTTATTATTACAAAATCTTAATGGTTATTTGGAAATAAAGGTTTTTTCTTCCCATTTTACCCAATCTTATTTCATCTGACAGATCCAACGTTAAATTTGTCATACAAGTACACTACTGCCAGATGTGATACGTAATGACCAGAGCCTAACAAACAGAGTGGTCTAAATCAAATAAAAAGCATCAAGGTTAAAAAAGAAAATTAGAAAAACAAACTCAGGACTAAGTTTAACCAGAGCATGTAAATTTTGAAATACAGATAAATGGAAAAGATCTGAGAATTCAAGATAGGCACCCAACATGAGACAGGGAGTAAGTAGGAAATATGAATGAATTCTTAGAGTGGTATCATCTGAAAGCAGTTGGAAATTGTAGACTGTTCAACAAATGGTGGCAAAGTAACTGGCCAGATATTACAGAGATGGAAATAAAGATGTCTCATCAATATGATATCAAAATAAACTCTAGGGAACAAGACAGTACAACAAAATGAAAAAGAGTGAAACGAATATATCAGTAAATATATAAAATCGAAAATGGGCAGCACTATTCCTTGGGCTTGGGAGACTGGCCGGGATGAAAAGGAGAAAGCAGGGTCAGGACACACATGCATTGCTCTCTTCTTCTGACTGTAGATTTAACGCAACCAGCTGCTTCGTGTTCCTGCTGCTTTGACTGCATCCCCCTGGTGGACTGCACCTTGAACTCTAAGCTAAAGTGAACCCTTCCTTAAAATATTAAATATATAGGGCTGGAGAGATGGCTCCGTGGTTAAGGACATTGGCTGCTCTTGCAGAGGACCCAGGTTTGGTTCCAACTGCCCACATGGAAGGTGATAATTTATTAATAGAAATCACAACTGTCTATAATTACACTGCCAGGGGATTTGATGTCCTCTCCTCGCTTCCATGAGCACTGATGTATGTGATGTACCTACATACACACAGGCAAAACACTCAATATAAAATATAAATAAATAACTTATATGCATCTATACATACACATACAAACATATATATATATGGATGTGTGTTATATGTGTTTTTTATGTTAAGGAAAGCAAATGCATACACATAACCTAAAAAAAAAAATCAAAGAAGACGACAAATGTAGACAACTACACACAACTTCAAAAACTTCAACATCATAAAGAGACAGATTTGGTAGAAAAAAATACAGCAAAATACAAGAGGCAAGTTCCTCACTTCATAAACTACTAGGACAAATATATTTGGGGAGAAAATTACCTCCCACTCCTCTATGACACTTAGCAATAAAATAAATAATAGATGCAGGCAGCTATTCAAATATACAGAAATATAACTAAAAACCATTTGTTTTCA
Organism: Eospalax fontanierii; assembly: GCA_035773235.1. Classification (NCBI taxonomy): domain Eukaryota; kingdom Metazoa; phylum Chordata; class Mammalia; order Rodentia; family Spalacidae; genus Eospalax; species Eospalax fontanierii. The sequence goes on from CM069546.1 coordinate 12,644,438, forward strand.
CATTAACAACACTAATAATTTGGGGAACAGTGTTAGTGATGGAATAGGAGCCAGACTTTCCTATGGCTTTCCTACGTAGCTGTTGATGGAAGTGTAAATTGGTATAACCTTTTCGAGGAACAATTTACATCTTTAACAATGTAAATTTCACATGCCCTTTGACCATTATACTTTAAGCAATCTGCCCCCATAGCTGTATTCTCATATATGTATAAAGAGGAAATTCTGAGACTACTGTTGGATGATTCTTCACAGTAAAATTCTGTCAGTATCTTGAGGAACACAATTGGAATACCAATGAGGAACAGATCAGCAAGCCTGGCACAATCATACTGTTGTGGTTTTGGACAGCCATTCAAAAGAACTGAGGCTAACTTATATCGGCTAATAGGAACAGACTTTGATGATATAATACTACCTAATAAAAGAAACACAAGACTATTATAGATGTTATATGTGCACACCTCCACACACAAGAGCAACTCTAGCAAGGATTAGCCCTGAAAGAATCTTTCATACCCTATGTGGCCGAAATCCATCTGTTTTATTGGCCTGAGATCATGCTGCAGATGGGGAACAAGATGAGGACTCACACCCAGATCTGTCAGTTGCCCAAGCTCACACCATGAATCCTGATTCTGTACTATCTAATGATATCAGGATGACAAAAGCATCCAGAAAACAAATGATACTTCCCACTTTCTTGCCCCAAACAACCAGATGTTAAAAGGAAGAGATCTACAACAAAATAATGAAAATTGACAATCGAAAACCATATTCATCTTTAATTCCGTCCAGGATGGTTTACACAGACAAGCAGAATGTGTCAATTTTAAGACCCTCTTTCTGCTTGTGGGTGCAAAAAACTATTGGCTGGAATTTCTAGCTTCTGGCCCTAAATAAAATCCAATGTTTTCCTTCATCTTGACTTTAATTCTAATGGACTTAAAAAATTAAAGGAGTCCCCAGCTTGTTTGGAGGCATCGTTTGTTAGAAAAACATGGAGCTAGCCATGAATGGTTTACCACCCATAATCAACCCATTTGAAAGGAATCTAGATGCCCAGGTGGGTGCTGAAATTTGTAGCAGGAAGACTTCCCTTTGTGTGAAGTCATTCTGTGACAAAGCCAGTAATGAGAGCTGCCTCAGCCTTAAGAATTTAATTTTCTTTGAGCATAAACGTCAATACCCAAAGCAGGCTCAAATCTACTAACAGGCACCTGTGCCTCATGAGGCTGTGAGGGGAGATCAGCTGACCCAAGGTAAACAAGGAACCTCGGGCTTGGCCCAGTTCTGAAGGTTAGAACAAAGTCACTGGAAGCCTGTTTTATTACTGAGGCTGATAAATGGCAGTTCCCTAAAGAGGCAGCCCTTGGTTTTTTGCTATTGAAGTTCCCAGAATTCCTGTGATAGTCACCCTTCAGAAATGTCTTCTTTTTCATGGTCCTTTAAGCTGCCCAGACTCATTTTTATTGTTTTCAACAAGAAAACAGTATGTATCCCAGCTTTTTACCTTCCCAGTATTCATTTCCCACTTTTCAAACAGAACCCTGACTTGATTTTTCATAAAATTATTCATATTAAATACTCAAACTTGCACCCCCTTTTGCAGTACAAGATAGTTAATATGACCCAGTCATAGCCAATGGAATGAGCAAAAATCACTGAAGCAACTTCTGACAGTCTTCTTTAAAATGCCTAGATAGGCTGTCAAGATGACTCAATAGGTAAGACGCTTGCCACCAGCCCTAAGGACCCTTGGTCCCCAGGACCAGTATGGTACAAGAGATCTGATTTCTACAAGCTGTGCCCTGACCCCCACACATGCACTGTGGCACACACGCCCCCCTGACACACACACACACAATGAATGGCTGGACAATACAGCTGAACACACCGCATGCCTTGTTTGTAGGACAGAGAAATCAAGCTGACATTGGACTGGAGGCTTCCTCCCTGAAGATGAACCATCAGTGCTCTAGAAGGTGCTATGCACACTGCTGGGTGAGAACCATCAGCAGCAGTCCCTCTCAGCTGTGGATCTTATGTGCAGCAGCACTAAGAAGTCAGACAAGATGAGCCAAGTGGTATAGCAGTGGTAAGCCTGTTCTGGGAATAACCAATTACTCATGATTACATTTGTTGCCCATTCCATCAGAGAGAATTCAAGCCTGGTAGAGAATTCTACGTGGTCAAAAGCCCTTTCCTAGGGAAGTTCTTGGCCCTAGAGAGGAAGATATTGTTACTGTTTTGCTGAATTGATATGATATGCCCATCAATCTGCCTTCTGGATACTTATATTTATCCACACATTAGTGCTGCTGTCAGCTTTGACCAGAGAAACAGTGGTCAGTGGAAATTGCAGATACTCCTAACTGGCTAAAATACTCAGAATACATGAATATTAAGTGCTCAGCCACAAATGGGACATCAATATCACTCCCTCCAAAGCTCAGTAAACATCACAAAAGAAAGGGTAGAAAGGTTATAAAGCATCTTTGGAATGGAGCGTTAGGGAATGTGAGGAACACTGGCTTCAGGCACAGCATAGTTGTTATACTCTTGAAAGCACTGCAGCCATCATTGCCTGCACAAGATCTGCAAAAGATCAGGCCCACTCACACCTGGCCATGGAAGAGGATAGCTCATGGAACCCCACTATTCTTCCTCAGAGTTATGTGCAGTTAATGGTTAATGAAGGAGGGAGAGACACTTTCTTCTTTGGTGGTGTAGCCACCGGTAAGATTCTTATGCTCCTGGAAACAACCCTCATAAAATCACTGTGAAACCAATCAACTAACCAACCAGCCAACCAAACAAACAAACAAACAAAGTAGAAAGGGGCTAGTTGGGAAGAGAAAGATGATAAGCAAGAGACTGAGGCGGGGGACACAGGAGCAGGCCTAAGGGGGTGATTAGGGTAGAAATACTTATGAACAGGTATGAAAATATCATAATGAAACCTGCTATTTTGAATAACTCACATATTCTAGCAAAAAACTTACAAAAGATAGGCCTTGTCTTTCAGGAATAAATATCTGAACTGATAAGAACAATTATAACAACAAAATAACAACTATCACCAAACAAACCCCCAAACCAAAAATGGCTGGACAAGGCAGACATGGTGATTGATGTGCACCTGCAATTCTAGCACTTGGGATGCTGATACAGAAGGTTCCTAAGTTTGAGGGCAGCCTGGGCTATATCGTGAGCCTTTTTTTTAATTGAAATAAAATGTTATAAAATGTATGGACATTAGAGATTGTCCTCTTTTGTTCTTCCTTGTTTACTGAGAGGCAACTGTGATACTCAGAGAGAGACATTCAGAGCTGCACAACAGGCAGGGATGCTGAACAGGAAACTAAGAAGAGACTATGTTCTTCAAGAACAACCTGCTGTGCAAAAAAATATAAGCTCACATTTGGTTAAACAACTTCGACAAGTTTCTAAAATTAGCTGCTGAACATAGTCCCAAGAGATGGTCCACCTGTCCTTTGGGGACACCTATTTCCTGGTATCAATTCAATGCAAGTATTAAGAGAGAGAGGTGATATTTAAGTTGAGGGAAGAAAGGAAGCTGCCAAGTCAGGGCCTGTCTGCCCTCTTGTGGGTAAAACACACAGATACATGACCCACTCTAAGGAAAGAAAAATTAAACTGGGATAAACAGGAACAATGCAGTCTCTCTCCTACATCCGGTTTCATGTTCTGTGGTCTGGGTTACTTGTAATCAATGGTGGCATGAAAATATGAAATGGAAAATTGTATAAACAACCTGTGTTCTGAGCAGCATGATGGACTCTCAGACTATCTCATATTGACCATAAGTCAACCTTTGTTCAGCATGTCCACAACGGGCACATTAAACAGCCTCCACCCTCAGTCACCTAGTGTTCATGTTGTTTATCAAACTGACTGCTACAGAATTACAGAGCTTGGGCCCCAGCAACATTTACTTTAACTAATGATGGCACATGAGCTCAAGCCAAATGATACAACATTTTGAGTATGCCAAGGATAAGTTGTAAAGTGTTCCCTTTAAGTGAAAAGGTAAGTAATAAGAAGAGAGAGAGAGAGATGGAGAGAGAATTCACATAGTTTTCATTACTGTAGCTTGTTATAACTGTCATATTATTTTTGTTACTCTCTTACTGTGCCTACTTTATGAATTAAGCTTTATCATGGATACGTATATTTAGAAAATAACAAAACACATGTAGGGCTAAGTACCATATGTGTCTTCAGGCATTTACTGGAAATCTTGGAGTGCATTCCTTGTGAATTAAAAGCTCAACTAGACAAGAGACCACTTGAAAAATATATTTATTATCTTTATTTCATGTGTATGAGAGTATTTCTTGCACATGTGTAAGTGCACTCATGTGGTACAATGCCCACAGAGATCAGAAGAAAGCATTGGATTCCTGGAACTGGAGGTTATGGACAGTTTGTAGCTGCCATGTGGGTTCTGGGAATCAAACCTGGGTCATCTGCAAGAGCAGTCAGTGCTCTTAACCACTTAGCCATCTCTCCAGCCCCTGGGAGACCACTTTTTTAAGAGCACTGTGTTGTCAGGGCCTGGACTAATAGTTGCTGATGGACCTACGGTTAAGCCACATTGGCTTTCCCCAAAGCCACTGATCAAGAAAAACTGAGTCAGTTCCCAGTTGAAAATATAATAATCTCTATGTCTACAACATTTGGAGCCAAGAAAATAACACAAGCAAATGAACTTCACAAAAGGCAAAACGGGCTAGAAGAACAATTTATGATGAGATATCCCTGCGAGAGGAAGATGAAGTTTCATGAAGGAATGTGCCCCCAAAGAAGCTAGGGGTCCTCAAAGTTGTGGACAGAACTAGTCCAGACCTATGGGCTTAATATTCAAAAAAGGGACTCAATAAATGAGTCTATTGTTCCCTTTTTCTTACAGACCTAGATGGAGTAATTATTCTTTAGGAACAAAGCAGAGTCAACAATAGTGACCATCTGATTCCAGCAGGTTGTGGGTAGATCCAAAAGACTCATTCCTTCAAAACAACTAGACCTGCTACAAGCCATACTGGATCTCACAGGAAACAAGGGAAACCTAGACGGGAAGTTAACACATGTATCCTCCTACCTCCCCAACCAGAACTACAACTAGAGTCGTGAGTACGTAACTGCTCTTTCATTTCTATGACTCGGTCTTAAACCAATAGAAAACTGGAGGTGCATGCCAAATCAGAATGGTATGAAATAGGCCACAGACCCTAGAATACGATAAAGTGATTCCATTTTGATAGTACTCAGTGATTCACAGCATAAGCAGAATAATTACAAAGCCTCTGATATAAAATCTATCTCCTATATGTTCACAACTAAAGATCAACAGACATAAAAGAAAATGAAACACAGTGACTGAAAAGCAGCATGAAAAAATGGTACCGAGTTAGACCTTTCTCCTAAAGAAAACCGCTAGACTGAGAGCTAAAATGATATATATAGGGTACTCCTAGGTAAAATTCCAGACCTCCTCATGTGGAAGAATCAGAATGAGAAAAAATAAACTCCATGTCAAAGAGAAAAGGCTTCAGAAATCCCAACGAGAAGAGGATACCTGGGAAGAACCAGAAAGAGCAGAGAAATGTGACAGAGAGAAGTAAGCCAAAGACTTCTGATGCACAGCTCCATAGTGGGCACAGGGAAACAGGAGCCACTTCAAAAGCAGTTGGCTTTCTCCTCACTGAATAGTACCAGAGCGTGAGCCTTTCAGAGCAGGCTGCTGGCCAGGTGCGGCGGAACACACCATTAATCCCAGCACTCTGGCGGCAGAGGGAGGTGAACCTCTGTGAAACTGAGGCTATCCTTGTCTAACTAGAGAGTTCTAGGCCAGCTGGGGCTACAAGGGAGCCTCTTTCCAAAAAAGAAAAGAAAAGAAGGAAAGAGGAAGGAAGGAAGGGAGGGAGGGAGGGAGGGAGGGAGGGAGGGAGGGAGGGAGAGAGAGAAGGCTGCTTAGGCTGTAATTACCTGCACGATGTCTCTATGACACTGTGCCCAACCACACTGTCATGAAAGTAAGAGGGGCTCAGAACACCACACCCCACCAAGAATTTATACACAGTAACAGCTGTGGGGGAGTGGGACGCATTCTCTTCAGTAGCCTCCCTCTGGTAAGGTGTTCCTACTTCCATGAACAAACTACCACCCATGTATACTCCCTATAAACAACCCTAATGAAGTTCATCGGGTCACACAAAAAAAGTTGTGAAAATAGAAAACAGCCTAGCTGAGAAAATGAAGGGGACTACCCAGAGGAGGAGCAGGACAGGGTTAACAGAAAGTGTGATCAACATACATTATGAACATGTATGAAATTGCCATGATGAAACCCATTATTATGTACAGTTAATATTTGTAATAAAAACATTTCTTAAAGAGTAGGTTGCCCAATAAGATTCACCTCCCCCAAACTAGAAGACCTATCCAGACCAACAGATACAGAAATCATTACACAGAAACACACGACACAGGAACGGGCAAGGCAAAAAATGGTGGCCCTAGATGATCGTCACTCACAACTGAGTGAAAGAAAAAATACTGAAACAGGTAGAAGGGCAAGCAGGGATTTCAAAAGTTAACGCCTGAAAATGATCAATGGCCTGAATGAGCATACAACAGATAGAAAACCCAGGATCCAGAGAGGGGAGTCAGTAACAGGAAAAATCAGCAAAGCGGCGGGAAAACCAGAACTATGGACAAAAACCCGAACAGTGTGGAAGAACAATTCAATGAGGCATGTGAGATTTTGAAGGAAGAAATAGGAATGTTGGTAGAAAAAAAACAAAAACAAACAAACAAACAAACAAAATGAAACCCAAAACTCAATCAGTCAAATAAAAACACAGTGGAAAGCACTGCTAGTAGACTTGACCAAGCAGAAGGAAAGCTGTCAGGAACAGAAGGCAAGGCTGGCGAAATATACTAAGGGGAGAGAAAAACCAAGATGGCTAAAATTCCCAATTCCTTGATATGATCGAGAAGGTAAAGCAGAGCTGGAAAGGTGACTGCGCAGTGAAGAACACTGGTTGTTCTTGCAGAAGACCTGGGTTCCAATCCCAGCACCCACATAGTGGCTAACAACTGTTCATAATTCCAGTTCTAGGAGATCCAACACCTTCTGCTGTCCTCTGGAAGCATTGTATGACATGCGAACATTTACATACATTCAGGAAATGCACTTTAACACATAAAATAAAAATAAATCAAAAAAAGAAAAAGAAAAAAGAAATGAAAACCAAGAATCCACAGGGTAGAAGACAGAACTGATATAGACACTAAAATAACAGAAAATATATTCAATGAAATTATAGCAGAACCGTTTCTCAATTTAGAGGAGAAAAGACACATTCAGACTCAAGAGGCACTTAGAAGCCCAAACAGACATGACCAGAACCTCAGGACCTTTCCACAACATTATAGCTAAAAATGTAAAAACGCAAAGCAAAGAAACAATATTAAAAGCTAGGTGTTGGAGAGGTGACTGTTCTTCCAAAGGACCCAAGTTAGGTTCCCAGCACTCGACTTGCAGCATCCTGTAGCTCCAGCTCTATACCCGTGTGCTCGAACCCACACGTGGAGACACACACACATATGCACACAATTAAAAATAACAATAAAAATTTTTAAAAATGGGACTGGAGAGATGGCTCAGCGGTTAAGAGCACTGATTATTCTTGCAGAGGATCCAGCTTCAGTTCCCAACACCCACATGGTGGCTAACAACCATTTGTAACTCCAGGTCCAGGGATTCTGATGCCTTCTTCTAACCTCCATTAGCATTGCACAACACAGCTGCACTTACATGATACAGCAATACATGCATACACATGAAATAAAAATAATAAGATATCTTTTAAAAGATTTTAAAAGTTGTACACATCTATAAACATGACATCAAATGTATCATCAGCTACCAAACAGACCAGGAAAGCATGGAATGATATCTGTCAAGTCCTGATCAAACCCTGAAAGAAAGTAAGTACCAACAAGACAGCTCTATTCAGGAGAACCATCTTTAAAAAAATTTTTTTAACTTCTATTTGTTCTCTCCTTCTACCATTTGAGTCCTAAGGATCAAACTTACATCATCATTTTCAGTGATAAGTATTTTTATCCATTAAGCCATCTTGCCAGATCAACAACTAACTTTTAATACAAAAAAAGAAATAAAGACATTTCAAACCAAGCTCAAACTAAGACCGTTCATGACCACCAAGCCAGAACTGCAGAACATCCTTAAAGGACACTACACAGAGAAAAGAGAACAAAGCAGCCATCATGAAAGCATGATCGAGAATAAACTTCACAAGATGAATAAACGAACAAAACAGAAGTAGGACAGAACTGATCGTGTCCAGCAGTTAGCAAGAAGATCCCCAATGCTATTAAGAGAGAAACAGAAGCATAAACGGGGGCTGGAGACGTGACTCAGAGGAAAAAGAGCACTGGCTGTTCTTCCAGAGGACCCAGATTGAACTCCCAGCACCCACATGGTGGCTCTGTCATCCTCTTCTGGCCTTTATGGACACACACACACACACACACACACACACACACGCACACCAATAAACATACTGGCATTCAAAACACTTTAACAAATAAAAATAGAAAATCACCTTTAAAAAAATGAAAAGAACGAATGATAACCAAGTCAATCAGAGCAACAATGGAAACCATCAGAATCAATATACAAGTCTATAATAACCTTAATGTAAATGCACTCAACTTTCATACACACCAAAGCAACTGGTCAACTGAATTAAAAACCTGGATTCAATCGCGTGTTGTCGTTAAGGAAGATATCTCACTGATAAAGACACCTATAAAGTAAGAGTCAAAAAGGAGAAAACAATCTCATAAGCAATCAAGCAAACACAAGCTAGTATAGCTATTCTAATATCTGATAAAGACTTCAGAAGAAATAAAGAAGGCCACTTGATGGGGCCATCAAGGTGAGTCTATGAGGAAAGGTGCTTGCTGCCCTGTGTGAGGACTTGAGTTCACTCCCTGGAATCACATGCTGGGATGAAAATGGATTCTGGGCTCTTCTGACCTTCATGAGCACAGCCCCTCACAATAAATAGAATAAATAAATAAGCAAATACAATAAATAAATAAAATAGAAAACTTAAATGACGATATATATTAAGAAAGGGAAAATTTCATCAGAGATATAACACTTGTAAATTGTGGGGCTCTCAACAGGTTTAAGATTCATCTTTAAATTTTAAAAAAGAATTTTTAGTCTTTTCATTTTTTGTGACAGGGCTTTATAAATCCCAGGCTGGCTTTGAGCTTGCTAGGTAGCCTAGGAAACCTTAAATTCCTCCTGATCCTCCTTCTACCAAGTGCTGCGATTACAGGCATGTGCCACTGGGCTCAGCATCATCGCTGTTTTAATTCTCTGTCATGGTACAGATTTTAGCTGGGAAATCAGGAGAAATAAAGCAAGTCTTCTTTTTCCATTAGAAGGACAAAGATATAAAGACATCCCACTGGCAACAAACAGGTCCAAAACCCAGCCGTTGGTTTCTAACACAATCGTCTACTAAAGAAGCCAGAGCTGCTTAGAGAAATGTCTTCTGTGTTCTCGGTGTTTAGACAAAGTTGGGGTAAGCAAGCTCTGGACCATTTTAGAATATACCAGAAAAGAAAGAAAGGCTCATAGAAAGATGAGGTTATGTGACAAAGACATAGGAGCTAGTTTTGATGACCAAAATAATCATGGACAGTATTGAATTATAAACCACTGGGAGAGAATAAAGCAATTGATGGCTCCATTCAGGAAGTAAACTGAGAGAAGTAGAACACTAAAGCCAACTGGTGAATTCAGCAGAGGGTCATGTAGAAGTTAGAGAAATTTTCATTTTTGCACCCAACTTGTTGAGAAGCAGATCAGGCAAGACATACTACAGAATCTTGACTCTGGAGGAAAATTCTGATGCCTAGTAATTGTATGATTTTTACTACATGGAAGAAAAACAATTAGAGTAGTGAAGGACTCAGTATCTTAACTGAGTGACCAAAATTAACATCAACAAGGAGGAGCCAGGTTTGATGGCCTAGTATGCCTGTAAGAACTTGGGAGGAGAGGCAGGAAGATCAGGAGTTCAAGGTCATCTTGAGCTATGTAGTGAGTTCCAGGTCAGTCTGGGGTATATGAGATGTCTCAAAAAACAAACAAACAAACTCAGGATGAGGATCTGAGTTCCTACCCCGAATACCCACATTAAAATTGGGCACAGCAGAATGCACCTGTAACCCAGAACTATGTAAAACAAAGGCAGGATTTCTGGGACTTAGTGGTTAACCAGTCTAGCTGAAACGGTCAGCTCCAGATTCAGTGAGAGACCTCCCCCTCTCCCCTAAAAAAATAAGGGAGAGAGAGCAATGGAGAAATACATCTGACATTGATTTCACATGCACTGTCCCCCCACCCCCTCACACACACAAATCACTGAGGATGGACAGAAGAATATCACACGCCTCACACCATGACATCCTCAAGATATGCTATTCGCCTAGTTTTATCCAAATTATTCTGACAGGGCTATTGCTAATATTCAGGCCAAGATGTAAAATCTAAAAACAATCTCAAGGAATGGAGAGAATGAGAGGTGGGAGTGATGGAGAAATGTCTATGAAGGAACTTAAGAAAGAAGAATAAGTACAGCGTTCTCAAAAGAGAGTTAAGTCAAGGCACATGCTACACCAGTTCCTGAGACTATCAAGCCATGGTAATTAACACAATGAATAATTTGGTGCAGGACTCCAGAGAGCACATGTTCATACTTATTCTATCAAGCAGATGACTTGGGTACAAACTGTGACTCAAGTGGCTTAAACAATAGTGTACTAGGAAATCTCAAAGTTGAGCTAGTTTCAGGGTTGATTAATCCTGTGGTCTGGTAGTGTCATCCAGGAAGCAGGCTTATCTGTCCCTCTGCTCTGTCATTCTTGGTATGGTGGCTTTGTCCCTAAGACTAGTCTCCTTCATAGGCACAAGGTGGCTATTACAGTTTTATTCCATCATAGTTGGCAGAGGCAGGAATGGTGAAGCCCTAATGCTTCATTCTCAAAAGTCGGGAGATCTTTGGAACACTCCTAAGGGGAGCTTCCCCTCATGTTTTCACAGCCAGGGTGGGATCACTTGATTCGTAAACCCAATACAAGGCTTCTAAAACCTGGGAACAGCAAGGGGACTGGGCTTGTTGTTATGGAGACTGTTCTATAAACTCTGGTGGGCAAACGACTTTTTAAATTTCTTTCTATACCTTGGTCATTGCATTCAATTCTCGCTCTGAATACACATGGGACCCTCTAAGAAACTGCTATTAGTTAAGTGACTTCTAAGTACTAACTGATAAGCTAGAGACGCCATCACACTGGCTTTTATTTTTAAGTTGGTACTTCCTAATCTGTGACTGAGGAGGCTAAGCCCAGAAAGAGAAAGATTCCATGTGAAGTCATTGGTGATGGAACTGTCAGGAAGGCAAATACTGTGCATCTCTCTTATGTGGATCCTAGTTTCTGTTAAATATGCATATCCAGGTGGGAGAAAATATGTGTAAAGTTCAGGAAACTTGTAAAGGGAGTTTGTAAAGGAATTGGAAAAAGGAAGCCCTAAAGAAAAGGGGAGGGAAGATAACGGAGTTAACCGGAAGCAGGTAATAAACGGAATTAAAGGGAGGGAAGGGGAGGAGGGAGAAGAGGAGGAGAAGCGGGGGAAAGACTCCACCAAGATGAAATATATGTGAAAACCACATATGGAAACCTACACTTAAAACTTTTTTTGAAAGACTGTGCTTTAATCATGTGTGTATGGGAGGGATATGTATGTGAGCGCAGGTGCCCAAAGAGGTCGGAGCAGATCCCTTGGAGATATAGGCAAAGGCTGCTGTGAAGCGGCTGACACCTGTGCTGGGAAACACAGCCAGGTCCTCTGGACCAGCAGTACGTGCTCCTAACCACTGAGCCATCTCTCTAGCTGCTGAAACCTACACTTTGTAAGCCAATTTTCATTTTAAATTTACTCTCTTTTTTTCTTTATCTTTTTGAGACAGGGTCTCCCTGTAGCCCCAGCTCACCTGAACTCACTATGTAAATCAGACTGGCCTTGACCTTACAGAGCTTCACCTGCCTCTGCTGCGATTGAAGGCGTGTCCACCGCACCTGTATTCATTTTAAATTTAGAACACAAAGATAGTGGTAGAGCTGGGACCTCCTCATCCTCTTTAGACAAGTACCCATTCTTTGCCCCAGATCTCCATCAGTATCCTTTTCTGTGCCAAGAAAAAGCAGTCATTAGTTGAGACATAAATTCATATACCAAAAGAAAAAAGCCAAATATTTCCCTAGATAGCTTCTACAAAGAACACAGAAGTGATAATAAACTGTAAAGTCCTTAGGATCAACTCACATCCATCAGAGGATATGTTTGGTGGGGAGTTAGGTTGCTTCTTTGGAAATAATCTGCCAGGTCAACTTAAGAGAGTTCCCAGGAAACACAGCAGTTCCAGCATGCCAATAGCCATGGAAATCAGCGTTCATAAATACAAGATGCCTTAGCTTCCTGAAAGGACACCTTAGGAACATCAACAAGCCAAAGTGACTCAAGGGTACACAGTGACACCTGGGGGTAGGCGAAAGCTTTGAGAAGGAATCGACTAACTCAGTCAGTGGGACAGAGCCCAAAGAGCCTAGTGCTGGGAGACTTTCAAGGGCCTCTTAGTGGAGTGGGATCTGATGGATTGGGACCTCCAAGGCTGCCCATGATTGAAGCCAGAATGTCTAAAGCAGAACGAAATCCAGGAGAAGGAAACGAGAACTTGGACGGGGGGACGAGGGGAAGGCAGGCTCTCAGCTTGCCACAGGGTGTCACAGGGTGCTGGACTTGCATAAATAGTGAAGAGAAAGAATAAGAGGTGAGGAGGGGATGAGGAGGCCCGCCAGTATTTCAAGCAGCCTCCAAGGGCACCTGGGAAGCAACCTGGGGCATGCGATGGCATAGCAATGAGCTTGCAAACACGTCATTTCATTACCCTTAAAGGACAAGGATTTCTGCTGTCACCAGGGCAGCTGGCTGCAGGGATCCAGCTCTGCGTTCCCAACTCCACAAAAACAGAGAATTCAAATGAGAGGCTCTAGAAGGCATGACACCCCTGAGCTGCGTCTTAGAAGCTGAACAGCAGCAGATGGGACAGGATTATTGGCCTGTGACCCCCTACACTGTTCAGTGAGGGAGGAAGGAACTCCAGGCTGTGAGAAAAATCACGGTCAGTGACTCCCAGAAACTGTGAGGCAGGTGCTTGCTCAAGTTCCTCCAACAGTTCATTGTGGAAAGGCAAGTCTCCAAGCCTCCGGTAACTCAAGGAATCTGGAAAGCTCAGGAGGAAACTAGCAAGTCGAGTGTTTCTACATTTAAGTTCTGAGGGTTCTATGAAAATTTTGGGTGACAAAGGTAGCTTGGTTTCAGAGGACAAAGGTAAACAGCAGACAGGGCTCCAACAGAGCAGCGTCCCATCCAAGGGTTCCAGGTTACAACTAATATTTACTGAGGACTTTCAATATGCCAGATCAGTGGAAAGCGTTTTATAGGTGTTTTCAACTTTATTTCCCATAAGTAACTGAGGTGATGCTACCAGTATCCCTAGAGTACAGGCAAGGAAGCTGAAGCCAGAGAGGTTAGATCACCAACCCAGGCCACATAGCTAGTTATTGGTAGTGAGACTTAGGCAACTTTTTGCAACTGTGTTATACTGGGGTCCTCTAAAGATTCCTTCTGATAATGGGGTCAGTTGGTAAAGTGTTTACTATAAATTCATATCTGTATACATATATGTACATATACATATATGTATACATATATATTTAAAGCTGGGTAAATATGTGTATACTTATAATCCCAGAGTTGAAGAAGTATAGACAGGCAGCCTAAGTGATAAGCCCCAGGTCCCAGTGACAGACATTGTCCATAAAGTGGACAGCTTTAGAAGAATGAGACCTCACAGAGACCTCTGACCTCCACAGGCATGATCCCACATGAGCATATGCACCTGCACACACACATACACACATGCACAAAAATTTTATTTTAAAAAAACCTCTCCAATGAGGAAATTTTCTCCCAGTATACAACCAAGGTTTTATCTAAGGTGCCTCTGTCACAGACAGAAACCTTAAGATTGACAACTGAGGGCTTATCAAAATCTCTGGTGGCGCCTTCTGAGTTGTGAAGGCCACATCTGCTGAGCAGTTTACCCTGCCATCTGTTAAAGTACGAATATTAAGTATTGACCTCTTATAGCTCAGGCAGGTTTGTGAGCTTTAAGCATCTGATGTCTGAAAACCATCTCCTGCGGTTAATCGGGAACACCACAGTAACCCTCCTGAGGACCTCAGGCACCCAGGGCTAAGGAATAGGGCCAATCAGAGATTATCATCCATCATCACACTGTGAGGATAGGGATCAAAGAGAGAAAAAGTGGGGCGCAGTCAGGCAGGGGAGCAGTGGGCCTCTGGAAGAGACGAAGGAAATGGAGGAAACACTGAGCAAACATGGGAGACAGACAACGAACGCTCCATTTCATATGAAAGCCGGAAACAGTTTGTCTCCTGAAGCAGCACTGTTTTCTTTTACAAGCCCGCAAAAGACAGCGTGTTTTTTTTCTACTGTGCCTGTGAGAAAACACGGTTAAATTTTATGTTTGTTTTGAGTCTCTTTAGATTTGGTTTGGGGCAACTAGTTCCCCCTGTGACACTGAACCCATGCAAAGCAAGGTAACTGTGCCCTGTCGTGATCTGGCTTCCCATTCTTTTGGGGGAATGGACAGAAGCTAACATATTATTTATCATGCAAAGATGATGGAAGAAAATGTACAGCCTTGGAAAAATGTATGCTATGAAAGACGTGGTCTTTCAGTACCAGGATTTTCTCAGGCATAATTCCCACTCCAGGAAACAAAACCTAAGAAGAAAATTTATAGCCTACTTTGGGCGGGTGTCAGGAGAGGAGGTTTTATTTTGTTTTTAGACAGGGTTTCATGTAGCTCAGGCTTGACTCAAACTCCCTGTATAACTGCAGATGATCTTGAACCTCTGATCCTCTTGCTTCTACACTCAGAGTTCTGGAACTCCAGGCATACAACACTGTACTCAGCTTATGCAGAGCTGGGAACCGAACCCAGGGCTTCATCTTCATGCATGCCAGGCAAACGCTCTACCAACTGACCTACATTCTCAGGCCATAGCTTTATTTTTGTACTGTATAAATGCTTAAAACTGTTTAACTTACAATGTTTAAAATACAGCAAGAATCTGATAGCAAGCCTGGCCATGGTGGGCACACAGTCGTCTTTCTGTACATTTGAAATGTAATGTGTTTTTAAAACAAACCCAAGGTGCTGAGACCAGTCGGCATGAGAATTAGAAGCCCCAGACAGCCTGAAATGATCTCAGTTCCTGTCAGTGGAGCTGTCCATACTTTGAATCTGGTCATGCAAGAGATAAGGCAAGAAAAGAACTCTTCAGTCTTGTGATTCTTCAACCATACAGCTCCATACTGTACCTGGCATTGTTGTGGGTACCAGGACAGAATGGTGATCCAAACAAATATGACCCCTGCATTCCCTGGGTTGCTAGACTGGTGAAAAGACAAAGCCTAGACAAATGAATGAGAGGTGAACTGAGAGATCAGAGTCTTCATGTCCCTGGCTTAGCCCTGTGACCCCTGCACCTCTTATCCTTCCTGACTAGAGCCACCAGTCAATCCTTTTGATAAGTGTCCCAGGAGGGACAACAGAATGGAAACACTAGTAAAGAGTCTCGAACAATCTGCACGGGCTAGCCGCAGAGGGTTTTTATTAGGACGTTCTATTCAGCTCAGAACTGAGGAATAATGAGGAAGAGAAGGGAGAACATTCTAGACTGAGGACAGAGCTGTGAGAGTTCCAAGAGAAGTTGACTGGTACCCATCACTGAGGAGAGGAAGGCAGTTCACACGAGTCCAAGAAGTAGGCAAGGCCTTGGACGCCGATGCGGAGTGGGTATTTTATCCGAGGTAAACACAGTGGGCAGTCGTGTTCTTGGTACAAGCGAGTGGCATGTTCTGAATGAGGTGGACAAAGGGTCACGGCTCCTGTGTGGAGAAGTGGCCTGGAAGGGGTGGCTCATCAGTTAAGCGCACATACTGCTCTCCCAGAGAACCCAAGTTCTGCTTCCAGCTACAAAACCAGACAGCTCACAACTGATTGTAATGTTAGCTCCTGCACGAGCCCATGCCTCTGGCTTCCACTCCCATGAACATACCCCGGTCCATACAAACACATACACACATAAGTAAAATTAGATGAAATCTTAAAAAAAGAATGGGAGAGGGGGGCTAGAGAGATGGCTCCATGGTTAAAAGCACTGGCTGCTCTTTCAGAGGACCCAGGTTCAGTTCCCAGCCCCCGTACAGTCACTAACAACCACCTGTAACTCCAGTTCCAGGGGAAGCAACACCCTCTGTTGGCCTCCGTGACTTTGTACATTTATGGTACATGCACACAGATTCAGCCAAACACTCACACAGATAAAATATTAAAAGTATATGTTTTTTTAAAAGATTGGAAGAAAGGAAGTGAATGAAAACAGAGTCACCAAACTACAGCCTGCAAGCTGAGTTCAAAGGACTGTTCGTTTTGGTAAACAAAGTTTCATCACAGCACAGCACTGGCCATTCATTTACATGCTATGACTGGTCTCCTGATTTAGCATCCGCTCTCTTTCTAGATTCCTCAACTTACCAAGGACTTAACTTCCCGATGGTGAGAAAACCATACACACAGTAGGAGCCCTATTTCTAGTTTTGAGTTTGGATTTTTTAATGGTTCAGTCTGAGGCTCTCCCATGATTCTGAGTGTCAGTCACTCCTAGACAACCACACAGCCAGAATGACCCAGAATGACAACCAAAGCTGAAATGACCCAGATTCTGCAGTACATTGAGATGCTAAGCTGTGATGTTCAGAAATGAGGTACATTTGCATCATATTCAGAGATGCATTTTTGTTTAATTCAGGGTGAGTTTATTGTGACATAACCCTTTGTAAGTCAGGATCATCTGAGGTTGCAACACAGGCTCTCTGGCTTGCAAATCCAAAGCTATGTACCTAATACTTTTCAAACCAGTGTGCCAACCCATCAAGTTAAAGTTAAAGCAGTGGCCAAGGTGATGATAGCTAATTGGCATCTACCTTACCAGAATTATTGAGAGCTTGCTATGCTCCTGGGAGAAGAACCAAATCCATAGAATAATGAATACTATGGAAGACCAGGCTTCACCTTCCCTAACTCTTAATCCCCTAAGATCCATTCTTTCACATATATTTACAAAATCCTGCTTACCCAGTGACTCAAAAATTGCCCTCCAATCTTCAAGTGTAGTCTGAATTCTAGTCCATAGCTTCTCCTTATGTACTCTTTATATTTGAACTCCAGACCTATGAATAGTTTATGTGATAGAGTATTTGTGGTGTAGAGTGGGTCCAGTTATGAAAAGAGGCTTTACAAAGTGTCCTCTAACCTCTGAGGTGCCACTCAAGACTGCCCAGGGAGAAAGACCTTGCTGTAAGAGAGCTTCTTTAAAACATGGACTAGGACGCTAATAGAGTCTTCTGAAAAGGAAGTGAGGTTTGCCTAGGAGAAGTAGTAAAGATGTGTGTGTGTGTGTGTGTGTGTGTGTGTGTGTGTGTGTGTGTGTGTATGCGTGCACATGCGTGTATGGATGTGTGTGTTGTCTCTAGTGGAACAGCACCAGAAGTCGAACCATCTGCATTGCCAACAGTCCTGTGTGCCTATTTGTTTATGAAGAGCCCTAAGCTAAGCAGCTTGTCTGCAGCTAGGAGACAAGCAGTCAGGGGAGAGGTGAACTGAGAGATCGGAGTCTTCATGTCCCTGGCTTAGCCCTGTGACCCCTGCACCTCTTATCCTTCCTGACTAGAGCCACCAGTCAATCCTTTCAGCTTTGGCTGATTGAGCGTCTGTCATTTACCACCAAAGGAACACCGAGCAACATAACAGCCTTCGACTGGGTTGACCACCTTCACCCAAACACCAAGGTGGTTGATATCTCTACAGCCTTAGTTAGACACCACTCCTACTAAGAGGGAGAATGTGGGCAAATGCAGGGAGTCACCACTCTCCCCCTCCAAAGAGGAAGGATTGCTTAGGTGAATACAAGATGATACAAGCGTGCCTGAGTTCTCTGGTCTCCTCTTATTAACCTCAAAGTAGCACACAGACTTCTCAAAAGAGCAAGCACACTAGACCTCCTCCCTTCAGCCAGGGAACACCAGAGGTAGCCACTGCAGACAACGTTAGGCCCTGCTCTGTCCGGGGATGGCACTTGAAGAATCAACACTAGTCACCTCTCCTAGGTAGCCTCTTTCTGCCGTTTGTTGCTTTCCTCTGATCCATGGCTCCTACAGACTCAAAGTCCTTTCTTCTGATTTATCTCCTTTGTAAAAATGCACAGTTCTGTGTTAACAATGCTCATAATCTTGAATCCAAAGTACCTCATTGAGAATTTCTCATTTTCTGGGATTCTTATGTCTACATGGGTGCTGGATAGCTTTAGTGTCAACTTGACACATCAGGTTGAGGGAGCCTCAGTTGGGGAATTACCTCCATTGGACTGGCCTATTTTCTTGTTGGAGGGCCCAGCCCACTGTGGGCAGTGCCATCTCTGGGCAGGTTGTCATCAGGAGGCTGAGTAAAGGCCAGGGGAGCAAGCCAGTAAGTATCTTTCTTTCATGGCCTGTGTTCCAGCTCCAGCCTCCAGGTGCCTGCCCTGAGTTCCTATGTTGGACTCCCTGATGAACTATGTGATCCAGAAGATGTAAGCAAAATAAACCCTTCCTTCCCAAGTTGGTATTGGTCAGAATGTTTTGTCACAGCAATGGAGATGTAAACCTGGGCAACGTGCTAATATACTTGTTTGCTTTTTCTTTTTAATCTGCCTGGTGTTTCACAGTGTCCATTTCCAGGCATAATCCCATGTTGTTTATTCTTCACTCTACACCAAGGAAATTCCTAGTGAACACATGAGTCCTATACCAGCCTCTGCCGAGGAGAGAATCCTAGAAGAATGTGCTATAAAAACTAAAGCACTCTACTCTCTATGTCTCCAATGTAGCTGTCACAAACATGCTGGGTCATCTCAAGGTGGTCTTGCTATCTGTGAAATAAGGGAATGGGCCCTTCTGAGCAAGCTTTCCCTGTTTTCTGATTCCTCTGTTTAAGACGCTAATTTTTCCACTAAAATGTGATTCTTTTGAGCCTGCCACTCTGCGGGCAAGGTGACTGTTTTCACAGAGTATTATTTGATTTTGTTCTGGCAATGTTAATCCCTCTGCCACACGCAGGAGTCTGCTATTTACACTGTGTTCTCGTTCCATCCTGTTCTTGGGCAGCCTCTGCTCCCCTGGCGGGGACAGGCTAAGGGGACTGGAACACTCTGTTGTTAATGCAGATCCTTCATGAAAGACCTCAGGGGCTTCTGGAAAAAGGTAACAAGGAAATATGGAGCAAATATAAACAAACATCTTAGAACCCAGATGGCCCACCAGAATTCCAAGCTAGCTGGAAGTATTATTTCCTCTTCACTTATAAGCACAACTTGTTAAAATAAAAATAAGAAAATAGAGGACGTAATTCAGTTGGTAGCTAGCATGTGCAAAGTCCAGAGAAACTTGACATGGTGGTACACATCTGTTGTCCCCCCACTCAGAAGTTCAAAGTCATCCTTAGTGTTCCAGTTGGCTTTCTGATGCTGGGATAAAAACCATGACCAGAAATACCTTCGGGAACTTGTGCTTCCAGGTCACAGTCCCTCATCCAGCAAAGTCAGGGAAGGAGCTGAAGGATAGGCGAAGGCAGGAACCGTGAGGGATTCTGTTACACAGCCCAAGACCTCCTGCCCAGGGATGCACTGCCCAGAGTGGGCCGAGCCCTCAAACATCGATCAACAATCAAGAGAATGCCCCACAGACATGCCCACAGGCCAATCTAATGGAGGTAATTCTTCAGTGGCAATGTCCTCTTCCCAGATATGTCAAAGTTATACAACTTGGCAAAAACTTACTATTACACTAGGCTACAAAGTGAGTTGAGACTACCCTAAGTAATAGGAGACATTCTCTTAATAACTAAATAAATGTATAAACTAATTCATTAAATAAAATTAGTTCAAGAAATTCTCCAGCCACAATTTCTTGTTTCTGCCTCTTGGACCCATTCTCATGAATTCTTACTTAGAACTACCTAGATCCTAGTCAATATCATCACAGAGTTTCCCAGCTAGGCATATGAACATACATGCCATACACTGTAATTCTTTGGACTTCAATATCCACTGCATCAGAAGACATTTACTGTCCCATTAATTGTCTGTACATGGTCTACAATCATAATGGCATGTATTTCCAATAGTCATGCAAAGAATTCAAGACTAGGTCAGAATCAAACTCCATTTAACAATGGCTCGACTGAGGTCCAGACTTGTGACATGGTTTCCTTCAGATCACACAAACAGAGCAGGGCTAAGGGCTGGACCTGAAGCCACCTGCATTAACTTTAGTTCTAGGAATCTTTATATTTCCTTAAATCATCTGTGAGATCTCTGAGTTTCAATTCTATAGTTTAGAGCTGTGATAAAACCAGAACCATGTTATAAATATTAATGCCAACACTTACCTCCCAAGTACAATTGCATACATTCTTATACTGCACATAGCAGGTCTTTTGTATTCATAGGGGTGTTCGTTATAAGTAGCTCAGCACACGTGCATTTGCTAGTAGACCCAGGACAGCCTAACTGAACCCAAAGGTGGCAGCTTACCCACTGCAGAGATGAATTAGTGGGAAATACCAGAAGGCAGAGATCAAGGATATTGAGTAGCTCAAGTCACTCCACCCATAAAATCTGAGCTTCTCTGGCACTTGAAGCCCTGATTGGTCAGTGTGGGTTTTTCCATGAATTGCTCCTGCTGGATGATTCCACTACTTACCATGGGGTGAGTCTGTTGTCAGCAGTAATAATTATTGAGGCTAATTGTGTTGTGTCCTTACTGCAGCTCTTTAGATTCCAACCCACTATTAAGTCCTAGTAGAAAGTGTAAACATACATGAAGTAAAGGCACTCCATTCAAATTTCTGCTTGTGTTTGGGTCATGTGTCCTGGGACAGCAAAGTCACAGGCAACAAGGACTGAAAGCAGCTGTGGTTACATCTTACCCTCACACATACCCGATCCATCAATACAGCACGAAGGTGAGAAAGGAAAGACGCTGTGTTCCCATGGCATTTTAGAGAGCAATCCAGGAGCCTCTTTTAATGCATTTGCCTCCTCCAAGATGTGCTTCAGACAAGCCCACATGATCAATGAGCGAGCACTGTTCAGTCACTCTCTCAGAGTTTTGGTAGAGCGACAGGTCTGGAGCTGCATTTTAATAGCGAGACTCCCTCACATTCCGAAGAGCAAGTCTATTTTTCTTTTGCTGCATAAGAATATTAAAGGGATGGTAAAGGGATCGACTCAAACATTTCACCCAGAGTAGAATAGGGCAAAGCTAAAGTCCTGAATCTGGATCTTCCACTACCCAAAGGTACTGAAAACAATAAACACAATAAACACATCTTCATGGAGATGCTCATTTACAACTGATAACTATGGGGAAATGAAAAGATTGCGCGCCCTAAAGAGAAAACGTGGCAATGGCAGCCCCTTTTCTCTTTCATAGCTTTAGTAGTGTTACTGGAAGCTCTTTAGGAACCAATTGCCTTTAAATTCCTCTACAATGCTCATTTACAGTTCTGCTGTCCAGGGATATGTTATTTTTTTTTTTATGTTTCTTTATATCACACGGGCTATTTCAAATAAAACTACCAATCTGCCCTTTTCTTCCCCAACTGCCAAGAGAGTCAAGTGTAGCCTTCCAGCTCCAAAGTGCTCTACTTTGACAATGTTACAGCAAACCAAAGAAACTTTAAACCGCTGGTGTGTAAATACAAGGATGCTCTTTCTACCCTTGTCCTCCCTTCATTGATACTTATGATCCTCTTGACTTGGTCTTCCTGAACACTGAGATTACAAATGTATACCACTCCATCCAGCTCCTCTTTCCTTCTGTAATGCTAACCTGTTTAAACAAATTAATTTTTCAACAAAAATTTGTTGTAAACCCAAAATGAGCATACAGAAACATGCCGTTAACAAGAAGAGTGAGAATAAAAATTGTGAGAGGTAAGAATAAAAAAGGACCCTAAAAAATACAATTACCTGGTATGCCTTAAAGATAGTCATAACTATTTTAAATTACTCTGCATATAAATATCAGTTGCTCCAATGGGAAAAGTAAAGCCCAGAGGGAAACGTCTAGGAGCGATTGAGTTATAGATCCGGTATTATCCGTAGTGTTATACAACCACGGCGGAGATGCTCACAACCCCCTTCCCAGCATGCCTTCAGTTCTCTCCTGCAAAGCACATTGGCAAAGTGAAACTTTCTGGAGGTAGAAAACAAAACAACAGAAACAAAGCTTGGCAGAGAATCAAAGAAGCACATCAGCAAAAAATCAATGAAACCGATACTCAACTCAATTACTTCCCCTCTGTGGCTGAGCCCTTCTCACACCGCCACATTCCTGAACACTCTTGGTACATCGATAGTTTGCTTGAACATGCTGTCACCCAGCTTAAGAAGGGTGTGGAGTTTGTTTTGTCTTAAAGATGAAGAGTTAAGGAGCCGGCTCAGTGAGGAAAGCATTTGCCATACAAGTCTGGTGACATGCTTTCAGATCCCCAGAATGCACAGGAAGCAGGATACAGTAGCCCTCTCATCTAAAATGCCACGGTTCCTATGGGGAGATGGGAGATGAAGACCGAAGAATCCTTAGACGCTCACAGGTCAGCTAGCCTGGCGTACAAAGCTGCAAACAGCAAGACAGACCCCGATTCAAGCCAGGAGGAAGGCGAGGACCAGTGACCAAGGTTGCCCTCTGACCTCCACAAATACTCCATGACACACATGTGCACACAGTCACACACACAGACACACAAACACGTACACATAAACCACACACACACACACACACACACACTACAAAGATTAAAAAATAAGAATAAATAAGGATGGAGCCCAGTTGGCAATGCTGGAAGGGCAGGGTAGACAGTCTGCACTTGAGCCTCTATCCGGACCATTCTGTCGGCACAGAGGCCACTCAGATTTGGCAGAGCTAAGCCTAGAAAAGGAAGGGTTGACTATAGGAGGGCAGCTCTCAGAGCCCATCAAATGCCCAACTAAGGAACAGTGACGGTATTCTCCAGGCAAGGTGCACCATCAAGGGTTTTGGAACAAGTGAGGACTTTGATTTAGAAAGTTCCCTGGAACCCTTGATCTCTGGTGACCCCACAGGGGGAAATGTCATGGGCAGAAAGACCAGTGGAGGGGAGAGGAGTAGGGGATGCAGGGGGCAGGCACTGCAATAGTACAGGCAGGCTGTGCAGACAGGGCCGCCAGGATAGACACAGCTGCAGAGAAGCGCTGTACAGACAGGCAGTACGGTGCGACTTTGTTTGTACATTGTGGTGGCTTCCAAGTGCCGCGGCAGGCATGAGAAGAAAGATGGCTCCTGGAGAGCTACAGATATCCAGAGAACCAGATAAACGTCACCGATTTCCTCCAGCCTTACACGCCTTTTAATTTGAGGTACAGGAGCAAAGTCAGAGCAGGACTGCAAACATAACAAATTCAGCTCTTCTACTAAACAGACTTCTGTGGTTTGAGTGTGAAAGGTCTCCTGTGGATTCATGTCCTTAAAAACGTGGATCCAGCTGGTAGCACTGCTTAAAGAGGCTGTGGAACCATCAGGAGGTCGAGTTTTACCATAAGTGAATCAGTCGCTAAGAGGTGGATCTTAGCAATTACAACCTAGCCTGACTTTCAGTACAATCATTCTGTCTGTCTGTCTGTCTGTCTCTGTCTCTCTCTCCTATCCCGTTCTTGCCTCACATGATGTAAGGAGTCCCAGCTACTCATTCCAAGCCCCATGAACTCCACCACACTTTCTCATCATGATGAACTGTATTCCTTAAACTATGAGTCCAAGTAAATCCTTTCTCCCTTAGGTCCTTGCATCTTTCATATATTTTATTATAGCCATGGGGGGGGGGGGCTAAACACAAGCCAGCTACTGCAAACACAAACAAAAACCAAGAAAAGACAAACGGCTCTTAGCAACAGCCCTGTCTTGTCAGCGGTGCCTAGAAATGGGTTCACACAAGCCACAGATTCTAGTTAGTGGACTCTTTCCCCTTTTGAGTTCCTCAGCAACAGTGCAGCCTGGCCAGTTGCGAGGGCAGCCTGCCACCTTGTGGCCCCTCTCCGTAGGTGCAGGCAAGATGGGTTCCTGAATGCCCTGCTGAAACTGGCTCCTTGATTCCCAGGCATTTGCCTGTGCCCCTCCCTCTGGGCCGGTCTCACACTTCAGTACCAAGACAACAGCCTGTTTCTCCCTTGTCTTTATGATCCTCAGCTGGGAGGAAATATCAGTAGGGAGTTCTAGAAAACAAGAAACATCAGTGTCCACGCTTGGTTGGCTTTCACTCAGAACCCCTCACCTCTAGTGTCTGGGAACCCAGAGTTCTCTTCTCTTTCCTCACTTCTTAAAACCTAAAATTATAGATACTGGGAAACACCCTAAATGCCTCTCATTGCTCAGAGAACGGCATACGGATTCTACACACAGCTGAGCCTCGTCCTGCATCTGAAATCAGCAAGGCAGATCCACAGATGTTAACAGGGAGCAATCTCTAGCCATTGCTCACTGAGGCAGCGGGGCATGGGAGCAAGGAAAGGGGCTCTCATGCCGATGTGTGTATTAAACAGCTCCGGGGAACACAGATTCTCAGATTATAAAAGGTCAGTCTCAGAAAGCAATTGCCCATCTGGTCCTGCATGAATCAAGGGGAAGGAAACACAATGACATTATTCTCAACACTCCTGAACTTTTTATATCCTATAGAAATTGATAAAAACCTAGTTTTCTGCTAATGTCTTGTTACCAGGATACCATTTTTTTTGCAATTACTCACAAAGAGCAGAGATTATTAACCCTGTGATTTTTATTCCAGCAGAGCTGTTCAAAACTGTACTTCCTGCTATCCACTGAGGTTAAATAATAAATTATGAATGGCACAATGATAATGACATTCTCTGAATGAACTTCTCTAGGTTTCAAAACAGTATTCTTGGTAGTTTGGAGGGGGGCAGGTGTAGGCAAGCAAGCAGTCATAGTGTGAAGGTCTAATAGACTCAATTTGGCTTCACAAAGCAGTAAGGAAGACCCTAAGGCCTCCTCTTAGAATCTACGCTGATTCCATTTACTAACGGTGAGTAGACCTCAATGCTGGAGAGACTTGGGAATCACATGTAACAGGAATCATTTGCAATGGCAGCAAATGATAAATAACTTTACCTAGACCCTCTGGCTCTCTGGAATTTCTACCTCCACAGGATTCCAAACTTTTTACCAAACTCTGACCTCGGTGACACGGTCAGTGCAGGAAAAAAAATAAATAAAATAAATAAATAAATAAAAAGAAAGAAAAAGAAAAAAAAAAAGGCCTAGACGTGGCTTCCCTGTATGGGAGCTTTCTTCTCCCTAGAGGATCTGAGAGGGCCTGCCTCCCTCTGGTGTCTACAAGGAAGCAATATAGTCAATCCTAGGAGAGGCCAAGGACCTCAAGAAAATAGAGCCTATGCAGAGATTGCCTTCCCCAGTTCACAAACACACACACACACACACACACACAAACACACCAGCTAACCAGATGAGTTCTCTAGCATCATCTGGGAGATTGTTGGTGATTCAGAATGGTGGGCCCCCCATTCATGCTCAGAATCTGCATTTTAAGAAGAGCTACTGGGGTTCACAGGCACACAGCTCTAGTTGAGAAGCAGAATGGGGCCTATCTACTGCCCGAATTCAAGCAAATGATCGGGGAAGAGAAGTCCCCCTCTCAGTCTCTTGCAGAACGTTCAGAAGTCCTCCTTTTCTCAAATGGTGGCAGGACGAAGGCAAATTATCTCCATTTTACCGTGGGCCGCACGAGGGCTGGGCTTTCTAATGCCCTCTGATAAGCAAGTTGCTTGTCCTTTTTAGACCTTCCTTTCCCCACACGTCACCCGAAGACTTTAGAACTAGAGTTTCATCTGAGCTCCTTCCTCGGTAGCTGTAGTTCCATCAGTGAGGGGAATGAGATCTGCCAAAGGCCTCCAGACCTCTGGTTTAAATGCCCTGCAATCGATTTCCTCCGTTGAACTCCAGATTAGACAAGCTCCCCCCACCCCCACCGCCAGAAGATGTCCACTTACCTTGAGGACAATCAGACTGTTTTTCTTTTGAATAGCTCTGAAGACACCAATGCTCTCGGAACATCTGAGATTTCATCAGAATATCAGACTTCTCCGAAAGAAGGAAAGCCTCAAAGGCACCACCCAGTCAGGACCCATCTTAATTGTTTACAACTCCCACAGGCTATAAGCCCACCTGATTATTCTTAACGTAATTCCAGTGTAAAAGGTTTCCTTAACAGGGCGTGGCACTTCATGCCTTTAAACTTAATACTTGGGAGGCAGAGGCAGGTAGATTCTGAGTTCAATGCCAGCCTGCTCTACATAGGGAGTTCCAGGCCAGCCAAAGCTGCAAAAAAAAACTCAACAAAAAGATCTCCTTTAAAGTCAAGTGCCCTAGTTGTGTAGAGTGACTCAGTAGTACAGAGGCTGTCTCACATGTGCCAAAGCCCTTGGTTTGAACCCCAGTACCACTCACAAAATCAAGATCAATGTCCCAAGTTATATTTCAAAATAAATTACAACATCCTGACACATCATCCTGGTCTGTGCTTGAATACCTCCACCAAGCAAAGCAATTACTTCCATGGCAACCCATGCTCTTTGGTTGGTTGACATCTCTTTTTAAAAAAGAGCAGCAACTGGTCTTGAAATCCACTGTCCAGGCATGGAAGAGATCTGGATCGTGACCCATTTACTGTTTCTCTTCTCTGAAAAGGAACCAAAAAGAACGCACTATGGGGCAGGATGATGTCCTAAGAGTTGAGCGTGTGATTCTCCTGTTTGTGACACTGTGTCCTGAAGACCAGGTGGTGACATCCTTATGCTCCCAATCTGTCCCCCCCACCTCCCCCTTTTTTTTTTTTTGCTACAAGGTCAAGACAGCAGATCTTTAGTGTTCTTCATTTCTGTTTTTCAGAATCTTCTTGGCAAACTTAGGTTGGAAATGAGGACTGGCAGGCAGGGTAGAGGGAGGGGAATGCTTTTGAAACTAGAAAAAAGAAAGCAAGAGCAGATACCTCAAGAGCAGGAAGGAAGTAAAGCTGTCCAGGGCCTTCACCAGAGTGGCACTTAATGGCTAGAGGCTGAAGAGATACCTCAGAGGGCAAGAGTACTTGCTGTGCAATCATGAGGACCTGAGTTCAAATCCTAGTACTCATGTGAAAAGCCAGGTGGCCGCAGGCATGCCTATAACCCCAGTGCTGTGGGGAGCTGAGACAGGAGGATGGCTCAGGAGCCTAGATCCAAGCCTAGTTCAGTGAGAGATCATGTCTCAAAGGAGTAAGTTGGAGAATGATAGAAGAGAATACCTGACACCCTCCTCTGACCTCCGCAGATGTACACACTGATGTGTATACTTGTGCACACACCCATGTTCAACCACACACACACACACACACACACACACACACACGAGACACTATAAGATCTTAGAGAGAGCATCTACCTGGGAACCAGGAGGGCTGGACTCTGCTCATTGGAGGGTCTATCTAGATAAATATGTCTGGCCCTAACCTTCCCACATGAGTTCCAGAACTCTTCTCTAATGGAGTCTTGGTAGTAGAGACTTCTGTGATGGACTGAAAACACCTCTCCTTAATTTCTGTGACCCTTGGGGAGGGGAAGGAAGCCTCCAAAACTGAAAGTTACTTTCCTTTCAGCCAGCCAGTTGGTAAGTTTAGCATCTGATTTGGAGAAAATGAAATACTTTTTTTTTTTTTACACAGCATTTATTGCACAAATTCATTTCCATTGTAACTGTGTAAAGTATTGTGAAGGGACTTAGAAGACCCTTTGCATCAGTGAAAGTGTGATCTAATTGGAGACAAGACTCTGATGTCATGTGGAGATGAAAGGATTTGCCACCCAAGACAAAAGAGTGTGACCCATCATGTCATTTTGTCTGTGTCTTACTTTCCTCCCTTGATGAACAGAAATAATAATCCGCTCGTTCTGTAAAACCACTGGTGGAATTCCACAATGTCATGCAGGTGGCTGTACTCAAAATTTCAATATCACAGGATCTGTAGAATCCAGTAGATTGTTTAAAATATAGGTGAGAGGATTGGGCTCCATGTAAGAGTGTATGTCCTTAAACTCTGGTTTCTTGTGGTTCTGGGAAAGCTAACTTTCCAACACCCCAGTAAGAGAGGGATACTAATGGTAGCCAGTTAGTAGAACATTGCAAGAATTGAATAATATAGCTATAAAACGTTCCTAGCAATGTACTCAGCACAGACTAAATGCTAATGAACTATTATGCACTGTAGAAATTGAGGTGGAAACATTTTGTAGAATTAAACACATAATAGAAATGTAAGTCATCATGGTTAAGTACTTGGTATTTCTGTTGATTTGAAAGGAGACTTTCCCATTAAAAAAAAATAAACATCTGGACATAAAACATGTATAATTATCACAACCAAAGAAGAAACACATTTCAGTCCGCAGATGCGAACTATTACTTATTTTGACCTAAAAATAGCTCAATACTGTGACAAAACTCAGATTAGGTTCCATAAATATTCATGGAATGATTAAGTGATACTGAGTTAAAAGTACAGTACTCAAAATTTCGTTTATGTAGATGTCTGAATATAAACATCTTTAAAATCAAATAGTTTTCCATCATCTGCCAGGCAGATGATACAAAGGTCTAATCAATAATTCATACTGACAAAGAAACTCATTAATCAGCCCAGGCTGTGATGCACATTCTGTCAGGGAGACTTGTTTTGTCTAAATGAGACAACTTAATTTAGTGCAATGTGAATAATCCAACTCTCTATAAGTCATTCATTCCACGATTAAGCATTATGAATGTCTCCATTAAATATGCATCCCAGGCCTGGAACATACATCACTTCTATTTCACTTGACTCTGAAGGATGGCCAATCCAGTGTTCTCAGAGTCCTTTTGAGGCTACCAAGTCCACTTGATAAAGCCCCGAGTCCACTGGGAAAATCGCAAGCAAAATAAAGACGAACTTTGGATGGGAAGAGGTTCACCTCAGTGGTAGAGCACATTTTTAGTGTGTGCAAGGTCCTGGGTGCCATACTCAACACAAAGAAATTGAAAAGCTTTGGGGAAGCCCAGGATATAGACCTCAATGTCCTCAAGACTAGCCTTTCACATAGCCACCCTTACCCATTTTGGAGATTGGGCATTCTCTTCTGTGTGAACACTACAGGAGATAAGAAGATTATTTCTCAAAGTGAATTATTTATATTAGTTAAAATTTGTCTATTTCTAGTGATAAAAACATACTCTAATCCAAACTGCCTTAAGGCAAACAAGAATTTATTTCAATATCAGCAAGAGTGAAACTTGGCCAAGCCCTCCACGGTGGTCTGAGTTTTCATTTTCTTCTCTGAGCTCCACTTCAAATAGACTGAACCAAATGGCCACACAAAGATAGCCTCAGTCGTCCTTTCTCATCTTTGGGGACTACAAGAAGGGATCAGTATCCTGCTTAACTCAAATGAAAGTCTTAGGATTGTTTCTTCGCGGTTCTGACTGCCCATGTTGGCCTTTCACCCAGCTCCGGTACATTTATGCTGTGGGATGATGGGTAATGATGCTCTGGTCAGACAGGCTCAGCTTCCACTCTATAGCTGGATGGGAATGAATCCATTCTAAGAGAGCTGAAGGAGGAGAGGGGAGGGATCCGGTCCAAACAGGAAAGGAGAGTAAGTATGAGGTGACTAAACTTCCACTCTCCAAAGCAATAGTAACCACTGTAAGTTATTCTAGGAACGCATTTCCTTTTTCAGATGGAAGCTGGGTTTTCCTTTGACTTCCACGTGTACTCTGAAACATGTTGCACCTCAACACACATTTAATTAATTAAATAAGCTTTTAAAGATATTGGGGCTGGCAAGATATTTCAGAGGGTGCTTGTTGCCAAGCCTGACAACCTGAGTTCTATCTCAGGACCCACACAATGGGAGAACCAACTCCAGTAAGTTGTCCTCTGACCTCCATGTGCATGCCACCCCACACATAAACACACGATACATGTTTTAAAAAAAAGAGATAAGTATATTAGAATATTCATTGCAGTGTACTTTGTAGAGCAAATACATAACTGGTCTCAATCTAACTGCCAACAGCTCGATGGTTAAATGTTAATAATTCAATAGTACGTATTTTAACAGTAAACAATGAATGAAGTAGGTTTCTATATGCCAATACTAAACACATGGTCTCTAAAATACCTACCTCCCTTTTTGCCATCTCCATCTTCTCAGGACCTCCTGAAATTTACAACTTGACTGCCCTAATTTTTGTCCTCCCCAACTCTAATAAAATGGTCCTGGAATGTCTAAATAAATAAGTACATGATACATAAAAGGTCTTCAGTATAGGGCCGGAGAGATGGCTCAGTGGTTAAGAGCATTGGCTGCTCTTACAGAGGACCCAGATTTGGTGCCCAGTGCACACAAAGCTGCTAACATCCTTAACCCCAGTTCTAGGGGATCTGATTCCCTCTTCTGGCCTCTACGGGCACTGCACACATGACACATACATGCAAGCAGAACACTCATACACATAAAATACAAATGAATAAATGAAAAACCTATTTTAAAAGATATCTGATCTATCATGAAAGAGGAAATAATAAGGTAGCCAGCAATGTATTCAGTGTAGCCATTTGCAAATAGTAAAAATTAATTTGTGCATTTCACTTGCTTGTGAACTGAACTTTTAGGAAGACTAGACATACATATTCCCCGATAGGCAAAGGTGTTTTCACCTGGGTAAAGAGAAGGAAAGGGACAAAATACTTTAAATGTTTAAATTGTGTTCAATTTTTATATAGTAAGCCAATTAACATGATTTCGAGTTTTCCATTTGTCACCTGATGGAGTCTTTGGTTTTGTTTAGTTTTTTTAAATGTATTCCTTTCTTTTTTATGTGTATGAGTATTTTGCCTGCATATTTGTAAGTGTTTCTGTGTCATGCGATGCCTGCAGAGGTCAGAGAACGGGGTCAGATCTCCTGGAGTTGGAGTATTGGATGGTTGTTAGCTGCCATGTGGGTGCTGGAAACTGAACTTGGGTTTTCTGCAAGAGTAGCCAGGACTTTTGACTTCTGAGCCATCTGTCCAGGCTCCGTAGCCCTTGCCTGGAACTCACTACATAGGCCTGGCTAGCCTCCAACTCACAGCAGTCTTCCTGCCTCACATTACCTTTGCCTTCTCATTTTCTCTTTCTACTATGTGACACATGTGCATGCACATGTACAACACACACACACAGACAAACACACAGATATGCAGCATACACAGTTCATAGAAGGCTGTTCCTGCCAGGCGTTGTCAGAATAATCTTAGGAGTCACACTTACAGCAATATACAGCAAAACAAACCAGAGAAACTTGAACCACCAGAAATTCAGCATGAAACAAATGGTAAGACAGAGCTTTAAAATGACTGTGGTCTCAGGTTGCACTACATAAATGTCATGGTCTGGTTCTACAGCGATCAGACTCCCACATTCATTTCAGCTAACATCATTAGAAAAAGAGCTTTATTGAGCTATGGTGTACATACGATAAATTTCTCTGTTTTAAGAGAATAACCTATATAGGAGTCCTATTCTGGGATCCACACCCTGTGGTCTCTTTTGCTCTGTACTTTGGTCAGTTGCGGTCTTCTGTGTTCACGGCCCTCTGCTGCATGAGGAAGCTTCAGTGATGAGAGCTGAGAGACGCACTAGTCTTCTCTCTGCCCTTGTTCCACTGTGTTCCATGGACAGAGAGGTTCCACTGTAGATGTGTCACTTAGGACTGAGCATCTCACAGACACTTATTCTGTGTGTGTGATGCTAGACAGGCTGAACAGGCTCCAGTGGATAAACTCACACTGAGGGATGTCTGGGTTCACAAACTTCACTCAATAGGCCTTAACATATATAACAAAGTACATGCTGTTCTGTGAGTGGGATATGGGCAGGTGCAGACAGGAGCGTGGGGGCTAAATATGATTAGGAGGTATTGTTTGAAATCCACAAAAATTCAATAAAAATATACTTTAAGAAAGATGAAAAAAGAATATAACCAGTTTTTTCATATTTGCAGTTTTGCAACCATCACAACAAGCTCAAAAAACAAACAACAATAACAACAACAAAAAAAAAAAAACAACCTTGTACCCTGTTCTAGTTTGCCTTCAATTACTGTGACAAAACACTCTGACCAATACCAACTTGGGGAGGAAAGGGTTTACTTGGCCTACATCTCCTGGGTCACAGTTCATCACCAAGGGAGCCCAAGGTAGGAACCCAAGGCAGGAAGCAGGAGACAGGAGCTGAAGCACAGGCCATGGAGGAACACTGCTTACTGGCTTGCTCCCCTGGTCAGTTCTCAGGTTTCTTATAAAACACAGTCTACTTGGCTGCGGGTAGCATGTTCCACAGAGAAAAAACCCACATCACTCAACAAGCAAGAAAATACCCCAAAGACATGGCCACGGGCCACTGCAATAGAGATAATTCCCCAACTGAGGCTCTCTCAACCCAGATGTGTCAAGTTGACAACTAAAGCTATCCAGCACAATTGACCCCTTGTCAACCTGACACACAAACACATCACTATTCAACCACAAGCTTTCCATTTCTTATCCCCAAGGTATGATGTTAATATCACAACATAAAACAGTACAATTTTAAAAGTCCCACAGTCTTTAGAAAATCCAAACACCTTAAAAGTTCAAAGTCTCTTTTAAACCCTTTAACTGTGGCCTCCTGAAAAATCCAAAACAAATTCTTTACCGTCTTATCTTAAAAGGGAAGAACCAGACACACTTCAAGTAAAACCTAAGTCCAGCAAAGTAGCTCAAGGCTGGACATCTGGGATTCACTCATGATCTTCTGAGCTTCAACAGGTTCAGGCTGCTCCTCTTCTCTGGCTCCACACATACATCTTGTTTTGAAGACCAGGCCAACTCCATTCCACACCTGCTGCCCTTGGTGGTCATCCCAGGGTCCTGGAATATCCAAAAATCTAGGATCTCTACCAAAACTGAGGCTGTACCTTCAACAATGGCCTTTCCCAGCCTCTAAGTGTACCAAGCCTCAGCTGTTCTCTGTGACCCCTTCACACTTCAACACTAGAACCACACAAGAGACTCTTACACATTATCAAGTCCTGCTTCCAGCCTGGGATGGAGGCTCAGGCCTCCTGTGAACTATAGCTTCATGACTATTAATAATCATTCCCAGTTCCTGCACTCACTCCAAGCTCAGCATAGCCACTAATCTTTATGTCTCTACAGATTTATGTATGTAGATACTTCATATAAATGAAATCGCTGACTATATGGTCTTTTGTTTCTGGCTTCTTCCTCAGCATGTCTTCAAATTAATCCATGTTATAGCATAAATCAATTGCCTTAAAACTTTTAAATACTGCATGGAGTCTTCTTACACAGATAGACCACATGTATCATCAGTTCATGGAGTTATTTCTACTTGGAGGCTCCTATAAATAATGATACAAGAAGCTTTCATGCACATGTCTTTATGCAATTGAATCTCCATTGTCCTTGGATACATATTCATAGGAGTGGCATTGCTTCATCAAATGGCAACTATTTTAAACATTTAAAATATTTCATTTATTATTTTTATTTTATGTGCAGGAGTGTATTGCCTGCATATGTAAGTGCATCCATGTCCTGCAGTGCCCATGTAGGTCAGCAGAAGGTGCTAGATTCCTTTGGAACTGGAGATATAGATGGTTGTTAACCACTTTGTGGGTGCTGGGAATCAAACCAGGTTACTCTACAGGAGCAGCCAGTGCTCTGAACCACTGAGCTATCTCTCCAGCTCCTATTGTAAACATTTAACGAAACTTCAAAACTATTACACATAGCAGCTGTACCAGTTTACGTTCTTGACAACAGTGTGTGAGGGTTTGAATTCCAGTGGCTGTTACTGGCTGTCTTTCTGAGGTAGCCACCTGGTGGGAGTGAAGTGGGATATGACTGTGGCTTTCATTTCCTTTTTCATATGTCTCATTGTCTACTGATCGGGTCTATAGGAAAATGTAGGTTTAAATAATGCCATGGTAACAGAGTCAACGTGCAATCAAACCTAAAATAACCAGACTGTAGTTAGAAACCAGAACATTTTACTCCTATTCTCTGTCCTTTAATGGGAATGGAAAAACTCCAAAGGAAACCAAGGTGTGAGATGGATTTAAAATTGAAATATAAAAGAGATGTAAGATTAATGTAATAGAGATCATGAACTCTCAGCACACTGTCTGCACTCCACACATTTGATGTTCTGGAATAATTATTCAAGTTCAAAATGGTACACTTGCCATCCTCCATCTGTCATACTGGAAGTCCAATAGGGTGCCTCATACCAAAGGCATGAGGGAGAGCCATGAAGGATGGCGCTCTAGTTTGCCCCTAGAACATCCTCCAAAAGGTCCATGTATTAAAGGTACAGTGCCCATCTTAGCACTGTTATTTTCCTCCAAAGGAACGTGTTGAAGAGACAGTCCCCATCTGGGTACTTGGGTGGTAGGAAAAGCTGTGAGAAGCAGAACCTACAGAGAAACTGTAAGTCACTGGGGTGATGCCTCAGAGTGGATTTAGGGTCCTGGCCTCTCCGCCTTCTTCTTCTCTTTTGTACTGGCTATGAGGCAATTGGTTCTCCTCCACACATGTTCTCATCATGATATACCATGTCCACATCACCGGGTCAATTGGTCAAGAACTGAAACCTCCAAAACTCTGAACCACAATAAATCTCTTCTTGCTATAAGCTGATTTCCTCAGTTATTTATTACAGCAGTGGAAAGTGAATTCAAGGAGAGGGCAAGTAGCAGCTTTGTCCAAAGAACCCTCATTTCTCCCAATCCGGGTGGACAGAGGTTACAGGAGTACTGCTGTCACTGAAAGAACTTGGGATAGAATGAGAATGAAGCCAGAGCCAAACCTTACCTATGTAGGAATGTTTGAGAAACTTAGCTGTAAACCAGAGACAACAGGTCAATGTAAGAACCAGAGACAAAGAAGGCACAGCCCTAGAGTTGACCACAGTAGTCCAAGAAGAAATGGAACCAGGGCCGGGTACAGGACCAAAGGCAAACGAAAGGGCATCTTGAGGAGAGCTTATGAGAGGATGGAAAGATGATCGTGGTCAGGAGTGAGCATGGTCAGTTCAAACCTCTGAGTCACGATCTTGGAGTCTGCTTTTCTCCTTCTGCCTTCAAGCTCCAGTGGGCGTGGTTATTACAGATGCAGGCTGTGGAATCCCTTTCCAGGTTCACCACGTCAGCATCTCTGAGGGTCAGGTCCAGATATGACATTTCACCATGTTCCCAGATGAACCCAGGATTCTCAGAAATACAACCACCATTGACTAGGGAATATGGACTCAGCTTCTGAGCTAGACCAGAAAACCTCAGGATCCATTTTCTCATTGTCCAAGTACACCCTCCCAGGGAAGCTATGCATGTCCTTCTGCAAGTGTCAATAAACATACACAACTGACTGCCTGCTTGCTAGGGCTGAAGACACAGGTAACAGGGGCAGCTGCTCATCAGGGAACCCCTGCCTGGAGCAGGTACCGTGACAACAGCCTTGTCCACATCACTCATCTATGACTTCCTTATGAGGAGGGTATCTGTATCCTCCTGCCAAGATGGAGATGATGAAGCTAAGCCAAGAGAAAACAAGCAGCTGGTCTTGAGCCACCCACCTGGGTAATACGCACTTCAGGGTCTGGTCCAGTTTGACTCCAAGTCCTGTGTTCTATCCACATGCTGACATGCAGCAAACCCTTTAACAAGTCTAAAAAGGGCGATGGAGGCTGTGGCATTAGTTGATGGTGAGTCTGTGGCTGACTAAGAAACTCTGTTCACTCTTGCAAACCCAGGGAATTGCGGCAAAACCAGACCCTGCTATCTTTTCTAAGCATCTGAATTCTCAACCCAGAAGGTCTGCAGCATTTGTAATCTCTTTCAGGCATTTCCTCTCATCTCAGCGAAGAAGGGTCTGAGATTAAGTTTGGGAAGAGATTGAAAAACCAGAGCTCACTGTAACAGATTGAAAGCACGAGGGAGCATCGTGAATCAGGAGGAAAAAAAATACGATGTATGTACATGATGGAGCTGAGGAAGGGAGATAAGACACCACACTCATCTCAGAGGGAGGAGAAAAGGGAGAGGGAAGAACAGAGCACAGAAACCGTGAGAAACAGGGTGGAAACAGAGATAAGAGACGGAATAAAGACAGGACCAGGGAGGAGGCGGGAGCCGAGAGTCCTCTGTAGGAGAGTGGTGCTCAGGCCATTCCCTCTCGTTCAACCTTTGTCTTTTTCTTCCTATTCGGTGCAGTAGGTGTGCATATGTGTATATGTACATGTGTACATGTTCATTTGGGAGTGTACATGTGTGTATGTACATGTGTAAGCCAAAGGTCAATCTCTGCTGTCTTCCTTAGTCATTATCTACCCTGAATTGTGTATGTGTGTGTGTGTGTGAAAAGAGAAGGAGGGACAGAGAGGAAGAGAGGGAAAGAGAAAGGAGAGAGGGAGGAAAGAGAGAGAGTCTCTCATTGAACTTGGAGTCCATCAGTTTGACTAGTCTGGCCAGCAGGCCTCCAGGATCCATCCGTCCCCAGGCCAGCACAGGGATTACAAATACAGGCTGCCTTGCCCAGCTTTTTATATAGGTCCTGGTGATTCCATGGCAAGTGGATCCATCCTTCCAGTCTCTTTTTCTTTTATTTTAAAGTCTCTCAAGGTATAATTTTTAAAAGGTGGCCAAGTTTGTAGCAGAGTTCGAATGTTCACTTCTGAGTACCTGAGTTCTGTACCTAGATATATGTCCTTATCTTGGGGTAAGTGTACACATGTTGCCCTCAAGAATGTGAGACTCAGGAGTCCCTAGAACCTTCTAGCTTCAGGCCATTTACCACTCCCCACCTCCCAGATGGGAAGTATTCAGAAAGACCAGGGATGGAGAAAAACAAGTCATTTTACTAAAATTACTAAAGAAAAATGGAAGAACTCTGAAACTCATGGTTGAATGGTCCTTCTTACCTTCCAAAGGACAGGATGTAATCACTGAAAGATCAAGTTTTTTCTTCTCTCTCTCTCTCTTTCTCTCTCTCTCTCTCTTTTTGTATGTATGTGTTTGTGTGTGCTGTGGTTTGAACTCAGACCCTCAGATATGTTAGGTAAGTACCCTACCATTGGACTAGATTCCCATTTTCAAAAATTTTAGTTTAAGATAGCATCTAACAAGTTGTCTAGGCAGGCCTGGAAATTAGGTCCTCCTGTCGCAGCCTCCAGAGCAGCTGGGATGGCAGGCATTTGCTACTGCAGCTGGCACTGAGATGTCTTTACACACTTGAAGATGACCAGAGCCCAGGAACAAGGCCCCGTGCTCCCAAACAGCACAAGAGTTTGAATCCCAGGTTGGCTGTGGGTCAACAAGATATCTGTGTCAATATCTATACCCCCTTCTGTCAAATAAATAAAAGAAAACCAGCAATTACTTCAAAAAGTGTGATTAAATAAAATCAAGGACTGGGGACGTGGCTCAGTGACAGAGTATGTGCCTTGCTTCACATGTTCAAGTGGCTGGGTCTGATTTCCAACACTAAAAAATAAAATATCATGCTTTGAAGGTATTTAGAGCAGCGTCTGTTACTGTCAATGGTCAAATAATAGTAATGTTGATGCTTGGTCCTCTTATGGTGGATAATTACAGTTGGGCACACAGCATCCCACAGGGGTGATACTGGTGTTTCGGATCAAGGTGGACTCAAGAAGCCTGGTTCCCACTGTGGCAGAACCATAGATTCCAGCTTTGCTTCTCTGCTTCGGTGCTCCCCCACTCCCAGAAAGTGCCTTTCCTCTGACACAGAGCACAGTTGGTTTGAAATGCTTAGAAAGACACCACATAACACAGAGATAGAAGGGACAGCATTTGGCTTGATAAGACCAACTACTCTCTGCCAAGTTTCCGATGCTCCTCCAAAGCTTCGAGTTCTGCTGAAAGTTTCCTCCCTCCTACATCCAAATGTTTCAGTCCATTCAGCCAAGGACTTGCTTGCTGTAAACATCAAAACAGCAGTTTCAAAAGCAGGAGAACAGGAGGTGGAAACTGACCAGGTAGGGCAGGGACCCCAAAACAGCAATTCTGAGAACGTTCTTGCTGGAGGCCAAAAATGCCTGAAGAGACCTGTGTGGTAATCTTCTAGTAACTTTTATGAGATATCTCCCTTTTTGATAGTCATGTCAGAGGGAAATTCCCATCGATGCTTGTGATGGTTCTTGTGAAAGCATCTGAGCTGTAGCCGCCATCCTGCCACCATGAGGCAAGAGCCAAGAGATTCCCAGAACTAGGACTAATACTTCCACCCAGAGAAGCTACAAAACCGAGTCTGATATCCCTGTGCGCCAGTTCTCGCTATGTGAGAACACTCCAATCTTGACTAATTAGTCATCACTTTCTGTACTCCCTTACTTGCAGATAAGTACCACCCTACAGAGACAAGGAAGGACCAGTTGCTTATTGATGAGAGTAACCCACTATATTTAGGTATAAGAGAATATACCTCATAACTATTAGATCCTGTGCCTATATTAGATCTTTGCTTTTACTTTGCTTTTGTGTGTGTCACATGTACGCATGCATGTATACATGTTCACATGTGTGTGGGCAAATTATGTGTAGGTGCATGTACATGTGTGAACCTGTGTGTGGTAGCCAGAGGTTGCTATCTTACTTAGTTTCCCTCTACTTTATTTACTGAGCCAGCATCTCTCCCTAAACTCAGAGCTTATCAGTTTGGTTTATCTAGCTTTTCACTGGGACCCCTGACCTCTGCCTCCAGAGTGCTGAGACCACAGGGAGCCTCCATGCCCAACCAGCTTGTCTGTGGTTTCTGGGAATCTGCACTCTGGTCCGCATGCTTGTGCAGCAAGCACTTTAACCCACTAAGCCATCTCCCCAGTCAGCTTTTATTTACTTTAACAGGCATCTTTCATAATAATTGGTCATTATCTTATCTTGTCACTCAGGTGTTTTTCTTTGCTTTTTTTTTTTTTGCAATTTTATTGATCATTTCTTTGAGCAAAACCATTTGGGATCGCTAGAACTACAAAACCTTGTGACTTCAAGTCAAGCTTTACCCTGATTAGTCAGCACCACGACTCGGGTGCAGCGTTAGCTCTGTTAGAGCAGCGGCTTGCAAACACTGATGCATATCAGAATCCTCTAAGGGGCTTTGAGAGACTCCAGTGGCCATGCCAACAAAATCTAGACCTCACATGGAAGCCAGACAATAGGACATTTTTAAGTTCTCCAGACAATTACATTGTGTGGCCAAGTTTGAAAATTGATGCTTTAGACCAGAACTCCTGAAACTATATGTGTAGGTGTCAGGTGAGCATCTTAAAAAACAGACTGAAACTTCTGGTCCAGTGGGTTTATAGCACAGCTCTTACAAGCTAGTTCAAGCCCCCCACATTTGGCATAGGAAGTATGGTCAGTTTTTATTGTCAACGCAACCTAGAGCTACCTGGGCAGAGGGAGCCTCAACTGAATGGCTTTGATCAGACTGGCCTGTGGCCATGTCTATAAGAGGGTGTCCTGATTAGTGATTGATGTGGGCGGAGACAGGCCCAGCCCAGCCCTCTGTGGATAGCATCATGCCTAGGCAGATGCTTGTGAGCTGTATAAGAAAGCTAGCTGAACTCTGAAGGAAAATCAGACTGACAAATGACTGAACAAACTGACCATCCACTCATCCTGCATCCTCATTCCAGGGGGGGAGACACATCTATCTCAGAACATAGGGCCCCTAGCTGAGACTTCTAGTTCCTTAC
Organism: Eospalax fontanierii; assembly: GCA_035773235.1. Classification (NCBI taxonomy): domain Eukaryota; kingdom Metazoa; phylum Chordata; class Mammalia; order Rodentia; family Spalacidae; genus Eospalax; species Eospalax fontanierii. The sequence goes on from CM069546.1 coordinate 12,684,731, forward strand.
CAACCACCTTGCAGAAGATACCTGGTTCTTCCATCAGAACTCCCCATCTCTCCCTCCCAGATCCAGGAAGGAGCACGACACCACCCTAGAAGGCATGGCTCCTTTTCTGGGATTTTCTGGGCCCACCTATACTTCCCAGACCTCCCCAACCCTGACGCTCAGCCTCCACTCCTGCAGGAAGGTCGCCCTTTGTTGCATCTGTTGAGGGGTGGGTTTCTACTCTTCATCATTTCACCCTCTAACCCCGAATTCTAACAAGCATGAGAGGGAGTGAGTCAGGAAGCAGGGATTCCTCCATGGCTACTGCTTCATGTTCAGGTCCCAACTTCCCTTAGTGGTGGACAGTTGTTAGAGTAGCAATAGCCCCAGATTAACTGGTCAAGACTATAAAATCTCTGGTCTTTCTGTTGGAAGACCCACCTTTCCAGATTCACTGGTCAGTCACCTGGTCATTGGACCACCCCTAAGAAGGTGGGTTCACCTTAAGTTATACTAATTTCTCCTCTTCTTCTTTATCCCTTTTCTAAGCCAGAAAGTCAAGTGTAAAGTCCGAAAGTGAAAGACTCAGAGGGTGCTTGTCTCTGATCTCTAGTATGGACTTAGATTGACCAATCGTCTCGGTTTGCCTGGGACAGGGCAGGAGATGTTTCTCCAGCATGCTGGATTTGGGAGTTTTAAACTGGAGAAGTCCCACACAAACCTGGACCCATTAGTCCCATAGTAAGGAGGTGAACAGAGCAGCCCACCTCTCCATGTCCACATTCTCCTTCCTCCTCCTCCAAGCAGCAGTAGCATTACAGATCAGGAGGGTGCTGAGAAGAGCTGAAATCATGGCTACACCCCTAGGAACATAATGGATTAGTGGATGTGACTCCAGGGGGGCAATAACCAGGCAGATTAGGTAACCTTGGAGAAACCCAAGAATCAGATCAATAACATGGCCAGAGATGAGTTTGAGGAATGTAGTTTAGGTCCCGGTCCAGCACAGGTTCCTGTATTTGTGAGCAGTCTATCCCTTGCCCCCTGGGTTGCCTTCCATCTCTTCAGCTGAAACATAGGTGTGGAATTGCAAATTGTTAAGTGTCTTCCCCAGCTCCATGCTTCCTGTTCCCTGCTTTAGGGCCCTGGCACTGCTTCTCTGAATAACAGAAAATGTGCAAAGGTTAAGAACAAATGGAACCTTTTCTAATCAAGCAGACTACACTCACCTGCTGTTCCAAAAGTCTTCATGTGGGGTGCACCTCAAGCTTCTTCAGAGTGGCAGTCGTATCCCTTTTACTTCGAAACACGTCCCCCTGCTGTCCTCTGATGCTCAGAGGAATGAGAACTCAAGATGCTTTTCTTTTTCCCTTTAAAGACTGTAGCATGTTGTGTTTACAAATCTAAATGAAACTCTATTTACAGATTCTGTCCTGTGGTTTCAAAGTGGCTTCCCCCTTCTGCTCTTCCACCACCCAGGGAGCCCACTTCTCAACTTTCTGTTTTCTTTAGAGAAACAAAGCGTCTCCCCAGCCAGCCATTGCAGAATTCCTGTTAACCTTTCATTAAGCCTGCTGACAGCTGGCTTCAGCACTTCCATGAGTTACTTCCACACATTCCCATTTAAATGTGTCCCACCTGGCTTCATTAAGGCTCCTGCCAGGTTCTCCTCTGCGCCTTCTCTGCAAATGCAAATCGGTTTCTGAGTCAATAACATGGGGACAAGGGAAGATTGAGCTGCCAAGGGAGAGTGCTTGGAGAATCTTCAAAGCATTCAGGTTACCAGGGGATTCCAGTACACTAAAGTGCATTTGAATTCAAGTAAGGTCAAGGCTGCCCTACTGATGAATGTACTAGAACCCTACCTGGAATGCCCAGGAGATGGGAAAGAGTATTGGGTCCCTCCTACTGGGCATGATGGCTCATACCTGTAATCATAGCTCTTGAGGGATGGAGACAGGAAGATCAGAACATCAAGGTCATCCTTGGTTACACAAGCTCAAGGCCTGTCTGAGATACATGAGACCCTATCTCAAAAACAAAACAAAACAAACGTGTATCACGTTTGACTTGAAGCCTGGTTCTTTACAGGAGATTGTGACCTGGAGTGAATTCTTTCAATGCTTCTGTTTACTGAACTCCAAAGGGGGAAAATATACCCATTACACTGAACTTTTTCAGGATTCAACAGTTGCCTGGAAACCTTTAGTTGAGAGCCCAGAATGCAGTAAAAGGCTCCTGACAGACTGCACTACTGATTTCATTTCGCCTGGAAAGGTCACGTTTGCAAATCAGGCTGCTTTAAATGCTCAGTGTTTGACTGTGGACCTCCCTATGCAGCTCAGCTCCAACAGCCACACTGCACTAAAGTCCTTCTTGTGCAACAGGACAACAGGACTCCTGTCCGCCACATTTCCCAGGTAGGTTTTGTCTTCTTTAGCTTTAAAACTCCTTAAAACTCTCTTGAGCTTGCCTTCCATAGCACACGATAGGTACTAGAAAGCTTCTGGCACACAAATCCCAGTTCATCCTGATCACACAAAGAGAATACGAGAAACAATTACTCCATAACCACCTCTGATCAAGGAGTCTTAGGAAAAGCAGGGCTGGAGGTGGAACCTGAGTGCATCAGGTGTTGGGGCACAGAATACAGGAATAAAAGGAGAGAAGGAAAGAAACCATACCAGACCTCTGAACAAACAGTGTTTTATTCTAGGCACAGGAGGGACAGCCGCCTTCCTGCGGAGTGCAGGCTCTGCGTTCTGTATGGGTAGTTAGTGATCATGAAATGAGACTTGGGTAAAAGGGAGCACATGTAGCTGTGGGGGGCTACATGTCTCATTCTCTGGAGGCACCTGCTCAAACAGGACAGGCTATCAAGAAACAATCCCAGAGGTAGATAAGGGTCAATAGCAGTTTCAGAGGTAGATCAGATTAGCAGGAGTTTCTAGTTTTCTTCAACTGGGACATTCTACACCTTGTGCATGGTAGGCTAGTGCTCTATCACTGATCTACATCCCCAGTCCATTTTTAAATTAACTCATCGTTTTATAAAACCTACCCTCCCAGCCCCCAACCTCTGGCCTGAAGTTGGCTGCCTTGCTGAAACTCACAGCCATGTTTTGCCTGTGTGCACATGGCTTTAACTGAATTTTCATGCCTTTAACTTGATGCACACATTCCCATTGACACCAGCTGCCAGAATTCGGGATAAGAAGGCGATGTGATAATAAAGAGGTAGGAACTGAATCCGACCTCAACAGATGCAGATAGGTTTATTAGCCACGAGGGGCAAGCAACTTTCCTGAAGGAATGGAGGTTGTGTTTTGGGGTTAGGGGAGGTCTAGGATTTATAGGTGAGCCCAGAAAATCCAGAAAGGGGATCGTGCCTTTCCAGAATACCATAAGGTGAGTTGTGTCTTCTTGGATAGTGTCTCCTGGGATCTGGGAAGGAGAAATGGGAGTTCTGATAGGGGGTTTGATAAGGAACCAATTCTACAAGGAGGTTGATAAGAACACCAGATGTCTTTGCTAGGGGTCTGAGATAGATGTATCTTCCTCCTGGAGTGAGGGCCAGTGGGCAGATGGTCAGTCATTTGTTAGGCTGATTTTCCTTTACCAGTCACATCAGCTCCACCTTTCACTCAGCTGCATTGAATGTCTGGCCCTGAAGTCATCAGTTTGTCACCCAGGCCTGCCCCAGGGAGAGTCTAAGGGCTCAGTTTCAGGAACCATAGGTCTGTGCTAAGGAGAGACATCTCTATCCACAGCCTGTAGTTCCAATTAGGAAGCTACTGCACAAGCCAGGCAGATTGTGATGCCAGCTTCTAGAAGGGGAATCCACAGGAATTCACCTGCTGCTCCAGGAAACTCCTGACTCTGTCCATCCAGTGTTGCCTTCACACAGGCAGGGAAAAAACACCTGCTTGCGAGCTATTACTCAGCAAGAGCTTGTTAAACCGTGGCTCTCCAGGCTTTCCCTGCAGAGTTCCTGGTTCAGCAGGTACAGGATGGGAGCAAGAATTTACATTCCTAACAAGCTCGGATGATGTGGTGGCTGCCGGACTGAAGTGTACAGCTTGAGAACTGTCAGGCCAGAACAGCAGAGGTTATGTTGTTAGAGAATGGAATCTGGCCTCTAGGTAGAAACAATGCCTCCTCCCTTAAAAGTCCATCTACTTGGGCTAGTCATTCAGTCACCTGGCCAAAAGACGGCACCTCAGGAAAGTGGGCTCAAAACATGGGAAGAATAATTCTCCTTTTAATGTCATAATGTACCACTCCTTCCCAGAATTCCTGCTGTCACAGTCACAGAGCTGCATCTATGCCGTTTTGTAAGTCTGCCCACGTTCCTGAATTCCTTAGAAAAGCATACTATGTTCTTTTCTTCTGCCCCTGTCCAAAGCACACATTCTCTCATCATTCTTTCTCTAAAGCACTCTTCGCTGCCACGTGACTGTTTGACCCCACGTGGCTCACCTCCACGCCAGCTTCATTCAAATAGCGCAGCTCTCTCTCTTGTCTGTCTCCCTTCTTCAGGAAGTTGCAAAGATTTACAGTTTGCCCACTTTGGTGTTTTTCTTTTAAGCTCTAACAATGTTCCTTTTGAGTCCAATCTTAAATTCTTTTATTAACAAGACAAAAAATTCCCCAGAAGAGACTCAGATTTCCCAATAACATGTGGAGGTTCTGAGGGGGCTCCCCAAATTTCTGGTAACAGTACTGGCTGCTTATTAGAGCTGCTTTGGGTCCTTAAGAAAAATATTCAGATGCTCAAGTCATATCCTAGATTGACCACAAAAGACTCTTCGGAGGAGTGGACTTAGAGATTCCATTTTTAAAACTTCCAATTTGACTGCAATATTCTCCTAAATTTGGGGACTATTACTGTAGAAATTCATGGGGCCATTATCACTTCTAACACACTATGATTGTGCATGTAAGTGTGGTTTAGCCTGACCCAGGAATGGCAGGCCAACATTTGGAAATGATTGAAAATAGTCATTGAGATGAAACGTTCAGTTTTGGAGCTACTGACTGCTTTTTTTCTGGCCAAATTCAAGTTGGCAACTGATAGTACAAATGGTTTAGAAAAATGGACAAGGAAGAGGCTGAAAGATGGCTCAGCGGTTAAGAGCACTGGCTGCTCTTGCAGAGGATCTGGGTTCAATTCCTAGCACCCACATGGTAGCTAACAACCATCCATAACTCCAGTTCCAGGGGATCCAAGGCCCTCTTCTGACCTCCACAGGCATTGCACAACATGGGTGTACTGACATACATGCAGGCAATACACTCATACACATACAATTAAATTACAAATAAAATACTTTAAGAAAAATGGACAGAGAAAAGGGGAGAAAGTGACAGGAAGTCGGGGAGGGAACTGAGGTGGGGTGCAGTACCCCTGAGATGCCCTCCCATAGTCCTACAATCAACTACCTATATTAAGTCATTAAACTCTATTTTCCAGATCACAATATTAAGGCCTTGATCTTAACTTCAGTCCTATTTCATTACTTAGTTTCTAAATGAGTTTAGCACAGTAGAAGTTACTGGTAGCATCTTAAACTACTGTTAAGATGACTGCAAGAGGGCTGGAGAGATGGCTCAGTAGTTAAGAGCACTGATTGCTCTTGCAGAGGACCCGGGTTTGATTCCCAGTACCCAGATGGCAGCTAACAACTGCCTGTGATTCCAGTTCCAGGGGATCCGACACCCTCTCCTGACCTCTGTGGGAACTGCACAACATGGTACACCTACCTACATGTAGACAATACACTCATACACATAAAACCCAAAAAATGAATAGAAAAGATAACTAAACGAAACAAAGAAACAGACACCACTCTGTGTCTAAGGGTTTCTGTCCCTCCTACGCCACACACACAGTACGAGCTGGGCTGCTCTGGGCCATGTTGTCCAGCTGTCCCAGGAACATGGGGGTGAAGGGCTTCTTACCAACTGGATCATAGCATATCAGCTAAGAGGGCTGTGACTCTGTAGGCTGTACCATGAGGCTAATTTTGGTTGTACCTTTAAAATATTTTTGAATTTTATTGCGTGTGTATGTACGTACATGGCATAGGACAGGGGTGTGGGCAGTGTTGCTGTGGTGCATCTGTGAACATCAGAAAACAACTTGCAAAAGTTGAATGTCCTTCTACCACGTGAGTCCTTGAGAACGAACTCGGGTCATCAAGCTTGGCAGCAAGCCCTTTTTCCTACTGAGCCGTCTCCTCACTGACCACTTGTTTGTTCTCTTAAAGGACTTTCACAGCTAACCCAAGACAGAGCAGACTTCCATGGGTTTGGCAATGAGCTGACCGGCACTGATAGTGTTCAAACCTAGTGTGAAAGGTCACCTAGTCATCCAACTACAGAGGTGGCTAAAGACAGGACAGAGAAGATGAGGGCTCTAAAGCTCACGTGGGGAGTTAAAACAAGACTGGACACATCTCATCGGTGGAAGAGGCACGTTTAAAAAAAATAGTGTCCCCAAACTTATTGTGACAATTCAAGTGTCCATTCTCCAGGCTCACCCCTAAGAACATACGGCAAGTTAGAGAGTGAAGAGCCCGTCCTCATCTTCCCTTTCATTTGGCATGTCACTGAGCACATGTTTACCCTCTCCAGCGCTGTCTAACCTGTAAAGAGAGAAGGAATGCTGGTGAGGCTAGGACAAACCAAAACACAGGTGCTGCCCCATCACAGCGCCACTAGCCCAGGCTGAGTGCACACGGCTCAGACCCATCCCTTCCAACCCTCCTATTTTACAGGTAGGAAAACTGAGGCTACAGAGCACAGAGGGCTTTTGCAACCTATTATAATAAGAAGATTACAACCTGCTTAACCAATTATAAAATAACGATCTAAATGTATTGATTTACCATAAGGCTCCACAACTTTAAACCCAGAAGGTCACTTGGCAAGGTCTCAGATTCCCAACCCAATAATACTCCAGTGCTAATGAATATTGTGGCATTCTGGCATTCATGCAACAAGTTAGTGCAATGAATTAACACCAGATCTTTCTACCGTTTCCCGCTAAAAGTCATAGAATGCAGCAGATATCCAAAATCTAATTCCAGCAACTCTTCGTCTACTATTAAAAAGAAACAAGCATAAAACATACCGCTCCCTTTTCTAACTGGGCAGAGGAACCACATCTCAGGAATCATACTGCAAATATTTTATTTAATCTCCACACTGCCAACTCTCTTCTTCCACTTCAAAGAACACTGTGCTTTGACAGCGAGTCACCAGCAGTGAACCAACTTCAAACTCAGAGCACAGTGACATCACCTTCTTTCTGCCTGCTACGCTTCTACCAATGTTACTAATTTGCAATCTCCCTTCTGGATACAGTGTTAACTGAGACAGAGGTTAGTGTGAACCGTACCTCCCCATCTTTCTCACCTCTAGTACCATGTCTCTCCAGCCCCGTATTTAATCAGAACACAAGCATATCATTAAACCACTGAGTAGTATCTAATCATGTGTAACGGCTTGTAAAATCATTACAACGATTGGTCACGCAAGATGAATTACCTCTTGTGTCTCTGCAAACAGTTGGTGTCTGTGACGTTCCCTGGAAAGGCAAGGCCACAGGGTGAGCCGGGCTGCTTTGTGCAATGCGGGGGAAAGCCCACCCCTCCCTTTCAGTGTTCAGACTTGAAGGTGAGACCTTCGATGGCACTGTGAGAACAGCAGCTGCTCCTTACCCAGGTCCAATGTTTGCCACTTCTGACCTTCAGTTCAACCCATTCATGTCAAAGCTGTTCCCCACTTGTCACCAGAGATGTGAACTAGGGCTTTTTTTGTTTTATTTTGATTTTTGAGACAGGGCCTCCTGTATCTCCAGTTGACCTGAGGCTCTCTATGTAGACCAGGCTGGACTCCATCTCACAGAGATCTGCCTCACTTTGCCTCCCAAGTGCTGGGATCAAAGGTGTATGCCACCATGCCTAGCCTGCTGTTGCAGTTTTCAGTCATTCATTAACCCAGAATTCAAAGGCTCATTTCAGCTTTTGTGTGTGTAAGTACCTGTACATGTTCATGTATGTGTGGGTGCATGTGCACATGCAGGTGCAAATGTACACGTGTACATACGCATATGGGAGTCAGAAGTCAGCCCCAACCATTCCTCAAGAGCTATTTACCTGGTTTTTGAGAAATAGTCTGCCACTGGCTTAGAACTTGCCAATTAGGGTAGGCTGGCTAGCCAGAGAGCCACAGAGATCTGCCTGACTGTTATTCCCCAACACTGGGATTACAACAAACACATACCACAATGCCTGGCCTTTTTATATGAGTAACGGCCATGAAACTCAGGTCCTCATGCTAGTGTGGCCGACATTTTACCACCGAGGCTCCAGGCATTTTTCATTTACATTTTAAGTCAGAATCTCTCACTATGTAGCCTGACTTGCCTGGAACTCAAAGAGATCCACTTGCCTCTTGCCTCTTTAAAACATTTGAAATTTTTTTCTTTATTTTGCATGTATGAGTACATTGCCTACATGTATGCAAGTACACCTGTGTTGTACAATGCCCATGAAGGACAGAATAGGGTGTCGGATCCCTGGAACTAGAGTTAGGGATGGTTGTTAGCTGCCATGTGAGTGCTGGGATTTGAACCCAGACCTTCTGCAAGACCAGCCAGTGAGTGCCCTTAACTGCTGAGACATCTCTTCAGTGCCTTAAAACACTCTTTGTGAGATATGCTCTAACTTTCCAAAACAGCAACCATGACTTCATATGAAGGATAGCAGCAAGTGCCAACTAAGTTCGAGATCTCCTTTTGCAGTATTCACTGGGGAGAGGCGTAATGGTTAATAGTCTCATCTCACAGTTGACTGCCCTGAAGTACTAATTTCCCTTGGTTTTATAACAGTAGTGGGTGCTCTTTGCCTGTACTTTACTTGAAAACCATTATCCCATTTCATAGCTCCTTTTTGCAATGTTTATACTTTTTGACAGGGAGGATGCAAGTCATGGGCCAGCTGCAGAATTTCATGAAAATTCTGGACCTTATTCCTGAAAAATGAAGGCATGGACGACCAGACTGGCAAACTAATCCCATGGATTTCTCTTTCCTGAAGGCCCCCTGCGGTCCCTAAGAAGGTGTCTTTTAAAGGAACATGTAAGACCAAGAACGTTCATGGTTTTAATACTGGGGCTCTCCTTGAAAATGGAGTACGGGGAGTTCAGGGTGTCTCCATCTCTAAGACAGTGGGAACAGCATTCCTTTGTACTCAAAGCAATGATGAAGACAGAAAATGTAGGCATAGCTAGTAGATGGTATTCAGACTGACAGAAGAAATGTCCACCTGACGGATGTGCTCTTGGTCTCATTTTTCAGTACTGAAGTGTTCTGTTCTTACCAGGGGAGAATGCACAAATCCTGGCAGTGATGAGTTTACCTGTCACCCCTGTGGTGGGATGGGGATAGTGATGTGCTGAGCCTCTTTGGGAAAGAAAGAACAAGGGAAGACATAGAAACAGACCACCCCCAAACCATCCTGGAGTCACCTCCGCTCTGAAGATACACTCCTCAAGTTCTGTCCCTGCAGGCCTATTCCTACAAGTCTATTCCCGATGACCCATCCTTGAAGGTTCATCTGTGTAGGTCCATCCATACATATCCATCCCAGAAGGTTGATCTGAAAACCATCCCTGCAGGCCCACCCCTACGTATCTAACTCTGCATGTTCCACCCCTGCATGCCCACCCCTACATATCTAACTCTGCATGCTCCACCCCTGCATGCCCACCCCTACATATCTAACTCTGCATGCTCCACCCCTGCATGCCCACCCCTACGTATCTAGCTCTGCATGTTCCACCCCTACATATCTAACTCTGCATGTCCCTCCCACCTGTCCCTGCCCTCCTTACCTCGCAGGACAAGAGCCAGGAGCAACACCAGCATCACCATAAACCCGATGCAGCAAGCAATGATCAGGATGTATTTCTGTTTGTCCATCCTCTTGTCCTGGTGAAACATAGGTAAAGAGTTCGGCCCCTTACTACTAAATCTTGGGATGGCACCTTGGGTCACACCCTGCCCTAAGAATGTCTCCTAGTCACCAGTACTGTCATTGCATCCCCCTCCCCACATTCTGCCTGCTTTGTCTACAGATCTAAATAATATCAGTCTTATATGTCAGATTTGACCTGTTTTTTTCCCTAAAAATCTAAGCTTTTTACCTATATCCCCATATTTTCTTATCACTTAGACACCAGGCATATGGGGCTGTAAAGCTCATAAATATGGAGAGGAAGACAAAATGTCTTGCAAGCTGTTTTCCAGCCTCAAAACTCTTTCCCGGCCCTGTGAGTCTCCCTAGCTCTGTGTACTTCTTTTCATGGCCGACTTCAGTTTCTAGGGAAAACAAGATTAAAGAGAAAATAGAGCTCAAATTCGGATTTTCTATTGAAGAGGTTCCTGAGGTGTGGCCAGGGAGCCCACCAGATCAAAACATATCCAGAAGACTAAAGTTGCTGTTTCCACTATCATTCTCTCCTGAGAGGAAACAGTGGAGTTTCCTGGAGGGACAGGGTGGGTACATCTAGGATGTCACCATGCGTGGTCCTGACTCATGGCTCTCACATAGAGCATGCAAAGCAGAATTAAGATTCCCTCTGTCTCCTCATGATGGTTAATCTTGACTGTCAACCTGATTACACACCTCTGCATGTGCCTCTGAGAATGTTTCCAAGCAGTACTAAGTGGGGAAGACTTCCATCATGGGCAGCGTTATTTAGACTGGGGAGCTGGATGGAATAGAAGCAGGAAAAGGAACATGCAGGAATGGAGGCAGTGCTTTCCCTCCTCCTCTCCTTCTCTTTCCCATTTGTTCTCTCTGCTTCCTGGACAATGTGAGGTGAGCAGCTCTGCCTCAGCATGCACTCTCTACCATGACAGACTGATCGCTAAAACCCTGAGCAAAAGAACTTTCACCCTGCAAGTTGTTTCTCTCCAGCAGTTGGCAGAACGATAAGCAAAACAATTCTTTCGATGTTGCTATGATAACGCTGTGACCAAAGCAACTTCAGGGCAAAAGAATCCATTCTGGCTCAGCTCCCTTTCTTCATTCACACGGTCCAGGATCCCAGATAGGGGATGGCGCCACCCATGGTGGGCAGGCTCTCCACCTCAATGAAATAATCAGGCACATAAAGAGAACTGTCTCCCAGGTGATTCTAAATACTCTCCAGTTGATAACTCATGAAGTAACCACACCAAGAAAGCCAGATTTGCAAAACCATGAACACCATTTTTCCCACAAATTTTATTTTCATTTGAAAGATGTAGTCAGTTGCTACAAAAATATGCTATCCATGTGAATATGTAATAAGTTTTCTATCTTCAGTCTTAAATGAATTAATGTATTACGAAAAAAAAAATGCTCCATTTTAACTTTTAGAAACTTAAAGGGCCCTTGACACCAAAATAGCAGATGCTAGGAGCCAAGTATCTTATGGGCCAGGCATGATGGTGCATGTCTTTAACCCCAGCATTTGGGAGGCAGAAGCAGGCCAATCACTGTGAGATCAAGACCAGCCTGGGCCTATGTGGTGGTTTGAATGGGAATGTCTCCCATAGGTTTCAAGTATTTGAACACTTTCTCCCCAGCTTGTGGTGCTGTTTTGGGAGGCTTTAGGATGTGGCCATGCTGGAGGAAGCCTGTCACTGGGGTGGCCTTTGAGAGTTCTTAAACCCTGCCAGATTTCCAGTCACTCTCTGCCTTCTGTACCTGCTTGGAGATGTGAACTCTCTGCTCTCTGTTCCAGCCACCTCTGCTTACCATACTCCCCACCACGATGGACTCTTACCCTCTGGAACTGTAAACAAAATAAACTCTTTCTTTTGTAAGTTGCTTTGGTCAGTGTTTTATCACAGCAACTGAGCAGTAACTACTACAGGCCATGTAGTAAGACCCTGTCTCGAAACATAAAGTTAAAAAGCATCTTGTTGGGGTGCACCTGTGTCCTTGTCCAGCCACACTGTTTCGACCTCTCCTTGTGCTGAGTTTTCCAGTGCACAGAAGCCCAGCGTCAGCCAAGGACACAGAGGCAGGAGGGACAATTTGCCTTCACGGACACCTCCAAGGTCTGAAGGTTTTACTTAAAGCTACTTTAAGCATTTTTGCAAGAGCCATAAATGAAGGGAACCTTCAGAAAGCAAGAGCAATGGTGGAAGGGGGAAGCAGGTGTTGGCGTTGCAGTTTCATTACAGTTCTGTGCTCTCAGAAGGGACGTGTAATGATGTCATTTGTTTTCATAGTTGTTTTCTTTTTCTCAAGTATATGTGCATACAACAGTCACAATCGATGTTACTCCTACTAAGAGTTCAAGTCTCCAGAACTTTGGCTATTCTGCAGCCCATCAATATTCCACTTTCCCTGGCCCATTGATGCAAACCTCTAACTTGGAATTTTTTAAATCTAAGTCAAACATTTCTGATATGCCTCGGGTCTTTTACCTGATTTTGTTGATTTTCACTGTTCACAGACTCTGTCATTTCGGATACTGGGAAGGCAAAGACAGGAAAAAGGTTATACTTCCTCTGAGAAAGAGAGGAAAAAAAAAAAAAAAACACCCCTGAAATAGGTATTCCAAAGACACCTGGTAAACCAGCTGATGCTTACCTTCTTTTTTAAAGTTTAACTCAGGCATTTCTTATTATTTTACGTGTATGAGTGTTTTGACTGAATGCATGTAAGTGCACCTGTGCAGGTCACATCTGCAGAGGCTAGAAAAGCACATCATATGCCATTCCTGTAATTGGAGTTAGGGATAGTTGGTTTTTAGCTGCTTTGCGGGTACTAGAAAATGAACGCTCTCTGCAATAGCCACTGTGTCTGAACTGCTGTGTCATCTCTCCAGGCCCACAATGGTGTAATTCTTTAATACAACCTATTTTTTTGTTTAATTTATTTATGCAGATTGGCTTTGACAGGTTCTAATCAAACATCCATTTACCCTCCAACACTGCCCTACAGGAATACTTTGCTTTATAGATGGATGAAGATTGATATCAGAAAACAGGCATTTGACTCTGATGATTTTCTTCTTCTTTTAATTAAAACTTTTTAAAGACTTATTTATTTTTATTTTATGTGTATAAGTGAGTACCTACATGTATTTGCACCACATTTGTGTCTAGTACCCATGAAGTCCAGCGTAGGGTGTTGGAATCCCTCGAACTGGAGTTACAGGTGGTTATGAACTGCCATGTGGACCTAACTACCACAAATCCTTTACAAGAAGAGCAAGTGCTCTTGATGGCTGAGCCATCTCTTCAGCCCATAATTCACATTTTAATTTATATGTATGTGTATGTGTGTGTGTGTGTGTGTATGTGTGTGTGTGTGTGTGTTTGTAGGGATCCAACTCTCATCATCAGGTTTGACAGAAAGTGCCTTTACGCATGCACAGCCATCTCCCCAGCTCTAGTTTTTTTATAGGTTCCAGTAATGGAGCCAAGATTTTTAGGCACCAAGAAAAAGTGCCAGTCTTTCAGTTAGCAAATGCTTGTTGAGAACTTATTATTGGTCACCCACTCTGCAAGCTATATCTTAGACCTCTTGGAATTTACAAATCATGAAAAAAAAAAAAAACCCAAAACACCCCAGATTTAAACAATCCTATAACAGCATTTGGGCCAATGATGAATCCTATACTCAACAATGGTACCATGAATTTATCACAGAACCAAAAGTTTTCTATCGTGTCATATGTCCTGGCCATGGGAATGTCACTGCGAAATGCATTACTCTCAGGTCTGCGATGCTCCTGCTGTAAACAGACCTACTCTGCTGCCAACTGCAGAAACACACAGCAAAGGCAGCCGTGTCTGGATAACAGAGGATGATCAGCCTGTTCACTGTGTTACAGTTCTGTTGTTTGGAGTACAGGCTTTCTACTGACAAGGACTGTTTACTGTAATACGACCTGGTCTCACAATCTGCGGCTCCAGCAGTAGCCTCGGGCATCTTGTGCTCAGCGTGTCATTATCTGTGTTCTTTCATCTCCTGTTGTTTTGTAAATATTATTATTCTTATTTTATGTGTATGACTGTAGTACCTGCACATGTGCAAGTACACCAGTGCCTACAGGGCCCCTGAGGTCAGAAGAGGGTGCTGAACACCCTGGAACTGGAGTTAGGGATGGTTGTTAGCCACCACGTGGGTGCTGGGAATTGAATCCGGGTCCTCTGAACAGTAGCTAGTGCTTTTACCCACTGAGCCATCTCGCCAGCTCATTTTTGTTTTAATCATAAGCTGGGAGCAATAGACTGTACTGTGTAGTGGATGTGAATGTGCACATATAGACAAAGTATATAACATATATATGTACCATACATAGATATGTACACAGAAGATATGTACACCCTTCTCTCCTCTCTCTCTCTCTCTCTCTCTCTCTCTCTCTCTCCCTCTCCATGTAGCCATGTGGCCAAGATCTTCAGCAGACTATATCATTTAGGTATCTCTAAATCCATTCTACAATGTTCTCATAATAGTGTCTCCTTAGGATGCTTATCACTAAGCAAGATATGACTGTAACATCCATGACTGAGATAAAATCACTACTGTGCAAAACTCTGCGAAGAAAGATTCTCTCACAGGGTGAATCATGAGGATGCAGACTGTTCTGAGGGGTCAGGAAAGCATATGTGAGAAGGAGACATTTAAGCTGGAACTGGTAATTCACAACTGATGGCTCAGTTACAGGAGAGGCTTGCTAAGAATCTACCAAGTACCAAGTGCCAAGCACTCTCTGGGCAATAAAAATACTAAGATGACTGCAGGACAGTACCTACAACCTCAGAATATTGACAGCAAGTCAAGGAAGAGAAGCCAAAAGGTTTGTTTTTGCCTAGCACAATAAGAGCAGGGACGGGGTGTGCACAGGCTGCTGGGGAGGGTGAGTGGGGTGTACACAGGCTGCTGGGGAGGGTGAGTGGGGTGTGCACAGGCTGCTGGGGAGGGTGAGTGGGGTGTGCACAGGCTGCTGGGGAGGGTGAGTGGAGGGGGACATTCAGCTCGGCCCAGGACTCAAAGTTCAGCAAAATGTCTATGAGAATGAACTTGAGAAGTACTTCTGTCTGCAGTACTTACTACTCAATAAATGTGTGTTGAATTGTTAGATAGCAAATAACTATCTACTGAGATAGACTATAATTTCTCTAGTTTATCTGTTGAAAGACTCTCATTTCCAGTTTCACTGGTTAATCAGCTGATCACAGGACTACCCCTAGGAAGATGGGTTCACCTTAAGTTATACTAAATAGATGGGAAGAATACTTAGTGTGTTAATGAGGTAGTGACTTTTTCCTGACTGCAATCTCATCTTCCGGTGCTGTACTCTCTGATTCTCAGCCCAGAGAGTGCAGTCACTGGCCCTGTTAAAGAAATTTGGCTGATTTGGAACATCTGGAGTCTAAATGGTCCTTCCCAGAGGCCTGAACCCCATAAAAGAACTAACAATTAAGCAGAGGGAAAGTTGGGT
Organism: Eospalax fontanierii; assembly: GCA_035773235.1. NCBI lineage: Eukaryota > Metazoa > Chordata > Mammalia > Rodentia > Spalacidae > Eospalax > Eospalax fontanierii. Next base: position 12,700,232 of record CM069546.1, read on the forward strand.
AAGAACTAGCCAGACAAGGAATGGCAACAGGGTGTTTCAGGTAGATGGGACACCGTCAGTCAAGTTATGCAGACATAAAACATCATGGTGCCCTTGCCAAATGCCAAGCAGGTGTCAAGATAGAATGAGAAAGACAGGAGTGGCCAGGGATGACCAACCATGCACCACAAGCAGCCGTAGAAGACCTTTGTTTCTCCTAAGATTCCTGTGCTCTCAAGGCATTAAAAGCCAAAGAAATGTTTGTGTCTCATGGACTCCCGTTAGGACGACAAGGGAGCAGCCCAGAGAAGGGTTCTCCTGTGATCCTGGGTTTGCAGTTCAGAGCTCATAGACATGAAAGGGGAAGAGGCAGATTTCAGAAATGCTTGGAATGCCTAGAGGCAATAGAATATGAGCATTAAATATGTAGCTGAAGAGAGGTAAGAGCCTTGGGTAATTCTATATTCCCACCAGAGACATAAGGCTATTGGCAAAGACTGAAAACAGGGAAGAACACAGAGGTAGAAGGAGACCGACGATGAGCCCAGTCAGAGGACGGGGCTGAATATGCTGGGGATGTGCACAACCTGATGTGCCGCTAAGCGGATGATCTATTTGAATCTGAGTCAACTTTGTGGAAATAGTGCAGTTGAAGATACTGACTTGGGAATCATCAGTATCCAGGGAGCAGTCAAAATCCTCAAGGTGTATATCCAGTGAGAAAACAGGGAATCCTGGGAAACACCAGCATTAGGAGATGGGCAGAGGAAGTGAAAAAAATGAAAATCAGGAGACCAACAGGGAGACACAAAAGAGCGGTGCTGGAAGCCAGAGCAGAGAAAAGCATCCAAGAAGGATATAGAATGTCCACAGTAAGATAATATATGTAAAATAGCACATAAAGACAAGAGTGGGGGCACGGGGAGTGGGCTGGAGAAACGACTCAGCAGTTAAGAGCGTTGGATGATTTCTTGGAAGACTCAGATTTGGTTCCCAGCATTCACATGGCAGCTAGTAACCATCAATAACTCCAGTTCCAGGGAGCCCAACATCCTTCTCTGGCCTCCCTGGGCATTGCATGCATGCGGTGCACTTACAAACATGTAGGCAAAGCATTCACGCATATTAAGAAAAAAAACAAAACTTAAAAACACAGAGGACTGGAGAGATGGCTCACTTGGTAAGAGTACTTGCTCTTTAAGCATAAGGAACTGAATTCAAATTCACATCACCCATGTAAAAAGCTGTACACGGCATTGCTTACCTATAACCCCAGCCCTGGGGGATGGAAAGAGATGGATCTGAGAGCTAGCTGGCCAACCAGCCAGCATGGCTCAGCCAGCGAGCTACTAGTGGTTTGGTTTTAGGCTCTGTCCCAAGACAGTAACTCTAAGAGCTACAGAGGAAGCCACCCCAAGTCCTCCTCTAGCCTCCACAATGTGTAAGCACAGACGGATGCACCTAACACTTGTGTGCATGCAGCACATACAAAACACACATACACATAATACATTAAAAACCACAGAGATGACCTGAGTGTTGCAAATACTCAGACTAATAATTACTGAAGTTGATTACTCAATTTTTCTCCCTGCTTCCTTGCACCTAAAGCAGAGGGGAAATGCTGAAGAGGTTTGAAGGGCTCATAATTGGTACCAGAGAGTTTATGCGTTCTTCAGGGAAACTAGCTTGTTGATTGCCTGGGAGTATAAAATCCAAAGAGAAAAGTCAGTGTGTTTTCATAGCCTACAACTAAGCTAATATTGTTTGTTTTTCTGTTATTCTCTTGCCCAGCTGGAAACTGCAGGTAAGAATTCAAAACTCTGACCCTTGTTCCAACAAAATCATGATGTATTGTAATCATTTCTGATGGATCAGTTTTAAATTGAGGCCATCACACGGAAAGCCAGCCTGGGTCAGTTTTATCAAAGCTAATCTGTTTTAAATTGGAATGGTCTAACACAAGAGACATTTCGCAAACATGAAGACTGTGGCGTGATCCCCAACAGCACTTTTTTTTCTTCCTCCTTCATTAAATGCCAGAGGCCCAATGGGACACTCTCCAAAGGCTACAGTGTTGTGCACAGAACAGGAATGGCAGTAGGAAACAATGGCTGGTGACCTTCCTGTGAAATGTAGCCGAGCTGACCGGTAGGGATGGTGGTTAGACCCGCTAAGACAGCTGGTTTCCCTCTTGTCTGTTCTCAAGGCCCTGGGCTCCATGCGAGTATGCCACACATACACAGGAGACCCCCAGAACGTGCTAACAAAGTAATTCTACAAGAAGGGAATGGTGGCAGAAAAGTGTAGGTGAACAGAACACTCCCAAATCATATCCACCTTGAACCTCAAATTAGAACTTTCATTAAGAAGAGTTTGGCCTGTTTCCTATTATATGCAAATATCAACTCACATTGAATTGAAGATTCAAGTGTAAGAACTGAAATTATCAAACTACCAGAAGAAAACACAGGGGAAATATTTTAGGTTATTGGAATAAACAAAGAATTTTTTTAGCTAAAACCCTCAGAGCCCTTGTAAGTAAAACCACAACAAACAAATGCAGTCACATCAAAGCTAAAACGCCTCTGTACAAGAAAGAAAGCTATCCGTAGAGTCAGCTATAGAACAGAAGACATTCGTCAACTATTTATCTGACAATGGATTCACATCTAGAATAAAAAGGAACCCAAACAACCCAATAGAGAAAAGTATAAGGACTTATGTAAAAGGGGGAAAAACGATCTGTGAACACACTTCTCACAGGACTCACTCATTGTGAGTGAACATATAATGCTCATCATTTATCAGGAAAATATGGATCCAGACTTCAATGAGATCTTACCTCACTCTGGCCTGGATCAAAGAAATGGGGTGGGGGAGAGCTGGCAAGGACTCAGAGAAAGGGAAACTCTTGTACAACACTGATGGGAATGTAAATTAGTGTGGCCATTATGGAGAGTAGTACAGAGGTTCCTTAAAGACTAAAAATAGAATTATCATATGATCTACCAATCTCACCACAGAATATCTATTCAAAGAAGAATGAATGCAATGGGTATATCACAGAATTATTTGTACTCCCCTAATAGCCAAGATATAGAATCAACCAAGGTGTCTATGTACAGATGATGAGTGGAGAGAGAAATATAATAGATATGTGACTATTATTCCACTAATAAAAAGAACAACATATTTTATCTGTAAGCATACTTGAGATTGGAAGATGATATAGTCAGTGAATTAGTTAAGTACAAACCAAAAGCCAGCTACCACATGTTTTTGTTCCTGTGTAGAGGCCAAAAAAGTTGATTTCAGAGAAGGTAGGGGTGTAAGTGTAGCTGCCGCCTCCCCATTGAGGCTGGGAAAAGTGAAGAAAGAGAGGAACCAAGATGCAGCCAGATGAGAGAAATAAATCCTGTATTCTACGGCTCAAAATCCAACAATAGAATAACTCTGACAGGGACCAGTCGAGCATTTCAGAGCAGCTACTAAGACTGAAAATGCTCCCAGTACTCCGCAAGAACCGCTGACCGTCTCAGGTAATAGATATGCCAGTTACCTTGAGTCGGTCATTACACATTACATAGATGTGTTGAAATACTGCAGTGTACTCTGTAGATCTTAACAATTATTATGTGACAAAATAAAAAGTATCAATGACATTTTTAAGAAAAAAATTAAGACAACTAGCATCTTTCTTTGCCAAGGTCATTAGTTAAAAAGCTTGAGACAAACTCACCCTAGAAAATCCAATGAAGAGAAGGAGGCTTGAGCATGCGCACAGAAAGCAGCTAAGCTTGGGAGATGGTGACTGGTTGGCTCAGAGGATAGCTCTGTACAGCAAGGCAATATGCCCCTGAAGCATTGAGAAATCACAGGTATTGTCTCTGGGCACCTTTTTCCCTTAGGAGCCTTCTGCCTAAACTCTAGTATGATGAAGGACTTTGTTTCACATGGTTATGTCTAAGGTGGGAAACTAGATAGAGCCCACACGCATTTTACATTACAGGTCTTTAAGACTCCACTTTAACTCTAGGCCCTGCTCCCATTCCATTAGCCAAAATTTGCTTTAAAGTAACTAGAGACTCCCCCACAGAGTCAGTGTCTTGAGCATTTGCTATACACCTAACACAGTGGTGAACACTTTGTGCCAATCATCACACGTAATGCTTCCAAAATCTACTTTCCAGACATGTCCACTGAGGCTGAAAGAGGCAAAGTTGCTGGCTTAAGTAACACAGACAATAGAAAGAACATTTAAACTCAAGTTTGACTGACGCACAAAACCAAAGAGGACCTTGAATCGTAACCACTTTGAGAGCAGAGAAGAGGAGTGTATTACAATCCTGCTTGAAGACAGAACTTTCTAATGAGATGGCCTCTGGCCGGAAATCACCAGCAGCAGCAGAACACTACCAACCCATTAGCCACATTTTAAAGCTCACATTGCATATGCTGAATCATCCTTAAATTCACACACATTGGGACTCATGTGTCTGTACTTTCAAAACAAAATTAGTTCTGAAATGAGTCGATTTAATGATTCACTCTTCAAGCAATGCTGGAATTTTAAAAGTGACAGCTGCAAACCTTCGGAGAAGTTGCTTTTCTTTCAAGGCAGCCTCTGGCGTCGGCTGCCACCCTGTGGATCACTGGTGGTATGATCATCAAAAATCCCAAAGACAGCTAATGTGTAAGTCACAGTTTAGAATTGGGAGGGATTCTGAATCACCTTCTTCAATTCCCTTTTCTTCTCTCCCTTCTTTTCTTTTCCTTACTATATTTTCTCTTTTGTCAAGAGAGAAGTTGAAAACCAAAGAGAAAGGTTTATTTCCTCAAGTATTCATGATAGTAGCTAAGGAAGGACATATCTAGAACCAGTATTTGTAGTCTTTTGCCCAGAAGTAAAATTCTGGAGTTTTACTTTAGAAAGTTGAACCACCCATTTACTGAACTCACATACTTTCTTTAAATACTGGAGAACTATATATACATTTAATTTTTGTACCTGGAATAAACAAAAGGGGATGTTATATACTGAAATGACCCAGCTGTTCCTCAGATCCAAAACAGGAGTCAACTTTTTATTTTGAAAGAGACCACTGGCCACCAGATTAGATTGATAAGGAGAAGGGAATGTAAGCTTCGTTTTGTTTCCCCAAGATGGGAAGACAGAAGCTAATGGTTCTCTAGAGCACCTTTATCTGGGGGACTTCAGGTGGACACATGCCTCACCTCATACTGCTCCTGAGATGCTGTAGTAACCGTAACTCGCCATGCAGTCTCCACCAGCTCTCATACCATAGCCATCACAGGTCCTTGCCCTTCCCTACCGGACACCTCTCTAAGGTGAGCTGACATTCTGCTTTGCTCACAGCAGCTCATCAGTATATCCTGATTCAGGGAGGTGGAAGGGTCACACCAAGAAGCCTTAAGAATTATTCATAATGATGCTAGTTAGTGACCACTGTATGCTAAGCACTTAGTACAAGTTAAACACAATTCAAGGCATTACGATCCACCCCAGACTGCTGCTGTTGAGACCATTGTGCCTACCGTCCCTTCATTCTCTCCCCTTTATCCCTTCTCAGATACTGACACCCTACTTGGAGCCCCATCTACAAAGCTAAGGGACTTCCAGGTGCCTGGATTTCTCACATGGAAAAGTGAATTTACAGGACCACCTATGGATACTGGTGGCCTCGCATCTTGTTCTCCAATCCCTTCCCTGCTGTTTGTATGGGGAAGAGGGCTCTGAAGAAGAATCAGGCCATAAGGCAATGCTAGGTGTTGGGTGATCCCTTCTTCTGTGTCTCTGAGGAAGGGGACACGTTCCACAGCAGAAGTTCCCACCAGTCTGTTATCCCTCTAGAAACTTCTTACCTCCAATTATCTGTCTCAATGCCTCCTTGAGCTGTATATCCCAGATCTTTCACAAAGTGTCTCCATGTTTGACATCAGTTAAACTTTAGAGACAATGTTCTGCAAGAGGCACTAGGATTGCTCTACCATTGCAGTGGGAAAGCAGGAGCTTGCAGAAGAGCAGGCAACTTGTTAATGTCACACAGGTGGAAGAGACGGAAAGAACTTCAGAGCCAGGATGGTCTACCTGAAAAGCCAACACTCCAATCCAAGGATGAGGATCCAATGGACTTTAGTAGATGTAGCAAGAACAAAGATACTCCTGCTCTGCCAACATCAGCACCAGAAACTGAACACAACAGGAGGTGAGCTGTTTAGATGGGAACCCCAGGTATCTGCTACCTAGGTAGGTGATGCTTCTGGAAAAGAGATTCTGATCAGTATCACCATCAAAGGTGAGAACCAGAAGCATGGAGAAGTACCTGGAAGTACACAGAATAAACACCATTATTCCATAATTCCAGGTTCTATGTGAGTCTATGAGCAACCGTGGGCATTGATGACTAAGAAGAAACAGAAGCTGTGAGAGGCCCCACAGTCCCAAGCTTTGTTGTAGCTAAGACCGTTGGTCAATAGTTAACAGTAGAACAACTGCATGTAGTCTATCCTCTTCTCTCTCTCCCTTAACCTCGAATGTCACAAGGCTCAGTGTTTTCAAGCCCAAGCAGCAGGTCTTTACCAGAGGGCATTGGTATCTCTATCATCTGCTTGTACCCAGTGGTGAGAACAGATCTCATTTCATTACCCCTAACTCCTACAAAACTGGAGTTTTCTCCAAGAGCCCAAGAATCCCATCCTACTTCTACATTCAAGAGACATTTGAGTGTGCAGCCGGGTTACCTTACTCAGCCTACCTCTAGCTCTGTCCTATTTCAGTACCTCAAAAAGGTTTTTTCTCTTTTTGCCTTACTCTAGACATTATTCCTAAGGCTTGAAAATTGTCTTTGGTCTTATTGGGTTGACCTCTGTTGAAGGGGAGTTATTAGATTCTAGAATTACATGGATTCAACTCAAACTCTATTAATAAACAACATTTATAGGGGTGACAGGATGCAACACTATTAGGAGAATCATTTTGTCCTTTTGCTGGATCTCTCAGCCTGTCAGTTCCCAGCTGATTGAGCCTGAGAACAGCACTGTGTGCAGGAGATAAAGCAAATCCACTAATGCCTCATGAAAGACATTGACTTTGGAGCCAACTATGCCCAAAGTCTTTCTTCTTAAAAGATAGCAGTTGAGAGTAAAACTGAGCTTGCTTCATGCCTCTGCATTTTTCTCTTCATGCTGCTGAACTTTTACTGAGAATGGCAGTTCTTCCTATAATTCCTTTATGCCCTTGGTCACCTAAGGACCCAGAAAAGCATCACATTCTGGCAGGGTTATTTCATCTATATCAAAAACAGTACAGATTAGAAAGAGGAGCTCTGATCTGAGAGTCCTATCAAAGGCCTGATATACACCCACACCTTGAACTTTCAGCATGCATCTGAGCCTCAGTTGCCTTCTTTGAAAATAAGGAGCATATAATGTGCTATGATTCCTAACCACATTCATGGGACAAGGGCTGGGCTTGTTTTCAAAGAATCTCCTAGCTCAGTCATACATGGAACATCTATATCACACCATCTCCCTGTAATGCTCAGGGAACATCACTTTAAAGAGGGGATGGGAAGATTGTCAGAGTCAGGGTTCAAGAAGGCTGTGGCAAGACTGTTGCACTCATGAACTCACAGAAACTGGAGTTGTCCACACAAGACTTGCATGAAATCCAGCTAGTCTATGGCAGCATGGACGCGGAAGTATGCAGAAGCCCTCACCCTGGCTGAAGAATTATTAACAGTTGATGGCTGCTGGGGGAGGAAGCATGGCTTTTCTTTAGGGCTGTAGTCCCTGGCAGGTTGACCTTATTCCAATGGATGGTTCCCACATCAAAACATTGTATGGGAAGTACAAATTAAACTCAGTGAGTTATTAAACACTAAAACAGGACATGATGCTGGGGAAGGAGGTAGAGGTATCAGAAAGAACTAGAGGGTGGAATGGGAGTTGGATATGATCAAAATACATTATATATATATATATATATATAATTCTCAAGGAGTAAATAAAAATATTATATTGGAAGAAAAGAAAAGAATCTTCTGAGGAAATTTGTTAAGCATAAAATTTCTTGGTAACTCCCTGAGATTCTGCTTTGGCAAATTATAGATTTAATGAAACGATCTGAATTGCTATGAAGCTCCCTGTGATTCCAGCCCATAGCTGGGCCTAGTTGCTTCTCCAGTTCCTATCTCCTAACACGCAATCTGATTATCCCTACCCTTCCATCTTTTCTCTTCCCCTGCTCTTTTCTCTTGGAGCTAACCCACAAAGCACAGGGTCCCCCTCACAGTCACCCTACCACAGTTGACAGCCTGCTTTTGTAAGTGCCTCACCGGTGTGACCAGCATTGAGAATTTCCTAATATGTCCCTGTACCCTCCCTCAGCCTGGTCAACCCAGCCACCCAGGAATACTCTGCTACATAATCCCTTCTGCCTTTTGGTAGCTTCCTCTCCGTCCTCTTTGCTGACTTTTCTTCTCTCTCAAATGTTACTCTCTTGACATGAAAGGGGGAGGACTCTTCTTTTTGCTTCTCCATCTTTCTCTTCATCTAGCCCTCCATATCTGAGTTTGAGTCTAGAGGAATGTAACTTAGCCCCAACACATCCTATTTGCAATAAAATGAAGTGTTTAAGAGCCCAGGTTCAAAGACTCAAAGAGGCCTATGTTTCAAAGTCTGATAGTTTTCTTAGTCTTTCCAAATCTATTTCTTCTCCTTTATAATGGACATAATAACAGAACCTGACTTGGGGAATCTAGACAATGCCTCCAATGGGACAATCCCTGGAGAACACAGAACCCAGCTCTGGCAGATAATAAGTACTAAGTATCTTTTATTAGAACTGATTTCTAAAATTACATTTCTAGCCTTGAACAACCACTTAGAAAGCAGCACACAAGGAAACACAGGCAGAGGGCAAGTTCTTGTTCAGCATTTACCATGTGAATCATCACTGTAATTATTTTGATCGGAAAGAAATGTCAATAATTAAAGAAACTCATCCCTGTGAGTTAGCCCAGATGCACAGCTGCCTAGTAGACATTTTGCAAAGGTGTTTCAAGCTCAGGGTTGTCCAAATTTTACTATCCTCATTGGGGTCCTTTACAAGGTTACCCCATCACCTTGACCTAAATGAGTTAGCGTCCAGTTTTGTTTTGGTGACCAGGCACTCTGAATTCTAAATGACTTCGACCTTCCCACTCTCTACTGCCATAACCATTCTAGTACAAACATTCTTCTCCTTTTATTTTAAGCATTGCAGGGGCCAAGTGGATAGCCTGCATTTCCCCCAGGACCTCTGTCTTCTAATAGACCTTCCAGTCTTTGCCGGAGCAATTTTCCCTAAGAAAACCAAAAACGTCTTTGCACAAAAATCACAAATGCTTCCTCATGATTATGGAAGAAGATCTAGATAGTGCAGCCTGTCGTTCAAGCTCCCTTAAGAACCTATCTATCCCAGCTTCACGTTTCTATTAGGTTAAACTAGATCATAAAACCGCTGTACCCTGGTTGCTTTTCTTGGCTCAACACTGGTCTCCCTGTGTATCTGCTCTTTTCTCATCAATGAGATCATTCATCACTAAAGAATACCCAATTCCTAGGGAACGGAATTAAATCATCTCTGACCAGGGACCCCTTAATAGATAGAATCTGCCTCTTTCTTTCTTGCTCCCTCCCCAGGTACCTTTAGGTACCTCATACCTCTCTGGAAAACTAGAGTACAGAAGAGGATGGCCAGTAATGCACAAGCTGGTCTCCACCCCAAAGCCTGTGACACCTTTGACCACAATGCCTATGACTTCCACTGGTTTTTGCTTTAGTATTATTTATTTATTATAGCTTGAACATTGCATTTTTTGTTCAAAGAGGAAATCTTCCCTCCCCCAACACTTCCAATGTATGTCATTAAATTTATTATTGTTACAGTATTTTTGAGAATTTTATATATGAGTGCTGTGTTTATACCATTTTTACTCCTCCCTTTCTCCCCTGTTCTTTGTTTAAGAAGGGATCTCATGGATCTCAGACTAGCCTTGAACTTATTCTGTGACTGAGGAAGACCTGAAATTTCCCCTGCCTCAACCTCCCAAGTGCTAAGATTACAGGTATAGATCATCATGAGCCCAGGCTGCAAGGATGCTAGGCAAGTACTCCACCAACTGAGCTTCGGCCTCAGTCCTACCCAGTTCATTTTCAGACGTCATTTGTCATCTCTGAAGCAGCAACTCAATAAAACATTAGCCATTTCTGTGTGTCTAAACCAAATGCTAGAAGATGAAGATATGAAATTCCATCTCTAACCATACTTTGAGAGTCCTTTGACCTCATGGAAAGACAAGCTTGCCTTGGACAGTGAAGCTTTGGCAGAGTTTGCAGAGAAAGATACAGCAATTGAAGAAAAAATAGTTCATAAAACACTCTCACTCCACTCTACCAATTTCTGGACTCTAGAACCAAGAAAAGGCAAGTGGAAGACTCACAAGCAAAGAAAAATGTCTCATCAGCAGAACAGTGTCCTTGTTTCCAGTTTAACTAGACTGACATCAACATTCAGCTGTATTTGACTTCAGCTGCTGATGGGTATATGTTGAGGTCAGACTGTGTCCTGTTCCAGTTATTCCATATTATATAAAGCAGTGGGTTTTCAGCCTGTGTCATAACCTGAGAGACTCCACTTTATAAATAGCATTTGACCCAATCTTGCAACTCAGAGACAGCATGACTCTGTACCTTGTAAACATCACCACCTCTGATAAATTATGCCCCAAAGGAAGAAGAGTAAAGTACTGAACTACAAACTTATCAATATAGATTCGATCCATAAGAACACAAAGGCATAAAAAAATCATATCAGAAAAACAAAGCTTCAAAATTTATCAAATACACCAGACTCAAGGTGGGTATAGCACTTCCTTTACCTGGACCCATAAAGAAGACATCTAGTATTTCAATGGTGGTGGCCCATACCAACCTCTCATCTGACTACTCAATGTATGTGTCAAGGAATCAACAGTACCTGTCCCAGGGACCTCATCTCTGCTTAGTCTCCACTGTTGACACAGCCTACTTCAATGTGATCTCCCTGAATGTCCATTCATCCTTCTGGGCCTGGTCCAGCCCTTTGTCTCTGTGGCTCCCATGGTCCTGCACTTTCCTCTGCAGCTCAGCTCAACCCTGTATGTGGACTTTGGTGGTACCTCTGGCAGGTCTCCAGCAGGGTTATCTTATTTCTTCAGAGATTCTCTTTATCTTTTTCAGCCTTTGCCTTTGTCTCCAGGAAGACCTCTTGAAGCTCCTTGAATTCTGCTGCTGCCGTCTTAACCCTTTTGCAGCTATTCTGTAGCCTTCATATAGACATATATGTGGATAGACTCACTTTGTGATATGTAAAGTAATTTGAAAATCATTAGTATTTAAGATTAGAATAAAAGAACTTGTAACCAGCCAGTTATCAGGGAAATCAGGTCTACTTGAGAAATTACAGCCTACAAAACCAACATCTTGTGAATTTGTTATCCAATAAATTCTGACATTGAGCAAAGACACAAACCTGGCCATCTATATTTCTGACAAAATATGCTCACAATAGTATAATGATCCATTTAGGATCATTTAATTTAAACTTTAGGAATACTGTCTTAGGGGCTGGGGGAATAGATTAGTCTGCAAAGCACTTGCTTTGTAAGCACAGGGAGCTTAGCTCCACTCCCAGCACCCAAGTAAAAAGACAGTGTGGTGGCATGCTATTATAATTCCAGTGCTGGGGTTGGCAGAGACTAGAGGAAACCTGGAGGTCATCAGCCAACAGTCTAGTTTAATTAGTAAGCTCCAGATCAAGGAGTCCCTGCCTCAAAAAGAGGTGGATGGTGTGCTTTAGAAAGACATGTGAACAGAGGCTGTCACCTGGCTTCCACTTGCACAGGCACTCATGGGCACATTCTGCTGCACACACAAGAACGCAAGTACCTACACATATATACACACATACACTAATTTTCTTAATGACAAAAGCCAACCCTGCTTGGGATCAGGAAACCTGGCTCTGCTCAGCTCTCTTCTGAACTCATTGCAAGATCTATCTCAGCTTATTTGTCACAGAGCCTCAGTTTCCCATTATTCCAAAACCAGTATTTCTTCATACCCCCATCTGGCACTCAGATTTAAAATTGGGATCCTTCATACTTGGCTGTAAGTCCCAGATCTCTATCAATCTGTCTAATCTTGGTTTCATGTAGCCAGAAAGTGGAAGAAAGAACGTGCCTTCCTGGGCATGGCTTCTTTCCATAAAGCCCAAACACTGAATTTGGAGGAGACCACTGAACTAAAGGATATACGTACATGGAATTGTCTTATGGAATACATAGCAGAAATCCAGAAATGCTTGAATAGAAAAAGCAAACCGCAGCTCTTTTTCAGCCATGACTTGATTTTTACTCTTTAGTTAGAGTGGAACCTCCACGGACTGAGTAATATATAAAGGGCAAAGCAATCAAGAGGCCACAGGAGGCTGAAGATGTACCCCGACAGCAATCAACCCAAGATTGACTGTTCTGCAGAGCTGCCTAGAGAGGAGTATGTGAAGGCTTTCAAAATCACACACTCACTCCAATGGTACTGAATTACTACTATAAGGTTTTAAAAGATTTGAAACCTTCCAAAAGTTTATAATTGTACCACTAATCTGATGTTTCCCTGGTGTGATTAGCAGTTTAAAAACTGTCTCTAAACATAGTAAAAACAACAGGCTAATCAAGAGATGATATAAATGGCTGCTTACTACCCTGCTCCATCAGTTTACAAAAGTGGGCTGCGAATAGATGTGAGAAGTGGGAATCCTTCATGATAACTATTATTTAACAGTCAATAACTATATACTAAGTCTTTCTCATGTGAATTTCTTCCCCTAACAGTCCTCTTACATAAACACCACCATCATCTACGTCTCATATTTCAGGAAATTGTGATTTAGAAAAGGAAAAATCAAATGCCTCACTTCCAATTTTTAAAAACAAACAAGAAATCACCACAAAACAGTGATATAACTATGAGATATTTAGGCTCCCAGGAGAGTTCTTCCAAACCCTAACCTAGGCTATGCAAAGGGCCAGAAGAAAGCACTAGGAAGAAAGGACTGAGATTGTTGAGGCAAGAAAAGGTATTCTGAGAGAGGATGGAGAGATTGTTCAGTGGTTAGGGAAGACCCAAGTTCTGTTACCAGCAATCACATCAAGTGACTCTCAACTGCTTTTAACTACAGCTCCAGGGGATCTGACACCCTCTTCCCTCTTCTGGTCTCCATGGGCATCTGTACTCATTCGTACACACACACACACACACACACAAACACACAGAGCACACCAAGTTCACGTAGTACTCATGAAGGGTACCAGATTGCCTAGAATTGGAATTACATATGGTTGGAGGCTACCATGAAGGTGTTGGGAAGTGAACTCAGGTCCTCTGCAAGGGCAACATGTGAGCTATTAACCACTGAGCTATTTCTCCAGCCCCCAAATAAATCTTTTGTAAAAAGTGACCCTGATATCAGTTTCTTGACCTCTCTGAATTGTCAAATGGAAACATGAATATCTAAGATTTCAAGGCTAGCACTGAGCTATGAGAGAGAACATGTGATGTTCGTATTTCTGCACCTGGGTTACCTCACTCAGGATGATTATTAAATGGCCACGGGCAAGGGGAGGCTTCCTGGGAAGGGTTAGAATGCAGTGATATGAAGGAGAAAGGGAACATTAGACTAGGAAGGGTTAAATGGACTGGGATCCGGGAGGTAGAGGACGGAGTATTGGGAGGGATAAACAACCCTAAAGGCCTTTAGAAAAGGCCATATGGAAGCCTACCACTAGAGAAGCTTCTAAAAGAATGTACCTATGCATCGTAAAAGAGATTAAAAGGAGTTATCACAGAACAAGGGGACATTGCCTTTTACAGACATCATAGGCTAATGAAAAAGGAAAATGAAACTCTTGATGTCGGGGATGAATCCCCTCTGTAGAAGCTGCTGACCAGGCATTCCATGTATCCTCAAACAACACTGGCCATTGCTCCTGCTTGTGGTTACCCTCCAAAACTGGAGAGTAAGACTCTATTGTTGAAGACACTATATACATGAGCTGTAGAACAAACAAGGAGTAAAAAAGCTGCTGCTGACTTCAGAGCCTTGTCTCTACTGGCTAGCATTCATAGTGCTGGAGGTTACTGTGCAGGCTACAAGAAGGAAAAAATAATCATCAACCTTACCCAGCTATGAATCTTGTGAACTACAACAACCGGCCTGGTAAGATATGCTAAACAGTGAAATAGTGGCAGGAATATTGTGGTAGTAACCAACCACTTTTAATTAGATTTAAGGTCTGCTTCATAGTATAGAAGAACATACTGGATATTGATAATAGACTTAGGAACCTGAAGATGAACACATTACAGGACATAGGACAGAACCTAGTACTAGTTTTCTACTAAATAATCATCATATTGAACTGACTCTTAATGACTTATTGCTATACCTATGGATTAATGCATGGGTATCACCACAGAAGTTTCCTTATACAACAGATGGTGATTAAAACAGAAACCCAGAACTGGCTGCAGAGAGCTTATCTTTGAATAGGACACCAATATCAAGCTTCTCCCTCCCAAGGATCAGGGATCATTGCAGAAGAGGGGACAGAAAGATTGTAAGAGCCAGAGGTGGTGGACGACCACAAGCAAACAGAGCTTTCCAGATAGCTCATCAATTGCTCATATGAACTCGCAGCCATGGTGACAGCACGTAGCGGTCCCACGCTAGCTCAAAGCAGACAACATCCCAACATAAGCATGAGGAAGTTGGTAAGAAACTCCAACCCACCAAAGGAAAGTGTGGTAACAGATGGGTGCTGGGAGAGGCAAAGACAGTCTCTTTTAAGCATGGGACTCTTGGTAGGTTAACCAGTTTCAGTAGATGGACCCACACTGAAGGACACTGGGAAACACAAATTAGACTCCATAGGCCTTATTATATTAGGATAGAGTACATTAAATTGGGCAAGGGGAAATCTGGGGAGGGGTTCTAAATGTCATCAAATTATATTGTATGAAAATCACAGAAATACAATTATAAAATGGAAAAGAAAGTGACCTTGAAATATACATGATCTGAGGGGTCCTTTCAGGACACTTGATTTTGTTTAGGAAATGTCACAATCACATGACTGTTCGTCCTGCCTTAGGAGCCCATAAACAGTGGGATCACTTGGGGCCATTTCACACATTCCTGCCATCAAGCATGAGGAGACAGAGCATTCCTCCAGCAGACATCTGAGAGGGAGAAGAAACCTATGCACAACCTTCATCAGAGTTTTTATTATTGCTTACTTTTATTTACGATTGAATTACAGTTCCTAACCAAGTGGCACATTGCAAAAATTTTTTTGGAGTCTAATGCAAGTCTTCAACATTTCCCCAGAAAAACGTGTGTGTACACACACACACACACACAACACACATACACACTTATGCAAATGATTTCATAAGGTTCATGGTTCATGGTTCCCCAAAGTTCACCTACAAAAATTCCCCTTAAAGGTGTTCATGGGCAGAGTTCGTAGTTTCCGGACCCTGGAGTGTGACCTCAGCTCCCCCACTGCCCAGCTGTGGGATCCCGACAAGCACTCCAAATTCCTACACTCCGTTTCCAGGCAGCTATAGACCAGAGACGAGGAACTGCCACCCCAAATAACGCTAAGGATTTAAAGCAGCCCTCAGCACAGAGAAGCCCTGCCATCAATACTATGTGAAGGAGATGAGGGGGAAATTGGGGCCTGTTAGCTAGGGGATGGGGTTTACAAGTCTTTGAGGTAGATTAAAAGCATTTTCAGGAGAATATAGAAGTCTTATTCTGAGAGGCTCCAGGGGGGATTAGAAGGAAGCAACATTGTGTGGTGTCAACTGAAAGACATGGATTAAACTCAGGCCCAACACTGATTTAGACAAGTGACTAAGTTTCATAAGCTGGAGTGAGAGATGACATTGGCCGTATCTCACAGGAAACTGAAAATGGAAAAAGCCAGGCAGAAAGTACACTGTGTTACAGACCTCAGAATTCCTTTTGAACAGACTTTCTGAATCTCCGTTTCTTTATGTGTACAATGGAGATAGTAGCTATACCTGCCTGATTTGAATCAGAAAAGAGTTGTAAAACTTTTTAAAACAGCACCTATTGTGGTTTGGATGTCAACTGTCTCATCATAAGGTCCAGGATTTGAACACTTGGTCCCAGCTAGTAGTGCCATTGTGGAACCTTCAGTGGGTGGAGACTTGCTTTAGTAAATGAGCCACTGGATGTAGACCTTGAGCTTTTAATCTGGTGCTGTTTACTTCCTGCTTCCTGAGTATGGAGGCACTGTGACCAGGGGGCCTCCTGTTCCTGCTGCCATACCTTCTTGACTATAACAGAATGATTTCCTAGAACTCTAAGCCCAGAGTAAACACCTTTGCCCTTAAATTATTTTTGTTAGGGATTTTAAATCACAGAGATAGAAAACTTAACTTAATTCAAAGTTAAGTCCTCTGTAGGTGGTAACTACCACGAATGCTTTACTGTAACAGTGGGGGGGGGGAATAAAAGGAAACTAGGATGGTAAATAAAAAAGACTATGATCTTTTACAGAAATCCAAGTTGAGTTAATTACTTTATCAAAATCCCTAACAGAACCAACTGAAGGGAAGAAAGGTTTATTTAAGCCCCTGAAGGTTAAGTCTTCAGAGGTTTAAGCCCATCTCTTTAACTCTACTCTTTCATCCTCTGTAATTCAGAAAAGCATCATGGTGCTGGGATCATGTGGCAGTAAAAGCTGTTTACTTACTGTCCTCAGACAGTAAGCGGAGGAATGAAGGGACCAGGGGTGAGATACCCCCAAAGATTTGCCTTTGTGACCTCCTTCCTCCAGCTGTGTCCCTCAGCTCCCAGAGTTTCCAGAACCTTTCACGGTAGCATCACTGGGGGCTGGGAAGATGATTCAGCCGTTAAGAGCAATTCCTGCTTTTCCAGAAGACCTGAGTTCAATTCACAACTCTCATATCTCACAGCTTATAACCACCTGTTCCTACAACTCCAGGGGATCTAATGTCCTCTTTTGTCCTCCATGGGCACTTGTAAACATCACACACACACACACACACACACTCATCACTAGGTGGGGAATAAGTTCCTCCGACACATGAGATTTGGGGCAGCCCAAAACACTTGGTGTCTAAACTATAACATAAGTAAATGCAACAACAGCTAAGAAGGTGGCATTAGAGGAAGACTTCCTGGACCTGCTTCCCACAAGAGCTGTGTATGTGGCCTTAGGAAATTTAGACTAAAACAAGCAGCCTATACAAATACCTTAGTACTGACCTGGCACATTATAGGTACTCACTGAACCCATTTCTTGCATAATGATTAAATGTGACATAGAGACTGGCCTTCTCACAACATGCTCCTCTGCAGCTGAGAATCTTGAACATCCAGTATCTCCTAAGTTGACAGCTCCTTGTCCAGATTTCTATCTTCCTTCTGTCTGAGTTTGTGCAAGTCAAAGCTTTTCAACATCACATCCCACTTGGATCTGGTCTTGGTCTATAGTCTTGCATCGAGGCCCATCTCCCTTCCACTCATCTATCTGTCCCCTCCTAACCTAACTTCTGAGCCTTTGAGAGTGATGTCACATTGCCTCTTCCACAGAGTTAAAGGATGGCTGTTTGTTTTCTGGCTACTAAAAACACTCAGACTCTGTTAATCAGAATAAGAAGAGCAAGATGACCTGTTCTTAGGAGACTGAAATATAATTGAACAAATTATCATATCAACTGTAGGGAGGATACAGGGAAAGCAGACAGTCTGTGGGCAGGAGAACAGATCGGCTCAGGCTTCCTCAAAGGCAATTTTGTAATAGCTATTAAATTTAATAGTGCACATTTTTCAACATAGCATGTCTTCTTCTTCATTACCAACCCACTTACAGAAGCACTTGCATAGATGCCTAGGGAAGTATGCACAATGAAGGACGTGCTCAGCAGTGCTGTCTGTAATGCCAAAACACTGGGGCAGCTAAATGCCACTCAATAGGCAGCACGTACCGTGCAGACAGACAATATAAAAGATTAGATAGCAACTTAACACCACAAGGCAGAACTCTATACACAATGAAAAGGAAAGTGATCTAATAGAGAACAAGCAGTGAATAGAGCCAAATGCCACAGACTTCGTATGCCACAAATGGATTTAAAACAACACCCATACACAATAAAGAAGAGAAAGAATAAGGAGCCACAGTAGCTATGACTACTGTTTGCAGTGATCAGGGGAGAAAGAAGTGGATACCTAGAGTGTCGATTGCTCTCTGCTCCACAGGTCATGGAACTGATGTGGTGTCATGGATTACTTTCTAAAAGAAACGTATCTTGTGTGATAAATGTGTTGGTTATTAAAAGATAGCATACACCTTTAGTCCCAGCACTCGGGATTCAGAGGCAGGCAGATTTCTGTGAGTTCAAGGCCAGTCTGGTTTACATAGTGAGTTCCAGGCCAGCTGAGGCCGCAAGGAGACCCTGTCTGAAGAAAAAAAGTACACCTTTTATCCCAATTTATTTTTCCATTTATTGGATGTATTTATGGAAATCACATGAGGGCTCCTTGTTGGGGGAAAAAATAGAAAGAAATAATAAAAGCAATTATGGAATTTTGAATTATAGGGTTTGTACAAGTTATATGCAAGGACCGTAGGTATCTCAAAGACCCTAAAGCTTATAACATCAAATACTGGGAATAAATTTTATAAAGTTATTGTCAATGGGGCAAAACATACATATATACATAAGGCAATAAAAGAAAAGATCTAAAATGGTCTTCAACTAACAACAGTGATTCTGAGGGGAAGGGGTCTCGGATTGAGGACAGTCAAAAAGAACCACTTCCTGTTATCTTTATGAACCCCTCATAAAAGCAATTAGCATGAGTTTGTGTGGTTTAAATAAATAAAGAATGGTTTGGAAAATGATTAGATAATTTCCCTGCTACTCTTCCTGGCTTCAAGTCAGAAACTGCTGAGCAAGCACCGAGGGGGGCGGGGCTTGAGAGAGAGAGACCAGCAGAAGGCAGAGGCCACAGTTTCACAGGAGGATGTGGGATCTATCCACAATGGAACCAAAATAGTTAGTTCCCAGGCCCACAGACAGGCAACTGATTGTTCCCACGGCCAGAGGCAGACCACTCAAAGAGCCGTCAGAGTTCCTTTACCTCCGAGCTGAGAAATCCTAGTATCACTGGTTCTCCACCCCATCACCTGGGAGGTTGATGGGTGAAGCCAAACTTTGGACCCTTGAAAAAACAAGATTAGAAAACAAAGTCCTACTGAGTGTCTAGTCCACAGAATAATGGCAAATATACCAGAGATGCGCCGTGCTGCTGCAGAACTCCAGTAATTAAAGAAGGTGCTCTCCCTCCTCCCTCCTCCCTCCTCCCTCCTCTCTCCAAGTCACAGGAATCAGCGACCACACATGCTTCCCTAAAGTCACTATGCTCGATTCAAGGTGGGAGGAAGGCTAAAGACAGCAGATTCCACACACCTGTCGATGTGAGAGAGGCGGGATCTGTGGACATGGCCGTGGTGCTTCTCTGAGACTGTGTGGACATGGCCGTGGTGCTTCTCTGAGACTGTGTGGACATGGCCGTGGTGCTTCTCTGAGACTCTGTGGACATGGCCGTGGTGCTTCTCTGAGAGTCCCGGGATGGTAGAAAAGTTTCTGATTCTGGAAAAGAAAAGGGAAAGACAAAAATACTAGAAAGGAATACGTGTTGATGTGTGCTGGTGTTGAGTGGCGGGCTTTGGTGCTGTCTCCATGTTCATCTTTTTTTTATTGAGACATTTCAGTTTTTCTCAGTAACTGAACATATTTTTATAGTAAAGGAAAACAGGTTGCAATTATTTTGCTGTTTTAAGATGATTATTTTGAGGGCTGGGATGATGGCTCAGACAGGAAAGTACTTGCTATGTAAACACAAGGATCTGAGTTTGGACCCCAAGTCTTCATGTAAAAAAGCCGGTCATGGTGGCAGGCACTGTAACCCCAACTGAAGAGGCAGAGATGCAAATTCCTGGGGCATTCTTGCTAACTAGTCCAGGTAAAACTTTGAGCTCCAAACTCAATGAGAGACCCCATCTTAAAAACCAAGGTACAGAGCACCAGAGAAAGCATCTGCCATCAACTGTTTAGCAGCTATACACAGTCACCTGCACATACGTGTGCACACGTACCCCAAAGTATATAGAAACACACACAAGATGATTGTTTTAAAACCCAAAAGAACAATAAATACACATACAACTTTATTAACTTAGAGTTCATGAATGTTACTGACTACTCAGAGTATAGTAGAATTGGCCAATTTGGTATCAGAAAACTGAATTATCCATGTCTTTTGGAGGTAGCAGGCATGCCTGGGGAAGCCATCAAGCCATCTCATGATGGCTATATGATATTCTTACTCCATAATAAGAAGCATGGGAGGGGCTTCACAAGCCTCCAAGCAATAGAGCATGTCTCTGGGAGTCACGTGATCCAGCTACAGGAAAAACTTGGAAGAAAATAGGAAGAAAGAAGAAAAGGAAGAAACAGGGATATAACTGACTTGCCACCAAGAGAGTTTTTAATTCTTTTCTTTAATTTTTATTATAATACACTAATTATATATGATGTTTCACCATGACATTTTCACACATGCAGATAATGTATGATTCACCCTATCACCCTGTCTTATCCCTTCCCACTTCCTGGTGATCCCCTTACTCTTCCTAACTAGTCACTATTATATTTTCATGTCGTGTGTGTGTGAGTGTGTGTGCCTGCGTGTGAGAGAGAGAGAAAGAAGAGAGAGAGATCCAATGTGGTTGAGTTGCTTACAGGAGTATGGGTTACAGGTTGTTAATGGCTCCTAACCACCTTAACTCAGTCAATCCCAAATGCTCAGACAGAGATTTCATTTCTGAGAAAAAGCAAAACCACATACCTATCCCCCATCACATATACTGTTACAGTTTATATAACAAAATGCATTTGTTGCAGTGCAGGCCAACCCTCAGAATAGAATTTAAATTTTTTTCTTCTTCTTCTTTATCTTACTTAATTTTAATATTACTGTATTTTGTGCTGGGATTCAAGCCTATGTCTCTGTGCATGCCAGGCAACCACTTTAAAAGTGCGATAGGTCCACAGTCCCCATTAGTACCTCCAAAGTGTGACTATTTTCAGATATTTCTATTTAACAAAGTTAAGGAAGCAAACTGTGGCCATGTGGTTAGATCCTAATTCAAAGTTCCTGGTATCCTTTTAAGACAATTAGGACACAGAAGAAGAGATAGACCGGGAGAAGCCATGTGAAGACAAGCAGGAGACACCTGTCTTCAAGCCAAAGAAAGGGTACCTAGAAAAAGCAACCTGTCATTACCTCAAACTTCGACTACTAGCCTCTGAACTGTGAAGAAACAAATTTCTATTGGTTAAGCCCCCAGTTTTTTATGATAGCTAGAGCAAACTAACACACACACACACACAAACACAAATATACACACACAGACACACACACACACAAGCAGGTCACTGACTTGTTCACAAAGTAGTTCTAAGTTCTGAGAAAACTAAGGCTATTTTACCAGAGGAAGGAAATGGATGGGCAATTCTCACCTTCAGTGCTGACAGACCCTTCTGTGAATGTCTGGGTAGTTAATTGACCTGTGGCTTCCTCTGAGGAGGAGCTGGGCGTTGTCAGGGAACATGTGGTGGCTGCTGTTGTGAGAACAGAGGTGGCCTGTGTCTGAGGCAGTGTTCCAGTTGTGGGCATGACTGTCGTTGGAAGCATTTCTGAAGTTGTCACATACAGGGTGGTGGTTGGGCGGGAGGTTGTCGTCTGTCTTGTGGTTGTCGGAGCTATAACCAACAGCAGATATGTCTCATACTAAGTGGAGGTGGAGGAGAAGGAGACAACAAGCGAATCTGTGACCCGTTTGACTGGCCTCACCTGGTCCTCTAGCCTGAACTTGGAATGCTCATGACAGCTAGGTTTCTGGCCTGCGTTTCTATCTCTTCTCATCAATTTGTTACACACTGGCTACAGAAATCTTATAAAATTACAAATTTAATCGTGCCTATCCTTGCCTTAAAGCTCATACCTATTTCTTGGTCGATAGGATAAAGAATTGGCCTGATCTCTGCCCTGGAAGGTAACTCCTGCTCTTCTCCTTCTGTCTTTCCAAACACGTTGCAATGCCTCCCTTTTCTCAGCCAACTGTTCTTTTTAACTTCTTTGACTGCATCTGTGACCTTCCAACTGCAGGAATTCCTTCACCTGTTGAATCTTATTCTCAATCTGGCTGCTCATCCTCTTCACTAGGCTGATCTTTACCTAACTCTCATGTCTTAGTACAAAGCTCACTTCTATGTAGTAACAAGAAGTCTTCTCTGTTCTGTGTGCTAATATTTTTCTTCACAATATTTATGAAATTTTATAACTACATATTTATTTATTGTTGAATGTCTGATTTTCCCACTATGAGAAGCTTCTCCATAAGGAGAATCTGATAATTACTTTGTTCTTTACTTCAAATCCAGTTCCTATCTGTGTCTAGTCCACAGTAGTTATTCAAAAACATTGTGCAAATGAACTAGTGCATAAAGGTAAGCCCAGGTGTCATGGACCACACCTCCAAGCATTTGGGAGCCTGAGGTAGAAGGAACTCAGGTTCAAGGTTAATCTTGGCTCTAGAGAAAACCGTGGGTCAGCCTGGGCTACATAATGAAACATTGTCTCAAAACAGCAAACAAACAAACAAAGCTTACCCAAAGTATGCAGGTTAAGGTAAGAATGTAGACTCTCTTCGATATTAAATACTGACTCCTGCCAACATCTCTCACTCCATTAATACAGAATTTGGCTTCCTTAGCTGCAGTTTACTGTCTGACTAAACCTCTCTAAGAGATGCCAAATTTCAAAAGGCTTTAATGAAGCAGAAAGATACCATTTATGCCTGCCCAACTTGGAACTGACCCTGTAGAGTATTGAGGTCAGCAGTATTTTATAAACTAATAGTTACAATAAGCAAAGAAAAGAGATGACTGGGGTTGGAGTCATTTAACTTCAATAAGGTTCACTTTCCTCTTTTGCAATAAAAATCAGAATGGTTCCTCCTTTCTCACAGTTATTGTAAGAGTAGAATATACCATTGTGTATGGAAGCGCTCTACTTAAAAACAACTGCTTCTAGTTTTAGGGCACATCAGAGGCGTCTGAGCTGCTTAAGAGCAGTTTCTCACACCCCGCCTCGCAAGGCACCCCCAGCATCCTCCCGGTGATGCTGATGCAGCAGGCAAGGCCAGCTCTCTCTAGAGAGCTCCAGTTCAGCGCACTGAAGGGTATTTGTTTACGTAATTCAGCACCGGGCCCCAAGCTGTTCTGTGCAGCTCAAATCTTTCAGAGCTCTACCACATTCCACACTTGATCCAAAGTGCTTGGCAGTAACAGAAGGAAAGAGGACCTGAAAACTGTGAGAGCTGGCACCCAATGCCATGCCCTTTCCCTCTACCAAATTATTCCTGTTCAGTCTAAGATGGATTCACAGGTATCTGATTTAGTTCACACAGTATTGTTTTCCTTCTTATTTGGGAACCACTCAATGTGCAAAAATCAATATAGCTCCTGTAAAAATTATATCCGAGAACACTGGGCTCAAATTTATACACGGTGACAGTGGCCCCCTGGTGAAGTAGCGGACGGCATCATCGTCAGATTGACTCTGCCGTTTATTGGCTGGCTGACCTCATTCACTTCCATGACTGTTTTGGCTCTGAGGGGCATATGGGTTTGCCTGCTCGTTATCTGAAATCCAACCTTCCCTCTCACTTCTCATTTAAGCACAACCTCTTCACCAGAACATACCAATTCTGCTAGCCACAAATCATGGCACCCCTCTTCAGACACAAGTCCCTTCCTTTCCTCACCTCTCCTGAGCTTCAGGTGAATATTCTTCTTCACGTCGTTGAACCAGCCAGGGACCTCTATACGGCAGCAGTACACCCCTCTGTCCTCTTCATTGGCGTTTGAGATGGTCAAGGAGAGATCACCTTTCGTGATAGTCCCCCGAAGACTGTATTTTGCCGACTTTCTGGAGATCATTTTTGATCCATCTGTGTGGACCAGTTCCTGGTTGCACTTAGACTTGGGACATGTGCCTTTGCCCCAGCACATGCTGTTGTGGTTCTGAGACCAGGATGGATACTGACAAGGCAAAGTCACCGACTGACCCAAAAACCCTACCACGGGATCCTGCGAGGCAGTTGGTGCTGCAGCAGAAAATAAGAAAGCTAAATAAGTTATGCCAATGAAAAATCTCTGAGGTGTGCACCATCATTTTTGTGCAAATGTCGGCTATCAGGAAGATGCAGAGAGTTACTGTAGTCTACAGGCTCCTTTAGCATCAATGATGATGTGCTTGTTGGTGCTTCTGAGCTCCCCATCCCACAGGTTTCTACCCTACCCTCAATTACAGACAGGTGGTTCCTGAGACTCTAAACTCATCTCCACAGCAAGACCTTCTCCCTGATTTAAACACTCTGATCTCTAGCACCATGCAATAAATGAAGTCTCAAATGAAGAGGCCAGCCCCTATGATCCAATTGCTGCATTTCAATATTGCAAAAGTAAAAGCCTATTGATTCAATGAGGACAAGCAACTGTTCTAATCTCCACACCCCCTGTCAAAAGTAATTGAATAGAAAGAAAACATGCTATCTTTCTCTAATCCTTAAGATGGTACCCTGCTCTCTCACGTATCAGGGTCATGGATCTTTGTTTTCCCAGTGTATCCTCATGTGATGTGTCCGTTCACTAACTCTGCTGACCTGGTTGGCTGAAAACTGTATTACATGACCAGGAGCATTGGTCCCTCCTTGACTCAACTCTCAGGAGCATCCTGGTGTGTGCCCTCTGTAAGGGAAAAGTGAGCCTGAGTCCTAAGGTGCCAAGCAAAGTGGTACGCTTCCTGAATTCATCATAGTGGAGTTGTGAACTGGGGAGTGGAAAGTTAATGTTTTCTACTGCTGTTCAAAAGTGGGCATGGGTTGCCAGATGCTAGGCAAAGCCAAATGTTTCCTATATTCATCCTAGTTGGCTTTTGTGAGAAAAACCATTTCACATCTGGGCCAGCTTGGTGCCTTCCTTCACTTGGCCACAGCAGAGATGCCTTGTCAGTTATAAGTGCTTCCAGGAGTTCATTTTGCCCATCATAAAACCAAGAAAGAAATGGGAAATTCATTGCTGTTCCTTTCAACTATGGTAGCAACATGGAACACCTGCTCCCCAAACCATCAGTCACTGAAATGTGACCTTCTTCCCATGAATATTTGGTAAATTGAGAAGCATGATCTCTGCTGGAGAGTCTACAGTTATCACCTGAGTGCTGTACTGTTAAAGGAAGCATCCCATTACACAGATTTTAAAAATACGTAATAGGAAAGCTGACAGAGAACAGCATAGACAATTCATATGTGAGGAAATACTATCAGCCAATAAGATTTACTGATTAAACTGGCAAAAACTTAGAACACCAGTCATACCAAGCAGGGCCAGGGAGTGAATAATCAGAACTCCCACACACTAGGAAAAGACTCAGGCTTCTGTAGCAAACTGGAGTAAAATGGGGCTGTGAATTGGAGAGGACAATTTGATTGTTTCTATTGTTCTTCAATATGCACGTGTCGTAGCTATGCCCTGACCCTGGTGCATTTGTTGTTTGCCATAAGAAAACCCACATGTGCTCAAGGATGCCTATTTGCAAAAGTTTATTGCAGCCTCCAAATACCCATGAATGGAATGGACAGTGTGCATCTAGTGATGCCTGAACTGTGGTGTGCTTGGAATTCATGAGTGTCTGTGTAGTTTGATAGTGTTAGAGCACCCTCCGTGAACTGACATGAAAATCCCCAATCCACTTCAAGGAATAGGAACAGCAGATTTTGAAATGAGACATAAAAGATAAGATTTCCTTTGTGAAGTGAATGAGTAGAACAGATGGTCTTTCTCCTGGACTCTGGGATGTGAAAGCAGACGCACGAAAAGTGTCTTCTGAGACAAACACTGAGCTCAGGTCCCCGCTCCTCGGCACTGAGAGGAAAGGACTGGAACTGGACAGGCAGGTCAGAGGGGATTTTAGCTTTATGACGTTTTATTTTTCACCTCAAAGTTTCCATACTAGTCATTTGATTAAATGTTACTATAAAAAGGACGCAGGCAGCTTGGTGTGGCAGGAGACGCCCCATTAGGCTGACCCTGTGAACATCATTCTGCCAAGTTGTGCTTTTGGGTTCTTAGAGAAAAGCCACACTCCTTACCATCATAATATGTGCTGAAAAAGTGTTCTGAGGTTTACGTGAGGGTTACGTTTAATATCGCGAAGTTAACTTCACATGCCACATGAGATTAATGAAGCAGCTGTTAGAGGAACCAAGCACAGTAGGATTTAGGAATAGAACAAGAAACTTTTCCTACGGCTACAAAAGCATTGTGGAGAAAAGGGAACAGGGATCAAATAAGATTCTCATTTGGAATCACCCAGAGTGGGTACAAGCTCTGTGCTGTACCAGCCTGGTTTACCACTCCAGTGGGTGACATTGACACAACGCCTTTTCCCAATTCCAAATCCCACTTTAACTGGCCGGAGTGAGGGCATCTCTTCAGAGCACATCTGCTTTTGATCTCTGCAGATTCTGAGCACCCATTCTCCTCTAAGGTGACCATTTCAGTAAAAAATAAAATAAAATAAAAAAATAAAATAAAGAAGAAACCAAGCACAGTGGCACATGCCTGCAATCCCAATACTCAGTAGCAGAGGCAGAAGGATTGCAAACTGAAGGCAGCCTGAGTTACACAGCAGGACCGTGTGTCAAAACAAAAACAACAGTCAAATAAGCAAACACAAAAAGACTGTTCACCGGGTACTGGCCCCATCAAGCAAGGTTGGAGAAGATCATTCTTTGGATGTCCTATCCCAAATGGGACATGTGAACCCGATTCTAGCAAATTTCAACATAGCAAAACTCTCCAAACCTTAAATTCTCAAAGAACTAGATTAAAGTTTTTTGGATTTTTTTTCCATAACAAAAAGAGTCCTTGGGCCATACATAGCGGCACATACCCTTCATCCCAGAACTCAGGAGGCTGAGGCAGAAGAATCCCAAATTGAAGCCCAATCTGGGTTGCACAGACACTGAATCAAATAAAATACGTGAATGAATGAGTGAATAATAAATAAATAAGAAGGTATGAACACAAGAAAAACTGTTTTCATGCCGCAGCTTACTTCTTATACATACTCATATATCATGTCCCTGGATACAAGAGATAAAGCAGAACTAGCCCATTCTCTAGGAGCGGCAGAGTGTCTGGAGAAGAGGCACTAGAGTGAGTCGTTACTAAGGGTGAGCTCAGCAGAAATCCTGAAAGCAGTCCAGATCCTCTGGGTTAACAGAAAAGCTTAACTTCACTGGAGACCTGAGTTCACCTCCTCTACCCAAGAAAAACAAAACAGAACGATGTAAGGCACAATTCCAATGTCAGCGTTAGTGGCAGAGAGGGCTGCAGCCCTGTGCAAAGCACTTGCTGTGCACTTCAGAGTGTCCATTCAAACTGACTGTGCACTTGCGTCTGCCAAAGCCTGCAAATAGTGTGCAGAAAAGACCCCTTACCTCAGCTGGGCATGGTGGCACTAGGAGGACTGTTAAGTGCTAAGGAGCTAGAGATACGGAATGAGACACTGTCTCAAAAAACAAAAGCACAAAAGAAGAGAGAAGAGAGACCGAGAATGAGAGGGAGAAAGAGCAGAAAGCAAGGGAGCTCACTTGGAAGCCCATCCCTGGCAAATCAAAATAAAATAAAAAGCCCACACACATTCTTCTGAAAACAAAAGGAAAAATTAAAATTAGCACAAGGGCTCTTAGCAGAACAAACCGCCTGCCTCCTGCTGTATAACACCTGTAGATCTAACTTCTTATGCTCATTCATCTGTGATTAGTCATCTTGTTTCATTGTGTTTGATTAAATTGTTATCTGCAGTCTAAGCACAAATTACCTCACTAGGAATCCTCAGATCAGTGTCTAGAAAAAAAACCCATACAAGGCAAGGAAAACCCCTATAAACAAACAGAAGTCTGGAAAGAAGAGGAGGCATTTGATGGAGACTCATTACACTGAAATCTGCCCTGCAAGAGGTCCTGCATGGAAGTCTTCAAAACACTTACTCAGAAAAAGCCACCAGAGCTCCATCACTAGCCAGAGGAAGACCAGAATCTTGGACATTTTGACAGGCGTCTGTGTGTCTGTTCAAAACCCATGTCTTATACCAAACTTACTGCTGACAGGGTGGGACGCTTTAGTTTCGCTTCTTTTTCTTCCTCCTAATCTTCTGTTTCCCTCATCCTGAATGACTTCCCTCAATCTGAGATATCTGATAAAATGTGCTGAGCTCTTTCTCCTGCTGACCAGGGTGGGTGTGCAAATGTGGAGAGCGATCGTGTTGGTGTTCACATGCTTCTTGCTGTGGGTATTTCCTATGTGTGATGAGCATTCATCTCTGTGCATGTGCTGGTGTGTGTGTGTGTGTGTGTGTGTGTGTGTGTGTGTGTGTGTAAAACATGTGCACAAGTCATGTTCATCCTGTAGCTTGTAATAAAATGTAATGAAGTCTTCCTCACGGTGGCCAAAGGAAAGTTAGACTGGGATCTGGCTCCATTCTGGCTCACTCATCTTGAACCCCTTGCCCTCTCAATGGCGAAAGAGAAGCAGGGTATAATCAATCATCCCATAAGCCCCCAAACTGTTAGATTTGTTGGAAAAGGGAAGAAGAGCCTCCATAGAAGAAGCTTTTCTGTGGTGATTACAAGACAGATTCAGTAACAAGTAGACCAAAGATTCAACAGTACCACTTGATAATGGAGCCACCTGATGGAGAAGAGCACAAGAGATAAGCTGTGGGCCAGTAAGGTGGCTCAGTGGATGAAGGCACTTGCCACCAAACCCAAATATTTGTGTTCAGTCCCCGGGGACCACATAGCGGGAAGAGAGAACTGCCTCTTGAAAAGTTGTCCCCTCACTGCCACACATGTGCCATAGCACGTGCGTGTGCACACAACTAAAGTCTAACAAAAAAAATTTTTTTAAAGATCAATTTAAGTTACAACTTAACCAGATGACAGGACCTGAGCTAGAGGATTTCACAGTCCTTTGGAATGCTATAGACACAGTGAGACAACCAACACCACTGAATGAGGTAGGGAAGAGTCAAGCCGCTCTTCATTGACCAGGTACTCTGCTAAGTCACATATTGTATTGTTGTGCTCTCACAACAAAGATATGAAGTTTCCCATTTCAGGCCAGGGGAAATGAGGCTCAAAGGGTTAAATAAATTACTCAATATCCATCGTGTAAAAGATGCCAAAATTGGGGCTGAAGAGATGGCTCAGTGGTTAAGAGCATTGACTGCTCTTGCAGAATACCTGGGTTCAAATCCCAGCACCCACAGAGCAGCTAACACCTGTCTATAATTCTAGTTTCATGGGATCCAACACTCTCTTCTCTCTTCTGTGAGCACTACAGGATGGAGGTGCACTTATACACATGCAGGCAATACATTCATACACAAAAAAATACAAATAAACAAATAAAAATAAATAAATCTAAAAAGCTGCCAAAATAGAACTCAGCCCCAGACCTTTCTGATTGCAAAGCCTGTATTCTTAATCAGCACATCTTTTAATCTTGGCCATTAGGGGAAGGCATCCATAAGACCCAGGCTAACCTGCCCAGCATGGAAAGAATACTTGAGTGTGCACAAATGTGTTAGTTTTTTTTTTTCTCACAAAATCCTCATTTGATTATGTGCAGTTAACTGAGATGCACACATTAAATTTTGCGCATGTAATAAACATGTAAGTATCAAGAAAGGCTCGGGTCTCAGAGAAGCTACACAGGAGTCAGAGATGAAAACTGAGAGAGTCAGGGCTGGAGAGATGGCTCAGCAGTTAAGAGCTCTGGCTGCTCTTACAGAGGACCCGAATTCCCAGCACCCACATGGGAGCTAAAAACTATTTGTAATTCAAGTTCCAGGAGAATTCAGCACCCTCTTCTGACCTCTGCAGGCATTACATGTCATGAGTGCACTTACATGCATGTAGGCAGCACACTCATACACATAAACCAAAATAAAATAAATAGAAAGAAAATAGGATGAGTCACAGAAAACCTTCCCATGAGCGCCTGCAGACAGCAGGATGCTCTTCCTATTCTATCCCTCAAGAAACTGGAGAGTGAGTATTATTCTAAAGGAACAGAATTTGTCGATAACACATTTACACCTGTGAAGGTTCCACAAATACCAGCTAGGCAGCATTCCTTTGTCTCTGTTTCAGTTCTTGTCACAAGGTTCCTGCCTTGAGTTCCTGCTTTGACTGCCTTTGATGAAGGACTGTGCTGCGGTTGAAATAAACCCTTTCCTCCCGAACTTGCTTCAGGTCATGGTGCTCACCACAGCTGTGGAAAGCACATGAGAGCACCGCCCAACACTCCTCAGGTAAGGTAAGTTCAGGAGTACCCAACCCCCGCTAAGATGGAGAACTTGCCATCTGCCTTAGTTATGTCACTGTTAAATATGATAGACAACTAAGGCTCATCAGACACTTGGAGAAAGACTAACTTGAACAAGAGATAAAGAGAACTTTAGAGAACTATTTTTTAAAGTGAATATCTTTCCAGTTAGAAAGACTTTTACATTTGAGAAAAGATGTTACAAAAAGGAAAAGTCAGAAAGAGCTCCTGGATCCAGGCATGAAGGCCTAATTCTGTAATCATAACTCTCAGGAGACTGAGCTGGGGGGTCCTTGAGTTTGAGGCCAACCTAGACTACATAGTGAGAACCTGTCTCAACAAACAGAAAGGAAGAAAGGAAGGAAGGAGGGAGGGAGGAAGGGAGGGAGGAAGGGAGGGAGGGAGGGAGGAAGGGAGGGAGGGAGGGAGGGATGGAAGGAGGGAGGGAGGAAACCAAAATTGTCTTGCTCATATTGTGCTCATTCATGCAGGCAATACTGTCATATACATAAAATAAATATGATAAAATAAAAACAATATGGAGATAACGACCAGAAGAAAAAGCTCAAAAGGATTTAAATTGAGGGGGCTAAAGAAAGAGATAGTTCAGTGGTTAGGAGCACTTGTTACTCTTTCAGAAAACCCAAGTTCATTTTCCAGAACTCATGTAGGGCAACTTGCAACCAACTGTAACTCCATTTCTGAGAGATCTGATGCTCTCTTCTGTCCTCTGAGGGTACCCCCGCACAAGTCATGCATGAACACACACACACACATACACACACACACGCTCACACACACTCACAAGTATGGAATGGCAGAGGGAGTGAGAATAGCTTCACAGTGGAGAAAACCAAAGAGCACACCACCTCCATAGGCGCCCACGGACAGTGTCCACGACAGGCCACGTTGATGGCTGTAGCCCTTTGCTATGATGTGATGGACAGTGTCCACAACGGGCCACGGTGATGGCTGTAGCCCTTTGCTATGATGTGATCTGATACGATACACTACATGTTATAATTACCATTTACCTCTTTGGTCTTCCTTCTCAAAGCCCATAACTCCAAACTAATTGTGAGAAAAACATCAAACAAACCCAGGTTGAAGGATATTTTTATAAGATAGATGACCACTAATTTTCAAGACCGTCAAAGACATTGAAAACCAAAAAGGTCAGAGTAGCTCTCGCAGCAAAGATGAGCCTAAGAAGATGTAAGAGCAAAGACAATGCGGATCCTGAAACAGAAATGACCATTAAATAAAATCTCAGAAAATTTGAACAAAAATTCGATTTTGATTTAAAGTGATGTATCATTACTGATTCATTAATTGTAATAAATATACCAATCAAATATAAGATGTTAATAATAATCTGCCCCCCTGTGTATACACCCAAAGAAATCTAAGTTAACTTAACATGTTTTTATGTTCTTGCAGTGCTATTCACATTAGCAAGATGTAGAACCCGCTTAGACGCCCATCAACAGATGACACCCATAATGAAACCCGTTATTTTCTGTGCAAACTAATTTAAATGATAAGGAAATTTGTTTATGAGGTATATGGAACACTCTCATGATATCGCTATGATTTTTCTACAAATCCAAAACTGTTCTAAAATGAAATTTATTT
The DNA here is from genome assembly GCA_035773235.1 of Eospalax fontanierii. Lineage (NCBI taxonomy): Eukaryota > Metazoa > Chordata > Mammalia > Rodentia > Spalacidae > Eospalax > Eospalax fontanierii. The sequence goes on from CM069546.1 coordinate 12,732,542, forward strand.
AAACTTAAAAAAAGTGTACCACATGTGTTCTTTTATCTAAAAAGCACAAACGTGGGCCGGTTACCTCAACAGGTAAAGGCACTTGCCGCCTCGCCTGTTGACCTAAGTGTGATCCCTGTAACCCACATGATTTCAGGAGAGAATCAACTCTAGCAAATTATCATCTGACTTCCACATGCACACCATGGCACTTGCCTCCCAATGCAAAAAGTAATAAATGTAAAGAAATTTTTTTCTCTTATATTTTTTACAAATTTTATACATTTTGATCATATTTAGACCTTGCCCTCTTTGTAACTTCTCCTTTCCCCCCACCAGCTTTCATGCATTTCATCATGTATGTGAAGGCCTATCAAGCCAAGTTTCTCTCCCCAAATGTCCCTTGGTATGAGTCCATCCACTGGAGCCTGCTCTGTATATCTAGCATCACTCCTTTAAAGAGAACCAACCCTCCCTCTCCCAGAAGTCCTTGGTTGCCAACAGGTTCTCAGCTACGGTTGGGGCTTCTTACCTGTTTCCCGCTTCTGTGCTGGGTTTTCATCAAATTCGAACTTTCATGGTCTTGTGCGTTCTGTCACCGTGGCTATAAGTTCATATGAGCAACTTCTGAGTTGTCTGGCAAACTCTGTTTGCTTGTGGTATTCCAACACCTCTGGCTCTTACAATCTTTCTGCTCCCACTTCCACGACAGTCCCTGACCCTTGGGTGGCAGAGGTTGGGTATGGGTGTCCCACCTAGGGGAATCCGACCCCCTCTTCTGACCTCTGCAGGCATTGCACAGCATGGGTGCACTTACACACATGCAGGCAATATACTCCTCCACATAAAATAAATAAATAAAAATGTTAATATAATTAAATGCTATCAAAAGCCCTTCAACTTACTCAGATATCTGACAATTTTAAATCAACATTGGCTCCAGTTAGAGCTAGCTAAAGATTTGGGTTCATTATTCAAAGGGATTAAATACCTGTTTCCCCACATCTGCTGTGGTCACTTCTTTCAGCTGCACTCTGTTCTTGATTATTTTAACTTTTGACACAGTATAACTATTATATGTCACATTTATTTAAGGTTATGTCGGATACAGTGGACAAAAGAGCAAAACTGTCAGATGGTGATGGTTAACAGATTTAATTGGATCCGGAAATGTCTTCTTTAATGCCTCAACAACCTTTGCTCTGTCCTGAAGCCTGTCCTCTTCCTTATCTCCATCTTCAGAATCTAGGACTTAGCCATCCTCCTGCCAGGGACACAAGACAATATTTGTCATATACACAAAATACAACGTGTGGCTAAAAAGGGAACTGTGATCTAACCCCCACAGGAAAACTCCCCTGTCCAATTAGAATTTCAGCAGCTGTAGTCAGTAATTTTGGACAATTGGAATGTTACAAGGCCATAACCATTTTTTAGGGGGGGCATTATCTTAGCCTTTTAAGAAAGCCAATTTATTGCCAATTCTGTGCTTGATTTAAGATTCCTGTGACAAGGACTCCTTTGCTGAAAGAGCCCAGTCGCCTCAGACAGCACACCTTTGTGAGCTGGTAAATGACCTAAAATTTCTCTTCAGAAGACATACCAACCAAGCAGGTATGTAATGACCAATTGGATGCTCTGAAACCCCTGTTGTGTTCTTTTAGACATATTCCCTCCTATAATAAATCTGTACATCTGCACTTAATTACTTTCTCCAGGGTAAAAATCACTCTTTTATATGCTAGCACTCAGTTTGCTAAGCCTTCCTCTGCCTTGTGACATTATGAGTACCTAAAAATCTTCCTTTGAACTCTTCTGTCCCCTCCCATGTTACAATTATAAGGGACCCCACTGCTTAAAGCCTAACCAATCAAACTTTCTCTTTTAAATTTTACCAGCTCTTGGGGTTATATGTTTCCACTTGAGAATGAGGCTCTATACAACTGGTTCAAAATCAAGTGTGAACTTTGGGAAACACCTACTTACTGGAAAACAGGCAAGAGCAGTCTGTCTAATGCTCTGCCAGTCAGTGGTTATGGGTCCTGGCAAATGAGTTAAAACATTACCTAAAGTGTAGCGCTTTTACAAACTGACACAAGCAGAAATTTCATTCCTCCCCAATACACTGTTGTTTATATATTTAACCTGGGACATCAATAACAAATTCACTTTCTGTATAAGTAATAATGGAACTCTGACCCATAGATTAAAACAAACTAACAAACTTGTCTACTAATCCTTACCAATCTGTTTTCATGATGAGAACTCCAAAGGTACTTAATCAGTCAACTGGGATTAACCTTAAGGACATCCTTGATAATCCCATTTTCACTCCCCTCGTCTCAGCCTCCCACGTGCTGGGATTATAAATGTGTATAACCACACCCAGTTCTGGATGCCATTTTAATGAAAATACTTCCAAATATTGGAATATTTCAGTTATAAGTCTTCCTTTGGTGCAATAGTATGCACAAAAGACAGATTCTTCCTCGCCTTCAGGTCAAACATGTGACTTCCCAGGATCCGCACAGCTGACCTCTGCTCGCTGTTGCAGGTCTCTACCATGTGGCACTTTGAATTCTTCCTTCCTGATCTGAGCTCCAGCTGGAGCGGACTTCTGTACAGATATGCTCCGGATGTAAGGCAGGTACAAGCTGTAACCCTAAACAATCATTATGAGTTAGTCCCTTGTGGGGAATGACACAAGACAAAGAAGCAGGCATGCTTACTTAGAGGGGCCTGGATGACACAGATCGAGTATCACAAATCTTAGAAAATAAATGCAACCAAAGGCTTATCGATTTAACCATCCACCCTAAGGGATCATATGAATGGCCAACCCTTAGTTTGCAAGCTTCCTTCCAAGGCCAGCCATTCCATTTTCCCACAGACCTAGCTGCTAGAAAATAATGGAAATGGACTTCATGTTCATTAAGTCATGGCTGTACACTCAACACTGTGTCTTGTTTATATACAGTGCCCAAAATAAACATGTAAAAGGTGCAGTATCTTTTGCATTATACATATATGGGAAGAGATTAGAAGAGTGAATAGATTCATATTGTGGCCCATTAAATGAAGAAGACAGCAAAGTAGAAAAGGCAGAGGTGGTTTTCAGGAATCCTTGCAAGACCTTAACTTGATCTCTGAATCTCACCTACTTCCACTGAAAGATACAGATGGATAGACTCTTCACCATAGAATTGATCTGAGAATTTAATGAAACCACTTATGAGTAAGTTGTTTTAAACCACAAGGAACTGGAGAAACATTCTGATTTATATGCAAAGGAAACAAGAATGGGAGGAAACAGGTATGAGTCAACAGTCATTAGAGACCAACCCCAGAAAGTGGGGAGCCACAAGCAGAAAAGGAGAAACGCAGCTTGGGTGGGTCAGTGTTCTGGCTGGTTCAGGAAGTCAACATCACATCTATGTTACTCTCTGGATGTGAAGAGTTTCTATTTAAAGAAATACAGAAAGTGCTGAAGTCTTAGGAATCCAACTCTTACTATAAACTGTTTCAAGAAATTGGAAGTGGGAGAATAGATGTAAGAAAGTAAAAGTATAGCATGAAGTTCCCCTGGAGAGATCTTCAGTGGTACACATACAGCAAAATCTTCCTTCAGGCCACACGATAATGGGACACCTCAAATGGATCTAACACTGGTGGCCTCTGAAAACTGCAAATATATTTCATATAGACTAGTGATAGTTAAACTGGTGATAATTTTTTTAAATGAATGTTACAGTGATCTTCCAGGCACATCACAGAGTAACACCATTCTCCTGATAGTCAACATAGCCACATGACTCACTGCCACAAGTGAGCAGAAACATCACAGGCATTTGCAGGAAGGAGCCTATAAGAGTTGTATACAACTCATTTTCTATTCTCTTGACAAAGCAATTAATTCCACACAGTGAAAGCTACAAACCTGTGTGGGGAAAAACATCAAGCAGAACCCTACCTCTCATTCCTATGACCTTCAAGAGAAACAACAACAAACGGGCTGGAGACATGGCTCCGAAGTTATGAGCACTTGTTACTCTTGCAGAGGACTCAGGTTCAGTTCCCAGCACCCACACCTAGCTGCTCACAACTGCTTTGTAACTCCAGTTCCGGGAGACCTAATGCCTTCATCTGACCTTCAGAGATACCTGCACACATACACACTCAGTTACACACACATACATAAAATTTATTTATGCTTTTTAAAAATTATTTTATTTTTTATTTTATCTGTATGAGAGTATTACCTGCAAGTGTGTAAGTGCACCCGTGTTGTGGAACTGGAGTTATGGATGGTTAGCTGCCATTTGGATGCTAGGACTTGAACCCAGGTCCTCTGCAAGAACAGTCAGTGCTCTTAACTGGTGCGCCATCTCTCCAGCCCCAGATTTTTAAAAAATCTTTTAAAAAAGAAAAAAAAAATATGCTGTTGCCCTAGAGCACTGCATGTTCTTATTTACAGGAACATGAGCAAACTTGCCGTGGCTATCCCACTGAAGAGACTACTCCCCTCCCCCCAGAGCCCATTAGCTACTTATAGATCCTAAGGAATCAGTAGGGCCTTGTGAACCCTCCAAAAATGGAGAATCTTGACACGATGTTCAAGTAACAGGAATAAGCTGTGTCCACACTGCTATTGGAGGTGAAGTGGGAAGTTTGGATTCAGAAGGATTTTTTAATCTTTCTTCACTGCACAGCATAAGGCCCCTATGAACACCATCTCAGTCCCATGGAAACAGAAACAAGTAAGAACGTTCTTTGAAGTGACACAGTCTGAATAGGAAGTTCTGACACTTAAGAGCCATTCCACATTCATGTGTCCGGCTCTTGTTCCTCTCTCTGCGCAGAGAAATAGCTTCCAGAAATAACTGTACCTTACCACATAAAGAGGAATTTCAAGTTTTACTTCCAAATGATGTGATTTCATCATCCTACCTAGCGAACAGCAAGTATATTAAGAACTTGAATATGAACTTCAGTATGAGAACCACTTGTCTCGATCCTTTTTTTGTTTCTTGGTCCATTCTTCATCATTCAGATTGAAACTTTATTAAAAATCTCTCTGAATGCAAACTTCCCACTCAGGCCCCACTGATCCCTGAGGATCTACATATAAGTAGTTAACGGTTTCATGCGGAGGGGAGATACTATGAGGTACAGACACTGGGCAAGTAGCTCGTGTTCCTATAAAGAACCCATCACCCATGATCTTGTAAATAATCCTACTCAAACTAATTGGTTAATGAAAAAAAAAAAGATTTTCTCTTGTCAACCATAGTATACTGTATTTTTTAAAAGCCAGAAGAATGGATTTTGAATGTTTTCCCTCACAAAAAGATGATAAATGTTTGAGCAGATATGCTTGCCATGAGTTGAACTTTATTTTTTAAACTATTTTATTTATTACTTTTATTTTAAGTGTATGAGTATACTGCCTGCATATATGGAAGTGGACCTGTGTTATGCAATGCACAAGGATGTCAGAAGACAGTGTCAGATCCCCTGAATCTGGAGTTACCTGTGGTTGTTAGCCCCTATGTGAGTGCTGGGAACTGAAGCTGGGTCCTCTGCAAGAGTAATCAGTGCTCTTAACCACTGAGCCATCTCTCCAGTGCATGAGCTTCAAATATTCATATATCACAACATTATTTTGATAGATGGCAAGACGGGCTTAGCAGGTCCAAACCTGGTGACCTGAGCTCCATGCCTCAAACCCACATAAAGGTGGAAGGAGAGAACCAACTCCGAAAAGTTGTCCTCTGACCTCCACATGTGTCCCATGGCATGCATGCTCATACATACATATCATGCACACACATAGCCACATACACACAGAGTAAAAAAGTATCTCATGGTATCCCACAAACATGTATAATAATTCATGTATTGATTAAAAAGCATAACATATAGTAAATGTAGTAATGTAGGAATAACAGTTTAAATACAATAAATACAAAACATCATTGAAAAATGATTATTTCTGTAAACATTTTCTAAGTACAGCATGATCTCATAAGCACAGAGACTGAACTAGAATCACCTTGTACTTCTGCCCTAGCACACAACCTGGCATCATACGACCCAGAAGGGTATGCACCTAATAATGCACCTTGTTGAGTTACACAGAGAGAACAGAATTTGATAAAAACAACCTTAAAGAATCGGTGGAATAAATGGCAATTATTCTGCTTTCAAAAATAAATGAGAAAATGTGTTTGGTCAAAATTTTGAAGACATTGTCTAGAGATGAGAAACAGAAAGACCAATCAGTGATGGTCATGAGTCTCTGTTTGTGTCTAGAATAGGAAAATAGTACGTTTTGTATCACTAGGGAAATCATTGTTCAAAAAGGAAAATGGGTTTCAGCAGAAAAAGTATTTGGGAATCTCGATATATGGAGATTAGGAATTCAGGGGCTTGGCAGATGCCCCCTTCTGGCCTCTGTAGATACTACATGTATGGGTGCCTTTACATGCATCCAGGGAAAACACTCCTATACATAAATAAGTAAATAAACTTTCAAGAAAAGAATTCAGAAATTATGTTTACACCCATAGGTTAATGCTGCTCTTAGCCTTGGCCAGAGGCTCTGCAGTGGTCAGCAATTAATGCAAGTCTCACAACTGGTCAAGGTACTGAGAATAAGTGAGAGTAAGTGCATTCACTGCCTTGGAAGCCAGAAGCACTGTGGGACCCCCTGGGACTGAAGTTTGGATGGTTGTTAACTGCCATATGAGTGCTGGGAACTGAGCCTGGGTCCTCTGCAAGAGCAGCAATTACTCTTAATTGCTGAGCCACCTCTCCAGTCCTGCATATTACGTTTGAAGTGCTTAAGTCTTCCGCTTTCCATTTTACTCAATCCTAAATTCTCTTGACCTAGCTCAGCTGCCGTATATAAGATGCCATATATGTGGAACCCTCTTTTTTCCCTTCCAACCCCTACACCCTCTTAGTCTAACTGCTCTTTTTAACTTCTGTAAAATGCTTAGTTTTAAAATAACAGGAGTCAAATGGCTACGATTCCATTTTATGATTTACTACCTCCATCTTGCCAGGCTCAAGCTATTATAAGTCCCCAGTCAGAACAAAGGGGAGGAACTGCCCCAGCATGTTGGGCAAGCCCATGCATAATAAAACCATATAAGGTAAAAACAGAACCCTACAGTGAGCTTGAGTACCAGTCAGCACATTCCTTTGTTCTGGAGGCAGCCCCCACCGATAAGAAGACCCCTTAAACCACCTCCAATCAATTTAAAATGTTTGGTGAGTGCGCAAGGGCTTCCTTGACCAACCATAATGTGACCCTGCAATTCTCCTCCCATCTTTGTCTATAGCAATAAAAAGCCCCTTGCCCCTCCCCTCGGGGCTCTCAGCATGGATCCACTGCATTGGTGAGGTCTGAGTCTGAGCTTAAGCTTGAATAAAGGTTCTTTGTTTTTGCACACACTCGATTCCTTGGTGGTCTTTGGGGAGTCTGTTCTCTGGGCATAACAATATCCAGGTATATATTGCTGCATAATATATTTTGTGTATATACCCGGCTATGAACATTCATTTTATTAATGAGGAATATCTACATTGCCTCCAAAACACTACTAATACAAAAATTTGTTGAAAGTAACTTTTTTTTTTAACTGAACAGCTTCATGGGTCTCTGAAGGGCCCAAGGAAGAGCTTATTAGAAATATGTATCCAGAAATGGCATGGGTAAATCATAGACAATATATACAACTGATTTCAAGAAATACTACCAAATTTCCTTCCAGAACAAGCTGAGCAGTTGTATTCCCTCCACCTGTGCATGTGAGCCCTGACAATATTATCCCTCTTCTTAGCTTCTGCTATACCCATGTGTGTGATATGCTTTTCGCTGAAGATCTCTTTTGGATTTCTTTGTGCAGAAGTGAGGTTAGTCATCTTTTCAACACACTTATTCACTGTTTTTTCCCCTTCAACGAGCTGGTTTTTCACATATTTGCCTAACTTCTATTGGCTATCACCTATAATAGCTAATCTCCATTGTTAACTTGACTGGACTTGGAATCACCTAAGAGACACACACCTCCGGGCATGTCTTTAAGGGCATTTCCATGGAGGTTTAACTAAGGAGAAGAGACAGACCCTCAATCTGGGTCGTGTCATTCTGTGGGATGGAGTTCAGGATTGAAAACAAAGACAAGTTGAGTGACAGAATTCCCCTTTCTGTGTTTCCTGACCTACTCGGAAGTGGACAAGCAGCCTCATATTCCTTCCACCTTAGCTAAGAAATGATATCACCATCGTGATGAACTGCAGGTCCAAATCATGAGCTAATGCAAACTCCTCTTCCCTTAACTTGCTTCTCATCAGGTATTCAGTCATAGTGACAAGAAAAATTACTTATACGTCAACTTCTTCCACCTCCTTCCCTTCCTCCTTATCTAAGAGAGAGAACGAGAGAGACAGAGTGCTAGAGATACAGAGAGACATACACAGAGACAGACAAGATAAACGTATCATAGATGGTTGATAGATATGTAGATGATTAATCTCATCTTCTCTAGGCATGAAAGTAATTTCTGTCCCTCCTTTATCCCTCTTCTAATTTGTTCCATTGAATAGCTTATTGAACTAAAATTCTTAATTCCATCATATTAAAATCAACACCCGTCCGTGGCTAGAACCCAGCGGTAGAGTGCTTGCCTAGTATGCACAACGCCCTGGGTTTGACTCCCAGCCTCACATTTCCTAAAAAGAGTGTGAAGACTTATATTTTCCTTACATTTTCTTTTTCACTCTAAAATTATTATAGCATTTGCCTATATTTTTCTAGAAACATCTCACTTTTGCTTTCAAATTTGTCTTTAATCCCTCTCAAGTTCACTTTCATCTATGATATGAAGTAGATATCCATCTTCATTTTTTATATTATCTAGTTTTTCAATTGATTTCTGCTAAGAACCATCTTTTTTCACTAATGTATGACAGCATATTAGATATAAGATAGTAGACAGGTGGATGTCACTGACACATGATACCATATTAGTTATAAGATAGCAAACATTTAAACAAACACCCATGCATGTGAGTTCTCTATGCCCTCTGCTGCACTGGCTGTTTGGTTCATGTACCAGTATCATACTGTTATTTTAGGATTCTTGCTTATCAACTTTGACATTAATCAGTTCAACACTAGTACTTTTAAATTATTTTATCCTTTGGATTTCCATGAGAATTCTAGAATTAGGTGTTAAGTAACTAAAAGCGGAGCCTATTCGTGACATTATTAATTTAGGAAGAATTGATATATTTACAAATGTTATGCTAATTCATGAACTTGGCCTATTCAATATTTCTTCAAGTTCTGAAATTTAAAAATCTATCTATCATAAAGGCTTGTGCACTCCTTTTAAATTAGCAAATATTAATTTGTATAAAATAATGGGTTTCCTGGAGCTGTGCGCTTTTTTTGATTAGGCTAAGCTGCTGCCTACATTTTGCTTTTCATTGCCAATATGATTTATATCTTATCGCTGAGTTAGATAAATGAGAAACTATGAAGCAGAAAGGGGAAAATGGCATAGATGAGAGGTTGCCTTTCTAAGTACAACGGCTCATGGCTATGAAGAGGCCACAGTGAAGCCATCACTCTGTATGCTAACCTAAAGAGTACTACAAAATAAATGCAACTTCAAAAAGAATTTACATTTTCAAAGGAAACAAGCTATTTGTTCCTTCAAAACAGGAAGGACTAAAATAAGAAAATTTTAATACAAGGGAAAATAGAGTTAGTTATATGAGGCATGCCAAATAGTTCATCCCTCAAGCTGAGATTGTACTGGAGGGTTTAAACCTCACATCTCACAGCTTAAAGAGAAGATGCTTTTCAGTTGGAAAACCTAGTCAACCACATGAATTAAAGAGTTACTGGGGAACAATCCTCTTCAAAAATACATAAACTAAGAATTGCAGAGCTAAACCTTTAGAGCAAAAAGAAAATGAAGATTAGAACGAAATCTAAACACACGTTTTCCCAGTGCTCCTCATCTCTAAAATGAAAAGGAGAGATGACGATGCCTGCACTTCCCTGAGCTGCGAGCCTGGAGATGGTCTGTGTGGAAAATGAAAACACAGAAGTGAAAAAAAACTCTTTTCATGATTTTCCTTTTCTATCATCTATCCATCATCTATCTTCTATCTATCTACCTATCTATCTATCTATCATCTATCTACCTATCATCTATTTATCTATTATCTACCTGCCTATCATCTATCTATCTATCATCTATCTAATCTATCATCTACCTATCTATCTATCATATACCTACCCATCTATCAATCATCTATGTATCTCTCATCTATCTATCTATGATCTACCCACCTATCTATCATCTATCTATCTATCTATCTATCGTTTCCTAGCTATCAAAGTGAGCAAACTATTCTTTAAGGGAACACAGAAGTTGTTATGGCCTAGGTCTTAAATATCTTCCCAATGACTAAGTGGCAAAGGCCTACTGGTCAGCCTGGGGCACTATTAGGAGCTGGTGGAAACTTTGGGAGATGGACCTGGCAGAAGGAAGTTGTGTAATTGAGGTCATGCTCTTGGAGGGGATATTACACCCTCCATCCCTTCCTGTCTGTCTCTGCTGTTTCCCAAGGACCGTAATAAGAGAATCTTTCCTCCACCCAGCACTCTCCACCAGGGTGTTTCACCTCAACACAGACCCAAAATGGCAAAGTCAAGTAGCCATGGATTGAAACTTCTCAAACCATAAGACAAATAGCCGTTTCCTGTTTTATATGAATTTCTCTCAGGCGTTTTACCACAGTAACAGACAAACACCTAAAAAAAAAATACTGGGATACCTCTGGTTGTATCGATGTGGAGGGACAATTTGGAGACAAACAAAGGAATTACTTTTTAATCTTTGTTATTTGGGGATATTTGTGGCTCTTTCCTTGTCACCGGCTCTAACCCCTACTCTAATGCCAAAGCACTTTTCAACAGGGCCTGTGTATTTCAATTGTTTTCTAGTTTAGGAAGAGAAGGAGTAGAAAGAGAAGTGAAACTTCCAGAGTTGCATTGCTAAGACATGTTTGTCCCTTCAGATCTTTCACTGCCAGATTTCCACTTAAAGTTGCTCTTTTGTAATATAAACGGGATTTTTTTCCACATGTAAGTAAAAATATTTGAGTTGAAATTCAAAACTGTTGATCTGATTGCCGTGTGTAGTGGGCACAGCTCCTCCTTTCGATGAAATCATTTCTCCACTAACACACCATATCCAGTCCTCTCTCCAGTGTCCCTTGGGTACCTTATACTTGTGAGATTGGAAAAATTTAAAACCAAATGATTTTCTCAAAATGTAAAGCTGCATATTAAAAATAGCTAGAAATAAAAATAAGTCCTTTAAAACAAATATCATTCATGTTAATAATATCATGAAGTTGAAAATGACCTAACCATTATGCATATAATATCAATATTCATACAGAGGCATAGAATACAGATTTGGCAACCATTTAAAAGGATATTATATGGTTAGGATGGAGTGCAGTGGAAAAGTATTTGCCTAGTATGTATGAACTAGGCCCTAGGTGTGATCCACTGAAACCATGAATATCACACACACACACACTCGACACACACACACACACACACACACACACACACCACTGTAGTTGCATATCTATTGATATGAAGAAATCTTAAGAAGTGAGGATAACTTCTCCATATTTGAGTGTGACAATCAAGATGTAAAATATTATACACAATCTTAATCTATTTTTGCAGAAGAATGTGTACACCCAGATGCAAACCTGAATATTCCTAGTAAGGTTTGTCAAATATTATGGGCCTGTAGCCTCAAGTAATCAGGAGTCTGAGGCAAGAGGATTTCTTGAACACTGTTTACCATCCAAAGCAAGACCCCATTTCAAACAACCCTATATAACAACTGGCACAAAACAGAAGTTTTCATAGGAGGAAACAAGAAACAAATCCAAAGGGAAGAGAGCACTGGAGCTCCATGTCACACTCTTTCCCTCTCCAAATTTAACAGTAGAAAAGTCTGAATAAATCAACAAAATTTCCTTGTGTCTCAGTTTGTCCCTAAAATAAGAATCGCTTCCATTGTCCAACAGGGTTTTTGACAAGGCAAAACACCCTCTCACAGTTTGGCATGATACCCAGTGATTCCACTCCTTGGTATTTTCTTCAGAGACATTCAGGCAGGCTATACAGCACTTGGGTGTGAATGCTCAGAGCAGCATTATTCTAACTAGCCCCAGCTGGAAATCACCCAGTGTCCATACAATAGCAAGCTGTTCAGCAGTAAGAGAGAGCCACAGCTGACACGTCCAACAGTGAGAGCTCACACGTGTGTGTAAATGCTATATGTCAATCAAAACAATTATGCCTTAAAAAAACATGTAAATGGGAAATCTAGACATGAAAGGCCACAGAGTGTCATAGCCTATCCACACAAAATTCTAAGCCCGGGGTTGTAGCTTAGTTGACAGAGTGCCTGTCTAGCATGCCTGAAGCCCTGGATTTGACCTCCAGCATTGCATGAAACTCAGTGTGGTGGCACACAGCTGTAATCCCAGCACTCTGGAGAGGGAGAAAGGAGAAGTAAAACCTCTGTAGTGAAACTCCTCTGGGCTACAAAAGACCCTGCTTCATACATCGTCAATAAATAAATACTGCAAAACTTTAAAGCACACACACACACACACACACACACACATGATGTTCACTGTTTTCTTGAGACTGAGGAGAGATAGGATCTCCTGTGAAAATGCTTCCTATCTTTAGATAATACCCCGCGTCACTACTGTATAGGTTGTGCAGGAACTTGCTGGAATGACGGAAATGTGCTACACCCTAACTGCAATGGGAATTGTAGTGTAGAATTGCTCTGTGTCCCTTTAGTTCTTTTAGCTATGTTAAATTTGACCGAACCGTTTTGGGGAGAAATACATGTTCTAATTTTTATTTTTGTCTTTTTGAGACGGGATCTCCCTGTAGCCACAGCTGATCTAAAACTGCCAATATAGACCAGGCTCTCCTCGATCTCACAGAGATCCACCTGCCTCTGCCTCCCGAGTGCTGGAAGTAAAGGCATGTGCCACCCCATCCACGTATCTAATACACGCACACGCACACGCACGCACATGCACACGCACGCACACGCGCGCGCACACACACACACACTTTTTTATGATAAATACTCAGCTGGAAAGTAGAGAAGAAAAAAATGATTCAATTTTAGCTCCAAATTATGTCAGGGAAGTTCTGGCAATACTGCCATGAGACAGTAAATGCTTGGAAAACTTCAGAAGGTCAAGTGATATGTTGCCAATGACACTTTGGATAAACTGGATGTCAGGATTGCTAATAATGTGCCAAAGGACATGTGCTAGAAAGTGACAGAGTGGGACCCTCCAGTCACAAGGAGACTCCAGGTCTCATCATACCCTATGGTGACTCAGCAATCATCTGCGTGGAATATATGGCGCTCATTTGTGCCAGGAGGATGGGGCGCCTTGGAGAGGGAGGTCCCTTGGAAGTAGAAGTGGTGAGGGTGGGGTGGCCATGCACAAAGGAACCCTTAGAAGTGGGCAGGGGCCAGAAGTCAGGTCCTTTTCCAGCGGTTGTCTGGCTGGCCTCTGCTGCTCCTTAACACAGACTGGAGAGGAGTGGCCACATGACACTGTCTGGACTGTGTGTAGGATGACTGCCAGTGTGTCTGTCATGGATGGATTCAGCAGGCTGAGTCTCTGATTGGGGAGGGGCAGTGAGAAGCCCTGCTTGCTAAACGTCTTGCATTCATATTTCCTATCTGACTTGTCTGACGGGATTGTGAGAGGGAACACAAATTCCCACCATCTTTGACTACATGACTAAGTATTCTTTTATCTGTTAGTTTTCTTATTTAGGAGAATCTGTGTTTTTGCTTTTTAAGACGGAATCTCATGCTGTAGGTAGCGTGGGATGGTCTGGAGCTCACTATGTAGCCCAGATTGTTCTTAGATGAGCAGTAATCCTCCTGTATCAGCCTCCTGAGTGCTGGGAGTACAAACATGAGCCACCAAGCCCTCCTGATTAAAGACCATGGTCTGAAGGCATTGAGGAACTTACTGGTCACAGGAATTTACAGCAGCCTCACTCTGCTGATTTCTGATGGGTGCTTTTCAAAAACGGCTGCCATTGTTTTCCTGTCAGTATTATCACAGAGTAATGCATAGCCATTATTTAGTTTTCCTTCCTCCATCTCCACCGAGGAGAAAGGGCCCACAGCTTAAGATGCCCATCCTCACTGACAGTGTGGTATCAACATGCCAGCCATAACGGTGCATAACACATCTGCTTTTTATTTTGGCAATCAGTCATCGAAAGTTCTCAGGTTAGAGTTCAAGACTGTTGGGACACAGTCTGTTGGGAATAAGAAATTTTAGAGGCGTTATTAACAACACGGACAGTCAGACGGCAGCACGGTGGGGCTCTGAGGAGAGTTCAGGCTTCGGTGGCCGAGTTCTGAAGAGGAATCACTACTGGAGGAGGGGGTCTCTTCTTATAGATCTCTGAGGAAGGGGGAGAGTTCCCAGAACTTGCAGCCAGGTTCTCTGATGCCTAAGCCGGAAGCAGGGCAGGGGCGATGAAGCAAGATGTGTGGCCACAAATACAGCTTTTGATGTCAGTTCACTTCCCCAGTGAGAGGTTCAGGCACCTGGAAGTCTGTTAGCTAGAGAGTCACAGACAGTGCTCTTAGGAGGATGCCTGCCCATATCTGTAAAGCGGGACAGGGGAGGGGCTGCTGCAGGTATGGTGGCCTGAACAGCAGTCTGGTCTGGAGTCTAAAGTTTGCCATAACTTTATTTAACTTAATGTGTTCAAAGTAGCAGCATTTAAGAGAGCATTGTGGGTTGAACTATCTGCCTCTAAAAGACAGATTGAAGTCCTTACCCTCAAGAAGTCAGAATATGACCTTATGTGGAAATGGAGTTATTGCAGATGTTTTGGACAGAGGTCATACTGGAGTAGAGTGGGCTCTTGATTTATTAACACCAGTGTTATTAGAGGAAAGGGGATGTCAGGCTGGCCTTGAACTTACTGGATAGCCCAAGAGGGTTGAACTGATTCTTTTTTCTTCATCTCTAGAATACAAGGAAGACAGGTGTGAACAATTACATCCTTCAACACATCAATTTTTAATTTATTTATTTTATGTGTTTGAGTGTTTTGCCTGAACGCATATACATTTATCATGCCATGCAATGCCCATGGAGGCCAGAAGAGGCTGTCCGGTGATCATGAACTAGAGATATAGATGGTTGTTAACTACCATGTGGGTGCTGGGAACTGAACCCAGGTCCTCTGAAAGAGCGACTGGTGTTCTTAATAGCTGAGCCATCACTCTAGCCCCAACACAACAGTTTTTAATCAGCCCTTTTCCCCAATGACTACACCATGAGCATATTTCATATTCTTAGCGTTTTAATTTAAACCTTCGTCTGCTGGATACTTTAATGTCTTTATGAGTGGTTGCACACTTTGCGGGTGAGTGATAGTTTCTTTAAATAAGTCTGTTCAACTAGATAGATTGTGCCTGCAATTTTTCTGCTACTAGAAATAGCACTTTAATAAAATCATTTTTGAAGAATTTTTGTTCGAAATACTAAAACTGAACCTAATCAAGCATTTAGCTCTAACTTCTAGTTTACAGGAAATGAAACAATCCAAAAAATTCACAGTGTAAAGCATTTTAAAGAACTCGTCTGGTTTCTTCAACAAATCAGTGGCATGGAAAAATGGATGTATTACTGGAAACGCAACTCAGCACAATCTGTGAGTCTTACTTTGATACTGAGTTGGTTAAAAGAATTATATAAAATGATATATGATATGGGAGTTGGGAGGGACACTTAGAAATTTCAATAAAGATCAATATCTTGGGCCAACTAATGGCTCAAGTTGGTTAAAAGTACTGGCCACACAGCATGCCATGCATATAACATGCATTCACAGATACATCATACAAACACATCATACATACACTAATAAAATTTAAAATATCATGGAAAGAATTGATATTAAGGAATTATCATAAAGATAAGAACTGAGGACACAGACTCTCTGCTTAGCATAAACAAGGCCATGCATTCAGTACCAAGCACCATATACACACACACAAATATTGTCATTATTTTTGTGAGATGCAATGAAAATGATGATAAAAGGGGGTGTTAGTATTTTAGAAATATTTAACAAACCACTTAACTAGTGAATGGTCTTCTTTTTAAGCACTTTCCTTATCCTCAAATTTTTTCTAGGACTTGTTTTTAAATAGTGCAGAAAAAAAATAAGTCAAGTTTAACAAACATTTATGGTTAAGCCCAAATTAAATGATGAAAACTAGATGACAAGTAAGTTTAATGTCATGTCAATGCCCTCTAGTTTCTGCTTCAAATTATTGTTATTATTACTATTATTGAGACAGAGTCTCACTGTGTAGCCCTGGCTGGCCTAGAACTTCCTATGTAGACCAGGCTAACCTTGAACTCAGAGATCTACCTGCTCCTGCTTCCCATGTGCCAGGATTAAAGATGTGAGTGTGCCTCCACACCAGGCCTGAAAATATTAGTTTAATTGTTTTTTAATCTTTGTGTGTTTTGTGTATGCATGTTTACATGAGTATGGCTATGCACATGTCACGGTGCATGTGTAGAGATCAGAGAACAGACCAACTCAGTTGTCAGTCCTTCACTAGACCTCATTAGAGATGAAGTCTCAGTCTCTTACTGTTTGCTGCTGTGTGCACAGGGCCAGCCAGCTTTCAAGGATTCTCCTGCATGTGTCTCCCATCTCACTTTATGAGTACTGAGACTACACAAGCATGCCATTGCATCTGGATTTTATGTGAGTTCTAGGAATGCAAGCTCAGGTCGCAGTGCTTGTGCAGTAGACGCTTTATCATCTGCGCCATCTCCTCACTCTTAATTCTCTTCCATCTTTGTCCAATTGATTGTCATTATTTTGTGTAAACTGCTACTGACATTATTTAATGAACTATCATCAATAGCAAAACTATAAAATGTATTTGTAAGCTCTATGGTTTAATGTTCTTAAAATAAAGCAAAATGTTTCCAAATGTCAAAAAATATAAGTCAAGAAACAGTATGTGCATTTATGATTACAACTATGTATCTGTCAATGCACACGTGGGAAAAAGTAAGGGATGTACAGGTGTGCGGTCAGCTAAATCTTTTTAACATTTTTTTGATACTTCTATATTGTTGGAATTTTATGAGGCGAATGCCTTGGTATATTATTTAAAATAGAAAAGCAAACCAATCTTTAAATAAAATAAGGAACTGACTATGACCTGAACAAACATCCCGGTCCCTAAACATTTATGTGTACTACTTATTACTTGTCTTAAGACAGATGCTGGAGAAGCTCCCTCCCTGGCTCAGTCCTCAGCATTCTTTAGAAGTCATCTGAGTTCATCCTCCTCTTGCTTCACACTTTCGAAATCATGTTGACAAAAGATTGCTTCCCAAAGTCTCCTGAGCCACTTTTTGACTCAAAATCTTAAAATAAAACACAAATCTTAGTGCCAAACTTTTGAATATGTCAACCTGGTATCAGGTCCTCCCCACCTTACAACAAAAGACCTCAGGAGGGCTGAGTGATACATAAATTGCCTCCCTCATCCCTTTATCATATTGAAAACAGGCTGTGTATCCAGGGCCCAGCACAAGTACATGGTGGGAAGTAGAGACCCCTGAGAGGAATGTGCTGGCTGGACTAATCCTTCATTCCTACCCAGCAGAGGCAGGCAGAGCTCCAATTGCCAGTGACTCAAGTCCACTAAGCAAGAGCACCAAATCTTCACAAAGCACTGTACAGAGAGGCTAATCACCACAGGCTTCATACTGTCATCACCCCATTTGCTGAACTACTGGGGTTCTGAGCCTCCACTGCATTAGTAGCAAAGAGAACAAGGCCATGAGAGGCAGAGCTAGTCATCACCTCTGTCCTCCCAACAACTTTCATGGGAACAGGGCCAAGTGGCATTAGAAGGCAGTTAGAAGACAGAATAGTCAATACACCCAGTTCTTCTTCCCCTGGGTCAGCAGACTCCACTGCTGCTGAGTTGTCAGTTATTCATGCAGGAACAACGTGGTTAAATAAGATGCTGACTGGAACTTTGCTTTCCTTCTATCCCCATCTTCTGGGGTCCCCAAGGCCTGGCAAGGGGCGAGTCTTACACCCCCAAGAGAAGAGAGTGAGGGAGGGAGCTGATCTTACAACCATGGATGAAAGTGGAAAGGCAGTGCCTTGTGGTTTGGCACTAGAAATGGCAAGTACAGGTGAACAGCACGTGCCAGTCTCATTCATCTGCCAGGACGGTGCTAGCGACTTTGGTCAGAATCCAAACCTGCCACACCCCTCAGTGCATTGCACGCCTCCACCAGAGCACTGTCCACTGAAAAAGATGAACTAATTCAGAATCTCGTAATTTCATGTTCAGCTGTTTCAGGGTTCTACCAAAACCCAGTCACCATAATAAGAATCAACATGAGGAAAAAGAACCAACTACTGATAGAGATGAATCAAGTACTGGAATTTTCTGGCAAAGATTTTAAATCGTCAACATTTAAAAAAATGTTTCAGCGACCACAGAACATTTTGAAATTAATAAAAAGATGGGAGTTAATAACCTTCAAATGTCCCTTTCAATTTCTTCAAGGACCCCACAGTCCATTCAATACCATGTTGCTTAGTATATTTTATTTTGTTGTTGATTTCTAGTTTTATTCCATAATGGTCGGAGAGCACACCATCTATGATTTCAATACATAGAGAGACTTGCTTTGTGGCTTACTATGTGGACTATCCTGGAAACCCTTTCATTTTTTAATAAGAAGAAAGTGCTATTGGGTGAAATATATGTCATCTCTATTTAGTTGAAAGTATACTTTAACTCTGATGTCCATTTATTGATTTTATTAGGGGTCAGGATGATCTGTCGATTGACTACTAGGATGTTGAAGCTCTGAACTGGTATACTGTAGCCTAACTCTCTCAGAATTAATATCATTGTAATGTCCATATTAAAGTTGAATGTGGGGTGATTGCCTTTAATTCTTGCACTTAGAAGACAGAGACAAGTGGATCTTTTTGAATTTGAGACCAGTCTAGTCTACATAGTGGAGTTCAGGCCAGCCAGTACTATATAGTGAAACTCTTTCTCAAAAAACTCTAAAAGAAAATGTCCATACTACCAAAGTGATTTACAGACTCAATGCAATCCTCATCAAAATTCTCATAACTAGAAGAAAAAACTTAAAATACATATGGAATCATGAAAGACCCTGAATAGAAAAATGTAATTTAAGGAAAAAGAACAAAGCCGTATATATCATAAATCTGACATACTATAGCAACCCAAACTATCTGATATTAACATTAAAATGTACTGATATATAATACAATAGAGATTCCAGAAACTATTCCATGAATCAACAGTCAGCTGATCAGTGACAAAGGTGCCAAAAATAAAAATAGAAAAAGGCTAACCTCTTCAACAAATAGACATGGCAAGTAGAAGAATGAATTCTGTGTTGTTTTTAGAGACAGGGTCCCATGAAGGCTGGGTTGGCCTCAGTCTCATTATGTAGCAGAAAATGAGCTTGAACTTCTGATCAAGCTTCTACCCAAGTGCTGGGTCTGCAAGCATACACCAACATACCCTGCCAGAAGAATGAAATTGACTGGCACATGCCTCATGTTCTTTACAAATAAACTGAAAATAGATCAAAGATCTAAATAAAAGGTCTGAAACTACGAAACTCTAAGGCTGTGATACAGGGAAAGCACTTCAACATATTGGTATTGGTCATGTCTTTTCTTCTAAATGAAACAACAGAGGAACAGGCAAGAAAGCAAAGGTTGGAAAACAAGATTATGTAAAATTAAAAAGTGTCCGAAAAGATATGAAAATAACCAAGAGTGAAAAAAACACCCATACAATGGGAGAAAACATTTGCAAACTATTCATCTGACAAAGAGTTATTATTCAGAATATACAAAAACATCAAAAACAAAAATTAGTTAGAAAATGTACAAATGTTCTGAATACTGAATTTATAATTGTTTTAATATCTGTGATTTTTACACAGTATAATTTGATAGTATTTAGATCCCCAAGCTGCTGTGCTTCCCCTTACTGTCCCTCACCCAAATCAATGTGCTGTATTACACACACACACACACACACAGCATATAGGATCTAATTTATGCCCTCCATGTCTTCCAGTGTGGAACCTAGTCAACCTACCAAAGATTATATCCTTGGAAAAGACTGACTCTCTACCTTCCAGTAGCCATCAGTTGTGGTCATCCACCATCCCTGGCTCTTACAGTCTTTCGATCCCCTTTTCTGCCATGGTCCCTGAACTTTGAGTGGCAGACTTTTGACACAGGTATCCTACTCAAGGACAAGTACTCTGCAGTCTCTTATTCTCTACCTTGGAAAGTTGTGTCTTTCTGGATTATCAACATCTGTTTCATGAGGAAGCTTTGCTGGTGAGAATTGAGAGATGTATCAATATTCTTTCTGCCCTCTGTTCTGCTAATTTCCTGAATTTTAGATACAGAGGTTGCATTGTAGATGTGTCACTTAGGGCCAGGCACCTCATAGACACTGATTCTCTGCATTTTATTGCTGCATCGTTCTACTTGGTAAGACGGAGTGGCCTTCTCTATTCTCTTACCAACTTTGGTTTGAAGTTGACTTCCCTGGATAACAGAATAGCTACTTCCGTCTGTTTTCAGTTTTCACTCACTTATTTTCCTTCCTTCAGCTATCAGAATGGGAGCCTTTACCTGTCAGGTATGTTTCCTCCAATATGAGAAATAGTCATATCTAGTTTCTTTTTTTAATCTAGTCACCCAGTCTGTGTCTCTTATTGGTGAGTCAAGGCCATTTATACTTAAGGTCATTATTGAGAGATATTTATGTATTTATTTGTTGGTTTGCTTGTTTTTTGAGATAGAGTCTTACTGTGTAACCCTGGCTGGCCTAGAACTCACTTTATAGACCAGGCTGGCCTCAATCTCACAGAAATCCACTTTCCTCTGCCTCCCGAGTGCTGTAATTCAAGGTATCTGCCATCATACACAGCTGACAGGTGTTCAGCAATTCCTGTAGTTGCTTTTCTGCTTGGTTGGATTCTCTGTTCTTTAGTTCCTCCCCTATTAATATCAAGAGTTTGTGGGTTTACAGTACTTGGCATGATGGATTCCTTCCTATTTCTCCCTTGTTCTAGTCGATTCTTTCCCGTACTCTTGGTACTCAGACTCACTGTTCCTCCTCTGAGTATAGTATTTCTTTAAGTATTTCTGAAGTGCTAGATTTGTGGCCATGATTCTCTTGCAATGCCCTCATTTCTCCACTAATTTTAAAAGGCAATTTTATTGGATGTAGAGATCTTGGTTAACAATTATTTCTTTCAGGCTTTGAAATACATTTGCATGCTTTCCAGACGTTCAGGGCTGCTGATGGGAGATCTGATGTTATTCTGATGTTTCTGCCTTTGTAGATGAATTGGTGATTTTTACCTTATAACTTTTTAAAATTAAAAAAATTCTTCTATCCTACTCAATTAGGATCTTCACTAAACATTAATCATCTACGTAAGCCAATACTTATTACCAATTATTGTTACAAGTGTCTTGTAGCTACATTAAATGACTTCTATGACACAAAGCCTTACAATTCTATAAACAATGAATCTGCTTGCTCATTAATTTCTTACTTACATTTTCTAATATTGTTTCCTTGTTTTGTGTTTTTGACATCTTGATGACAATATGCCATAGGTAAGTTCTTCTCTGGCCATGTCTACTTGTGGCTCTAAATGGCCTTTTGTGTTTGGATGTCCAGTCTCTAGATTTGGGAATTCTTTTACTTCACCCTCACTGAATAGATTCTCTGTGTCTCCAGTGTTCATCTCAGATTCTTCTGTGCCATGGGTTCTCAGGTTTGGTCTCCTGATCATATGCCAGGGTTCTTGGAAATGTGTGGTCATGTTTATTTATTTATTTTCCTTATGGTATCTGAATGCAGTATTTCGTCTGCCTTGTCCCCAATTCCTGATATCCTTTCTTCTGCTTGGTCAACTGCATTGGTGATGTTTTCCACTGAGCTTCTGTTTGATTCATTCAGTTTTTCACTCCCAATATATTCCCTTTGGTTTTTAATTAAAAAAATCTCAATTTCCTGGCTGAATTTTTCTTCTGTGTTGCTTTTTCATCCATATGGCTGATTTTCTCATTAACTTTTCTGACTTCTCCCGCTGTGTTACTGACTTTCCTCTCCAGGTTCTGGATTGGATTCATCAGCTTTTCCATATCCCCTTATTGTGGATCATTTTTACCAGAAAATTTCCGAAATCTTCATCTAGCATTTAATCTCCTTTAGAATCTTTGAGTTTGGTAGTGGAAGAATTACATTTGTTTTGAAGAGTCATGTTGCTTGCTTTTTCGTGTCTCTTGCATTTCTGTGTTGCAATTCGTGCCTTGATTAGTTTAGATATCTCTTCTGCGGTGGGGGGAAGAGGAGAATGGTCTTCTTACTGAGCACCCTGTTCCTGAAGGCTGAATCCCTAGTGCTATTGGTGAGAGGAAAACTTCTAGGACAGCAACATCAAGCCATACAGAATACAGAAATATACTTAAAATCAAGTACAGAGAAATGAGAAGCGGGTGGCTGGGCCTGGGGAGAACTTGCTCAAAGTACATTATATACTTGCATAAAATGGCCTTGCAGCAACCCTGAATAATTAATGATAATAACATCAATGACAGCCCACTGATACACCATCAAGATCATAAAACTGAAAGTGGCAAAACTATGGTAGAACCATTTATGACGTTAAAAGTTCTTTAGGGTAGGTTTGGAAATAGCAAGTATGTGAGATAAAGGAAGGAAACAGAAAAGACAAAACTAGGAGAGAAGCAAGGTTGAATAAGTGAATGTGAAAGAAGGGAAGTGCAGAAGAATGCTATGCAGGGGGGAGATTCAGAAAAAACAACTGCCTCCCAATGCAAAAAAAAAAAAAAACCATAAAACTAGGTGAGTATATGAAAGAAATGACGAATATAAACACCTAGACACTCACACAATTTTTAAAATACAAAGAAGTAAAAATCCTGCTTGATATGTAGGGGAAGAAGACAGGTGTTGCATCTCCTTTCTGCGTCCTCAGAACTGGAGGCTGCCGGTTTCATGCACAAGGAGAGGAAGTAAGGCGAACTTGGGGACTCTCGATTTTCCTGTGATTTAGGATGTTGCTGAGTCTCTCTTGGACAAGTGTCTGATGTCTGCCCAACCTGGCTTCACAGTAGTATTTTTCTTTCTATGCACAAAAAGGCCATACTTAGCTATGCATGGTATGGGCATACTGGGCTGGGCGGATACTCTCACCCTTCCTAAACTTCTCAGTTTCCACCCCCTAGGGTGAGCACAGTTTTAGTTGGGGGATGTCTCTCAAATGTACCCCAAGTGTGGTAGGAAGCCCAGCACTGCGATGGGTACTGGCAGGGACCTGTCTTTGCACTCTTGAGAACTCTTCAACATCAGTCATGCTGCTGGAGTGATATAAATGCTATTAGGACTTCAGAATACTCTGGCTTTACAACAGTGGACGGCGGATCCACCCAATGGCCTCAGGCTCAGACCTTTCAAACTCCAGACTTGTTCTCAGTAGATGAGATCTGTTCTGGACGCTGAGAGCAGAGCTATCGTTCATGATGCTCTTCCCTGTGTGAACCCTAATTCTTCACTCTGCCTCAGTGCCTGAATGACCCTTCTGTTCTCCACAGCCGCCTCTTTGGGCTACTTTTACCCAGAAGCTATAGAAAGACAAACTGAGACTCCCTGATCTGTAGATGTTCCTGGTCTCAGCTCCACCAGAGTAGCTCAGGTTGTTCTTAGTTTTGTTTTTTGGTCTTGTTTTTGACCTCCTTTTTCAGTGTTTGAGATTTTTCACATCTGTATATGGCTTGTTTGGACCTAGCCACCTTATCCCCTCATCGTCAAGTCCTCCTCGACCCCTCCCATCACTTTTTTCTCCCAACTTCATGTGTTCAGTTTTCTTAAACCTATTAAGTCTGCTTAGTGCTGTCTATAGCTCGGTTTTTTTAAACAACAGATTCTCTCTCAAGATGGCAGTAGCTCTACACATGATTTCACAGGGTGACAGAACGGAGTTTCTCTGCACCTCAAAGGGGCCTATCTAACCAAAACCTCCAACTGGATTTGAGGTTTGTGAGGGCTGTGGGCTTGACCAGGTGGAGCATGGAGGACTTTAGGTCAGTCACAGTGGTCTCTATGAAGCCGGTGAATAGATCTCATTATCCATTTGTAAAATCTCCAAGCAAACGCAACAGCAAGAGTGAACCCTGCTAATGGGGAATGCTGGTGCTAGTGAAGTCTCTCTCTCTCTCTCTCTCCCCCCCCTCCTTCCCCTCTTCCCTGTATGTGTGTGTGTGTGCGTGTGTGTGTATGTTTCTGTCAATGTGTTGGGTGGGGAAGGTGGTAATGCTGAAAAACTCTGTACTTTCTATTCAATTTTGCTGTGAACCTAAAACTATTCTTAAAAAAACAATGTCTGTTAGAAATGTGTCTTAGTCATCATCAAAATATTTTTAGGCTCCTGCAGGTGCAAAAATTGACAAATAGAGTCAGTCCATCTCAGCAATCCACAAGACAGAATAGGGGTCACTCTCGAGCATTTCCTCACAGCCCAGTGGGGACTTTCTTGCCTTTTTTATGTTTTTTTTTTTTTGTGTGTGTGTGTGTGGGAAAACATAGTTCTGCTCAAGGACAGAGTCAGCTAAACAGCTGTACCCACATTCCTGGGGAGCTTTACAAAGGCACTGTAGGTTCAGAGCCCCTAGACCTGCCACCATGCAATGCTGCTGCCTTGGAACAGATCTGCTGTCGTCCAGCTTCCTGCTTTTCCCTTCTTGGTCATCCACCTGCCTCACTCATTGTTGCTATGCTCTGTTTGACTTTGTGTTTTATATTCTTCCAGAGAAGGTGATGTGGAGAGCACGAAAGCATGCCATCCTCTTCACTCTCTGAGTATCCCTAGGTCAGAGAATCTCAGTCTGAGCTAAACACATTGAACCTCTCAGGCAGGATATCATCAGCTGACTTCTTGAGATTCTGATCAGTTCATCTAGTAGCAGGTAGTTTCCAAGACTATCCAGGTGACTTGCCTGAACAGTCAAAGTTGTAAATTGCTTGTCTTGAAGTGTCCTTGACACTCCCCAAATCTTTGTTTTCTGTTTGTTTTTAAGCTGGACTCATACTTGCTATGTAGCTGAGGTTGGCCTGAATGTATAAATTTCTTGTGTTGGGCTCCTGAGTGCTCGGATTACAGATGTTTGTAACCACACAATGTGAGAATTTATATTTTAATAAGCCCTCATTGTCTTTCTGACATGGGCTACCTGCAGAACCTTTGTCATATTCACTTTTCTCTTTGTATCATTCAAATTGCTTAGATAAGTTAACTTCAAAATTTTGGTCATTCTAAACAATAGCCAGTAAGCCATGGAAGAAAGGAAGGAAGGAAGGAAGGAAGGAAGGAAGGAAGGAAGGAAGGAAGGAAGGAAGGAAGGAAGAGAAATGCATACTAAAATGTATAACTAGAGGCATTTGGAGATACCATATGAAAACAAGAGGTGATCATGAAATGCTTTTAAATTAAGACTTCTCTCACATCCCTGCCGTTCCCCTCCCCCCTTTTCACTTTTAAATTCTATTCCTTTCTCCTTGGCAGTTTTACTAACCAGGATAGAAGTTCATTTCCTCTATTACCAATGACTAGTTTTCATTGACACAAGCATTATTGGGTCTAAGAAACTATGAAGTACTCTTGTTTGAGAGAAAGCTCTGAAGTGACTGGAGAGATGGAGGCAGTGTTGATAGATAGATTAGAATGATGTCACCACAACGTGAGTATAGAGAGCAGTGTCACTGACAAGTGGGCCATATAAGATGACTCAGCCCTTTCAAAGGACCTGAGTTCAGTTCCCAGCACCCAAAACTCACCCAACTTAAAGCTACCTGTAACTCCAGCTCTAGGGTATCTGATACCCTCTTCTGGTCTCCAAGAGCATCTGCACACAGGTCTCATATACACACACAGAGACACACATACATTATTAAAATTGTATATATATATACACACACACACACACACACACACATATACATACAAGTATGTGTAACTATTTTCAAAAACCCATTTATGTACCACTTTAACTTTTACACCATCACTGCCAAACACCATAGCTGAAAATTTGGTCTTTGCTGCTGCTGGGTCAAAAGTAGCCAAGGGTCAGATTTACTGTTCCACACCTCTTCTTCTAAGTCCCCTCCCATGAGGCCTGGATGGTCACACAACACCTTCATAGATTACCTTTTCCCTTTTCCTTCCTTCCCCAAAACTTATGAACCTAGATTACTTATGATATATAATAAATATAAAATGCTGGGTAAACAGTCCATCTCCCCTTACCGCCCCATCGCCCTAACCAAGCTAGCTCATGGAGAGCAGAACTGTTGGGGAAATTTTCCTTCTACTGCCTAAGAGCTTTATTGAGGGGGAGGGAGTCTTCTCAAGCAGGTGTTCACAGCTCTCGTCGTCCAGCTCCCGTATAACTCTGTCCACCTCCCAGGCCCACTCCTCCCCATCCTCTGCCTCTCTTTGCAGTATCCACATTGACATCAGTCCTTGAACCCAGCTCCCTCTCTTGAACTCTCAAGCTTCTTTTGGTGCTAAGCTTTTCTATTTGGTAGACGCCTTTCATATTTTGACTTGACTGCATATCCTTTTGATTTCATCTGGAATACCACCTCTTTCCCAGGGTCAGCCCTTGAGAACAGGCTAAAGCTGAGCCTACTCCTCGTCCCCTGAGAGGCAGTCTGTCACAGTGGTTCTCTGTGGCATTGCCCCTTAGCAGATGGTTCTATTGGTCACAAATAAGGATGTGATTGATATGCAGTTAATAGACTACAGGTGGTGTAAACAGCCCACGACAAACAGTATGGCCTCTACACCAGAGTTTTCTAGTCCCAAATACCATGGTTGAGAAGCCAGGCTCCATCACAACATCCTCCATTCCCCAGCACTAATCATATCCAGAAATGGTGTCTTTTTACATCTGTTCTCCCTAAAGTGGAGCTCCTCTGGAACTAGAGCTCAGACGTGGTCCCTGCTCTGTCCCAGCACTGAGAAGACCTGGCAGCTGTTTAACTCTTTCTTAAATTTGACCAAATTGTCCTGTGATACCAAACATAGCAAGGTGAAGATGCCTGGCCCAAATTAACTTGTGATCCTGCATTAAAAAAAAAAAAAAAGGCAAGCCAGTTTTCCAAGTGAGGAAAGAACATTTTACTAGTGAATGAGAATACGACTGAAATCAGATGCAAACAGAGCTCATCATGATCACTTACAAAATGATACCATGCAGCTCGTAGTGAGCGACTGGTTCTGTGATTCCTCTTCTTTTTTAAGGTTTATTTATTTGTATTTTTTACATATTTATGTGTTTTCCTGGATGTATGTATTACACCATATGTGTACCTGGTGCCCCGGGAAGTGAGAGAAGGGGACTGGATCTCATGAAACTGGAGTTGGAGGCAGTAGTGAGCCCACATGTAGGTGTTGGAGACTGAACCTGAGTCCTCTGCAAGAGCTGCGGGTGCCCTCAGTCCCTGAGCGCCTCTCCAGCCTGTTTTATGAATGACTTCTTGAAGCTGTGACAGTATCACAAATTTGAAATGGATAGTCTTAACTATTGCAGCGGCCTCCCATTCCAGGGCAGACTGCAGGTGTACAGGTGACAGAACCAACTGTTTCTCCAAAGATCAAGATTGAAACAAAATACAATTCAATACAATCAACAAGTCTATTTTTGGAAATTTTTCATGGTAACTAAATTCTACTTTCTCCTACTAATCTTCTCAGTTGACAAAAATTTTCTATGGTGTCATAAATCACAAAACGCCAACTATTTCAAAGGGAAACAGGATCGTTTTTAGAAAAGAAAGACATATGAGATTTATGAACATAATAATTAAATAACTTGCTGAATTCTAACTGCAGATGTGCCTTTCTGTATTATATATCTACTGGAGAGGAAACTGGCGTTCTGCAGGGTTTTCACTTCTCAAAGACTTCTCACAAGCAAAACTTCACTGGAATTACCACTATATACCAAGGTAAATACAGAAATTATTTTATCTAGCAGCTGGGGGGAAACAGGCTAAAAGAACAAGTTTTACCTTAATGTTACTATGGAAAGTTGAAGTTGGATTGGGAGCCTAGGTCCTAGTCTTAGTCATGTATACTGTGTGTTCCCCATAAGTCATTTATTTTCATTGGCAAAATGCTACTAGCCACTATGCCAGTGAGTTCAAACAAGTTATGGCAACCTGCATTCCACAGCAGCCAGACTTCTAGACCTTTCCTATGTGTCACAGATCTTTAGGCACCAGGCAGGAATCCAAAAGGAATAAGGAGCATGCTAGAGAGGACAGCCCCGTCTAGTGGACACACCCCTGCACTGCAGCCTGATCAGATAAATCTAGAAAAGTTGCAAATCAGGGCTTTCACAAAAAGGCTGTGTGTTATGTCTATTGAATCAAATTTAAGAAAAAAGAAAACACTATAGTTTGAACAATACATTTTAAGGCAGATGAAGAGAGCACCATTTGGAAAACCCAGAATGTGTCTTTCCACCATGTGACCTCCCCAAAGAACTCTCAGTCAGAGAACTTGTTCGTTCCTAGACCTGGAGAACAGCTCTGAAATGTGACTTTTGAAGCCGACATCCCACTCTCCTGAGCCACTGTGACCTGAGTATCTCTGAACTGAAAACGAATGATTTCGGGGTTTACTCAAAGTAAAAGAGAAATTAAAACCTCCTTACAAATCTGCTTTTCTGAACAATCAAAACAGCCATGGAAGACATCTTTACAATATGCCTTTGTTTAACTCTTAGTACAAACCAAATTTCACTGAATTATGAAAAAATGATTCACTGTAAAAACTGCTGTGTCTCTCTGAAATAATTTTAAATATAAATGTGGTGTGAAGACAACTTAGAAACTGAGAACCCTGGATGAGACCAGTGACAGCTTCCCACACTATACTGGGAGGACTTTTCTAAGCAGAAAGACTTTATTCCTGCTTCCTCCTCATCTCCACTTTGGTTTCTTACCTGCCTCCTTCTAAAACTAATTCAGAATCCGATGGGTGTCTCTAGAAAGGCTTAGCATCCAGACACAGGTGTGGGGGAAACGGCACTAGTGGGTGGACTCTCGGGGCAAATGATTTTCTTCCCTTGATGTCTGCTCAGTCCGTGCTCACTACAGGAACCTCTTCTCACACATAACAACCTTCCTTATCCAAAGAAGAACCATATAATAATGTATCATCTTCCCAGAGCAGTAAGAAAACATACAGAACTGCTAATGGGATGTTAGACTCACTTCTGGTTATCTACAAGGAAAACTAAAGCCAGCACAACCCCATGATTCTATATTCTTGAGGGGAGGTTAGGCAAGTGACATTTCTTCCCACAAGAGAAAGATAAAAAGGAATCAAGAAATGCTTCTCAATGAAGCCTCCTCCTCTGAAACCTTTTAATTTTTAATTCCAATTCTTCTCTGCTTGATGATTTCAGTAACCACAATAGAAATTAATTTCCTGTATCACTAATGATTCCCTTTCATGGACACAAGCATTATGCATCTAAGGACAAACTGTAAAGTGCTCATATTTGAGAGGATGCTCTGGAGCGACTGGTGAGACTGAGGCTGTGTAGGTGTGAAGATTAGGATGATGTCAACAGTGAGGTTGGACATAGACAGCTAGAGAGGCACAGTGTCACTGACAAGTGGGACATGATGAACTGACACAGAAAATAATCCTGGGGCTTAAAGGAGTCTGGTGTGGTTATATCTGGTTGCTCTTCGGCAGTCATGGGCAGAAGGCCCCCGGAGAGCCAGTTATTTGGTGGCATAAATACTATTTTCAATAATGTAGATGTTGTCTCCTGCTTGGGGTTTCTGTAGCACTACGTTTTGCATAGCTCCCATCTTAGGGACTTGGAAGGCAACCAAGCTGAAGAAAAAGCTGTTGAAGAAAGAGTAAGGAACAAGCAGCCACTTCTGAAGTCTGAGCAGAGCTTTCACTTAAGATCCAGCAAGATCGGGTACCTGCACTCCAGGAGCCCCACCCACAGAACTAAAACACTGAGCAGCACTGCACAGGAACCAACTTATACATAATAATATAATATTTCCACATTCTATATTTCTTATAATATTAAGTTGTAGAAAATTTGTTTCCTAAGCATGAAAAAACCTAAGAAACATTTTCCAAAAGTCAGAGTCAAATCCTTTAGTATACTCAAATAGAACAACAAAAATGGAAAATCTAAAAGACAGATATCTAACATGAAAATGAGTTACCAAGCTGAGATGGGTATTTTGAAACTGAGCTAAGAACTTAATGACTGGTATATTTGCAGCTTTGAACTGTGACCAGTTAGAAAGCACTATGGGGCTTGTGAGCTGGCTTGGCAGATAAAGATGTGACCTCAGATATATCCTTAGATCCCATGTAAAAGGTAGGAGGATAGAATTGACTCCACACAGCTGTCCTGTGACCTCCACACCCATGCCATGCCACACATGTCCACATACACATATTGTATACACACACAAAAATATTTGTCAAAAGAAAATAACAAGGCGGTGCCATTTCACAGGGGTTGAGGGTCTATGGCACAATTTCAAAGACAAGCTTCATGATACACATTTATTACAACACATGCCCCAAAACATCAGGGACTAGTAAAGGAACTGATTTCCTCAGAGAACTATTGATATTTCGAGAAATCTCCCTTCCTGTCAGTTGTGGGAGGTGATAAGTATGCATATTTGGAGTACTAATTTCAAAGCACAGTGGATGGATGTTTGTATTTCATAAAATTCACGGAGTTTAAATCAAGGAAGAAAACAGGCAGTGACTTATATGTAGATTCCGACACAGCTGACATCTGGTCATTTCTATACAGTGACCATTTCTATCACTGGAATGCATAACCAAAGAAAATGTCTTCACTCAGCCACATGAAGAATGTGACTGACTATGCTCAGTATTCAAAAGAACCTGTGAGACAAAGCTTCTCTCTGCTGGGGGTCTGCCATGCTGGGCGAAAGAGTCTCAGGTCAGTATGCTACACCTGACTGAAAAGAGAAATGTTGAATATGCTTGCCTTTTTTGCTGTTGTCTGTCTTTTTATTTTCCTGTTAGTAGTTTTAGAGACAGGGCTGGCCTGCAAGTCATAGTTCTCTTACCTCATCTTATTCAGATCAGAGATAACAGGTGTGTGCTGTCTCACTCAACATTTTTTCCTTTTTTATATGTTACATTTTGTATAATTTCTTTTCCCTTTTCCTTCCTTCCTTCCTTCCTTCCTTCCTTCCTTTCTTTCTTCTTTCTTTCTTTCTTTCTTTCTTTCTTTCTTTCTTTCTTTCTTCTTTTGAGAAAGAGTCTCACTCTGTATAGCCCTGGCTGGCCTGGAACTCACTATTTAGACCAAGCTGGCCTCTAATTCACAGAGATCAACTGCCTCTGCCCTCTAAGTGCTGGGATTAAATGTGTGTTTCAACAAGTCAGGAAACATTTTTCTTTTTAGTTTAGTGATTGAAAATCAAAGGTTTGGGCCTGGAGAGAAAACTCAGAAGTTAAGAGTACTTGCTGCACAAGCATGAGAACCAGGATTTAGATCACGGCACCCACATAACAAGCTCAGCATCACCTGCACCCCTGTAGCTCCAGCATGAGGGGTGGGACAGGACCGTGATCACTGGGGCCCCCTGGCTACTAGCCTAGCCAAACATGGAAGCTCCAGGTCCAAGGGGAGACTGTGCCTTAAAGGGAAATGGTGAAAAGCAATAGAAGAGGACACTCAGTGCCCTACTGTGACATCTTTGAGGATGCATAATCTCATGAATCCACCCATATGTATGTAACATATATACCACACACGTTCTCTCTCTCTGTTTCACATACACACAATAAAAATTTTTAAGTAAATCTTTAAAAAAAGATTAATTGTTGGTATAAGAACAGAAGTCAAAGAACAAAGGATAGTGCTCCCTGGTTTTCCACCTGTAAGGAATATCTCTACTGTCAGACGCGGTCAATGAAAAGTACTAAGCATGGACCCCTGTGATGAAGCCTTTAACTGTGCATACTGTGACATCAGATGCTGAATCATATTTCTGAACCTCTTTTTTGACCTGTGGGATGGGAATAACAGTAATTCCTACAGCATAGATTTGTTACTGTGAAAGACACAGTGGAAACAATAAAACCCAAATGTCCTGGGCACTCACTCTGTGCCCAACACATAAGGTACAGTAAGGATTGCCTCATGTGGTTAACAAAACACAGGGAGTTCCGCATATAAACTGCCGTAAAGGAGAATTAGGTTAAATGGAGGGCCCCCTGAGGGACATGGATTTTTATTTTAAAAACTGGCCTTATGTAGGTAGAGCCAATGCCCAAGCAATGAAGCAAGCTAGACAGCCTCACGGGGGACGAACACCTGCATGGCACATAGGAAGTACTGGGTATTTGCAAAGGAGAAAATGCAAGAACTTCACAAATATAGTAAATTGAAGGGCTACAGGGCCAGACAGCTAGTGTAAATGACTAGAGAGGACTGGGTCCGGAGATGTGAGAAACCTTCCATCCACAGTGCCTTTGCATCTGCTGCCCCTCCAAGAATGATCTCCTCTAGATCTTCTGTGCCCTTGGGGTTCACGGAAATAGCCCATCACCCAGAGTATCTCCTCACAGCACTTTGCCTGGAGCACTTAAAAGGACCTGTCTATTAGCTTATTATATGCTGTCTGCTTTTTTTTTTAATACAGAAGTTATTCAATGAAAAAAATTGAATAACATGAAGGAGCAAATCAAAGTAACTCCTTCAATAACAGCTCCAGGAAGCAAAGCTTACAGTTCATAGCTCAACATTTTTCTGTAAGAAACTAGGACTGAATAGCTTCTTCTGCAGCATCTCAGCCACAGTATAGGGAAATACAGAATGGTGAAAATGTCACTGACATCATTAACAAAAGAGGTGCTCAGTAAATGACATTTGGGGATTCAAGATCTAGAATGGAATCAAGCATAGTGACATACATCTCACAGCATTCAGGAGGCCTAGGCAAGAGGATCGTGAGGAGCCCAGACTGTGTCACACAGTGAAACTCTGGCTGGGATAACAAAGAAACAAACAAACAAACGAAAAAATAGATGAAGAGTGTTACAGTAGATAATGAAGGCAGGAAAAGAGAAATTTACAGTACTGTGGACTCCAAAGGAATCCGAACAAGCCTCACCAGCTTACCTTAATGAGCCTGTCTTCTTTTTCATGTAGACGTACTCTAATTTGTGGTTTTGGAGGGTGGGACAAGTTAAAACAAAAATGAACTTGTCACTAAAATCATTTGTGATATTTTCTTCAAATCAAGTATATTGTTTCTATTTTTAATTGACCCATTCCTTGGTAACTTTGAGCAATTCTTTCCTGTGCCCTTTAAGAAGTATTCTCTTTCCATTCGTGGCTTGCTGTATTCGCCCACACAGCCCAAAGTGCTAGAATGGCATTGGTCAATTACTTTCATTGAAAGAAATTTTAAAAGACTAGATTTTTCTAACGGGCTGCTGGAGAACAAGTCTAACCCAGGTCTGTCATAGGCAATGTGGGACACAAAGTTCCACTGTGGGTCACTGACATCAAAGACATTGTTTTAACTAAGTAAAGTAACAGTTTATGTCGGGTTCCACTCCTTCCACTGCAGAATTCTACAGGTGCATGAGCCACTTATTCCTCACCTCTCCCTTCCTGGGAAAGATCTTTTATACTCCCAGTAACTGCACTCCTTGAGAGGGGAGTAAAGAACTTTGGGCTAAGGAGGGGACACACTGTAACATTTTACCGATTTGAAGTCATTCCCCATTTTAGACATGATCTTACTATGCAGCATAGGCTAGTCATATGCTGGGATCCTTCTGCTACAGCAGCCTGACTGCTGGGACGACAGGCACATGCCAGCAGACCCAGCTTAAACACTATTTTGAATAAGTATGTTCTAATCAATGAGGGAAACATCCTAAAATTTGACAAGCATCTTTTTATTTCTCTATTTCTGCCCATGCTTATGAAACAGGTCACGGCTGAGCTCAAATACAGTGTCTTGAAAAGACGATCCCCAGAGTTCTTGCGCAGGGAATGAACTGTGCTAAGAGAAATCCTGTGTGCATAAGCTCACATACCCACTGCAGGAAGGGAACATCAGGCCTGGTTGGCGGCCTCTGAAGAACTCTGTTCGAGGATTAGTCATGTGGTTCCTCTTCCAATCTCTCATTTACCTCTTCTACTAAATATTAAATAGGTATTCCAGAAGTTTTAACAGGATTACCATGGGGATAAAAACCAGATCCCCAGAGTAGATGAGAACACATCATCTGTATTATAATAGCTTCTTGCCTTCCAAATCTCAGTCTTATCCAATAAACCCTTGTTTCATAGTATTTCATTTCTTTTATGGAAAATTTAAATAATTTTTCTCGTTAGGTGGCCAATATTTGAAAGATAAAGATAATGGTTAAGAAACAATGGTAATGTCACGCATTGTTGCCTATGTCTGTAAGTCCAGTGCTTGAAAGGTGGAGGCAGAGGGCAGAAGAATCAGGGGATAAAAGTCAGCCTCAACTACATAGTAAATTCAATACAGCCTGGGCTACATGGACCCTTGAAAACTAAATTAAGTAAAACTCTCCATCACTATGTAAGGTCCCTGTTTTAAAGAACAGGGATCTTTTGTTAGATATAGTTCAAGATTGCTGTTCACTTAACATGTGCCAGAAACCACTCTTAGTTGTTGGTAGATCCTAAAACGTCCCCAGGTAAGTAGAGGGTGTTACCATGTTTGTCTAGGATTTGGAGACACATATGAAGTCAAAACCCCATGGCATGTGGAGTCACTTGAAGGCAGGAGAGAGGCTGAAAACCCTTGTTCTAGTTCCTCAGGGACAATCCTGAAGTTACTTACTTGCCACAGCCACGACACTTGCTAGAAACAGCAGCACCAAGACAGCAATGGAGATTCCAGCGAGTTCCTTAGTGCTGGTCACCTTGGGCTTGTGTTTGGCAATGGTTTCCTAAGGAGGCAGCAGGAAATGGAAGAGGCACCAGGTTAAACACATGGACCTCTACCTAGACCTTTATTTTTATTGACCATTGGGCACTTCTAGAATATATGAGACCAAAGGTTTTCAGGTGGTAATAATCAGTGAAATTCTAAGACAATTTGAAATTCAAAGTGTTTCCTAAGATGATGGAAATGTTTTCTCATTTGCCTGAGGTGATTTCTTTTTATTAAAAAAACAGGGCTCACTATATAGACCAAGCTGACCTTGAATTCACAAAGATCTGCCTTCTTCTATCTCTCAAGTGATTAGATTAAAGGTATAGACCACCATGCCTGCCTTGAGGTGATATCTACGTGGGTCTATGCCTTCGTTAAAATTCAAACCAAATGCTTAGAGTGAGTTTACACATCACACTTCATGTACGTAACAATGTTTGCTTTAACAGGGAGTAGATTATTTCCCTAAATGCATCATCTTAGCATATTACAAATGTTCATCTATAAGTGGCTGGCTCTGATGATTTCCGAATGTGCTCAGTTACTGAATCTGTTCTTTGCTTTAATTTGATTTACTTTTGTTTTAGGTGTAGGAGTGTTTTGCATGTGTGTATGTAAGCGTACCATTTACCTGACTGGTGACTTAAGAGACCAGAGGATGCCCTGAAACTGGAGCTGTGGATGATTGTTAGCTGCCATGTGGGTGCTGGAAATCAAACCTGTATGACCTGGAAAGCAGTACGTGCTCTTAACTGCTGAGCCATCTCTCCAGCCCCAGAAATCTTTTGTTTAATTATAGACTCTACTTGCTTTGTAAAATGCAATTCAAGATTCTGTGTCTTCATGAAAACACTCAGAAGACGCTGCTCGTGGACACAGCCTGCTGACACTGTGATCAGACAGAAATGCAGGATTCTACCCAAACGCCCTAGTGCAGATGATCAGGGATCACTGTTTACTGGAACAAGCACAAAAGAGGCAGACCATCATGTGAGGCCCCTTTCATAGCTCAGAGCCGACATGATAACGCTAGACATCATGGTGAGTACCTGTAATCCCAGTTCTTGACAAGTAGAGGAAGGAGGGTGAAGAGGTCAAGATATTTCTCAAATATTTAGAGAGTTCAAGGCCAGCCTGAACTCCATGAGACCCTGTGTCACAACCCCCAAAAAGAAAAAAGAAAAATTGTATCCTGCTACTCTGTTTTTGGTATGCCTGGGAGAGCACAGCATCTCAGAGTCAATGCTCAAAAGCCTGTGTTTTCTACCACTGTCTTGATCTTACTTCTGCTGGGTCTGCTTGCTGCCAAACCGAGGTACGCAGGTAACTGAGGTATGCAGGTAACCAAGGTATGGTGGCTAACAACCATCATTAACCCTA
Source organism: Eospalax fontanierii (assembly GCA_035773235.1). Lineage (NCBI taxonomy): Eukaryota > Metazoa > Chordata > Mammalia > Rodentia > Spalacidae > Eospalax > Eospalax fontanierii. The sequence continues at coordinate 12,769,219 of CM069546.1, forward strand.
GTTTCAGGAGATCTAACACCTTCCTCTGACCACTATCCACTGGCATTGTATGACACAGGTGCACTTATGTTCATGCAGTCAATACACTCGTGCACATAAATTAAAATAAAAATAATAAAGAAAAAAGAAAATTGATATTTTTGTTATGGGGAAAAACTACATGTACATACCAAGTTTTTCTATAAATTTAGGAGTCCTAGAGAAGGTCATTTGTGCAGAAGGTTAAGAAGTCACTTAATCTATGTTTTCATGCTGGCTGAGCATGGTGAACGCCCAAGGCCACAGGCACATCCAAAGATCAGGACCACTCTACTCAGAATGGACTTTACAATGATTTTACATTCAGGGTGTGAGTGAATCCTATCATGACATCCGAAACACATGGTGGGTCCATCTCACATTATATGCTAATGTACATTGACTTTGACCTAGATGAAGTACACGATGAAATAGACATCAATAGATTATACATCTCTAATTTTAGTAAATGACAGGTATCTCTATTGATAACTCCCACATATACTGTGATGTTATTAAAATGAATTATTTATATGCTTACAAAAGTTTCTAACTTACCGGTAAAGCTAACAGAGCTTTGATTGAATAAGGTTGAATTATTCACAGTGCCTCCCAAATATATTACTGTGCTTACATTTCACTCGTTCTGAGAGCACTTCCTACTGAGACAAAGGTCATTGACTGGGTTTAGACAACATCTGCAGTCCAGGCTCTGTTTGGAACTGATGTCCTTAACTAAGAACTTCAGCAATGAGACTAGGTAATTCAATAAGAAAGCATGAACTTGAGTCAGACAGAATCTGAATTCAGTGCTGACAGCATCCACCAGCAATGTGACTCACACTCAAGACTCTGTGATAAACACACAGGTGTGCCTGTGTGAGCACTCAACAGCGTGGAAAGCACTGGCTTTGGTTCTGTTACTGCTGTTCTGCGATGGAAGGAGCAGTGAGGAGGGGGAGCGCTGTGCAGTTCACTTTCCAGACACCATACACTTTCTCTAGAGAGAAACCTTCAACAACTAGCCCAAAGTATGCAGCTAGCATCTGGTGGCTGAATTGGGAGCTCAATGTCCCCAAAACAGAATTACAGAATCTCCCCAATCTAGAAATGACAAAAGCACAGCCTTGAAAGAATTATATTAGGTGGTATGTCATTTTCTTGGCATGCATATCTATGAAAGGCAACGTAAATCCCTGCAGAACTAAAATTCCTGACTTCTGTCATGTGTTTACCATAGACAAGTGACACATACATAGTACAGACTTGGCCTTGGAGCTTGCCTTATACAGCCAAAATGTAATCAGTCTCAAAAATCCTGGGAACACAACTGCTGTAATGTCTGTTCCACTCTGCAGAGCCATGCTTTGTCCAGGTTCTGGTGACACGAAATTTTAGATCAACCCACACTTTGACTTGCCCCCACTTCACACCCTGAAAGAGCAGCCTGCAGTGGCTCCTGCTGCTGCTACTACCTTGTGTTTCTTTCTATTTACATTTTATCTTTATGCCCAGGAACTGTTCACAGTGAGGATTCCACTTTCAAAAACTAAATGTCACCATAGTCTAATCCTTCGTGACTTTGTCCTTCTGGGTAGTTCACTGAAGTGTCCACTTTAAGTAGTTTCCTGGAATGCATAACAAAAGGTAGGCCATGTAGGGGTGGAGGCCACTGATGGACAATTACTGAAGGCAATGTAACACACACACAGACACACACATAGTCTTGTAAGACATTAAGACATGACTTGTTTGGATGTAGCACAAGGATTCATAAGCTAGCTCTGAATCACAAAGGGGGTCAACATGTTTTCTCAAAATTTACCACTATGGCTCTCACCGAGCCAGCAGAGAAAGATGCTGGGTCAATGTCACCTTACTACGTTAAGGAAAGACATGCTATAATTACTATTTTAGAAAGAGGACACAGTATGGGGTCCACTCAGTGTGTGTACAGTAGGACAGAGTGTTTGGAGAGAGAATCAGGGTCTCAGGGATGAATGCCTCTTTGGTGCTGGTTATGGAACACTCGACCCATCTTAGTCCATTCACCTGCTATCACCAAATACCTCAGCCCTTCTATAAAGGAACTAATCCCATTCATGAAGATGATCCCTCCTGACTAATCATCTCCCAGATCCTTCTAGATCTTAAGCTACTGCAGTGATGATTAGGTGTCAATAAAGAAATTACTGGGCACATAAACCCTCAGATCTTAGCACCACCTGAGAATTCCCATGTGAATTCAAGACTGACATCATGACAGGGGAAACTCTTGGTTGTATTGGGGTCTGAGTCATGCAGAATGTATGGGCGGCTACTTTGTTGTAGACACCAGAGGGCTAGATTTTGTTGTTTTAAGGCTCTGGTTGAGGGATCATTCTTAGTGATAAGCTTGGGGTCAAATTAAGTGATGTGGTTTACAAAGACAGAAAGTGAAAGTAGACGTACCCAGGTCATAAGAGCATCCTGTGCTATCCCTAGATTCCAGGGTCTGAGTCACAGCAGTATATGCTACTGTTATTTTACTTACCCCCTCTGTAAAGATGACCCAAACCCTCCATCTCATTTGATATCACAGCCATTCTGTACAATTTGTGGTATTACATCCATTTTACAAATACTGAAAGGGATTCAAAGAAAGTGAGTGGATGTTTATACAAGTCACATAGCTGTGCAATGGTAGGAACAGAGGTAAGCTAGAATAAAAGGAACAGTTAAGGAGTCATGGAAGGGAGCAAGAGGCTGGGAAAGGAACATGGCTCATTGTCCCAGCTGTCCTGTCCCTCCTGATGGATCAGGAAACTTTGGGCACCATTTATAAAGCTCAAATTCCCCCAATTCGTCAGTCTATGTTTTCATAAGACAGAGATGTCGAAGGCAATGGTGAGACTGTGCTGACTTAGGGCCAAAACGATGCCAAACCTTGGGTGCCCAATACTCCTCCTCCATTCCTGAATCTAAACAAACACCCAGCACAGATCTACCTGACAGTTTTATTTGCAGAAGGAAATTCTTTAACTTTTACCCTTCCTTTAAAGTGCATCTCAGCAATGGTAAGAAAAGTGGGGCATTCCTTAGTAACCTTTAGAGTACAACTTGAGAGTCACCAAAATCACATATAGACCCACTGTAAAGAAACCAAATAGCAAATCTCCCTGGACAAGCCCATACTCACACCGGGGCATGTCTCATTCTTTCCCAAAGCATCTTTCTTTCTAATGACATGGACTAAGTTCTATGTTAAAACTGTCTTAACAGATCTTCAGTCTCTGCTACATATAGGCTCTCCATGAAATGGTTTTCTTTGAAGAAACCATGAATCCTGGTTTGCCTACACGGAGATCCCTCAGGGGAAAAAGATCTGTTCAGGGAATGGAATGGAGCTGTGCCTCTGTCCCTGTTGCTAATGACGATGTCTGGTCTGCCTTATTCCAGGGTGTGTGCCCACAACAATACCAGATTTATCAGCATCTGAATCTATGCAGAGATTCAGAAAAGTGAATACAGTTACCTATCAGGGAACAGGATGGCATTATGTTTCCTGCTCTGTTGTCTGGGGTTCTATTGTCTGAGATGGAGATGGTATAGTAAACACTAGGATAAAATGGCAGAAACCAGTTGTGTTTTGGTCTTGAAAGGAGATGGAAACTCAACAATAACGTAAGTACTAGAAAACAAATCCTGAATAAAAAAATTATCATTGACTTCTATAGTGCCTTCCTTCAGCCTTCCGAAGCAGGATTGGCTTCCAGTTACCCACTAGTAGTCCTTTACCCAAAGATGGCCTTCAAGGCCACACACACACTGATCTAGTTAATTCATTATCAGGAGGAATGAGATACATAACAATGTTCTAGATAATTTTATCAACAGTCAGAATTATTTCACAGTTCAAATTTTATATTCCAGTACTTCCCATAAGTGAACAAAGTGTGTGTGTGTGTGTATATATGTATATATATATATATATATATATATATATATATATATATATTAACATACGTTATGTGGGACACTTAGTTAAGCTTCTATTTTATAAGGACAAGTGACATTTTCTGTGTAGAAATGGGGCCTGGAATTTTCTTCTACTCTCATTACTCTCTTAACAACAGCACCGGATTTTCCATGCTTTATCAGTCACGGTTGTTTTGAGAATTAAGGCCTGTATTATAAACCTGTAACATGCTGCTTGGGGCTCAGGAAACAGTAAATGTTACACTTCATTGAAACAGTCCCATCTGATGGACTACCGGAGTTGAGAGTGTCCTTATCCTGACCCTTGTTTTCTGACATTCCCTGCTTTTTCATCAGTCAGCCATGCCCTGCTGGGCCAGATACCCACAAGTCCATCAGTATCCTAGAGCAATGATCCAGCTTTGTCTGGCTAGTAGTAAATCCTTTGAAGAATTTGACAGAGGGACTGGAGAGACGGCTCAGTGGTTAGGAACATTGGCTGCTCTTGCCGAGGACCTGGGTTTAATTCTCAGCACCTACATGGTAGCTAACAGTGGTCCATAGCTCCAGCTCCAGGAGAACCAACACTCTCTTCTGGCCTCCTCAGGCATTGCATGGCACAGGTGCACTTGCATACACGTAAGCAATAGAGCCATAAACATAAAATAAAAATAATAAATAAAACATTTCTAAAATGAATATGGTAGAGTGATGGGTGTTTTTCCTCTTCAAGCACAGGATACACATAGCTTAAGAAGAGAGGAGAATTATAGATCATGTGAAGTCTGTACTTGCTGCCCAGTTAAGATCCTTTCCCCAAGACTGTACTTCTAACTTGACTTAGTCTCCTTTGTGACTTCTTGAGAAGACTCTAGCCATGAAGCACATGGTTTTACCTGGGTTAGGGGTCTGGGTGTGTGCTGGTATTGGAGGAGTAGAACTGGAGAGTTTTGTTGATCCTGGAACTTGTATGAGTCTTGTGGTAGTGGTGGGTCTCATTGTAGTTGTGGGTCTTTCTGTAGCGGTGGGTCTCGTTGTAGCGGTGGGTCTTGTTGTAGCGGTGGGTCTCGTTGTAGCGGTGGGTCTCGTTGTAGCAGTGGGTCTCGTTGTAGCGGTGGGTCTCGTTGTAGCGGTGGGTCTCGTTGTAGCGGTGGGTCTCGTTGTAGCGGTGGGTCTCGTTGTAGCGGTGGGTCTTGTTGTAGCGGTGGGTCTCATTAGAGTGATGGGTCTTGTTGCAGCTGTGGGTCTCATTAGAGTGATGGGTCTTGTTGCAGTGGTGGGTTCATTTGGATTTTACATAAGATGTGAAGACCTGTGGCAAATCATTGAAGGTCAGGTATGACCTGACCTGGACTTCAGTGTGAACTCCATTGTTCTCCGGAGAACAGATTAGAAGGAGAAATGAAGAAACAAGGAGACACGGCAAGTATGGTGAGCAACATTCTAGCAGAGTAATGACAGGATTTTACATGTATTTTGGAGACTGGAAGGTGTTACAAAAGAAAGGAGAGGGATGGCTTTTAGAACAGAGTTTTGGTCAGCTTGGGAAAGCACTCCAGAAAGATTAACCGTAATAAACATAAAGGCATCTGTGAGAGTCAGCAACATGGAAAGCCATAGTACGCTCGTTTCAAAACGCTATGACCTCAGACCCCAGCTAAAGACACCCTCCTGTGCCCCAGGTCTTACCTGAGCCATTTCTCTTAGAGGTAAGTGTTCTTGGAAGGGCTGTAGTAAAGTCTTCCTGTGTTGGGTCTCACCAGACAGTGGTGACCTTGGCTTCAGTCAGAAAACAGTATTAAGGACAAAGCTTTTTGTCACATTTATGTGTGTGTGGAGGCAGGGCATGTGTACAGCTATACAGACATGTTTAGGTCAATAGGACAGTCTTTAGGACTTGACTCTCTCCTTCTACTGCACAAATTCCAGGACTTAAACATATCCTCTGGGTTGGAGGCAAGCAACTTTACCCACTTAGCCATCCAGCCTGGCCAAGAAGAAGGCTTTCCTGAGAGGAAGGAACTTGTCTGAGGGAATCAACAGGATGGCAGAGAACATGTGAAAGCCAATAAATGACGAGCAGAGATTCTTAGCTTCTAAACCTACATGGACACCTTCACTGAAGGTAGAGCCCACACTGCAGATGTGGGACAAAGGTCCGATGCAGCCATCATTGTGACAGGCTAATTAATAATGGAAACAAACATTCACACATGATCAAACTCAAAGCTCTGCATAAACATTACCTCTTAACATCCTTCCAGTGGCCTGAGTAGGTAATCTTGTTTTACAGTAGAGGAGGTCACACAATTCTCCAAACTACAGAAGGAAAGTTGACTTAAATATTGATCCTTCTGGCCAGATGGTATATGCTATAACTTTTTTAGTTATGTGCTATAAGTTGTAAAACACAAGAACATGTACATACTAACACACTAACATATATGGGCAGCCCAGTTATACACAGTCCAGGCTGCACCTGGAGGAGGTTTTGTAAAAAGAAAACTCATACTCTCTCTCCAGAGATTGTGATTTCTGTGTTGTGGGTGGGGTTGAGTGCTTGTAAGCCTTAAGAAACTCCCCAGGTGAATCTGGGGATCAATCAGGGTCTTCAACTACTTGCCTAACTGTTCTTCCTCTTCTATAGATTGCAACCATGAGTTTAAAAATAAATGGAAGAAACTCAGCATCACTGAGAATCAAAGTGAGACATGCTGAACTTTTAGCTCTGTAAGGTATACCCTAGGACATAGTGAGGGAAATCTGAGATGATAACAATTCATATATTTATTATCATATTATGATCCACAGGTGAATCTTATATATGAAGAAGCTATGGAAAGTCCTACTCACCTTGTTACATCCAGGTTGAATTTTCCATCAATCATTGGACCAGGGAATTCTATGCTGCAGCATTAGGTCCCATAGTCAGCGGAGTCACATTCTCTGTGGTCAGGGAGATATCAGCTCTGTGGGCATTTCCCTTTAGCCGGTACCTGCTGGATTTCCGATGTCACGTTTATTTCATGTGTTGAGCACCAATTGACACATTGGGGAGACCAAGAACAGGTTGGCCTGTCCCAGCACACAGACACAAGTGTCCCTGACGTGGACAGGGCAGACAAGCATTCTTACCCACCTCCACCGGATATGCAGCTTCCGAAGACCCTGAGTAGAGAGCGAGGAAGGTGGGTCCACCTCTGCAGGTGACGCTGTATGAAAAGAGGACGCTGCTGCTGCCCTGAGGGGAGGTGACTCACGGCGATGATCCTCCGCTTGAGAGGCCGCAGAAGCATCAGAAAGTCCCGTTAGGCACCCACTGTGATGGCGCATGCCTGTGATCCTGGCACTCAGAACGTGGAGACGGAAGCATCTTGAATTAGAGGACAGACTTAACGACACAGCAAGTTCAGTGCCAACCAGAGTGCTGAATGCCTCTATCAAAAACAAACACAAAGCAGGCCAGGTGTGGAGACTTGTGCCTGCCACTGAAGGACTAAGGCGACTGTGGCAGGACTGCAAAGAGTCTGAGACCACCCTGGGCTAGAGACAACTGCAGGACTCAATTCTTAGAGTTTCTGACTGAGGCAGAGCCTGTTAACTTGCATTTATAACAGTTAATGAGCTGCGGGTTCTGGACCCTCGTGTTTAGAACCGCCTCACTTGAGGAGAATTGTGGGCTAGTGAAGGGCTAATGGCAATCAGAAAAATGGGCTTTGTTGGAAAGGAAGCTGGCCACCTGTCTGGGATCTAGGCTGGTTGTTCATTAGCCAAAGAAGGGAAACTACTCACAGGTTGTTTTGAGGTTTAAATTGATTCATCATAATAACACGATAAGCCTTCAAACCACATAAAAGTATCAGGAAATCATGACTCGTTTTCCCACTCCCCAGATAGTCCTCCTCAAGCCCAGACATTAAAAAATGTCCACATTGTTCTCCCCGGCAACAAGCACACACGTGACTGGAGTTCTTGACTTTCCCTGTAACACTGCAATGTCAGCATTCTATGTCTGTATGTTCAATGAGGCTCAGTTATTCATATCACGACTACATCACATTTACCTACTTAGTACCTTGCTGGTGCATTTAGGCCGTTTCCAAACTTGTTTCATTATAAACAACATCGCTAGGACCCTCCTTGTAACTCTTCCCTGCCCTCCGTGAAGAACCATTGTCCAAGGGTGACGGTCCAGGCCACACTTACTAGTAAGCAGCAGCAGCAGCAGCAGCAGCAGCAGGACTCAGTTGAAAGACAGCTGTGGAAACATGTGTTCTTGAGAGGGAGATCAAAGGACAGCTCCATGCCGGCACAGTTTTAGCTCTTCAATTAGACTTCCTCTAACTTCTGTCTACCCCACAGTCATGAGCGTCGACCACACACACTGAGAGTCAGCCTGCACCCCAAGGTGTCTGACCACTGGAGATTCTTCTGTTAGTACTGCTAAGTCTAGTCAGATCAGATGAAGCTGCGGTTCTGTGTCATCACACACCAGGCACATCCTCTGGGTGTTTGACAAACTGACATCTGTCACATTAAATCAACAAAGAGGAAGCAGTCCTTCAGAGAAAGGAAAAGGTTAGCCATGGCAAACAGAGGGAAATCTCTAATATCTCAGATCAAATACTTGAGATGGACCATGTGCCATTCCGGCTGATCGTAAGGAAACAAATACACAAGGAAGCCACTCCTTCTGTAAACTGTTTATACAACTTATAAACAAGGAAATTAGCCAGGCACCATTACAAGTGATGGGTCCTTTTAATTCCAGAACTCGGGAGACTGAGGCAGGAAGATTACCATGAGCTTGAGACCAGCCTGGGCTACACAGCAACCCTGTCTGAAAAAAAGGAAGGAAGTAAGGAAGGAGGGAGGAAGGAAGAGAGGGAGGGAAGAGAGGAAGGAAGGGAGGAAAAAAAGAAGGAAGGAAAGCAGGAAGAAATTGCTTTAGGAAATTCATGCACAACTCCACCTCTGGTGTTCTGGCTTTGATCTTCAAAGTTTTAAACGTTTCCGTTTAGGACAGACATGCTTCTTGGAGCAGTGTTTCATGTCTCCTCTTTGATGTAACTGAGTGCATCTCAACAATCTATTTCGTCTTATGTAAGCTAGGAATCCCCTCTCTGTTCAATTTCGAGCATGAATGAATTATTAGAATGCGTTAAGGTCCAGCTGTATCATTCATTACCAAGAGACTCCAATATTCTCATCATCAGAGAGTGACATTTATCTGGATACCCTGAAAACAAAAGCTTTCGCACAAGAGGGAAGGGAGCTCGGTCCCCACTCAGTGTCTGAAGACGCAGTGGCCACCCACGGTCCTGGGTCCTGCCTTCCTGTGCTCCCCGCCATTCTCCTTTATTCTGAGTGCATTTAATCTAAATCCGAATCTGACTTCGTCGGTGTGTGCTTGTGTGTTTTATGGTGCACATGTATGTGCTGGTATGGTTGTCTGTGGGCACATACAGAGGGCAGAGGAAGGCATCTGGTGTCCTCATCCACTTGAAATATGGACTCTCATTGCACCTCAGGCTGGGCTGCTAGCCAGCAAGTGGAGGGATCTTTCTGTCATTGCCTCCAACATGCTGAGATTACATCCGGGGATTTACATGGGTTCTTTAGGTTCAACTTCAGGTCCTCTAGCTTGCAGAGCAAGTTCCTTTTACCCGCTGACCCATCCCCTCATCCTGTTTACAAATTTTGACGTCATTTGTCCACGTACTTTGTGATATTTCACAATTAGCAAGCTGAAGATGCCTGGCCAAAATTAATTAGTCAACCCCCCAAAATGAGAAATCAGTTTTCCAAGTGAGGAAACATGGCTTTATTAATGAATATGTACAAAGTGAAATTGGACAGTCACTTCTGAATATATCTTCATTACTCACAAAATTATTCCAATTTTTATATTTTATTTTGAATAATAATAATTGTTATTATTATTATTGAGACAGGGTGTTGCTAAGAGCCTATGCTTGCCTGAAACTCACAATCCTGCCTCAGCTACTGAGTACTGAAACAATAGGTATATTGCCACCTCACTCAACCTTTATTCCTCTTTCATACGTGTTACATTTTCTGTAACTTTTTAAGACAGTGATTCACATTATAACCCACTCTGTAGATCAAGTTGACCTCACAGAGGTCTGCCTGTCTCTGCCTTCTGAGTGCTGGGATTAAAGTTGTGTGCCACCAAGCCAAGACAATAGTTTTCTTTTTAATGAGTGTCTAAAAAGCAAACCTTTAAAGGCTATAGGGATGACTCAGAAATTCAGAGCACTTGCTGAACAAGTGTGAAGACCAGAGTTCAGATCCCAACACACATGTAACAAGCAAACTATCTCCTGCGTGTGTGGAACCCCAGCACTGAGGTGGGTGGAGACATGAATACTGGGGCTCACTGGCTACCAGACTACATGAAACGTGAGTTTCGGGTTCCATGGGAAACTGTGCCTTAAAGAAAAAAGGGACAGAGGGAGAGAGAAAAGGACACTCAGGGTCCTCTTCTGGCATCTGTGAGCATGCACAAGCTCATGCACGTATCCACACACACAGAGACACACACCACACACACATATTTCTCTCTCTCTCTCTCTCTCTCTCTCTCTCAAACACACACACACACACACACATAAATATCTCAGATACAGAGGACAAATAGGGAAAAAGTCAGATCTGGATCATGATGGCCACTAGCTTTAATGCGATTCAGGAATTTATTCATTACTAATCTTGCTGCTACGCCTCCATCAGGAAGAATCTGTGCCCTGCCTGATACTCAGCCTCATCTATATCAGATCCTGGGAAGCATTTCCTAGCAATGGGAGATATTAATAATTGGCTCTCTGAACACAAAATGTGATGCTTGGCAAACTGGGGGAACTGTGAATGAATGTTGCCAGAAAAAAAAATAATAATAATAATGCGAACCTTCAATCTGAATCTTTTGAAGTCTGATCAGCTGATTGTGGAGAGTTTGGAATGGTGCTGGTCCAGCACCTATTACAAATTATCTAAGGCTATCTTCAGTGCCACAAATAGCCATAACTGCCCTCCTCTGTGTCTAACATACTGTCCTGTGTCTAACAGATAAAATCTTTTGTCATGCATTAACTTTAAAAAGACAAACCTTAGCTTCTACCAACCGAAAAGTCTCATGTCATGAGATAGCGTCTGAGCTCTGCCGCTCAGGTTTCGCCACTTGCCATAACCGCTTACTCAAGTGTTTCTACCAATTTGAAAAGTTCCTTGATTGGTGGCTTTCTTTGTTCTTTTATTATAAAAACTTAATGAAATTGCTTCCACATTGTAATATGGAATTTGGAAAAACCTGATTCTGTGTTCCAAGGACATAGTCCCTCATATTTAGATCCAAAATAAACCACCTCTGGTTCCTTTTGGAGAACCCCAGGGGTTGAGTTACAGGTTGCTGAAAGCTGCCTGATGTGCTTTTAACTGCTGAGCCATCTCTCCAGCCACTTTTAGCAGTCATTTTAACAGTATGATTCTAGCACTCTATGATCATGACATTTTCCACTTTTTTGCCCTCTTTGAATTCATTCATTAGCAGTTTATAATTTTCATTTTAAAGATGAGCTGATTTGATGACATTTATTTCTTGGATTATTGTATTTTCTGCCATTCTACTGTAGCTGTGGATGATATCAGTTTACTAGTCTCTACTTCAGGTGACTCACTATTAGCACACAGGAATGGAACTGAGTTTTGTACGTTCATAGTTGATGTTTGTTTCCAACAACTTCACTGAAAGACTTCTTAGCTCTAATAATTTTCTGTAGAGTTTTCATGATTTTTCTAGATGTTAGATCATACCGTTTACAGTGACATCCTGATGCCCTTTTGCCGATTTGGGTTCATTTTATTTCATTTTTTGGATCACTAATCTGGATAAAGCTTTATTAAGGCTTGATCTTCACATTTAAAAGTGACTTGAAGATCAGGCACTAATCCCAGCACTTGAAAGGCAGACATAAGCAGCCCAGCTGTTACCCTTTATTTTTCTTTGGATAATGAGGAAACACGTTAACAGAGTTGCATTTATTACTCTATAGTGGGATTTCTAATTACTTTTACATTTTTATGTACAGATAAGTGGTCGAGATTTGATGGTCTGGCAAGAGCTCGTATCCAAGTGTTTAACTGAATATTCATCAAACAAGTGTTCCAAACCAAATGTTCAGAAGTTGAAATGGATTGTTTCTGGGAGGACAGCAAGACAGTTGAAGCACAGTTACTACAGAATAACTCACCTTCCAACAATTCCCGAGACAGGGTCTTAATTGGTAAATTTGATTGTTATTGTCTGTAATTGAAGAGAAAATATTATATTCAACATAAATAATAATGGATTGATATAGGAAAGGGAATAATGAATTCACTGATCTAGTTAGCAAATATTTGAAAGCAATCACTATGTACAAGGCACAACATTCTTGAGAGAAAGGAAAATCCAGCCTCTAAATATGTTAGCAATTTTGTTAAATTGTTAGAAAACAGCATCCTCCAAGCCTGAATTTTTAAAGTAGTACTGAATTAGTATTTACTACATTGCATATCATTCTGCTGTAGCTTATTTAAATTTATACAAACCCAGGAGTTTAACTCATATTTAAATAAATTTGAGTTTGTTAGCTGACAGGCAAAAGTATTATGACTGTGTGTGATATAATTCCAGAGTGATATTACACAGATCATCTCCATAGTAGGTTTCTGGAAATTGCCATCTAAATTTCTTAATGCACAGTAATGATTTACCCTTTTTTGTTTACAACTAAATGTTGCTTACAAGATAGCTTGACAGGAAAGGGCTAACTTGGAGCCAAGCCTGACAACCTGAGTTCCATCCTCTGTACCCGCATGGTAGAAGGAGAAAACTGAATCCTCCAGTTGTTTGCTGACCTCCATGCTCCCACCACACACAGCATAAATAGATGTAAAAAAAATTAAAAACCTAAAAGTTAACATTTAACACATCTATGTTATGGTTATGAATCTTAGATATGAACAGTTCACTTTCAGTGGCTAGTAATAGTTAGGAAGGTCTATGTTAAGCTGAGTTTTTGTTATTTACTTTAGAAGAACTGCAGTAACAAAAGAACTCTTCTCTGAAGCTTTTCCTATGGCCCTGAGCTATGGATTCCATACAGTAAGACTGAACTTAAGCTATGAAACCTAAAAACATCACAACTACACTAGTGTAACATTCTAGACTTCGGAAGACTGCCTGATTCTGTGCTGTGTAGAACTATGCTTAGATTTGAATTCCCCCCTAAATCATTCATAACAAAGCTAAATGCATAAATGTGAAATAAAGCTGTGAATCTTCATTTCTAACATTGATCTAACTTTCTATATTGGATCAATATACTTAGATGATATTGAAAATGGTAAACTTAATTTAAATATAAAAATTTAAATTAATGAAGTTTACATCAAAACCAACATTCCACAAATGCACTTTTAATGCATTATAAAGGGTTAATATTTTTAGCAGTAAATGGTTTCTTGGAACCCATATTACAAGTAATAATTCAGAGATGGGATTTTTATTGCCATATGAGAATTACATTTAAATTTTTGGGTATTTTATATAAAGCAAAAAATACAGACTTTGAAAGTTTTGCAAATCATTAATATTCAATATTTCTTATAAAAAATAGTTGGTTTGTATCCATGATAAAAAAATTTTTTGCTACAGAATTAGTGTCTCAATCTAGTCCCATCTGAGAAAGTTTGTTTCTGTTGTATTAATAATTCAGCGAATTGTCACTCTGAAAACTTACCTTACTGTGCACTAAACTAAATTCAGGCTAGCTAAAGTACTCCAAGAAGTTGTTTTTTTTTTTTTAATCACGGATTGTTTTTATAAAACTGCCATAGCTTCTGATGTTAAATTTTGTTGTAAAAGGAAGAGAATATATTTACAAAACTTCCTCACCTGTGTCTTGAAACATAAGGAGGCACCTCTTGAGATCACCAAGATAGTGTTCAGACTGTCGTGTTGGCCTGTGAATGTAAGAGCTAAGTGTTGAGGGTGGCTTCTCAGTACAGCGTGCAGCCTGACTCCATCCAGAATGGCTGTAACCAGTGTTGACAATGTAATGGATAAATAACCACTGGAATATAAACCAAAGAACCACAGTGTATTTTATCCTTAGCCTTTGAAAACCATGTTTTGTGGATAACTTCAGTTTTTCCAAAAGGCTGATATATTTCAATTTTGGAAACACCATTATTTTGAGTGGACAGAAGTAACCGAACCAACTACCACTGTGTTTGGTACTAAGAGATAAACCTTTCAATAAAATTATTGAAATGCAATTCCTCCCTGGGTAGTTTTGCTTCTTTCTCTTTGTGATTTAAGTTTTCAGCGTGTCATAAGAAGCTATCTTTACACTATATATTAAAAGTTTTCACTCAAAGTACATGTAAGCAGAAACAAATTCTTATAATAGTGGAGTTAACTCTTAAATGACTACTAACATTTTTCAAAATACAGGGCTAAGCATATATTAAATATATATTAGAAAGGTATATGTATGCAATATTAATCAGTTTTTTCATTTAGATTTGCCACTCCTATCTATGTTATCCTTAATAAAAATTTATCCTGGTGCTAGAGAGATGGTTCAGCTTTTAAGAGCACTGGCTGTTCTTGCAGAAGACCTGGGTTCAAATCCAAGTACCCACATGGCAGCTAACCACCCATAACTCCAGTTCCAGGGGTTCTAACACCCTTTTCTGTCCTCTATATAACCTTTCTGTGGCCACTATATAACATGGGTGCACTTGCACACATGCAGGTATACATACATAAAATAAAAATAAATAATAAAAATTTATCCTTAGATTCTGCCCACCTGAAGTTTTGTGCAAACTCTGTTACCTAAGTAACATTCCGGCAGGGTGGCTTCTACTGATGATACTGTGTGAACCTGCTTGGATCAACTGGTAATGATTGAATAGAAACAAATGATAATTTTGAACTATTCATGCTTAATTTAAACTGTTCTTACTTGTTTTATTGACATTCCCCCTCTCACCCCAATCCCTCTCCCACTGAAATCCTTCCCAAGCCCCCCTACCCGCCCCACTTTGTTTCTCTTTTAGTTTGTGAACCACTGAGCTTATGAGGGTTGCTCACATGGACATGGGAGCATGAGCAACTTATTAGTGGCTACAACACTGAGGAAAGTGGCACCTTTCTGGCCACCATTAACTGTCCTTCAGGGAGGGTGGGGTCTCATGAATCCCACCCCTTCCATGGTGAAATGCTGACAGGTCAGATCTTATGGAGGTCACCACAGCGTCAGTGAGTTCATGAGAACATCTGAATATAAAGTGGGTATTTAGATTCATTAGACATATTTAACAAGTTCTCCTTTTAACATTCTGCATATTCCTTTCCAAATCTGAAAAATAGGGGCTGGAGAGATGGCTCAGTTGTTAAGAACACTTGCGAAGTTCTTCCAGAGGACCCGGTTTGATTCCCAGTACCCATATGGTGGCTAACAACTGTCCATAACTTCAGCTCCAGTGCATCCAACACCTGCATCTGGCCTCTGCAGGCAATGCAGTCACGTGGTACACTTACATATATGCAGGCAAAACACTAACACATAAAAGTAACAAAATTAATTTTTTTTAATGGAGGAATAATTTTAGTGAAACTATAACCTCCACAATCAAAACGTTATTCTGTTCACATTAATTTCAATTCTATCATGGTAGAATAATTCTCAGAATTTTATATTAGTTCAATAAGTACACTTAAAAGCAATCAAAACTGCTAAAGGAAGATGTTGCATAATCTAAAACCACAGAGATGAATGAAAATCCTAAATGTGTCACAGCAAAGAAAAAGGAACCGAAGAGAAACCTTTGATTATAATTGGAAAACTAGACATTACTTAATAATCTATAGAATCACTAAAAAATTAGTAAAGATGTAAAACTGATTAACACTAAGCTGGGCATGGTGGTGCTCACCTTTAATCCCAGCACTTGAGAGGCAGAGGCAAAGTGGGTATCTGTGACATCAAGGCCAGCCTAGTCTACAAACTGAGTTACAGGCCAGCTAAGGCTACAGGGAGAACCTGTCTCAAAGAAATGTCAAGTACACAAAGTGGTGAAAGTTTCCCACTCACAAGGAGAGCTCTCTGTGGACTGGCAGGCAAGTGCTTGACTTTCCTGTGCTCGAGAACATGCATACAGGAACTCTCAAGTGCTGTCACACGCAAGCTCACACGCAGACTTCTAGTATAGCTGGGGGAAGGAGAAGCAGAAAGGAGGTTTTATCAGATAATGCTGTTGTACAACTTACTCTTTTAGATATAGTTGGATGTTGTAAACAGCACTAGTGCTTCAGGAATGTGTTTTCCTGCTGTTACAACAGCTAGCATTTATACAGAAATACACACAGATGCGTAATTGGTGAAGGCTGGCGTATAGCCCTTAGGAGACATTCAGGGCATTGTGTCTGGAGGACATAGCACTGAGTTCAAAGAGAAGATGTGGAATTGATCAACACATATCCTCCCGCCCCGCCCCACTCCCCCGCTTTAACCTAATCTGTAAAATGAGGCTTGTTTCACTCGGGCCCAAAAGCTCTTGTATTACCTGTGAAAAGGACACTGTAGGAATGCAAAATAGAGAAGTTCCTGCCTCAAGAATTTACCCCCATTGTGGAGACCCACGCCGGAAATGGTCGTCAGTGAGATGATGAGAAATTCTGCCCGAAACCATAGGTCCTTGAAGTTGAGGTAAACGGTTAGCCTAGGACTCACCAGTTCAGGTGACAGAAAGCACAGGAGGGAATCACAGGGCAGAAGTTACAGCTGCTATTTTCAACCCACAGTTTTGTGGCATAGGTCCATAATGTTTTTTTCTCTGACTTTCCCTCTATTCTGAGGATTGCCATTAACCCGGGGACCGAGTGTGACAAACCTGTGTGCTGCATAGTTCAGCTGACCCTTCCTGGGCTGAAGGCACTAGGAGAATGAGCATCTTTCTGGAGGTGTGCTCCCCAGCCTTTTCCCCACCTGCCTTCACTCTTTCCCAAGGGAAAGGAAGACTGACCGATTCCACCTGCTTCCAAGACTGGGCTTCTGAACTGGTTGGCAAAATCATGGCATCACCTTTGAAACCCAGTGAAGACTGGGGATTGGGTGCTTGCCTAGCATGCATGGAGCCCCGGACTGGGTTCCTAACACTCTAAACTGGCCATGGTATTGCAGGCCAGTAGTCCCAGCACTCCAGAGGGGAATCGGGAGGATCTGAAAGTCAAGGCCATGGTTGACTACACTGTGAGTCTGAGGCTGGTCTGGGCTACTTGAGACTCCATCTCAAGACCGAGAAAACAAACCCCCAAAACAGAAGTGACACGCATAGAAGGCCCTTTGCCCATGTCCTTCTCGTGGTTGGTCCCCAAGCACACCCTGGGACTCCCCTCTTTTCAAGAGCACTCACCTTCCAGAATCCAAACCACAAAGAGATTTGTTTGGGCTGGAGAAGGGGAGTTGCATCCTTTGATCTCAAGGTACAAGGCTCACCAATAGCCATGGATATTGGTTTTGTTTTATGTTGTCATTATCAAGGCAGAGCTTGGGTTTTTAGAGCTTTAGGAGTTCTAACACCTACTATGACTTTTGATGGTAAGCTCTCTTTGTAACTCAGATGTAACTAGGAAAGGTGGTTGCTTTTATTGTCCTGGAAATTAAGACAAGGCCTAGAAAATGAAGTCATTCAGTGCTGTTTTCTTATTTCGTCTTCTTCCTCCTTCTCCGTTCTCTTTCTTCCTTTCTCCTCCTCCTCTTTTTCTTCTGCTCCCCCATCCTCCTTGCCATCATCTTCTTTGTCTTCATCTTCTTCTCACTCTGTAGCCCAAGCTGGTCTCAAACTCATGGCAATCCTCCTGCCTCACCTCCTGAGAGATTACAACCTGGAGCTAGTGCCACACCCAGTAAACAGCAATTGTTAGGAGCAGAGAAGGAGAGACTCAGCAGGTGAAGGTTTATTTCAGCAATTACAACCTCTCAGTCCCATAGTTCTCTTCCAAGGAGTTCTGATAGAAACACTCAGCTGATTCGGAGAAGAGTTCTGCATAGGACTCCTGTCACGGTGCTTCCCCTCTTGCTAGCTTTAACATCTTAGCCTAGGATAAAGGACAGCTATTTCTTGTATGCTCTGGTCAGGAGCGTCATTTGTTTTGACAAAACTCAGTTTCCTGGATCAAAGAGAAGCTTGGAAAGGCTTAGCCAGTGTCCCAGTTCCCTTAGTAAACCATGCTTTGCTGAGTTGCATTTAAATGAATCACAGACATATGGATTACATTTCACCTAAAATACACATGGCCTAAGAAATTAAACAATATCATACTTTAACCAAGTATTTGGCTCTTGTCAAGTATTCAAAATGTTTTTGCAAAGCCTGCATGCAGCTGGGTTCCCGATTCCCTGCAGTTGAGCCTGTATAACCAAGGGAGGTTTGGTGCCAAGGAAGCAGCTGGATGGATGGGTGGGGACAACAGAATTTGAAAGCTGCTTGTGGGTATCTGAAATTTTCTGCAGATGTTTTTTTCCTGGGGATGGGGAGAAAGTGTCAGGAACAGAACTAACCATCTCCATTGAAGTCATTGAGTGAACTCAGGGATAAATTTAAATTCTAAGTGCTCTGCTGGGCATCTTGCCTTGGAGAGACCTGGAGGCTCTGTTTGGGATGAAGTTTCCCACTGTAGTATATAGACAGATTTATTTTATTTACAGTTTCCTTATTGTGCATTAGGAAAAAAAAAAAGAGCTGTCAGTCTGATGGAGTCTCTGTGTAAGCCAGATTCTCAGCCACACCCACGCATATATAGGCAGGCCATCTAATCGCAATGGATGAGTCTTTATGTCTCCCTCAGGTCCATGTACTTGAAATCCTAGTCCCTAAGGTGATAGTGCTAAGAGGTGTGGTCTCTGAGAGGTAATTGGGTCGTGCAGTCTCTGCCTTCTTATAGGGCCAAGGGTCCCACTGAGGGGTCTCCAGCACTCTTGCCACTAGGGCATGAACTCACCAAATGCAACAGAGTAGCTTATGGGCAGCAGGAATTCATTTCTCACAGTTCTAGGAACAGTACAAGATCAGTGTATCAGCTTGAGAGCTACTTTTGCTTCATAGATGCCACTTCTGCCTGTGTCTACACACCATAGAGTGGTGAGCTACTTGCTCATTCTTTGTTACTTTTTACTTATTCATTTATTTAGTCTTTTAGCACATGGTCCCCCTGTATCTCCCTATAGTAGTCAAGGCTGGCCTGGAACTTCCAGTATAGAGCAGACTGGCCTCAATTTCACAGAGACCTGACTGCCTCTGCCTCCTGAGTGCTGGGATTAAAAGTGTGTGCTACCACACCCAGCTACTTATTTTGAGGCAGGGTCTTGATAAGTTGCCCAGAATGGCCTTGATCAGTTGATCCTCTTGCCTCAGCCTCTCAGGTCGCTGGGCTTAGAGGCTTGTGCCACCAGTTGCTTCTCGAATATGCTTTCTGAGGATCTTGATGATGCAAGGCATAACCAGCGAGAAAGTGACAAGAGAAAAACACGTTGAGAAATCTGTGTGGTTGCTGTTTGTCAACCTTGACGAAGTTCCGGGAGAGTTGTGATGTCTACACTGTGCCACCACTAGAGGACTTAAGGCTGGGAATAGTTAATCATGATGACAGCAGTAGTGGTGGTCACCAAAGTGCAGCGGATGCCGATATCAGAGGCCCTGGACTGCAGCCTTGATGTGGCTCATCTGACATACAGGGACCTATGTTAGTCTGTTTGCAAATAGGGTCTCTGACACTGTAAGTGGCTCAAGGTTACCTGAATGAGAAGGGCAGAGATGGATGTGAACCTGGTCTGTTTCTGTTTGACTCCGAAGTCCAAGCCTCTTTGTGTGTGTCTCTGTGTGTGTGTGCCCATGCGTGTATGCAAGTACATGCTTGTGCATGTGCCTGTGGAGGCCAGAGGTTGGCCTTGGTTCGTGTTTCTCAAGAACTGTCCACCTTGTTTTTTTGAGACAGGGTCTCTCCCTGGCCTGGGGCTGACCAAGTAGGTTAGGTTGGCTGGCCAAAGAGCCCCAGGGATCACCTGTCTCTACTTGCGTAACATTGGAATTACTAGCGTGTGTCACCATGTTTGGCTGTTTAAATATGTCTTCTGGGGGTTGAACTCAGGCCCTCATGCTTTTGCAGCAAGTACTTTGCTGTCTAAGTCAACTCTCCAGCTCCAACATCCCAAGCCTCTTAACCAGGAAATTATTTTGCCTCTCGGAGGCCCTGTCCTGGCTCAGTATGCTTTGAGCCCTTGCTTAGTATTAGCAGTGCTTCCCCAGTATTCTCCCATGTCCCTCCCCTTTCCTTCTACCTTCCCCAGCCCTGGTTGGAATTAGGTCAGTGTAATGGAACGAACTGCTCCAGGCTGGTGACGAGAGCTGGGCTCCTTCCATTTTGTGTAGTTGGTGTGATGGTTAGTTAGTGTTGCCAGCTTGACAGAATGGAGAATCATCTGGGAGATGGGCCTTGGAATGCTTGTGGGGATTATCTTGATTTTGTGGAGGTGGGAAGACCTTCCCGCTGTGGGTGGCTCCGTTCCCTGGTTGGGATCCTCAACTCCGTGGGTGGAGAAAGGGGCTGAGAGGTGGCATGCGTTCCTCGCTCTGCTTTCCAGTCGTGAGTGTGATGTGACAGACTGCTTCGAGCTCCTGCCACCTTGACTCTCTTGCCATGATGGACATGCCCTTGAACTCTGAGTCAGAATAAGTCCTTTCTCCCGTAAGTTGCTTATTGCAACACCACGAAAAGAAATCAGGAAAAGTGTATGCTTTTGCCAAGTTCCTTACCTTTGGGAGTCTCAGTTTCCTCAACCACATGATGGGGCTAATAACAGGGTCTGCATAGAATGTTCTGAGAATTCAGTATTATAATGCCCTTAAGGGATTTGCAGTGCCTGGTGCACTGTGAGAGTGCAATAAATAGCCACTGTTACTTGTATTTTGCAGGGTTAGAAAAACATTTAAGAGTGATGTAAGAGGAAATTCCCCTGAGTTGGTTTCCAAATGTCATTAAGAAGAGTTGACCTTAAGACCCATGGCCTCTGGGAAGAAACTCACTTCTACTCCCCGGCCATGCCCAGTTTGACCTGACTGTATCTCAGACATGCAGTACAGCAGCATTGTCCTGTGCTGGCCGAACTGTATCTCTGGATCTGCAGAGTCGGTACCCGGCACTCCTTGGCGAGGCCTGAACTTGCTGATAAGGCCATCAGGATTCGTCCACCGGTTCCGGCTGTATCTCTTCCAGGGGCCCACAGCCAGAGCTGCCTGTGCAGCCGGGAAGGATGTACACCTCTTCTTTTGTCTCTAGCTTATTTCTTCTGGCAGGCCTTCAATGGGAGCATGGGGAAGAATGAATGGGAGGAAACTGCTGGCTGCCCTGGTGGCCTCAGATGGACTCTCACAGAGCTAAGGGAAGCTGGGGGCTTGGAAGAAGTCAGGGGGTGTTCTAGAGTGTGAGGATCCCTTTATCACTGGGCTGTTGACCTTAAGGTAGCAGTGGCCCAGGGAGTGAGCACTTACCATGAACTTCATGTTTTACATAGATTTCTTTAACTCTGTATATTTACTCAAATGGAGCCATACTGGGCTCCTGATTCTATAATGTACTTTTGTTTTAAACTTAGAAATACAATATGGACATTATCAAAACACTTAATCTTTTTTTGTTGTTTGTTTGGCTAAAACTATATGAAGACTAAAATTATAGTTTTAGAAAAATGAAATTATACTTTAGGTACAATTTTATATTTTTAAATTATTTTCCTTCAATATTTTTCCACATTGCAGCCCTATTTTATTCTTTCTGTGGGAGAGTTGGTATGTACTGTATGTATGTGGTTGTGCAGGTGAGGGTACAGAGCAGGATGTTGGCTGCCATCTTCTACTGAACTGAAAGCTTGCAGTTTAGGCTAGACTGACTGGCCAGAAAGCCTCCAGGATCCACCCTGTCTCCCCCTCCTCCCTCTGCCCCCAGTGTTCAGATTACAGGCATGCAAGCCATGCCCAGCTTTTTACATGGGTACTGGGGATTTGAACTCAGATCCATATGTTTGCAGAGCAAGTGCTCTTACCCACTGAACCATCTCCCCAGCTGCATTTTATTCTTTTTTGAAGGAGGCATGAATTCCATATTGAATGGGTGTATCAAAAGTTACAGATTTTCGGAGCTGGAGAGATGACTTAGTGGTTAAGAGCACTGAATGGTCTTGCAAAGGACCCAGTTCAATTCCCAGTACCCACATGACAACTGATAATTGTCTATAACTCCCCAGGGGAATCCAATGCCCTCTTCTGACCTCCAGGTATTGTATAACATAAAATTAAAAAAAAAATAAAGTATTAAAAAAGTACTCATTTCCCCTATTAAGGGACAGCCAAGTTTCTGATTTCTTATTATTTTAACTAATGCTGCAGAACCATGACAGCTTTTGGCACTCGGCAGATATTTCTGTAGGACTGATATCTATCAGCAGAGTTACAAGATCATGTTTAAAATACTCATAAATTTGATAAATCATAACTCTCACAGGCACCTCCCTGTGGTGTAACACTTCTCATGCATATGATTGAGTATTGCAGTACATATGGATACATTTCTATATATATTTACGATCATTTTAAGTGTTCATATGATACTACTTTGTATGCATATGTCACAGTTAACTCAACATCCTTATACTAAAAAAGTATCAAGTACACAGAAGAAATAATATAATAAATCCCGATGTATATGTTGTTTTTGTTTTTCTCACTGTCCTGATAAAGTACCTGATAAGAAGCAGCTTAAGGGAGCAGGGTTTAACTTTGGCTGAGAGTTTGAGGGCGCACAGCTTATCAGGGCGGGAAATCCTGGCAATGAGAGCGTGAGTCACATTGCACCTGCAGTCAGGAAGCAGAGAGAAATGAGAGCTGCGTCTCAGCTTTCTTCTTTTCCCCTTTTATTCAGTCCAGGATCCCAGCCCATGGGGTGACGCCACCCACGTTTAGGGTGGGCTTTCCTTCTCAGTCAAACCTCCCTGGAAACTTTCTCACAGACATCCCAGAGGTGTGTCTCCTAGGTCTTTCCAAATCCTGTGAAGTCAACAGAGAAGACTCTTTAACTATCGCATTCATGATCCAGATTCAGCAATAATCAAGATGTCAATGTTAATTTAACCACCTCAGCAGTGGACATTCAGGTTGTGTCTATTTTTTTAAGATTTTATAAGCAGTGTTGGACTGTGTATACTTGTACTCGTTGGAAAGCAGCTCTGGATGGCCACCTGACAGATAGAAATCATGGTGTCAAAGGGAACTTAGAGATAACACATGCGACTGTAAAGGGTAATTGCCTATGGCATCTCAAGTTTGCATGTCATCACCCTGTTGAGGGTTCCTCTTTTCACACACTACCTCCCGTGGGCTGACTGCTGAATTTGGGCGTCTTTGAAACCTCAACTCTCCTACATTTAATTTCACAGAGCTTCATTGACATCTAATGTACATACTTCATTCATTTGAAGTATCCAGTTTGATGTTTTTTAGTATATTGTCAGAGTTGGGCAACCACCACCACAATCCAAACTTGCAACATTCCCATCACTGCAGAAAGAACCCATTATCAGTGTTATAGAGTGAATTCTGTTGCGTAGCTCCCCATTTTTATGTTGGAGACCCCCAGCTCCCCAGAATAGGCTTATCTGCCAACTGAGTCCTGGTTGTATTTACTTAAGTTGTGTCAGGTAGACCCCTAATGCACTGTGACCAAGTCCTTGTACAGAGAGGAATTGAACATGCTGAGAGGAGGGATGGAGAGGCCATGCAAGAGATGATTTACGCTGCCATAAACCAAGGTGCTCAGAAGCCAGGACGGAGGCTTGAAATTGCTCCTTTCCTTTTACCTTCAGAATCAAAGAGAACACGGTCCTCCTAACACCGGGGCTTAAGTTATGAGTCACCTAACTTGTGATACCTTGTTGGGGCATCCCCAGCAAACAAATGTAGCCATTGCCTTTTTCTGCCCACCCCATCAATCCATCAGTTCCATATGGGCCTCGATCTGCTGTTTCCAAATTCGTCTGTTCTGGGTAATTCATAGAGGAAGAGTAATCAGTATGCCCTCCCTCCCCTCCTGCTCTCTCTCCTCCTCCTTCCTCCCCTCCTCCTCTCTCTTCCGTTTTCTTCCCCAGCCCCTCTTGCCTTCTCTCCTTTCCTTCTTCCCACTCTCCCTCCTCCCTTCTCTTCCTCTCTCCCTCCTCCCTTCTCTTCCTCTCTCCCCCCTCCCTTCTCTTCCTCTCTCCCTCCTCCCTTCTCTTCCTCTCTCCCTCCTCCCTTCTCTTCCTCTCTCCCTCCTCCCTTCTCTTCTGCTCTCCCTCCTCCCTTCTCTTCCCCTCTTCCTCCTCCCTCTGCCCTTCTCTTCCTGTCTCTCGCTCTTCCTCCTTTTCTCTTATGTCTTCCTGCTTTTCTTTCATTTATTTAGACAGTGTCGCATGAGCCCAGGCTGGCTCACTATGTAGCCAGAGCTGGCCTTGAATTCTTATTCCTCCTGCTTCTGTCTCCTAAGTGCTAGAATTCTTAAGGTGTGCTACCACACTTGGCCTCTATGCTCTTTTCTAATTGGCTTCTTTCACTTATGGTAATGTTTTGGAAGTTTGCACATGATACAGTGTGTTTTAGTATTTATTGCTATCTTGTATTCCCTTATATGAATAACCCATTCATCCACCAGCAGATAGATCTGTTTGAGTCTGAGCTAACTTTCCACTTTCAATGACTTTAAGTGGATATTAACAAAGCACCTCTGTGTATGCCATGTGCTAGATGCTACGTAAGGATGAAAACAGGTAAGTTTTTTCCTTTGGAGGAGAAAAAAACCCCTGCAAACAGCATAATCCGAGGCAGATTAGAATGAACAAATCAGAGTTGTAAGTACCGTGCTGAAGAGGCAAGAGGAGAAAGGGCATCTGTGATGGGTTAGAGGAAGCTTCCCTAGGAGGGGACTTAGGGCTCTGTCTTCCAGGATGAGGGGCTGCTCTGGATGAGTGGGAGAATGAGAAAGGAATTCAGACTGTAAAAATAATATATAAATCTTGGGTCCGGCTCAAGGAGAGCTCAAGATCCCAGTCATCTGTTAGGAATCCAGTGTCCTTAGGTAGCCACATCATTTGAGTTCTCTGGAGTGACGTGTGAAGGTTGTAGAAGCCTTGCCTTGCCTTCTCCGTGTGGTCTCCCGGATGCCAGTGGAGGACAGCTCTTTTTTTTTTTTTTACACTTTGGATGGAAAGCAGCTTTCTTTCCACTTTTCCCTATTTGGAGAGCAATTTGAACTGAGTCAAGTAGTCAGATGAACCTGGGGGATGGAGCCCATCGATGACGGGGGGCTGGGCACAAGGCCAAGGTGGCACCTTGACTAGGTGGGGGAATCTTCTGAAAAGTAGGATGTAGTGGGTGGGCATATGGGCAGTTCTCTGCAAAGCTCACATCTAGTGGTCTTTTCCTCCAACTCCAGGAACATGACTAAACTCTCCATCTAGGCACCTTTGAAGTTTGAGGATGTTTTCTTCCCTCCAGACTTTCTGCTTGGACAATGAATCATGACTGTTTCAGGGAGAAAAAAATCTGAGACATAAGATCAGTATTGGGGGTCCTGGACTGATTCTGTCAGAATTTACATTTTACCCAGAGGGTATTTTTGATTTTAAGGAAGTAAGCTTTGCTGCCTCTGTATTTAGCGCTCAGTGGTATATGCAGGTGGCTGACCCTGATATGAATGGATTCTGTGCAAGTTAGGTGTAAGGCGCAGTTCGTGTTCAAACTCAACTGGGGGTGAATGTTAGGTCGGAGAACAGAGATTTTTCTAATGGGAGTCCCTAGAATCCCGGGTTGAGCTTTGGATTTCTCATTGAGAACTCATTCTGTGTATGTGTTTACAGTGTGTGTACGCACACGCTAGAGGATATCCTTGATTGTTGGGTCCTTAGGCACCATCCGCCATTTATTTATTGATTCAGTTGTTGTTGTTGTTGTTGTTTTTAAGACATCTGGGGCTCTTCTTGTAGCCCCAGCCAGTCTGGAACTCACTATGTAGACCAGGCTGACCTCTATTTCATAGAGATCCACCAGCCTCTGCCTCTCAAGTGCTGGGACTAAAGGTGTGCACCACCATGCCCAGCCTGATTTATTTACTTTTAAATATGTCATTTATTATTTTTATTTTATGTGTATGGACTGACTGATTTTTGAGACGGGACCTCCTGTAGTTCCCCAGATGTCTGGCCAGTTGGTGGGATACTGCTGGGTTCCTAAGAGAAACACTGGTAAGCAAAAGACAGTCCTGCCTCCTGGGACTTGGAGTCTGGTGAAGGAGACAGTGACACAGTTTCAAAACAAGGTATGCTGCTGGAATGGAGAAGGTAGAGGGTGCTGTTAGGAGAGCCTAGATCAGAATCTGTAGAGCAGGGTCCTGGAGGTTTCCGGAGCGAACAGAGAAAGGAGACAGAGAAAGGAGCGGTGTGAGGGTAGGGTGGAGTTTGCTCTATGATGGTTAGGTGTGTGCAGCATGATTCTTGTAGCAGGAACAAAGGCCCAGAAGCTAGAGTAACAGAACACTATGCAAAGATATTCTGAGGTTAGGACAGAGCAGAAGGAAGGAAATGAAGGGAGGTTGGGGGTGGGTCCCCGAAGGGCTTCACGGGCTTTTGTCTGTAGGGCAGTGGGACTTGATGAAAGGTATTTTGAGAGGCAGGTGGTGACAGCTCCAAGTGCATTTAGAGCTCCTGTGGGGATAAGGTGGTCCATATGGAGAGAAGCAGGTGGACTGCGGAGAGATTTCTAAGATGAACTCACGGCGACTGGGAAATGGAGTGAATGTGGGCTGAGGGGGAGAGGGTGGGTGGATACAAGGACCATCCCTAGGTTCCCAGTTGGAATAATGAACCAGATAATAATGCTGAGTCCCTGGGTTTGTCCTTAGCTTGTGGTGGGACGTTGAAGAGGCCACTTCCTTATTCAGAGTTTAGTTTCCTCATTACATGAAGGTAGTAATCTCCGGTCATCACCTCTGTGGGATCATGGTGGCATCTGCTGAGGAAATCTATCAAAACCTGGCCTGTGCTTTCTATCACCTTAAAAGGCCTGGCAGAATCAAAACTCTGTCCTCAGTTTTCCCTTCCTTATCTAAAATTACATGTGTGTATATGGTGTATGCAGGTGTGTATGTGTGTGGGGTGCATGTCCCCATGCACGGTTTAGAGGTCAAAGATTGACATAGCTATCTTCCTCTATTGCTCATCGCCTTATTTTTATAAGACAGGATCTCTCACTGAGCTGGAGCTCACTAATTGTCTAGACTAGCTGACTGGCCAGCAAGCCCCAGGATCCTTTTTTCTCTGCCTCTCAATAGTGAGTCCCGGGGATCCAAACTCAGGTTCTCAGGCTTGCACAAAACACTTTACCCACTGAGTCATCTCCACAGTTGTCCCTCACCTAAAATTCTAAGAACTTCATCTCAAAAATAGGGGAGAGCACTGCCTCTGCCCATCCAGCAATGGAGGCTTCAAGGGGGCCTCTCTGGGGAGCTCAAACCGACTTGTGTTGGAAACAACGATACCACTGAGTGGGTGGAGCTGGCTGGCCCGGCATTCCTCATCTGGCTGAAGAAGCCAGGTCTTCATGACTTGCTTATGTTTCTTTTCCAGCCTCTTTTCTAGCTCCCATGAGCCCCCATGGCTTCCCTCCCCTCCCGCAGAAAGAGGGGAGAAGCCGGGAGGAGGGGGAGCTGCCTCATGCTCTCCTCTTGCATCAGCCTCCCCAGAGAAAAGTCCAGATGGACCAGGGGGCTGTAATGGTTGCCTTATATCAGGCACAGTTGTTTTTTGTTTTTGTTTTTGTTTTTTTTCCCCCAAGGCCTCCTTCTGGAGAAAGGAAGGGAGGGAAATTGGGAAGAGGGATTTCTCTGGAGAGGAATTCTCTGAAGCATGAGGAGACGGGTGATCTAAGCCTGGGACGGTTATCAGGGACCTTGTTTTCCGGAAGCTCTTTATTGTTTGACTTACCGTATCCTAGATTTGGGGCTTATGGGGGAGTGCAAAAGTCAGACTGAGCTCTTGGGTATTTGGGAAGAGCAGAGCCTTGACTCGTAGCTCCTGGTGTCTAGCCTTGCTTTGTGCCTTCAGCGCGTGCAGACGCGCACACACACACACACACACACTCCCACAGGCACACACTCGCATGCAGGATGACACACATCTACATGCATGCCGCCTTCATAATTGTATAAACAGTTTGTTAAGGGAAACTGGAAATTGGTTATCATACCAGTTCTAGGAAGTAAAGAAGGTGGGATGTATGGGGACTGGCCTTCTGGGGACCTGATGCTAACTGACACCTGCACCTGCAGGGCCTGTCAGCTCTGCACCAGGAGCTAAGGGTCCTCACTGTGCTGGACTCTCACAGGTCACCTCATCCTGGAAGAGACAGGTTCCCAGGGCAGGGTAGGAAACGGTGTCTACCTTTTCTGTTGAGTACCCCTTCGGAGTGCAGAGCCTGGCACATGACTGTCCTCAGTCAATATTTGTGCGGTGAACAGGGTTGTGGTTGTAGGGCTCAGGTCTCAGAAGTATTGGAGTACAGCCAGGCACTTAGGGCAAGTGTGTGGTGAAATCTGGACACCAGGAACACAGGCTTCCCTGCACCCATCTAACCCTGCCCCAAATACACAACATATGAGGTCGACCCAACACCCTTCCTGTTTCTCCTGGGGCTGTGTGTACAGCCCGACTCCTGGCTTAGCGGCCACTGACATTTCACGTACTCTTGTGACTGCTAGGTTTGGAAACAAAATTAGAGTTGTGTGGTATTGAAAATACAGCTTTTAACTTTCTTCAAATCTACCTGTAAAAGGGAAGGGCTTGGGCAGAGGGGGTAGAACATAAAAGATCGTTTTGTTGTAGTAGATTCGGCAACTTACATACTAAATCTCCGCTTCCCCATGCAAACGGTTTTAGAAAGGATATAGGTGATACATAGAATGGGAAACTAGGCTTGGACAGGATCAGGAATGACAGACCATTTAGGAGCGGTCACTGGGCGGGGCACCTGCTTTCCCAGCTTGATATTCAGACATTCAGAGAGATGAGAGCTTCTAGTCTGTCCAGGCTTGGGGTGACCCAGTCATTTGGTAAGAGCAAGGGCCTTGACTGTTCCCGTGCCCCAGTCACTCTCAGCAGCGCAGTGAGATGACAGTATGTCATTAGATGCAGACGAGGCCACTGTCATCCCTGGAACTTGGCCCAGATACTCCGCATGTTGGGTTAATAGTCTGCAGTGGCCTATGAGAGCCTTTCAAGTTTCGATGCGGCCAACTAATGCTCTGAGATGCTGAGAAACGTTGGATGGGTTTAGAAAAGAAGCTGAAGGGGATGAGGCACTTGCATTTAGGGCCTGTTTGTTTGTGGTCCTCAGCCACCTGCTTTGCATTTCTCAAGGTTAGATGCACCTGGTCCCCTCTTTGAGCATGTTCTCAAGGACAATGCTTTCCTCTCCCTCCCCTGGCTCATTCCCCCTTCCCATCCCCCAACACTGGCACTTCCTTCCACACTGACTGTTGTTTCTCCTAATCTGATGAACAGCCTCTGTGGTTATTTACCAAAACTGGTTACCACACAGGTTACTGCCAGGAAGTAGTTTTGCTCTTTGATAATTTTGTATTTCTGAGAAAAAAAATTGTATTTCCTTGAACTGTTCTTACCCAATTCCAATAAATATCCAGCATGGGCTATGTAGGACTCTGTGAAACATATCTACCAACTCTTATCAGTGAGTCATTTAGAGGACATTCAGGATCATTTAATTTGCAAGTTGAGCTGTGTGATCCCCTAGAAGCTGGCTCTGTTTGTGCAGATGGATATTCATCCTCAGAGCCACAGCCTAGGGTAGACACAAAGAGGATTAAATAAAAGCCCTGTTGGCTAAATGCATAAACAGTGCTTATCCAAACATCCTCTGGTGTATACTGTAAAAACAAAACACAGGACCAGGGAGCTGTCCAGAGGGGTGCCAGGTCTTGTGGAAACTGGGAGGAAATATAATGGGAAGCCTTTGGTGAAGAGGAGAGCTGATTTAATGCCTGTTTAGGGACACCCTTAATAGTAGGTTAAAGACAACATACCCACAACTCTGGCTTTTTAAAAGCTGCGCTGGTGGGTGGCACCATTTTCCCCCTACGGTTGCCTTGGAAGTTGGTCCTCTGACAGTGGTGCTTGCTTAAGGGAGTCCTCAGGTAGGAGGAGGGCTCAACTCTGTACTCTTTCCTTGGCCATTCTGCTCCATCACGAAGGAATGCCTGTGCTTGTGAGCCCCTGGCATTATCAGTGCCTTATTTGGTGGTGGGGCTGAGCCTTCTGCATATTGTTGCCATTCCTTGGGAATCAGAGGTAGACAGAATAATATGCTGGTCTGGAAAACTTGATTCTGAAAGAGCTTTACTTTCTCTTTCTGTCTTTTATACTCTTGGACAACCAAAATTAAGTAATACTTAAGAATTTATTTTGTCCAAGTTTTTGCACTAACATTGGACATGACAGTTGAGTGTTACTCATTGCTTTTCAACATTTCTTCCGGTGCCTGCCTGTCCTGGGCATCACCATTTGCAGTTAACAGGAAGGAAAACTGAGGTGCTGTGTCCCTAGCTCTGTGGTAGAGCACTTGCCTAACATTTGTGAAGCCCTGGCCTCCATCCCCAACACTGGAAAAAAAAAAAAGTATCTGATACTCTGAAGTGAAAAAGATTGTTGGGATAAAGTTGTTAAATCAGATACGAAAATGGTTCTGTGGTGGGGACAAGAAAACCAGAAGCCGTGGAGTTACCTTTTCTACTGAATGGAAGTACTTGCATTTCGATAGTCTCATTAAGTTTATACACAGTCCTATCTAATTTAAAGGGCTGAAAAAGAGCCAGTCTAATTCATTGTAAGTGGTGTGCTTGTCAAAGCTAGACCTTTTTCGTGGAGTTCCAAGAACCTTAGCCAGGCCACAGTCATCTTTGCCTTGTTTCTTGTCTTGGGAGGAGAGTCTGCTGTGAATAGCACTGAGACCAAAGCATTCTGGGTATGAGCAACCTGTAGCCGTGGGCCACATGTGTCCCAGTTATGAATGGAGCCCAGCTCTTTTGTAGACCACTAGGTCCTAGTGCAGTTTCAAAGGCTGCTCACCCTGGTTCCCTCTCTGCTGGGCTGGTATCACCTTTAGATTATTTTTTTCTTTTCTGAAGCATAAAATTGTACCTGTTTATAGATCACTTTTAGATTTCGGAGGGAGAATGGGAGGGTGGGAATGGGGAAGAAAATGCAAAAGGTTAAAATTGACCAAATAGTGTGGGATAGTTCCCAGAACTTGGAAAAGCATCACCTGGAAAACCTACTAAAGATGAAGATTCCTATTGTCCCTTAGAGAATGTAATTCTCAGTAGGGCTGGGATGGGGCCTGGGGCTTTGTTTTGTTTTTCTGCCACCTTTCCTGGTGTTGTACAGTACTTTGGTCACGTCCCCCAACATTGTGGCTGTGAGAGTGAGGAAAAAAGTACAAGGCAGACATATCACTAACTTGGACAGGGTGAGGACCTCTCCCAGGTTAGGAGGGAACAGGAAATATGGGCCTCCCCAGGCATAGCTAGTCACTTGAGTACTCCGGGAAGGCACAGGCTGGATGGAGCTGGAAGGAGAGTAAAAATGGCCCAGGAAGAGCAGAACAGTATTTACTAACCCTGAGCAGGAGGGGAGAGGTGGTTTTCAAGGTGGCTTGCAAATTGTTACCACTTTGTCTTACCAGATTGCTTATCTGATGTTGGAGGAAGATTGTTGCACTCCAGATGATGTTTTGAAGATTTATTTTAGTCTCTCTGATCCTTCCTCTAGACAGGGAGAAACACTGAAACTATTTGTGTCAGTAAATAGTTCTTAAAGACATGGTGGTCCTGAGTCTTAGAAAGGGAACCAGAGCTGTTTACTCAGAAGAGGGCTTTGGATCCTTTGGAACTGGAGTTACAGGTGCTGTGAACTGCCATGTGGGTGCTGAGAGCTGAACCCGGGTTCTCTTAACCACTGACCCATCTCTCCAACCTTAAGATTCAAGCTTTCGTCAAGGACTTTGGTGTCTGAGTGACCTGGGTTTTGCCCCAGTTTAGAACCACAATGCCAGCTGCCATTGTCACTCGAGATACAGTGGAGAACCTTCTTTCTGGTAATCTCTGTCTTCCTGTGGGCTCCTTAGTGCAGAGCAGACAGGACTGGAGGTGAAGGGAGACAGCAGAAATGGGTTTTCTATCAGCCAGCTGGGGGAGGGGCGGAAATCTTGGACAGGCCTCCTCTCTTCCTGGATGTGCATCACTCACAAGTCCTTTCCTGAAAATCTTAATGCACTCCAGTGGTAAGAAATGGCTTCCTGCCTCCATGCTGAGCCAGCCACTTTTCAAGGAGATGAGAGCAAGTTGTGGTCAGAGAAGAGACAGCTGGTCACTCAGTGTCCATGTGGGCTCTCTGGGAAGATGACAGCAACTTGTGTCCGTAGCTCAGTACCCAGGTCCAGACTGAGCATGCGAGTGCCAAGGTCCCTTTTGAGCATGGGAGCAACTTTGGGGCAGTGGGGGGGGGGGTCTTTGAAAGCATTGTTTTGCCCCCTGTTGGTAAAACTGTACAGTTGGTGATGTAACATGACCCTTTTGCTTCTAGAAGGAACGACCTTTCTGGCCAGCATCCATGGCCCATTTAGAGAAAGGGTTATTTGGACAGAAGTAGCCCCGAAGTTCTTGCTTATCCATTCTCTTGTTCCTTCCCTGTGTTTAGCTTACCCTGTGACTCTTCTGCAGATACCCATATCCAAGCACTTGTGTTCATCTTCATTGTGACAGGATGTGCAACCACTAGTCGCTATCATCACCATCAAGTTGCACTTTGGTCCATAGGTTCCAGGCTGTGGTTTGGTTTTATGCTTCCATCTCAAGAGAGTCATAGCAACAGACTGTTTAGTGTGGCTCATCGACATGGGTTGAAATCTAGCTCCAAAGTGTTGTGGTTCCATGGCGTGCCTCCAGAGTCCTTGCTTACAGAATGAAGGAGGCAGGAATTCCTAGCTCTCAGATGTGCTGTGAAGTGACCTACCACTTAAACACGTGGATAGTACATTCTCCGGGTTTCCCAAGCCCCAACAATCCAGGATGTGGTAGAGGCTGGACGATGAGAGGACCTGGATAGCCAGACATATATAGACATTTCTGAAGTTTGTTCAGAAAGTTGTGGTTTAAGGCATTGTTTCTAAACTTGCACCTGCACCAGAAGCATCTGGAAAGTTGTTAAAATAGAATTCTGCATGCTATTCTCTGTTTCTTTTTGATTCACTGGGTCTGGGGTGCAGCCTAGCAACTTGCAGCTTGTGTGTGGTGTCTCTGTTCATGTGGAGGCCAGAGGTCATCGTCGGTATTTTCCTGTATTGCTTTCTACCTTATGTTTTGAGACAGGGTCTCTCACTGAGTCTGTAGCTCATTGATTCTGCTAGACTGGCTAGCCAGCGAACCTCAGGGACCTGCTCATCTCTGCCTCGCCAGCACAGGGATTACAGGATGTTGGAGCTCCAAACTCAGGTTCTTAGGCTAGCCCAGAAGCACTGTACCAACTGAGCCATCTTCCCAACCCCTATTTTTTCATTTTGAAGTAGATGTTGCTTTGAAAGGATGGTCAGGAAGCAGAGAGAACAGACTGTCCATCCTTTAGTGTTAGATTCTGTGGACAGAATGAAACCTGTGGGTGCGTGTTGCAGAGAGGTCATTTTTAATTCATGGTGATAACTTTGAGGTCATGAGGTCAGAATGGGAGTGAGTAGTCTGAGAAAATCCCTCCTGTCTCTGGAAGTTTCCTGTGCTGAATGGCTACCTGGCAGGTTCCTGTACTAGGAGGTTCATTCATCCATTCATTGACTTACTCAGAATAAACATGTATTGCTTATTTGGGAAGAGCTGGGAGCTAGGAAAAAGGCTTCAAAGACAACCGTGGTCCCTTTGCTTCAGGGGAGCTAGTAATCTAGTGAGAAGGCTACTTGATATCTAAGGTTCTTTTCAGTGCTGAGGTCTGAAGAGTCCCAGAATGATGAGGGCACATCCCAGAATAAGAAGCTGCAGAAAGACTCCTAACTTCTAAAGATACATGGCTGAGAGCCCATAAGCATGCGGATACCGCAAAGGCTCAGCTGGGGTTGCCTGATTGGTGCATCTTAATGTCACTGGCTAAGTGTCCCCCAACCTCCCCGCTAAGACTCAGAAGTTGAGAATCTATCTATCTTAACTGTATTTCCTTTTGGAAAATTTACATTTCCCCACTGGCCACATGGATGGACCATTAAACTCTGAAGCCCTGACCAGCTGTCCATTGCATAGCCTGTAAAGGCCATCCAGGAAATAACTGCAGGGATAAGCTAAGTGCTTTTCACCTCTTAAGTGCTATGTGGGGTGAATTAATATCAGGGGAGAGTTGAGAGAAAAACATATAAATTCGGTCCATTTTTCTGGGTTCTTTCATCATAAGTCCTGTTAAAAGCAATAGTGAGGACATAGACATGTTGGTCAATTAGTAGAATGCTTGTAGTACACATGAAGTGCTAGGTTCAGCCCTCAGTGCCCCGTGAAACTGAGCATGGTGTCATACATCTGTAGCCTAGAATCCAAACATTTAGGAGGTAGGCTCAGGAGGATCAGAAGTTCAGGGTCATCCTAGGCTACATAGTAAGTTCATGGCTAGCCCAGGCTACATGATTCCTTGTTCTCCACAAAGTAGAATAAACTAAAAGTAATAATGATAATTAACTTCTACCCAGTTCCACTCTGCTCCATGCATGGTGTTCAGCCTGCTGCTTGTATTGTCATGTTGTCTGATTCTCAAGACAACCTTATCAAGGAGGACTGTTACCCTCAGTCCTGTGGGAGAGAAAATAACCAGCTCATGGCCCTAGAAAATAAAGGTTAGAGCTAGAATCAAAACCTCTTTTCTTTCACATCCAAGACAATGTGCCAATGATGAATTACTCATTCCTTCCACAGTTGACTAATTATTCCATTTAATAAACTAAGTGCTGATAGACACCAGCAAAAAACCCTGTGGATCCTTTACCCTCATGGGACTTATCATTGAATTCCTTCAGACCTATAAATGACTCCTCCCTGAATCCCTGGGCTGGTTAGATGCCAAGGAGAAAAATAGGCTTGGGAGGCAGATTCTGGCAAGTCAGAAGCTGATCCAAAGTTTCCGTGCTTCGCTGGGCTAGCAGAGTTTTGTGTTTTTGAAATAAATACCTGATACTTATTTTCAAAACAACTGTAGAAGTATGCGACTTGTGAACATCGCCTTCCTGAGATAGTTGGGAGACATGGACGCTCATTTCTCCAGCCCTGTTCAGCACATTCACTCTGGCTACATTGATCAGTTTTCCATTACAATGAACTTTTAAAAATGTGTATGTTTTCTGGGACTGAAGAGATTGCTTAGCGGTTAAGAGCACTGATTACTCTTGCAGAGGACCTGGGTTCAATTCTCAGCACATGGCAACTAACAACTGTCTGTGACTCCAGTTGCAGGGAAATCCGATGCCTTCTGACTGCATGACACGAGTGTACTTACATACATACAGGCAATACATTCATACACATAAAAATAAAATAATACATTTCTGAAAGTCACTGTTACTATCTAATTCCTTTTTAGACTTTTGAATATATATATTTCTATTTCAATATATATAGATTCCAATTTCTGATGTTTTCTTCCATTAGAAATCATTTTGCCCCTGACCTGGACTTTCTGTAGATCAAGTCTGTTAGTTGAAACATCCGTTTGTTTCTTTTATTTTTCATTTGACTTTTAGAGAAATTCCAAGAACCTTGTTTGGTATCTCCTGGTCTTTGGTGAGGGATCCTTAATGTCAGCTAGAAAAAGGGAATTTGTTGGAATGGTGACTATACAGAACCACCAAGTCTCACGAGACCTGACCCATATGGTCTGAGAAAGGACAGACAGGGAAGCTCCAGAAACAATGTAGAATATTGCTTTCAATTTTGGTCTTCTCTGTCCTTGCAAGATTACTCCCTTGGCTTTGCTTAAAGCATAGACCACCCCTTGACCAGGACAAGGTGGGACCCCTTGATTGACAACCCCACCAAAACATGCGCCAGAGAAGTTACTCTCATTAAGAAAACTTGACATGCTGATACTAAGAGTTAGTGTACGCAATGTTGGGAAGATCAGTCAAAATCCATAGTAGAGTCCTCAGCCCCCGAGATACTGGGCAAGTGTGTTTACATGTGCATTTTCTTAGGACCCAGAAAAACAAATCAATATAATTGCTTAGGTATTGTTAACTCCCGTCTCATCAGAAATGATGGTCTATGAAGATAAAATCAGTGACAAACTTCCTCTCGGTTTTCTTTTTGTTCCTTAGCCCCTTATGGACACCTAGTTTCTTCCACCTGGGTTGGGTCTTCTTGGTTCCAGTTAAAATCACTGGCTGCTATCAAAAAGATACAAATGTTTGCTTTTGTGTGGTTTGCAGGCACCTCTTTGCTCCAGCCTACACAGAAACCTGTTACAAAGAAAGTGGCAACGCTCGAGTCACCATGCTGAAATCTGAGGTGAGTTTTGGTCATCAGATGTCCATCCAGCAGCTGATTGGGTACCACTCCTGGGGATGGAAGCTGTGTGATGGAGAGGCTCCTTTGAAGGGTTTGCTTCCCCTGACTGAAGACGTAGGGCTCAACAAGAGAAGCAAAGTGGGAGTCTGCTGTTTGTTTCATAGATGCTTTTTGTCCTTTGTGGGCTAAATTGGTGAAGCATACAGACGGAATGTTTGAGGGTCATTGCATTGATTAAACTCAGTGTAAATCATGAAGCATGCATATTATTAGGGTTACATTAATTACCCATGTATTAGCAGAACTTTCAAAGGAATAATTTATTCACATCTCACTGCCTCACCCAATTAGATCACTTGTTAATTCTTTAAAAAAAATATGTTTAAGGTTTACGGAGTTTTAATCACCGCACGCAAATTTATATTACTACCCTACATTTTTAATGCAGTTGTAGGCTATCAAGCTTTTAAAACTTTGCTGCTGTCTTCATAGTGGACATTCCCTCTTCAAAGTTGGCTTTCAGTAGGAATATTTTGCACACCATCAAAGATTCATTGTTTAGAAAATGGCCTTAGATCTTAATTTTCTTCACCATACCCCACTGGTGGACATTTAAGGTAGTAATTCCCAGACATCGCATGGTCTCCTGCCTCTTCCTGTGACAACTGCGGTAATAATGAATAGTGTCAGCTAGGTGTGGTGGTGTACCCCTTTAACCTCAGTGCTAAGGAGCCAGAGGCAGGGAGACCTTTGTGGGTTCAAAGCTATCCTGGTTCCAGGCCAGCCGGTTACATAGAAAAATAGTAATTCACAGGCTCAGAGCCATGATTCTCAACCAGAAGGACTGATTTTCCTCTCCAGGAGACACTTGGCAATACTTGGGTGTTGGTTGTTATACTGGATGGTTGGGGATGCTCTGGCATCCAGTGGCCAGAGGCCAGAGATGCTGGGAAACAGCCTGCAGTGCACAGGACTGGCCCTCACCACAGTCTTAGCCAGCCACAGTCCAGGCAGTAGTGTCCTAGTGGGGAAGCCCTGGATGAGAGCATCCCTGCTGAGCCTGGACTTGTCAGCGGTGCTGGAGAGGGGAAAACAGTAGCAACAGTGATCTTCTGCTTTAGGGCAGGGCATTCAGGCTCCTGTGGCAGGAGATCTGACATGCATCATGGAGAACAGGAGAGGACCCTCTGTAAAGGATTCATTTAGCTGTGTCTGTGGAACTGGATTCCCATGCGACACATTTTTTAAAACATCCCTATTAGTGTGCAAATATTTAACAAGACCATGACAGACTTTGTCAGTCACTCACAGGGTAGCGTGGTTTATCAGATTCCCCTGACAGGGGAAAGGACATAGGTCAGTTGAATTTGGATTGATCTAGAGGTCTAGAGCAGAGGAGCTGGTAGCCGAGAGGACTCTGGTTGGTTGCTGTACACAAAGGTATAAAGGTAAATGCGCCTTCTTCCCAAGACTTTCCTAGATGGGGAAGGAGTTGGAAGGATGGCCAGTGACTACAGTGGCCAGATTGGGCTGTCCAGAAACTGTCCAGCTCTGACCCACAGCTTCCCAAAGCCCCTTGGTCAAATCTTCTCCCTTCTTCAGACTTCTGTTCTCGGCCTCCAGAGACAGGAATGGGAGCAGAGGTTGGGTAAGAGCCAGCATAGAAAACCCGTAGCGGTTACAGTTTGGGTTTGGCTTCTCTCACTTCAGTACCGACAACTCAAGAATGGGTCTCAGTGCACAAGTTTTCTGTGAGCTCATGCTTCCTGCTATGAAAGCCCCCTAGGGTGGCCCCCTGAGCCTGAGAAGTCATGGAATGCAGTGACTTCATGACTGATCCTGACTTGTTCTTTGTGCTCTAAGCAGTGCATTAAGCAGAAATGTGTAAAGAGCCTTTCAGAGAAGAGCTTTGGAAGGGGACGTCCCCTGGTCCCCGAGTTCCCCTTCTTCCTGATGGCCTTGCTAGCTGAAGAACATCCTTGCTGAACTATGGGCTAGATTACTGTTTTCTTCAATCCACTACAGATGGATTCTTGCAAAGTCCCCAACCAGGCCACAGAGGCTTCCAGTCAGCCTTCTCATTTGCAAGATGAGAAATCAAGGATAAACAGGAACGGGGTTAACCCTGTGACTGCTCTTGACCCCAGTGCTGAAGACTGCACTCTGCCTTCAAACTTAGCTGGGGTTCTGGGAATCTTATCAAGACTCATCAGCCAGGCCTTGTAGGTTTTAGAGCCCTCATCTAGGTCAGGTCATTAGGGGATGGGACTATGAATCTGTTCCAGCAGAAAGACTCACAGGATTTGGAATCTGAAGCCAGGCTTACAGTCTTGGCTTTAACTAGCAGTGTGGCCTTAGTCAACCCTTTGGACCATACTGTTATTGTTGTGTGTGTGTGTATGTGTGTTTCATTTCAAAAATTGGATATACTAATAACTGACTCTCAGTGCTATGGAAGGGTAAAATGAATCACTGATTTTTTATGGGAATTTACAGACATCATTTGTGACCCCATATTTTACAGATGAGAGAATGGAGAAAAGGTAAAGAAAAGAAACTTGCCCAAGTTCAGAGATAGCAAGACTCGGACTAGAAAGTGTCCCGTGGTTGCTGGGGGGTGGAGGAGCTTTGGCAAGCTGGATCCTATTCAGTTGCTGATTCTGCCTCGTCTGGGTAGGGTAGAAGAGGGAGTTCAGAGCCGAGCTGCTGGGATTTGAATTTCCACTTTGCCTTGTCACTAAAAACTCTTCACCCTTGATCTTAACCGAAAGGCAAAGATGCAATAAATCTCTTAAACTTTTAGTTTCCCTTCAAAAACACAGGCATAACACGATCGGTCTCAAAAGGCTGTGGTCAGAATGAAAGCAAAGTTCTCTATTGTTGTCAGGTATTAAGAGCTGGCTAGCTGTTAGGTCTTGTGTTGACTAGGAGTGACTGGCAGTACCCTGCTCATGGGTGAGAGTGCCTATGAAAGCCCCTGTAAATTTCAGAACATGTGACAGTTACAAAGCATACCATTTCAGAGAGCAGAGGGGCTGTGCGTGCCACAGCCATCATCCAGATGTGTAAAGAGGTTCAGGACTCCTTTGCGGCCATCTCTGGATATCTCTTAGTTCTCTACACATGTGAAGGTGTTAAGTTTGAAACAGCACTGACCTATGTTTCTGAATGCTTGACTCTCAAGTCATTCCACCTTCTATTTGTCCTGCTTTCCTCATACAGGCCTGTCCCCCTGTCCCTGGGAGAACTGGCCTTTCTTCCTACTGACAGTGCCCTGTTGAGTTCTAAGGACCAGGTTCAGAACTTGATTGTCTTCCTCCAGGTCCCAGAGCCCAGGGACAGAGGACCAAGCCACATGACAGGCTGGCCTTTGAAAGCCAGGGGACTCTTGGCTAGAAGTTGGACTGTGCACACCGTGCCTGCTGTCTTAGATGCTGGGGGATGTGTTCTCAACACAGTTGTGTTCCTTTGTGCTCTTGTGAAGGTCAGAATCTGACTTGTGGAAAGTCTAGGAGATTCTGATGCCAAGAGGAAGCTGGTGCTGTCCCTCCTAGCTGGGTGGCAGTAAATGGGCAAATGAGCCCACACCACTGGTGAGTGGTCCCTGGTAGGTCAAAGGGCATCTGCGGTCCAGAGAAGGAGCCCAGGTTGAACGTCAGCTTAACCCGTTTCTTCTGATGTGGCTGCAAGGCTCAGTTGAGCAGGATGTAGAATTGGTATAGTGAAGGCCATAGATTCAGTCTCTTGGTGGGCTTCTTGGCCCTTTGGGGCCACATTCTATCTTTAATGAAGGAGACTTTAATGAAAATCTTGCCGCTAATGCTTGCTGCCTGCCTCTGGGGTGAGGAGAAGTCTAGCTAGCTCTTTTTATACAATATTCTCGAGCACCCTGAGGTTGTAGGCTGAAGACTCAGAAAGCCAGAGTGAAATTGTTTATACCACTGGTGTATGTGGGAGCCTGGCCTCGCTATGCCAAAATGCTTCAATTTAATTACTAGGCTGTATTTGTGTCTAGAGCTGGCAGGGGCGTGGAGTCAGAGAATCCAGACATATGGGTTTTCCTTCTCCTGGATCACACCCCCACAAGGAAACAACCTCAGATAGCATAGTCAGGTGATAGGTCCCTCAAAGGTCAGTCACACACCTCAGGTTCAGGGGATTGGGGAGAAGTGAGAGACATCAATTCTGATGTCTTTGAGAAAAAGTATTGACCCCTATTGTTAACTATTTTGACAGTCTTGTCTGTGCCAGTTTGTCTGGCTTAACACTGTGGCACCTTTGGAAATGCCCCATTTACCTAGTGACCAGTGGTTCTCTTACTGATCAAAAACTTAGCACGGCACACTTATTTGTAATGCTATCTCTGTGGCTTCCTAATGAAAGAGTAGCTTTCACAAGGCTGTAAGTCCCAAAGGTTAGAGTACTGTCTCCGTTGATTTCTTATCGTGTCTCTGGGGCCTTACTCGGGACCTACCTGCACATGGGTGTGCTCAGTGATGTTTGTAGCAATGGAGGGATCCAACTGGATGATCTGGATATCAGACAGCTGTGAGGCACTGTGGAGAAAAGTATCAGGCTTGATGGACCCAGGTACCCAGGAAGGAGGTTCTAGGCGTGGAGGGATTCAGAAGAGGAGGAGCACTGTGAGCTGTGGAAGGAATGGGATGTGTTCATTTCTCAGGACCACTGTAGCAAAGCACTTTGAATTTGGAAGTTAAAAACTAGAGAAACTGATTCTGTCTGTTCTGGAGGCTGAAAGTCCAAAACCAAGCTGTTAGTAGGGCCATGCTCCCTGCAAGACCTTCTGGGAAGACTAGTCCCTTGCTCTTACAGCTCCTTAGTGCTCTTTGGCTTGTGTTATTATCACTCAGCCTTTGCCTCCATCTTCACATGACTTTTTCTCTTTGTGTCTCTTCTGGCCTATCAGACCACAGGGCATTGACTTTAGAACCCATTTCAATCCATTATGTCCTCATCCTGATTTAACGGCATGATCAAAGACCCTGTTTTTAAATAGTCATATTTGTGAGAGACATTGAATTTCAGGGGTACGATGTTCAGCACACTACAGGATTTACAGAGATGACATTGGTGAGAGATGTGCTATTTCAGAAGCCAGTGTTTGCTGAGGTTGACATCATGCCAGATCTGAAAACTCTGGGTTTTCCAATCTAGCCAGAAGATCTTTGGCAAAATCTCTTTGCTTCCATGAGCCTTACAATCTTCGTCCGTTCGCTAGGCATGGTGACATCTGCCCTGCCCCAGCCTTTGGATTATTATAAGGACTGAAACAAGTGGTAGTTTGGAAGTTTCATGCAGGTTGTAAGATGCTGCTGGGTTGGGGTTGATAAAGAACTACCCATCATCAGTCACATTCCTGAGACATGAACCTTACTGTGCTTATCAATGCTATTTGGCATGACCACTTCCTTTCTGTGTGCTAGGATCACTGCTTTTACCACGGCACTGTGAGGAGAGCAGAAGAGTCCAGTGTCACACTCAGCACCTGCCGGGGAATTAGGTAAGAGACCTTGAATTTTCAGGAAACCAACAGATACCATCCCCAGGAAGATAAGCAGAGCTAACCCAAGGCAGAAACCTTGAGAAGGAGGCTACTGAGCATGCCTATGGGCAGCTCTGAGAAGGGAGGTGCAAAGGAAACCCCAAGTCATCCACACATCCACTGGGATTGGCTGATGAATTTGTTGTATTAAGATATGGATTTTATATAGGAATGGTAAAGCAAACAAATCAGGAGACAGCCATAACTAAATAGGTGGTTTTATCTCACAGTTAAACCAGGGGCGTGTTAATTTGTGAGGGGCCACGTAGGAAAGCACAGGGATCATCAGACAGGGAGCAGGGCTGTGTGGGTAAATGCAGGGAGAAGCAGGTGGTAGTGATGAGCAGGGGCGTGGCTAGCTTGAATCATTTCAGTGGGCTTTGGGGCACAAGAGCTCTCTGTCATGGGTTGTCTGGTGCTGGTCCCTTGGGCAGGTGGAGAGCAGTCCAAAGGGTGGGAAACCAGTCTAGTTGGTAGTTGGTCTCTGAGCTCTGATTGGTTGGCTTGCATTGAAAGGCACTGTCGCTCCCACATCTCCGCTTTTCTATAGTAGAAGGACGGTGGAACTGGAAACGGGAAATTAGTGGAAAGAGAAGATGTGGAGAGAAAGGAGAGGCAAGGACAGTTTTCAAGACAGAAAGTTAACTGGCAAGT
This sequence comes from Eospalax fontanierii, assembly GCA_035773235.1. Lineage (NCBI taxonomy): Eukaryota > Metazoa > Chordata > Mammalia > Rodentia > Spalacidae > Eospalax > Eospalax fontanierii. The sequence goes on from CM069546.1 coordinate 12,812,157, forward strand.
TTCAATGAGATAGTGCTTTGAAAAGAGGGTCACCCTTCTCTAAACCACTAGCAGTATGCTAGAGTGTGGCCTTGGGTCTTGGTGGTCCCAAAGGGGTGAAAAGAAACGATACCAACATCAGTTCACACCCGACCATTGGAATTATGTTGGCCCACTGCTCTCCCCATCACTGCTTAGACTTGGCTTCTCCAGGTGTCAGCCTTAGGACCAGTGCCACTCAGGAGCTTGTCTGTGGTGTAACACCTCAGGGTCCATCTGACCCATGAACTGTAATCTACATTTCAACAGCATCCTGTGCACTGGAGAATGTGTATTCTACCAGAACATGAATTATTTTCCAAATACCAGATTCTCTGCCTCAGACCTTGTGTATACCTAGATGTATGCATGCATGTTGGAGTGATAAATCCTCCTATATTTAAACAAGAATTTTTTACATTTCTTTATTTTGTATGTCATGGCTGGGGGGCATGCATACAATGGCTTGTGTGCAGAGGGCAGAGGAAAACCTCCATGAATCAATTCTGTTGATCATGTGGGTTCTAGGGATGGAACTCAGGTTGCTAGACTTGGGAGCAGGCACCGTCGCCCACTGAACCATTTTGCCCAATCCTATGGTCTTGTTCATTTATTTGAAAAACCTGGATTCTAACAAATTTTTCTGGGTTTTGATCACCTATACTGAGTGACTCTACAGATAAAAGCAAAGACTCTGGTTAGTGACATCCTCTTACAGGCTGATGAAGAGACTCCCCTTGTGACCAATTTCAGCCTACCCATGTGATGTTCCTGAAAGTAGAATTGGGAATACGTGCCCACCAATGGTTCTCATGAGCTAGTGGAAAGGGGGCTCTCTCCCTTTCTTTATCAATCAGTGCATTTAATGATTGCTTCATTCACTCAACACATTAGTGTTTGGTGTCTACTGTATACCCTGGGTCCAAAACAGCTGGAAATAAACAGGCATTGTAGTTTTTAAAACTTTCTGTTTCCTCATTTTAACATGGGTATCAGTGATAGGTGAGGTAGAGATTGTTTATTTCATTCTATCACTCTTCCCTAACACAGGATTTGTTTCCTCTAGGGCTTAGCAGCTTTCAAAAAAATAAAATCGAACGCCCTCAGATCACAGCTCCCACATGTGTTTATGAATAGGTTCACATCTCAAAAAAGCTGTGTGCCTGAGTTGCCAGAGAGAATTAGGCAGGAAATCAGTTTTGGCTGGGAGGTGATTAACAGTGGCCTCATATCCCCCACTCAAGTGGCCTTCTTGAGCCAAGCCAGTTGGCTTCTCTGTGGTGTTTACAGACCCAGCCACCACCACCTGCAGTCAGCAAGTAAACAAAGTCTGTCCCAGGAAGGAGGACTGGGAGCACACAGGTGTGACCTGCTTCTCTCTGCCTCTCCCTTCGTCCCCTCTCCCTGTGGAGCAGTGGGAACTTGGCTTGGCCTCTTGTAAATCATTCCAGCAGTCAGGCTGATGGGGAAGTGTACTGAGCCGCCCATGTGTTTCTGTTTTGCATGCTTCCATCTGGCAGGATCCACTTGCCTTCCTTCCGAAGCCCTCTCCTACCCCCACCCACTAAGAAACCAAGGTTGTGGGCAGATTGATGCAAAGGCTAGAGACTTGTGCTAAATGGCTGCATTATGATGTTGGAGCAGAGGAAGGAGCGACAGAAGCATTCAAACTCGAATAGCTTCCCAAGGCCCCCGAAGTCATATACTTCCATGGAAAGTCTCCACAGTAACCGTTCTCCTCTCTTGGCAACATGTTTCTGTGCATGAAGAAATGAGTAAGATTTATACCAGGTGGGGTCTTCTGACTGATCATGCAAAGAGATTCAGTAGAACTTCTAAATGGTTTTGCGAGGAGGAGGGGTTCTTTATTCTTGAGAACTTCAGATATGTGTGCAATGAAATATCATATTTACTTCCCCACTCCCCCTCCACTTTCTCCCAAATTTCCCTTAACCTGTTCCACATCCCAACCTCACAAGTTTTTTTAAAATTTGTTTAATCATTTATTTTAATTAAAGAAAAAATTTGAGTTTATGTAGCCCTGATAGGCATAAAACTCCTTATGTAAGACCAGGCTGACTGAACTTTACAGAGATCAGCCTGCCTCTGCCTTTGGAGTACTGGGGATTAAAGGTGTGTGCATCACATTTATTTATTTTTGGTTGTTTTGAGACTGTCTCCATAGAGCCCCAGCTGGCCTGGAACCCACTATGTAAACCAGGCTGGCTTCGATCTTATGGAGATCCATCTGCCTCCTGAGTGCTGGGACTAAAGGCATGTGCCACCATGTCCAACTACATATTTATTTTTAAAGATTTTATTATTTTAAAGTATGTGTATGTATGTATGAGTGGAGGGGTCGGTGTAGGTCTGGGTGTGGGTGTAAGTATTTGCCTATGTGGCTATCCATGGAGGCCAGAGGCATTTGGTACCCCTGGAGCTGGAGTTTCAGGGAGTTGTGAGCTGCCTGTTTTGGATGCTAGGAACCAAACTTGGGTCCTCTGCAAGAGTAGTACATGCTCTTGACCACTGAGCTATCTCTCGAGGCCTGAGATTTTTTTTTTTTTTTAAAGACAATTATATAACTAATACAGCTTTAGTGTTAAACATTCAAACTATGCAGAAACATATAAACCCAAAACAGAGAAATCTCATTGTCCTGCATTACCCTTCCACACAAAGCCATGTTCCATGTGATCATTGTGGGGATATACATATTGAAATGCATTGTTTATTATACACGAGTAAGATTATCCCATGCATACAGTGTGACTGCCAGCTGTTACTGGAGAATGCCCCCTGGTTATTAGTGAACACTGCCTTATTGCTTTAGACTATTATCACGGAGCTCTGTGAGAGGGACGGTGCCATCGCACATCACTGCTAGGAGAAGGCAGAGCTGAAATTAAGTCCTAGAGTGTCTCCTTTCCGACCCTCTGCTCTCTTCCTATGCCTTACCACTGTCCTGCTGTGTGACTTCTTTCTGTGTTGCCTTTGATGTTACTTGTGACCCCTTTTATTTGGATGCAGATTTGGGGAGTGATGGGAGGAGGGATCCTGGGTTACTACCTCTTAGGACTGCTCTCCATGTAGGAATGATGGACGTGTAGCCATGGGTTTAGCAGGGAATGGACAGAGTCCCCGGGAGCAGCTCTTGCCTCATTTCTTAAAAGATTACAGTGAATCCTTCAGTTCTTCATGGGTTAAGCCTGCTTTCTGCCTGGTTGACTTGCTTGGGCTCCTCTGTATGATTTTATGAGTTGTTTTTCTCATCCTCTTAATGATGAGGAATAGGTTGGAGTATAGCATATGAGGTCCTGGCCACCGGCCTCCTGGGTCCCCCACCCCCACCCCCACCCCCACCTCTTATTGATCTCTACCTCTGCCAGTGCTAACGTTTAAGAAATTAAGTTAGCTGAGGCTCTTAGGATAAACAATTGGTGGTGTGCACAGGAAGGCAGCTAGGAAGGGCGGCCAGAACCTCATTCCCAGAAAGTCCCCATCGACAAAGGTGGGGTGCCCTGTTAAGCGCTGAACTTGACTGGTGCTGCTCCACGTAGTTCTGTGGGAGGGCACCTCAGCCTGGTGTGAGTCACCAAGGGCTACGGTAAGGGGAAGAAGGAGAGGGACTACTCAATCTTTCCATAGAAAAACTCGCTGATAGGTGTAATTTGTTGCCTATCCTTCTGCACAGTTTCGTTGATCTCTTTCCTGTTTGGCCCAGAGGCTTGTTAACTGACGCTAAACCAACTACACCTTGTGGCCCTATACTTGAACTTCCTTTGGGGAAAGTTCCTATGGGGAACTTTCTAGTCATTGGGTACAGTATTGGTGTACATAGGATTATCAGCTGGTTTGTGGTCCAACTCTCTGTGGCCAAAATTGTAGGCATTAGGGGCAAAAGGGTGGTGAGAGGCCCCGGTCAGCCAGGGTGAGCAGTTATCACGGGAACTGGATGCCAGCGGCAGCCCTGTCTCTGCTCTTTCTGTGTGGCTTAGGTAAGTAGCTGGGATCCCCCCTCTTTGCTCACCATCTCTGCAGTTGAGAAGACGCCTTAACACTGGACACTGAGGGAGGGCTGGCTGGCTGCTGGGCATGGTAGCTGGGGAGTTTCTGGACTTCCTGGCATAGGAATGAGGTCAGGGATGGAGTCTGGCAAGGGTTACCATCTGCCCACCAGAATCTATGATGTCATTCCTGAGAGCATCATAGGCCCTTAACTAAGGGGCAGTGGTGAATGGAAGTCTGAGTAACCTAAGAGAGGGGGCCTGCCATTTGTAGCGGCAGAGACTGAGCTGAAGGTGCTTTAGGTGTGGGGTGCTCCAAGGGATGAGAGTTTGAGTGAAATGCCGCCAGGATCCTGGGAGCTGAGTCCTGGGCTCCTCCTCCCCAGAGCCTGGAGCTTATTGCCTGCAGAGGCTTATCACACTGGAGGATGGCAGCTGTGTCTGTCACAAGAGCTCTGGACAGCAGTCAGAAGGAAATGTCCCATTTGCACATGACCACAGTTGATGGTGCCAACAACTTTCCTCAGAAGTGTGATTAGCCATGGTACAACTGGCCTGTCTGTACGGTACCAGTTCTCTGGAAGATAAGATGACAGAAAAGACATCTGGTCTCCTTCCACCCTCAGACATGGTTTACTGAGAACTAACCAGCCACGTGCCTCATAGTCTGCCAACATCACTCTTATCTCCCAATCACGTTGTAAGGTCAGCACCATCTTGAATCTCATTTTGCAGATGAGGAAACAGCTGCTATAAAGATCTCTCCACATCTCCACTGATGGTCGTGAGGGCAGTTAGCGAGTGAGCCCTGAGTCTAGACAGTCAATACTGCAGTGCTCTAAGCACCTGTGTCCAGTCCGTCAGTGACACAGTTCTGATGATAGGTCATCCGTGACATCTTCTATGCTCTGACTGCTCTTCATCGGGGCAGGCACCTGGGTTTGCGCGTGTCTCCATCCTTAACAGCTAGCATTGTGCCTGGCATACAGCTAGAACTAGTAAATGCCTGTGGGGTGAATGCCTCATTTCCCATGGGCATGAATTGCAGTTGGTCCTCTGTGTTCATGTGTTCCACTTCTGTAGATTCAGCTAACTTAGATCAAAATTAAAAATTTGCGTCTCTTAAGCATATGGATTTTTTGGTCATTATTCTCTAAACAATGTAATATTTATAAAAAGTCTTTATATGCCATTTACATTTTGTTTATTAAAAAAAATTTTTTTGAGACAGGGTCTCCCTGAAGCCCCAGCTGACCTGGAACTCACTTTGTAGACCGGGTTGACCTCAATCTCACAGAGATCTGTCTGCCTCTGCCTCCTGAGGGCTGAGATTAAAGGTGCATGCCACCCAGCACTATTTAACATTTTAAAAATACTTATTTTATATGTTATGTGTATGTGCCTAAGTGTATGTATGTACACTATGTGTGTACAGTGTCTGTGAAGGCCAGAACAGGGCATCAGATGTTTTGGAGCTGGTGTTACAGATAGTTGTGAGCTGCCTGTGGGTGCTGGGAACTGAACCTGGTCCTCTAGAAGAGCAACAAGTGCTCAACTGCTGAGCTGTCTTTCCAGACCCAGAATTAATATTTTATCTTGAATCATAAATAACCTGAAGGCGATATAAAATATACAGCAAGACATGAATAAGTCGTATGTAAAGAGCACACGATTTTATTATGGGACTGAAGTGTCTGTGATTCTGAGTTCCTTGGGAGTCTGGACCCAAGTACCTATAGATACCAGGGATGACTGTACGTAAGGGCAAGGATGTATGTCTGGATGATATGTAGAACACAGTACAATCTCAGTCGATGAAATAATGGATAATCAAACACACGTCTTTGAGTTTGGAATCGAAAATGAAGGGGAAAGATTGTCACACGGGCTTGGTTGCCTATGTTACTTTTCCCGCCCCAGCTGCCTTTCTGGTGTAGGGCAGTTGGACCATTAGGAATGTTGTCAGCTGCTCAGTGTTACCTCTGGTCTCCAGGCACAAGGACACTTGTTTTTCGTGTAATCATGTAAGAGCCCTGCTGAGTTAGCACATGATCATTTTCATTAAAAAAATGAGGAAACGGAGGCTCAGCGTAACATGAGACATTTGTTGAGGAACATGTGACAGCTGAGGGTTAGAGCTAAATCTAGAGCCTGGGCTACCTCACCTGCCTGCAGGTGTGCTTTCTCAGAGTCTATCAAGTTTCAACTTATAATTTATCATTAGCCATGTTCGTTTGGTTTAGGAATCGAAGCGTAAAGCATCTTCAAGCTTCCCTAGTTCATAAACTCTTAACCTGTAGCCCTGCAAGGAACTTGGGAATTTCAAGTACACAGAGATCATGTGCCCCATCTCATACGCAGTGTACTTCTCTATAGAGGGTCCTGAGCTTGCACTGGGCGTTTGCAAAGGAGTTGATGACCCCAGAACAAGGGAAGAACCAGTGACCAAACCACCTATGCAGTTTTGCTTGTGGGCCTATGCAAGGGACTTCCCAGAACCATGGTCTTTGGCGAGAGATTCCATTTTTCCTCTCAATAGAGGACTGATTACAGTGAACAGTAACCTCAGCTACATCATCGAGCCTGTCCCTGACAGTGAGGGCCAACATCTTATTTACAGATCTGAACATCTCAAGCTGCCCCCAGGGAACTGTGGGTTTGAACACTCCAAGCCCACTGCCAAGGACTGGGCCCTTCAGTTTACATATCAAACTAAGAAACAACCTCGCAGGGTGAGTTTCCAGTTTCTGTCTATCTATCTGTCTAATCCATCTATCATCTATCTATCACCTATCTATCTATATGATCCATCTATCATCTGTCATCTATCTACCTATCTTCCCAAGAACCATAGACTTACAGTACCAGGAATGGGAAACTTCCCTTTGAGTTGATGGTCAGGGTAATCAAAGATTCCTAAAATAATATAGGCTATTTCCATTGCCCTTGGTTGCTTCCCAGAACTTGAAGATAAGACCCTACTGCTGAAGACACCACACACTTCAGACACAGAACTTGAAGGAACTGAGCTGGAACTAACCTGAAAGGCTCCTAAGAACCAGCTCTCATAGCAGCAGGAAGTGCTATGTAAAATGTCAAAGGAGAGAAGCAATCATTAGTTCTACCAACTGCAAAGCCTATGAACCACAATAATAACTGGCCCAGCAAGATATCCCTAAGGGTGCAATAGTGGCATTTTTGTCTTGGTGGTAACCAACAACTGTCTAATTGGGGTTACAGCACACCTGATAGAAGAGAATTCATGCCTGGTACTATAAACCTATCCAAATCAAAGTCATCCTCAGCTAAATAGCAAGTTAGAGGCCAGCCTGGGCTAGATGAGTTGCTGTCTCCAAAACTGAAAAACAGAGAAAAATGACTGGTTCCAGTGGTGGGGGATAGGATGTGTGGGAAATGATGGACAGAATTCCAGAACAGAGAGCCATGAGACAGTTATACAAGGTACAATACATGAAAATGGAATGTCAGAAGAAAAGAGGAACAGAAGAAATACCTGAAGCAGTAATAAGACTGAGGATGTGCTCAGATTAAAGTCAGACACCAAACCACAGATCCAGGAAGCTCCAAGAATACCTACCTAGAAGGTAAGGGAAATAATCACAAAGAATTGAAATCTTTTTCTCAAAAGAGTGACCACAGGAATGTAACCTTTATAATGCTATTTTATAATCTCTCTCACCATGGAAAACTTTTGTTTATGTAAAGATCCATTGCATCCAAGGAACATGGCTTGGAACAGCTGACCCCTTCCCCTTTCATTTCCTTCCTTTCCTTCTTTTAAAACTAGCCATCTTCAGACTGAGGTCTGATCCCCACAACAGGGCAACAACATAGTACTTGTTAGGATAAAAACCTATCAAATATTCTACGTGGTGTGCTTGTTCAGTACCAATACAAGGCAATGCACCCTTTTGCAAAGTCAAAGCGGCCTTGCTAAGTGACTTTTGCTTTGTCCATGTGTTCTTTGCATGATATCTGTGGGGTCCTTTCTAACAAAAGATACATGCAGAAACAAAACCAACAACTATACCTACAAATGCTAGGGTTGTAACTCAGTTGCAGAATGTTTTCCTACTATGTCCAAGGCCCTGGGTTTGATTCACAGTACTGCAGAAAAGAAAATTGTTTCTGGGACTGGAGAGATGGGTCATAAGTTAAGAGCAGTTCTTGCAGAAGACTTGGGTTCAAGTCCCAGCACCCACATGGTGACTAACAATCATCTGTAACTCCAGTTCCAGGGAATCCAATGCCTTCTTCTGTCCTCCGCAGGCACTGCACAACACAGGTGCACTTACATACATGCAGGCACAGCACTCATACACATACATAAAATAAAGTTTTTTTAAAAAGGAAAGTCACTTCCAGCTTTGTGAGCATTTCACTTCAAACTAAAAACTAGACCTAGGTTTATAATATTCAAATTTTATAAAAATCAGACAAAGAAAAAATTCTTGAACGAAGCCAGGCATATCAAGACTACACACCAGGTTTCTGGCTAAAAAACAAAAAAGAACAAAGGAAGAAAATGGAAGAAACAAATGAACTCTCAAGCATTAAAAGGCAGGAAGCAAACTTAAAGGAATGTTGCTAGGGAAGGTAAGGGAGCCAGTCTGCAGGGTGCATGATGCCAGCAGATCATGCTGGAAAAGGCAAATCCGTGGAGACAGTGAAAAGACTAGTGGTCACCAAGGGTGAGGGAATGCACAGGCAGAGCACAGAGCAGTTTGGGGGTATGTTAGCTGATCTGCTTGTCACTGTACTGTGACACATTCGATACATTTGTCAACACATATTGACTGTACCAAAGGTTCACCAAAATTCAACTCTAATGTTAACGTCTAATGTTAACAATGTATTCATGTGAGCTCACTGTGACTATACCACCTTATGATGAAGAGAAGGAAGGAGGGAGAGAAAGAAGGCTGGGGAGAGAGAGAGAGAGAATGAATATATTTAGGATCAGCAGTTATATGGGGACTTCAACTTTCTTCTCAGGTTTGCTGTGAACCTAAAACTACTCCCCAAATAAAGTTTATTAATGAAGCGCTTTCGCTGCTCTTCTGGCCGTTCTGCCAGCTGAAGGGGCAGCATCGAAATCGAGGCTCTTTTTAGGATACACCGCTCAGTTTTCAGAGTTACAACGAGGCAATGAACAAAGTGCTGGGCCGAGAGTTTGAAGCTGGATGACTTGTGACCTGAAGCACGAGATGCCCAGCCTCCTCCAGGCAACTGCACCTCTTCAAGCCTCAGTGTCCTCCTCTGTGCTGATATCAGAGCAGTGCAGTAATTGCAAGGGTAGCTTTGAGGTACTGAGATTGCAGCCTGAAGGGAAGAGCCAGGCCACAAGGGGATTGGCAAGCCAGGGGGTATAGTGGGTTTTAAGTTCATTTTTTGAGCTTATGAAAGGTATACGTGAGAGAATTTATAGTCTCTCAGTTAGCTATTTGTTCTCTAACGTTCCCCTTTTGAAGAGGTAACCCTAAAATCTTTTAGGAATTAGATAAGAGCCGCAAAATGCTTTGGACATATTTGGCCTTTGATATAGAGTAGGCTGTTGAAGGACTCAAGGACAGTTTTTGGTCTTTTGGGGTCTTTTTACCCTAAACTGCCTAGCCAAATTCTACCTCCTATTCTCATCACACCACCCTCTGAAGAGGTCACCCTAATTGCCAATAGGGAATTGGGGCGCCGACCGCTCTGGCTTCTTCAAGGCTGAATAGGGTCGTAGACTGTGGCAATAGGGGTACCCCTTCAGTGAGTCTATCTAAAAGACCCCTGACTTGCATAACTCTCAGCTGTAGGGAAAAAGAAAGTCCTTGACTGCTCCCTGGAAGATGAAATTAAAATAGTCATAACAGGGAAGAGTTCAAATGTCCAATTCAAAGTCCATTAGAATATCTTGCTTAAGGACTTTCAAAGGCTTCCACCTTCTGGGTTCCTCTTTATTTTTCTTTTTGACTGCCAAGGCTGAACTTGAGAGTCTTGAAGTCAGGATTTGTTTTCAGGCACCTTGATAGCTGGAGTGGCTAGAATCAGGGTGAGTTCCCTCCCAAATGGCTTCTAGACAGGGAGAGAATAGAAATCATTTCATTTGGGGGTTAGAAAATGGTGGGCTTGCCTTTCTTGGCCACAGGTATGCACTGTAGTGTTGAGATAGGCCAAGAATTGAAGTCTTACATCTGAGTGGCATTTTCTTATTAAGAACAAAATCATTAGCGAGAAATTGTGTAAATAACATCTTATATAAACTTAAACCTAATGTCTGGGAAGTGTAATTCCTTATAATCTTAAAGAAGCATACTAATCACTTTAATTTTTTGGTTATACTTTCCTTTGGGGTGTTTAAGATCATATAATTTGGCCCAAATTAACTTAATTTGATTCTTAAGGTCAGTTGAGTAGCTGTTCCTCAGGGGGATCACATGGGCTTGAGGAGCCCCTGGCTCCACAGGCCTTTGTTTTACCAGTTCCATCTATGTGAAGATAAGTCAGAAGGTCTTGCTAGACCATAGCTTCACTTTGAAGCAAATCAAGGAAACGTTTTCCTGTGCTGACCCTCTTCTTTGCAGACCGGATACTGGCTCAAGTCCTTCTAGTGGGGTCTCCACGCCCTCCCTGAACAGGAAGACAAGGCGACACATCACAGTTATAGGACATTTCGAGAGGTGCCCCATAGTTCCCTGGAACTTAGTTGACCTTCGAGGGCAAGAGACAAAAAATTGTCCCTTTAAGTCCCTCTGACCAGATTAGAGGCCTTTTAATATGGTGGTTAGACACCCAAGAAGGTTAGTTCCACCAATACTGAACCGTTAATTACTGTATTCTATGTAGCTAAAGCTTGGGCAAAAGCCAAACATTCTTGAATAAACCTTGACTAGACATATATTTGGTTCCTTAAAGTATCTGACTGAACTATTACTTTACAAACTTTAAGACCATTTATACATTATTCATCTAATGTTTCCTATATTATAACATATAAATTCAGATCTTTAATCACTTGTATAGGCTTCCTTATACCAAAAACTCTTTTAATAAAAAAAATATATATTTTTCATCTTCATTTTCTTTTCTTAAGATCATGAGACATAATAACATTAAGCAAATTTTCTTCCTGGGTGCATTAAGCAATGTTTATTCCCTTTCTAGGGCTCTAGTATCAAACCAATGTTTGATCATATTAAAAGTTCACCCCGTGGAATGAATGACTTTACACATACAGATGGGTGAGGTGTTACTAACAGGTATATCGGTAACCTGAGAGCAGATGCTCCATAGTCTTTAGCATGGATGTTGATTTTTTTTTTTTTTTTTTTTTTTTTTTTTATATAACCTCATAGATCAGGTCCTTTCTATTAGCCTTTCCCAAATTTCCTCCCCAAATGCAGGAGACCATTTGTGATTAGGGCAAAATTACATACTGCTGGCTGGGAAGAGTAGCTGGATACCCAGGTGGGGGGTCCACCTTACCCCTCCTTCAGTTGAAGAATACAACTGTGTTAGCAAACCCAACTGTGATGAACTTCTGTAAGTAGGCACAGCTGAAGTCACGAGCATGGCAGTTACTCAGGAGTGCTGTGCAGCATCATCTTAATAAGGAACATGGGATGTAAATTACACACATAAGATAATGTACATTTTACTTTATGAGTTTCTAGTAAAACCTTATAGAAAACATAAAAACCATTAAAATCCTTTTTACTTTACCTATTTTAGACAGTTGGTCTACCAAAACCTTGCTTTAGGTCTTGAGACTCTAGATACTAGATAGAGAGAAGCGATTGGTACATAGTAATGCATTATCAACTTCAGTTTAGAATTTCCAGCATAAATCACTAACTGAGGAATTTTTGACAGAGGGTGCTGTCTATCTATCTATACATTTGCATTAGTCTGTGTAGGGAACTGTGACTAGAAAGTGAAAAGCAGCGATGTTCAGGACATGGAAAAGCAAGCTTGAAGCAGCTAAACATCAGAGAGGCAAGTACTCTATTTCAGAAAAACAGGCTTTGAATCATAATGCAAAAAGCAGGAATTAAAACCAGTGAAGGCCGAATCTCCTAGCTCCCATCCAAGCAGGCTATTCCTCTTTACCTCCCAATTGCTGTAGCTGTTTCCTGGTAGCAGCTTGTCTCGTGTAAAGTTTGCTACCGGAGTACTGCAAATTCACATGAGCTTCCTAGGTTTAGCCATCACAAAACATCAGCTCACTATGTACCTAGCTAGTCTTGGAGGGCTATGGCTAGAAAAACCTTTTCAGGTTCCCTTTAGAAACTGACAAATTCATTATGTAAAAAAAATGTAAGATTTTAAATAGTCACATTTAGAAATCAACAAATGTACCATATAAAGATGTTACAATCCAAAATAATTTCCTTTAAAAACAGATAAAGATGTTATATAAACAAATACCAGAATTTAAAATAGTTCCTTGTAAAAACCAGTAAATGCATAAGACAATGTAAAAATAGTCATTTAAAAACCAGTAAATACCATACTACAAGTTAAAATTCAAAATACTTTTACATGTATTAACCTTGTGACAAAAGACCATGTGAGAAATCCCTTGGTTTTCTATGATCCCATCAAGAATATAAAATGAAAACTAAAACAAAAATAAATTGCGAAAGGATTAGGGCATGTGATTAAATGCCTGTGGTCCAGGGAATTCCCAGATTATTATGCTCTTCTGGAGTTCTATAGAGCCAGTAAATTCCTGGGTGTGGCCATTTTGGATTATGCTGTGTGGCTGGATTAAGATGGTGACAAGGTCAAGCAGGTCAACGCCATTTTGAACATTTTTGTCCACGGTGGCAGTCAGGCTATGTGACTGTCACCATATTGATGAAATTACACACGTAAGATATGGAGACCAGACCACATGGTTTCCTCTCTCCTAGTAAGGGTACCAGCCATGATCATGAACAAGCGCATGGTATATAATAGAAACCTCTTTTTTACTTTTAAAAGGCACCCAGTTAAATGTTCTATACCGCATGGTATATGACTCTCCTGTTCACGAAAACTTAAAATGCTTAGCTCTAGTTAGAAAGGCAGCCGTCTTGGGACCATGGTGACTGAGGTCCAAAGTTCAGGCCCTCTAACAGCTTTGTCCCCATCCATGAAGAGAACCATGGTGGAGAAAAGGTCTAAGGAAGAAATAACCTTTAAAACCTTTTTTTCTCTGTAGAGAGGTAATTACATTTTCAGATAACAAGCTAGATAAAGGCATTTAGAAAAGTTTGTCAGTATACATTTAAAAGTAGAGACATTTTGACATTTTCGGACTCACTCTGGCCCACTACGAAGCAATCATAACACTTAAGACAAAATCAAAACAGACACAGAGAATACAGCTTTCACCTGCCCTGAGGCATAACAAGCTCTAACTAATGGATCTCAGTCCCTCACCTGCCGCTTGATAGAAAAGACTGAAGTTAGAAGAAACCGTGCCTGTCCTCAGGGTGGGATGGCGGGGCTGAAGCCCATGTCTCTCTCTTTTATACATTAATATATTCTCAAAAATCCCTAAAATAACAATAGTAAAAGAGCTTATCAAGATTAACATTAATATATATTCTAAGACCATTATTACTTCTCGGGTCGCAAGTACTTACCCGCCGTCGCCGCCGGAACCGGAGCCGTCGCCGCCGGAGCCGGAACCGCCGTCGGAACCGCAACCGCCGCCGGAACCGCAACCGCCGCCGGAACCGCAACCGCCGCCGGAACCGCAACCGCCGTCGGAACCGCAACCGCCGCCGGAACCGGAGACGCCACCGGAACCGGAACCGCAGCCGCCGCCGCCGCAGGAGCCGCCGAAGCCGGAGCCGCCCGGCTCGCCCCTCTCGGACCACGCTCCTCTCCGCCCACGCCCCTCTCAGCTCACGCCCTCTGCTCACGCTCCTCTCCGCGAACGTCCCTCTCCGCTCACGCCCCTCTCCGCCCACGCCCCTCTCCGCGAACGTCCCTCTCCGCCCACGCCCCTCTCGGACCACGCCCCTCTCGGACCACGCTCCTCTCCGCCCACGCCCCTCTCGGACCACGCCCCTCTCGGACCACGCTCCTCTCCGCTCACGCCCCTCTCGGACCACGCCCCTCTGGGACCACGCCCCTCTCCGCTCACGCCGCTCTCCGCTCACGCGCCTCTCCGCCCACGCCCCGTGCACCTGAGCGCCGCACCTGGTTTCCTTCGCGCCCAGTCCGCTGCCCGCCCCCCGGGCCGTCCGCGCTCCCCGCGCTCTTTCTCGGGCTTCCCGCGTCCCCTGCCGCCCAGGCCGCCTCCTCCGGGCGCGGGCGCTTGCACACCACGGCTCCCGGGCGGACCGGTGTTGGCGCCGCCGTGCGCGCCTGCCTAGCACTGGCCTTAGCGCTGGCGAGCGTCCTGAGCTGGTCCCCGGCCTCCTTGAAGGGTCATTTTATCCAAAGCTCCACAAAAAACACCTCCATAAACAGCTGTGTCACCCCCTCCAGAAGATCCAAAGATGGCTCATAAACAAGCAGGTCAGAAGTGCCAATTGAGGGCTCTGAGTACTTTATAATATTAACACTTTCACAAAAGCAGATCCAAGCTGGGGCCTGAAACGAACATGCTTTCATTTCTTTATGGTTGATATGCAGAGGAATTTTGGCAAACTGACTCTTAAATATTATAAGAGTGACTTCTGTTTGTTTCTCAGGCAGGTTCTTTTAAGATGTTTTTGTTATAGTTTTTAATGGAAAGAACAATAATGAATGACACTATTATTTCTTGTTTCCTTTGAGCCAATGCAATTTATTTTCTAGCTTTCATTGTGGTGGACTTCACTGAAGAGTATTTGTCTGATTGGGCGAGAGAAAACTGGGAAGGGTTGTTTACCCAGTGTGGGTGGGTCTCCATCTCCAGCCCGGCTGTTGTGCTCCAGCCATGCCAGAGAATGGAGGAAGATTGAACAGGGCCTCAGGTGGCTCAGAGTGTGACGGGAGGAGGAGCTCCCAGGATACTAGGTCGGTGGGTAGTTTGGTTATCAAAACCAAGGCAGAGGTTTATATAGGGAGGCCTTTCTGACCGTTACAGAAGGCAGGAAAGTTAAAGGTGGGGTTTTTAGGGAAGGTTGTAGGGCTGATGTGGAAATTAGGAACAAGGAAACAAAACCCAAAAACCTGGTTCTGGTCTGGGGTGATCTTTGTGGGGGAAAAGAAGATTCGTATCTACAGTTGCTTCCTGGGGCCAGGTTATCACATCAGGCAGAGCAAGCCAGACTCCTACCATCCCTTCAGGGTATCTGTGATTGCTTGGTTTTGTGCAATATCTTTTCACAATAGACTCAGTCCCCACAACCCAGGACACCCACTTTTGATTGATAAGATGCTCTCTGTATGTGAGGAGGTGTCTTCATTCTCAGCCTACTGTCTTTTTACTTTTCCTAACACCACAGAATAACAATCAGCTGAACACAAAATAAAAGGATTTCCAAAAACAAACGAAGAAGCTTTCCCAGAAGTTCTTCATTAAAATAGAGCAACTCCTTTTAGTAAGAAGGTTTTCCCTATCTGCCCAGGCAGCAGACTACTGGGGTCAGAGTTTAGGATTTTTTCGGTCAAGGACCTGAATAAACAGTGAAAGTTTCATTTATCATCAGAGAAAGGGGAGACAACGGTCTTTACTCCATTTGACTCCAGTAGTGAAGTGAGCAGCTTATTTTGTTTGGGTGATGATTTGAGAGATTCATCAATAAAATCACAAATACACTTTTCAGTGCAGCAGTCCATCTGCGTGTGTGTGTGTGTGTGTGTGTGTGTGTGTGTGTCTGTCTGTCTGTGCACATGTGCTTGCCACAAAGAGAAGGCAAAAGCAGGAAAAAGCCTACCTTTAATATACATATTTATATATGATTTCCCACTCTGTGTGCTGATGTGAGGGACTTGTCTCCGTATCCAGCTGGTCCATCATCATCTCTGATGGTTAGCATATTGAGCTTCTTTCACAGCTTTATTGCTCAATTCTGCTTTGGTTGCCTACTGTGCAACTCATATAACCAAGCCTAGAGGATTCCTCAGAGGAAGGAGTGATTAACTGGAAGAAATGGACTGAGTAGACTGTCATCAATCACTTTTCTTTATTTTCAAGAGCTCATCTCTTGAAACTTAATCATTTTGAAGACTGTAAAGCCCTTTCAGTGATTTCCTGGATTCTTACTCAGCTAACATACACTCAGCACTTAAAAAGTACGACACTGTGTGAAACTTCTTCCTCTTTTGGTTTCATTCAATCCTCACAACTACATGAGGTTCTATTACCATACCCTGCTTTAGTACAGATTAACTGCTCTGACAGACAGACCCTGGAGAAATAATGACTCGATACTACTGGTTTCGTCTTTGCTCACATACATAATAGGATTGTCTCTGTGTATGCTTTTCTACCTTCAACTTTTAAAGGCCACCATAATGGATCATCTCCATTTTGGCTGTCTGTAAGGTGAAGGAATATATATGGGAGGTTTTAGGTAGCTAATCTGGAAGGTGAGATTGTCGATTTTGTTCATGTCCCATTGGCTAAAATTTGGTTATATGAGTGACACTTGGTAAGAGCCACTGAGAAATAAAACTCCTGGATGGCCAGTAACTTACTTCTCTAGGACTATGCCCCCTTATGGGAGAAGTCCAGCAGATTTTCACTAGTTGTTAATTATCGTATCCTAGTTTGTTGCCTTGACTACCAAATATCTTTCTTATACTGATCCTATCTAGAGCCCACTTACCTATCAGCAGCGTCAAAGATCAGGCTTTCTGGGTAATGTACATTAAATGTGGTTGAGTTTGATTCTTATAACTTATAGGCTGGCGATGAGTTAATATCCCATACATTTAGCAAATAGTGGCACTGCAGTCACACAGACAAACCCCACCCTGCAAAGTGGAAGCATAGGGAGCTCTCAGGGCTTGTTACTCCACAGCATGACAAAGTGTCTCCAAACCTACACAGACTTTTTAGAAAATGCTCCTATGGACAGTTGAATAGAAATATTTTCTCTATTTGTACATGTACAAATGCAGGTATGGAAAAAACACATTATATATTAAAAGTGCATGTAGTGTGACCTGTATGAATGTCTTTCATACTTATGCATACGTGAAGAAAGAATGCATGAAAAATAATGATTCCAGCTTGCTATTCAAGTCCTCTATATATTTAGTGTGTTTTAAGAATTTTTATTATGTGAAGTATAGCAAACATTGAGAAAAGTTCTTAAAACATTTGACTAATTTAACAGAAATGAAATAAAATGATCACCTGTGCAACTGTCATGTGATTGAGACATATTCCTACAAACTAGGAATACACCCCATCACTTCCTCTTCAAGACTCTGCATTACTGCATAAGGTGACTACTTTCTTAACTTCAGGGAACTCATCTTCCTGTGTTCCTCTGCAGCCACTTAAGGACACATTCCTAATATGTATACTTTAAAATCTGTTTGGTTTCAGATTTTACATGCATGGAATTGCACTATGTGCAGGTTTTACTGTCATATATTAAAAAAATTTATTGTTTTAATTTTTTTGTGTATGAGTGCATCCATGTTATCTAATGCCTGAGGAGATCAGAAGAGGGCATTGGATCTCCTGAAACTGGAGATATGAATAGTTGTTAGCTGTCATGTGGGTGCTGGGAATCAAACTGGGGCCGTTGAGCCATCTGTCTAGCCTCCCACAGTTCTGACTTTTATGATCACAAATTAAATTTTCATTTCAGCCTCCATATAAACAAACCCATACAGCACATTCTCTTTGTGCCTGTTTATCATTTGTTAGTGTATATTAGGGTTCCGTTCAAGTGATTGTAATAATTGTAGTTTGTTTATTTTTATTGCTTTTTGTTTTTTCATTGTATGACTATATTACAATTTTTAATCTGTTCTCTTTTATGATGAATACAATGGCTTGAATGTGTCTTTGTTGGGATACATACACATTTATCTCAGGAGCATAGATGGACATGCACTTTCTGCTTAACAGGGAAACTATCATTTAACTTTATTAGAAACTGTCAAATAGTTTTGAAAAGTGCTTGTAACAATTTACACCCCAACTGGCAATGCCTGTGGGTTCTAGTTGCTTCCTGTTACCACCCACACATATGTTATCCTTCTTCTAAAAAATCTTAGCTAGGGTTTGGAAAATGTTTTCTGTAGCTGGACCAGAAATAAATACTTTTTGTCTTTATGACTCTGAGCTTCTGTTACAACTGCTCAACTCTGTCACATGTTGCAGAAGTGGCAGCTGCCAGAAAACAAAGAAGTGGGCGTGGTTGTGTTTGCCAACCAGTGTCCATTCCATCACTTCTGTGTTCAAAAATGTTGTAACAAAGCACATGACAAAAGGAAATGTAAGGCAGCAAAAGTTTATCTTGGCTCACAGTTTGAGGGTACAGTCCATCATGGAGGGAAGTATGTCAACAGGAACTTGAGGTGGCTGACTACACTGTGTCTATAGTTAATACTTCTCTTCCTTTCTCTTTTTTATTCCATCCAGGACCCCAGTACATGGAATGGTGCTTCACACATTCAGGCTGAGTCTCTCTACCTTGGTTATATTCTCTGAAAAATGCTCTCACAGATACACCTAGACACCTAAACCTTGTCAACATGTCAACTAACACACGTCACATTCAAATCATAGCATTCCACCTCAGGCCCTCATAAGCTCACAGTCATTTCATAATATAAAATGCATTCTTTTTTTTTTTTTGCCTTCAAAAGCTCCATAGTCCTTAACAACTAACTACAACACTCTTCAAAAGTCCAAAGTCTCATCTAAGACTCAAGGCAGATTGTGTGAGCCTGCAATAAAAAATGATATTTTCAATACACACCTAGAATCCTAGGTGATTATAAATCCCATCACATTGGATAGTCAAGAGCAACCACTGTTACTCTACCCATGGGTAGGACAGAAGAAGAGTAGAAATCGCATCTTTGTTTTCAAGACATGATA
Source organism: Eospalax fontanierii (assembly GCA_035773235.1). Classification (NCBI taxonomy): domain Eukaryota; kingdom Metazoa; phylum Chordata; class Mammalia; order Rodentia; family Spalacidae; genus Eospalax; species Eospalax fontanierii. The sequence goes on from CM069546.1 coordinate 12,831,180, forward strand.
AAATATTACTCTTTTCCTTAGGATTAGCCAACTCTCTTAGGTTCAGCCAAAGGTAGAGAGTGGATTTTGGTGAGTACTTTACTACAGTGGGCCCTAGCTTGTGGAAAATTTTCTTAAGTCAACGACACTGTATTGTATTTTTGTTCATTATATGTCCTCTGGATGTTCATTCCTAGAACTTAGAAGAGCCAGACACTGGCTTTCTAAGGTCTTTTTATCATGAGGTGTCACTTATTTTGTAATTTTTTTGCCCAATGGATCATACAACCTACCCAGTGTTCCAGTGACACAAGTTGTCTTGATGGCGTATTTGTCACTTTATTTACAGTGATATATTTCAACATTGTCCTTAAAAATTTGTTTAAGTCACTTTGAAAGCAGGGAGCAAATTAGTTATTGTCTAGCACTTAATAATCCTCTCACTGATAATCACAATTTAATCACAGTCTTCCAAGATTTTTGCCCTGTACCATCGTTTTTATTTTACTTTGGCACATTACTGTGACTATTGGTTTTCTTTCTTGTCTGCATGGAGCCAAAGGCATACTGGTTCTTTTGGACTTTGCTGTCAGTCTTGTGGCATGTGCTTTTTATCTTCCAGAAGTTCCTTAATGAGTGGGCTGGCTGACGTACCCAGTGATCAGTGAGCCATCACAAAGTGGGACTGCCTCTGTCTGCTAATTTTGTGTCACTGTTTCCAGAGAATGAGCCAAGAATCCCAACAGGGTTCTTGGATCCGTCTACAACTTTGAAAGCAATGTCCTTTCTGTGATTCAGTAGCTTGTTTAAATACATTCCACTAGAACGTTTCATTTTGCTGGAACCTTTCAGAAGGACAGTTTTGTGGTGAGCCAGAAAGGAATATATCTGGGTACCAGCATGGAATGTGATTCAGAAGGCAGCGTGTCTCTGTCAAGGGAATTAGTCACGAGTCTGTGAAGGTCTGGAGAAACGGAAGCAGAAGACTACGTGGGGCATGAGAGGAGGCTGTGTATTTTAATTTGTTACAATGTGACTTTATTTAAAATTAAGGTCACCAACTGATTTTTAAATTGACTTTGATATGTTTTTTCAATTTTAGAGTAACAAATTGAGATCTAGCTCCTGTTTAAATCTATCAAGAATTACACCATCAAGACCATTATTGAAGTCCTCTTGGGTTTGTTGTATAAGCATTTGTTTGCTTATTACAATAATAATGTAGGTTCATTGTATTTTTTTTAGAAATTTTTTTCAAAATACTTTAATGCTTACTCCTATATCTAAGTATTATTGATTTAAGGATGTTCATGTACGCTGGGAGGTGGCTCATTTGGTAAAGTGTCTAACGTGCAAGCAAGAACACTTGAGTTTCAATCTCTAGAACCCATGTACAAAACAAGGCTTGGGAGTGTGTGCCTGTCACCTCAGTGCTGGATGGGGATGGGAGAAGAGACCGGAGGAGCTTTAAGCCCATTAGATAGCCAGGCTAGCCAAACTGATTCACTTCAGGTTCATTGAGAGACCTCCACCTCCAGAAGAAATGTGGAAAGCAACCAAGAAATACACTGATGTCAACCTCTGGGACTCCATATGATGTGCACACACCTGCATGCATGTGCACATACATATGCACACATGGAGTACATACACCACACACATAACCACACACACAGGCACAAATCCATGTCTTTAGACTTTTTCCTGCTGTTTATGAATTAGACTTGATAGATGACAGATACTGGGATAACTTCTTTTATACTGTAAGTGGTAAATGCATGCTATAAACCAAGGTGAACTCCTGATTCATGACTGAAACACCACACATTATACCTTGCGTTTTGGATCAAATCCTGGCCTTAGGAAGCCCTAGGAGATGTAGAACAGTAGCAGTTGGTGACTGTCAGCAAGAGGGCCATGGGGCCTATCCTGTATTGTTAAGTCTCACGAGGAGCAAGACTCTCTACAAGTCTGTTTTTCTTAGTTTCCCCGTGGGTTTTAATCTTGCTGATGATGCCTGTCTCCCAGGCTCTAATACTTTCTTCCAAGTATTGTACAAAGCAGATTCACTCTGTTGACTTTTTTTTTTAAATAGACAATCTGCATTGCCAAACGCTCTGGCAAAACAACTACCACAAAATCTCACACAGATTCAAATTTTGTAATTATCACCTTGGGTGCAGGTTTGTCTTTGAGTTTGGGCAAAGGTAGAGAAGGCAGCATGCGTGCTGGGGTCTCCTTCAATACTCTTCAATTTTTTCATCTCTTGACAGACTCACAGAAGTCAGCAAAGACCCAGAGAACTGGGTTGTCGTAACATCGCTCCAAGACCTGCTTGAAGTTCTGTGTTCCAGCAAGGAGCAGATCACCAGGATCTGAAATTGCAGGTGATGGCCCAGAATCTTGGCTCTGACTCTAAAATACTGAATGCCTGCTTTTCTTCTCTGGGCTCTCTTGCTCAGAGGCCAGGCTGGCTGGCACTGTCTGCATAAGGCACTGTTCCATTTGAAAACAGCTGTGCCTCGAAGGAGATGAACAGAGGCAAAGCGGGGATCATAAGTCAGCAGAACTGTTGAGCGGAGGCACTTTCAGTTACTGCTTTTGGTGGATGCTGACGAGGAAATCAGACTCCATAATCAACAGAACTCCTCATCGCGCATTTCAGAAGCTGAAAAATCCAGCCCAAGATCCTTAATGATTTACTCCCTTCAACAAAAGCTGAGATCATAAATTCTGTGCCTTATGGTACAAATATTATGATTTCAATGAAGCAACTGTTATCAGATCTCCTTTAAAATAGACTTTTAGAGTTTTTTTCAATTTATGATTATACAATTTGACTTTTCTTCTCTGTGTGAATGTATGTATGTGTGGCCTCTGTGTGTGTGTGTGTGTGGTATGGTGTATGTGGTGAATGCTCATGTATGTGCCAGTATGTGTGTACCTGTGTAGAGGCCGGAGGAGGATATCCAGTGTCCTGCTCTGTCACTCTCCATCTTATTCCTTTGAGTCAGGGTCTCTCACCACACCTCATGCCAGGCTGGTAGCAAGCCTCAGCAAGCCTCTTGTCTCTGCCCTCTGCAGAGTTGGGGTTACAGGCATGCATGCAGATATGCCCAGCTTTTTATATGGGTCCTGGGAGCCAAACTTGGTTCCTTATGCTTGCATAGCAAGCAGTCTTACCCACTGAGCCATCTCTTCACCCATCCACCAGAAGGATCTTAATAGGATTCTTTGCTGTTTTTGAGAGACACACAAAGAAAACCATTATGTTTTTGATGTCTTAAGGAGCTGAGGAATGGCTTGGCTGGGGAACAATCTCTTGTTTCCTTCAGGGCAATTTTTCTGAATGGCAAGTTTGGTGTTTAGGTTCTGTTTTATCTCTGTACTTATGAGCTAGGGTATTCCTCCCTTCCCTCATAAAGCCTAGTCATTTCTGGAAGCCAATTATTCCTAAGGGTGATATTTTAAAATTCAATATTAAGCTGGGTGGAGGTATGGTGGTGCACACCTTTAGTCCCAGCACTTGGGAGGCAGAGGCAGGCAGATCTCCATGAGTTCAAGACCAGCCTGGTCTACTTAGGGAGTTTTAAGCCAGCTGGGGCTATAGGGAGACCCTGTCTCAAAAAGACCCAAAAATTGAATATTAAATATTAAATTTAAAATGATATTTGAAAAAAATTAAGGCAAATAGGAGCTAGTGCCATTCATCAGATACTCCAAAAGGCCAATCTTAGTTTCCTTCTTTTCCTTGTAGCTTCTGTCTAACATCTTGTAGTATTAACACAATCATGACTTATAGTTCTGAGTTTGGCCAGATTAACAATCAGGTCTTGTGGGGGAATTTTTTTATTCGAGGTAGGGTCAAAATGTACAGCCTAGCCTCCAGCTCAAGATCTTCCTGCCTCTGTCCTCCCAGTGGAGGGATTAAGGTGAAGAATTAGCCCCCCCTTGTGTGTGTGTGTGTGTGTGTGTGTGTGTGTGTGTGTGTATAGATTGAAGCTATAGCCTTGTGCAGGCTAAGCAGGTGCTCTATTGCTAGGGAATACCCACCTGCTCCCTTTGTAGAAAACAAAACAAAAACTAAGTTGCTCAGGCTGGCCTGGTGACTCTGTAGCCCAGGTTTCAGTTCAAGAACCTGTGGCCCCCCGTCTCATCCTCTGAAGTAGCAGGTCTGTACCACCCACCACGCAATCATTCCCTCTTGACACTGATGGCAAAGTTAGCTTTGGATATTTGCATCATGTTCCAAGTTTCTGAAACAGAATCAGACCAGCCTGTCATCTCACTAGGCATAAAGCTTAGAAGCGGGGGTCTCAATGCCAACAAACCAACAGGTTTTTTTCCTCAGTAGAGAGGTAGTTGTATCATAGACCTTCTTCTAATGTACCATATGAGATATCTTCATTGTTTGACCAGATCTTCTCAAACATCTTGAAGACCAATTACATAAAATTAGTAGTACTGAGGAAGCAGGATGATGTGGCATAATTATTCTAGTCAATGAGAAAGTAAAAGTTGAAATGACTGTCATCTTAAAGTCATCTCAAAGAAACTGACTGTCCCCTTCTCGGCAACCATCAGTTGCCGATAGTTCCTCTGGTAAGGTTGGGGTTTCTTACCCACTTTCTCATCTCTGTGTTGGGATGTTGCCTGCTTTGAGCTCATGCAGGACTTGTGCATGCTGTCACTATTTCTATGATCTCATGTGAGTAATGGACCAGCTGTCTGCGAAACTCTATTTCCTTGTGGTTATATACTATCTCTGGCTTTTACAGCTTTCTGCCCTCTCTTCTGTAAAGAACCCTGAGGCTTGGGAGGCAGAAGTTTGATATAGGTGTTCTATTGAGGGATAAGCACTCTGCGCTCTATTATTCTCTGCACGTTGGCCAATTGTGAATCTCCATATTAATCACACTGTGCTACATGAGAAGCCTCTCTGGTGTGAGAGTCGAGAGATACATTAATCTATGGGTACAATATACTATTAGGAGTCAGTTTAATGAGGCTGGCCCGAAGGACATTGATTCTGTGTTCCAAGGACATAGTCCCTCATATTTAGATCCAAAATAAACCACCTCTAGTTCCTTTTGAGGGGAGAGTTGTGCTTATGTGTTGACACCCTCATAAATGTACCTTATAACTACATTTAGAGAAGGAAATCCTACCTTGAACTCCGCTACAAACTACATTTCTGAGCAGTGTTTAAAAAGTGGGGGCCTTCCTTAATTAGCATTTAGAGATGAAACTTGAGAGGTACCAAAATGACACACCCATTGATAACAAAGAAAGACGGACTTGACCTGGTTTAGGTGTCTTTCTATGTGCTTGTGTTGGAGGTGTAGATGCTGCAAGTCTAGTCGATGTTGGAGTTTTTGTGGGGTTTGTTGTTGTTGTGGGCCTTGTAATTATGGGTCTTGGTGGAGGTGTTGTTGGATCTTCTCAAATTAGAAGCAAACAGGAAAGCAACAGTCAATCAAACCAAAGAAACAAGCTTGCAGCTGGACCCACACTCTAGCACACCAAACAGAGGCTGAGCCCAGGTACCTCCTTGTTACTAACGAACTGCAATGACAGGGGAAGACTTTGGCACTAGATGAAGCAAGTTCTCATACTTTTTTCTGCAACAGTTTTTAAATGACAAGTATCAGATTCACATCTCTCTCTAAAAAATCATCATGAGACTGAGATTTGGAGACTCCAGTACTGATTTTTCTATCTTTTAGTGGTGACTGGCTTAAACGTGTTCCAGGCCCAGCATGTTCAATTCTGTCAGTCCAAAGAGTACACACTATACAACCCTGCATCTTAACTGAGGGATAACTAGGCCTGTTGTACATGAGAAATTGATGTAAGGACCAACACAAAGGATTTACACATCTGGGTAGAAAGTGGGTACATCTTCTAAGAAATACATGTTGAATCACCTATCTAAAGAAGCTTCAGAATTTCAATATTTATTTAAATTTTTGAATATGTGCATATAGATGATATTTTGTGGATGGTGTGTGAGTATAAGCATGAATTGATCTTTGGTTCATATGCACATTATATGTATGTGTGTATATATATATATATATATATCCTAAATATATATATATATATATCCTAAATTTACATTTATATACATTTGATAATTTTACGCATAAAAAAATTTCACAATAAAAATTTTATGCTTTTATTAACAAGTCAATGGCCAAAATATTCAGATTTTGGAGCACTCCAGATTTTGGTTTTTTAAATTAGGGAAGTTCAACCTGTAAGTTCCAAAGCCACAGGATTAGTGATGTGATTAAGAATATAAACAGCTCACTAATGGCCTTAGAACTACACAGGGCTCCAAGACTGGAATTAAGACAAAGCATGCTTATCAGGAGAGTAGAGACCAAAACCCAGCGATGGGGGAACACATCCTTCTTTTGACAGCAGACACATTTTTCTCCCTAGAAGTTGTTTCTTTAAATTTTACCTCTGCTAACTATAAAATAACACCTGAGGAATAGGGAATAATTGATTTGAAAACTCTTCTCTTTCTTTCAATATATAATTTCTTTATGAGAGATGTAATGTAATTTGGAATCTAGACAGATTTTGCTTTGAAAAAAAAATAAGGTGTGAGCCTATTACATATAGGAAATTAGAGGTTATCCCCACTTTAAAAATCAATAGCAATGGTGACAGCATGCCCAAGGCCCATGTAAGCTCAAACTGGAAGAAATCCCAGCACAGATATGAGGAAGTGTGTAAGAAGCTCCAACCCCACCTAAGGAAATTGCGGCAACAGATGGCTGCCTGCAGGGGCAGAGACAACCTCTTTCAAGGATGGGGCTCTCAGTGTGTAAACCAGGATCCAGTGCATGGACTCACACTGAAGGACATTTGGAAACACAAATTAGACCATTTAGGTTTTCTCTCTCTCTATATATATATATATAGAGAGAGAGATAGATAGATAGATAGACAGATAGATGTTAAATTGTGCAGGAGCATTAAGGATGGTAGGGATAAGGAGAAGATCTAAATACCATCAATCTACATTGTATGAAAATTTCAAATTTTCAAGTAAAAGTGTAAAAAAAAATCTAGTTCATCTATTTATTTGTGTGTCTGTGTATTCACAACATGGCATGTGTGCGGAGGTGTCTTGTGAATTCTCTCGCAGTTAGGCCTGGCGTTCAGAACCCCTACCCCAGGTTTGAACTGATTGAGAGAACGGAAAACGCTCTCTTAGAGGAATCAATTTATTCCAGGATACTTACAAAGGATTCATCCGCAGGGAGAGAGCCAGGATCTTGATCGGGAATCCGGTGTACCTCCAGCACACACACCCAAGATGGAGACCCATGGCGCCCCCCACATCTCCCACCCGGTTTTTTCTACTTTCCTGCTTAGACCCTCCCCTTAAGTCACTGGTCGGTTGAAAAGTAGTTGACTCTATTGGCTTCATCTGTGTCAATCACATTCTTAGAGGCATGTCCCTCAGACAGAGAAAAACTGTAAATTTACTCCTACAGCAGGTCAGAGGATAACTTACTGAGCCTGTTCCATCACTAAGTCATTGGAATTGAACATAGGTGGTCAGGCTTGGAGACAAGCACCTTTCTGTACTAAACATCTCACTGGCCTTCTTGCCCATCTGTGTAAAGAGCCAAAGAGCAAATGTTTTAAGCTGAGTTACCCAAAAATATGGTATTCAGTAGAAACCACTCACTGCTAACCACATACCAAAGAATGGATGTGTGGCTGTGTTCCAGTAAAAGTTTACCTCACCAAGTCAATCAGTTTGTTATGTAATCTGACCTGGTCTCATCCTATAGTGTGTTCATCCTAATCTAATGTATAGCCAGAGGCTTTAGCACAATCCAAACCCCTCCCTGGATGGTATAAAAAATACAAACTAGAGAAAAAACAGCATCCAAAAAAATCTGATCAGCAGCTCATAATAACAAAAATGGAGCAAGCTGACCAGCTCAGGGGATTTTCTTTTCTTGCTTAGGAATTTATTTTTCTTCCAGAAGGATGGACAAATATGAATGAGATGATATGGGGGTCCTAGGAAAGCTGAAGAGTAAACTCAACATGTTAACAGAACAAGAAAGTGGAGAGAACTGCTTGTAAAGTTGCTCATCTGATGTGTGGACCCACTGACTGGTGGAACAGTGGCTTTGTGAACACTGACCTGTTACAGAATTCCTAAGCTTCATAAAAACTTAGATTAGTTCATTAATAATTTCAGCCTAGGCTTTATGCATGCATGTGTGTGAGGCAAGTGCTACAACCCAGCTTTAACCCCATCCTTATTTCGCTGTTGCCATTTTGTTAGATTTTTGTGTGTATGTTTGCTCTGACAGTGCTAGGGACTAACTCTTGGTCTTTAAGCACACTAAGCTAATGTGCTACATAGACCTTATGGCATTTTTCAGAAGATTTATTTTTATTGTTTTTAAGCATATGAGGGCATTTGGGTGTGTGCGTGTATGGGTGGGTGGGTGGGTGCCAGAGGAGGCCAAAGGGATTGGACTACAGCCACATCAATCATATAACTTCACTACGGCAAATGGCAGTTAGAACCTGATTAGCTCTTCCCTCAATCTGCTTCTCTGTATCTTCCTTCCACACTACATCACCAGCGTCTTTGGCCACCCTCAGTTGCCTTCCAGACATAGTTTTCCGAGTCAGCAGCTTGCCCCATCAGAAAGAAGTTCACTCTAACTGGGCATGGTGGTGCATTCCTGAAATCCCAGTACTCAGGAGGCTGGGCCAAGAAAAAGAGAGTTCTAGGTCAACCTGATATACACAGCAAGACCCTTTCCCCCTCTCTCTCTCTCTCTCTCTCTCTCTCTCTCTCAATCAGATAGTTCAGTGGATAACTATTTGCCATGCAAATCAAGTAATGTAAATTACATACCTGGAAGGAGAGGGAGGGGAGCTACTCTGACCCACAGTACACGTGCAGCTTTACAAACATACCACACACACATAATAATTTTTTTTAAATCAAATTAATAACTAAAACAAATGAATGACCAACAAATAACAAAATCTAAAAGCTGAGGTATTACAAAATAATGTTGTTGGTTCTTAAAAAGTACAGAAAGGTTAAAAGTGGATTCTATTTTCAATGTAAGTTAAAGGAGATTAGAAACAGCACCAGCAGCCAGGAGTCCTCGTGAACCTACTCATTTTTACATGGTGCATAAAATCTGAATGTCCCTCAAAAAGCAAAATGTTAGGATCCCAGGCTTAGGGGTCCTGGAACACCTTACTGTTAGAACCCAGACCTGCACCTCAACGCAGAAGAGCCTGAAGAGACAAAGCCAAGCATCCCTGAAGCTCTCTCAGAGAGCTAAGAAGCAGTCAGTGTTGTGGTAGAACAGCACTTCCTGGCTTACAGTTCTAACCAATACCTGGCTGTTCACACTCCGTGTCCTATGCGCTATGCTGAACTAAATCACATGATGTGCCCCACGATGTGTCCCTTTTTACAACTCCCAAAAAGATTGAAAACTCAGAGTTTTCCTTTTTCTGAAGATTGGGCCAAGAAAACTCAGGAGGATGGCTGAAATGGTTGCTCTCAGAAAAACTCTCTGAAGAGGCTCCTCTAGTCTTTCTCTCTCCCTCTCTCTCCCTCCCTCTCCCTCCCTCTCCCTCCCTCCCTCTCTCTCTCTCTCTCTCTCTCTCTCTCTCTCTCTCTCTCTCTCTCTCTCTCCAGTGAAGCTCCTCTCCAGGTTTTAAAGGGAAGCCTCTCCTTCCCTTTAAGTTCCACTGTGTTAGCTCTCCTGCACTGTACTGTTTCTGTCTAACGCTCTCCCTCCCACCACCAGGCCCAATCATGGCCTTGAGACACTTTCACTGCAATAAACCTCCAGGAAGGGAACTGTGTGTGGTGTCCTTTGCAAACTCCCTGCTGCTCAACGTTCTTCACTTACAATAATGTGTGTTGGAAGACACTTTCCCATCAGATCATTTTCATTTCTAAATGAGCGATTTTTATAAGATGTGGGACCTATTTCAAATATCCAAGGCACGGGGACAGGGGTTGCCAAGAACTACTGGTCCTCAAATACTTACCTGTGCTCAAAAAGACAGACAGACCATTGCTGAAGCCAGGGTCCTCTGCACTACAGTACACTGCATTGCCTGCTTTTCAGTTAGAGTTCAATTTCGGTTTTTAAATGTTCAGGATGTGGGCAGGGATGGGGTAGAGATGGTTCAATGAGTCTAATGACCCAAGTTTATTAATTGTGACCCTGTCTTAAGAATTTCCCTCTGGCAGTGAGACATGACATTTGGCCCCATCCCTCTGGTTTACAATTGACTGAGCAAACAGAGTATACTCTCTGATTAGACAAACTGGGGTGTATTGGGATTACTTACAAAGGATTTATCACCAGGGAGAGGGACAGCAATCTTGTATGCAGGGGGCCAGCATTTTGATCAGAAGTGCTGTGACCTCTGGCGTGCCCTGCCAAGATGGCGGCTTGCCACCACCACCACCACCTCTCTACCCAGCATTCGAGGCTCTCCCCCCATGCCCTCCCCCTCAAGTCACTGGTTGATTAGAAAGCAATTGAGCCTATCGGTTCCATTTGCATCAAACAAATTCTTAGAGGCGTGTTTGGCCACTGCTTGTATCCAGCTCATGCTTCCATGAGCGTGTGCTTCCATGAGCGTGTGCTTCCATGAGCGTGTCCATCAGTGAGCATGCACATCAATGGGCGTGTCTATTCAGCCAGAGTGAAACCCCAGCTAAATTTACTCCACAGACCCACACAGTGGAAGGGAAGAACAGACCACCGCAAGTCGTCCTCTCCCCTCTACACATGCACACACACACAGAAAATAAATGAATGTAAAAAACACATTAAGAATGAGCATTTTCATATTCTAAGATATACAGTCTAAGAAGCTTTGTTTAAGGGAATTCAGTTTAAATAATTTCAACTAAAATATAGCTGTATTGTATTTCACAATAAAAAATAGAATTCTGTTTCATGGACCAACAAGACACCCAAAGACTGTGTTCAGAGATGGATTATGGATTTAGCCTATGATCTTGAATGCTCTTGAATTAAGGTTGATCCTAGAACTTCAACCAAGCAAGTAAAAGTTATGCTTTTCCTCAGAGCCAAAACCTAAGCCTGGGTGTGATGACACATACTCGTAATATCAGTACTGAAGATGTGGATGCAGGAGGATCAGGAGTTCAAGGTCAGCTTCAGTTATATGAAACTATGTCTCAATAAAAAGCAAAGGGTAAGTATTTAATAGAAAAGACATTTGAGCTGGAGAGATGGCTCAGCAGTTAAAAGCACGGACTGCTCTTGCAGAGGAACTGAGTTTGAATCCCAGAACTTATGTGGTAGCTGACAATCATCTAAAACTCCAGTTCCAGGGGATCTGATGCCCTCTTTAGGCCTCCATGAGCATTGCCCGACATGGGTGCACTTACGTGTAGGCATTAATGCTCACACCCATGAAATTAAAATTTTTAAAAATAGTAAAGACATTTCTAAGAACCTTGTATCTCCTTGCAGGAAATGACGAGTTATTAGCAAAGAGATAACACAGGTCACTAGGAAGACAAAGTGAAAGGACACTAAGAATGCTTACTTGGTTTAATAGTCAGTAAGAAATCAATTTTCCAGTCATTGAAGATTCCTGGAGTTTCCACTCGACAGCAGTACAGACCACTGTCACTCTCAACAGGATTCTCTATGGTCAGAGATACATTGCCTCTCAAAATATGCCCCTTTAATGCAAAATGACTGTTTTTGCTGTAGGTGACACTATATCCATCGGTCCGGAGAAGCAGGGGCTCACATTTAGAAGCAGGACAGACCCACTGGCCCCAGCATATGGCTGTGATTCCACGATTGGCTGGGTAAGAACAAGGCAGTGTGACAGGCTGACCCACCACTCCATGAACTTCTACCAGTGAATCCACAGCACCTGTGATGAAGATGGAGAGGCACTGAACATTTCCTTAAAATTTTGCTTTTACATATTAATTTCTTTAAAATTTTTCTTTATTGGCCATACTGAGGATTGAATTTGGGGCATCCTGAATGGGGGAAAATAGTCTATGTCCCCAATCTGCCTTTTAAATTTCTGTTTCTCTAGACATTCCAACTTAAACTTTAATACCATACACACTTCAGTAGCATATTCTTCCTCAGTGTGATCATTTCAGGAATACATTTCTTGTTCAAATAAACTTCTTGCACTGTATGTCACTTATGCTGCTCCTTATCTGTTTCTTATTTTCTATTTTAGTTGTGTGTTTCTTTTGTTTTGTTTTTGTTTGTTTGTTTGTTTGTTTGGAGAAAGGTTCTAACTGTGTAGCCCTGGCTGGCCTGGAACTTGTTCAATAGACCTGGGTAAACACAAATTCAAAGATATCCACCAGACACTATTCCCAAGTGCATGGATGAAAGAAAGAAAGGTATGCTTGTCCCGCCAAGCTGGGCCCATTGGTTTGTTGTTTAGACATTCGACCAAGCTCAGGAGCCCAGGCTGGCTTGAGTCCACTATCCTTGTGCCTATGACACAGAAACCAGATCAATTTTTAAATTTTTAATGATTTAATACAGACATCACAGAAGCTGGGCATGTTAATGTACACCTGTAAACCCACAGCCTGGGAGGGAGAGACAGGAAGATCAGGACTTCAAGGCCAGCTTTGTCTGACTAGTGAGTTCAAGATCACTATGGGCTCATGAGACCTACCTCAAAGCCCCATTCCACATACAACCACAAATGCTATTGAAAAAGAACTGATTTACTCACTACCTGAATCTCAGGCTCAAGGGGCTCAAGTTTACTATGGGAGTTAAGGTCAGTCCTGAAAAAAATCAGCAGGGATGCCTTCTCATATGTTGATGACATTCCAGGAACCGAACCACACTTGATTATGCAAATAAAACGACAGAATCAGAGTGTTCAATCAAGAATCAATCCTGTAACTTTTAAAATTTTATATCTATATATCCATATCTTTTCAGGTAGTGGCATAAAAATCCCTATTACCAATTGCTTCCATGGCGGCCTTTCAAGAAATCCTGAGAGCTAGACATACAGTTCAGTGTTAGTGTGCATGCCTAGGCTGGGCAAGCCCTTCTGTTTTATCCCTAGTGAGAAGAGAGAAACAGAGAGAGAAAGAGAAGGAGAGAGAGAGAGAGAGAGAGGGAGGGAGGAGACCCAAATCTGAGATTAACTAAGCAGTCATATATAGGAAGTAGGACAAGGTTGTGAGATTGGGAAATGAGCAGACGGAAAACAATGTTCACTGTTTTATTTTTTTAAAAGTTCACTATTTATTATAAAGCATATATTTCTCATTGTAATACTCATCACTTGATTTTTGTCTAGTATCTTTTTTAGGGCCACAAATATATACTATTTAAATTAAGTCTCACAGAAACATAGACTGAACATTCACTTGTACCATTATCCAACTCTTCAGTGATTAGTGTTTAAAATTTAGAATGTGCACCAGATGTAATTACTCACACCTGAATTCCAGGTCTTAGAAGGTTGAGGCAGGAGGATCAGAATGACGTTCAAGGTCACCTTTAGCAACATTGTGAGTTTGAGGCCAGACTGGGCTATAAAAGACCTTGTCTCAAACAAAACAAACAAAAAACGGGAATTCAAATAATTTTAATAAACTATATTAATTATCACATAGAATATTTTAAACGTATGTTTTTAAATTGAATAATTGAAAATGATTTTAAAAAATAAAATGGCACAAATGTAATGAGACTAACTTTCCCTTTGACCCCCAAGTTCACTTCCGTTCCTCAGCCCTCATGCACAGGAAGCTCTGGCACTATTTCTTTTGAACTTCTTCTGTGCTCATGCACGTACATGTGCTCACCTCTTATATGACACACAGCTGGGAATCTTGTTCACTTGGCCTTCCATTTTGTAATTCATACAGATTGAGCACTTTCTTTGGAATTAAGGTTTCACCCTGGTTCTCTGCTCACTAGATAACCCATAATCACCCAACAAAACCCAGGGAATGTCCCCCTCCCTCCTCCACCTCCAGCCTGCACAGCCTCCCTCAGCTCACCTATGCACTTACCTGTGAATACCAGAATGAGGCCTAAAATGAGCATTCTAGAATGCATCATGCCGCTGACCTGGAGGAAAAGGAGAGACAGACTAGTTGGCTGTGGCACCAGGACATGGTGTGTGGACAGGTCTTGATTCTCAGACTGAAACTTCTTTCACTCTGACTGTGTGGATCAGTGAACCTGCTCTGCTGGGCCTGAGAAAAATGTGCTTTCAAAGACTTCATTCAGGGCTCTGTTCGTTTTCAGTGGCGGAGGGCTCTGTGCCTTTCCAAAGGCAGGGAAAGCTATCCTCCGATTCAGCCTCTTCTTTCCCAGTCCTTCCCTACATACAGCCATCCATCTCACTACTGGTCTGGACATAAAAAAGCCAGAAATCTTAAGGAGACCGAAGGCAGAGGTAAAGAGTGTGCCTCCATGGTAGCATTCCAAGCAAAGATCAGCCTTCTAATGGCAAAGCACCCTCCGGTGAACACACAGAACCTCGGAGGCAGCCAAGCCACTTTTAACCATACCCACGGAGGGCGGTTACCTGTGTTCAGATTCCTGCTTCCGGCTCTTATCATGATCTCTCTTCAGCTCCCTTAAAAGCCAGTTACTACCCAAGCTCTACCAACCCTAAAACTAAGAATTTTGTGACATCTGAAGTCTATAGAAGACAAGCCCTTGCTCTGTTGTGGCCCATCTACGTAATATCCCCACCAGCGCACTTAGAGAATGCATTGATTTGTGGTTTTCTTTCGGCTTGTGATTATAAAAGCTGATGTAACTTCTACCACGGTGGATCACGCCATAGGGAGGAAATAACCTGAATCATGTTCCTGGGTCTTGTTCACATATTTGACTCATAATTAGTTCTTACTTCCTTTGGACCAAGAGCTTCATTTTTCTAAAATTTTTATTGCATTTACATATTTATTTGTTTATTTATTTACAGGGGAGGCACAGGCATGCCAGAGTACACATGTTGAGGTCAAAGGACAATTAATGGGAGTTGGTACTGTGTTTTCTCAGTATGGGTCACAGTGATAGAACTCAAGTCCTCAGGCTGGGTGAGGGCTCACCTTTATATACTGAGCAATTTCACCATTTCAAGACCTTCATTTTGCATCGACCACATGGTGGGAGAACAAATGTGATGTGGCTCGCACAGAATTAACCCTCGCCTTAGTCAGAAGGCAAGATATTTATGACTAGTATAAATACTACTATATGACTAGTATTTATGACTGTTATACCATAAAACTGGGCCAAATCCCGGTAACTCAAGGAAAAGGGCTTTTGAAAAGGTTTTTATTTCAATTCTGTGGGTATTACTTACGGAACAAGACTGAGGGAACATACATGAATATAACCTTCAACACAGCATGAAGGTTTAAAAATCCAGAATTTTGCAAGGAGGTAGGGACACGCTAAGTGAGAAATCAAGGACTAAAGTCTCCAATAATGGGAGAAGTGGTAGACGTCTAATCAGACCTTGCCCATTCACATGCAGGCCCCATGATGCTCTGAGGGAACAAGAGCAAACCCACCTCCTGCCCTGGGTGTTTAGCAAAATCCCAGTTATCTGGTCCCTACCCATGGCTCAGATTTCTTTCCCTGACCCCCTGACCAACAGTCACTTTCGCTTTGTTTCTGATTTATCCCGGGCTCGGGGCCTGGGGCCAGCTGGGGTTCAGTCCTGCTCTTCTTCCTTCACCCCCCAGTGTTTTCACCTTTCCTTCTGGGACAGTTCCCCCAGGTCACCGTCCTCTTAACAGCTGGCTCCGCTTCTCCCCATTATCACCCGATTTCAGATCCTCCTGCCGCTCCATCCCTTAGGTCCCTCGAAGTCCACGTGTTTGGTTTGTTAGCCTGGGCTCCACCTCTCCTTCCTCTCGCTGGTGTTACCTGGTAGAACTTTTGCGGCTGCTGACTAGCTTCTTTTTAGCAGACCCAACATAGATTTATTAAGGAAAAAAAATTTTTAAAGTACTCCCAAGGGAACAGTATTCTAGAACTTTCTTTTGTTTTCTTTGCAGGGACAAGGTCTAACTATGTAACCTTGGCTTTCCTAGAACTCACTAGACAGCCCAGGCTGACTTTCATCTCCTAGAAATTCTCCTGCCTCTGCCTCCTAAGTCCAAGAATAACAGGAGTTTTGTACCAATGCCCAGCCAATGAAATTTTTCTGATGAGGATGTCACTATGTATGGCTTCTATGTGGCAGGTAGCCCCATGTGACTATTTTAGCACTTGAAATGTGGCTCATACAATTGAGTAACTTTTTTCCATTCACTTTTATTTTAATTACAAAGTTATTGTACCTAACTGCAGTGTTGGACTGCACTTTAGTCTGTCTATTCCTTTAAAATAATTTAGTATGGCTATATTAGATGAGTAAACAGAACTCTAAAGGTGTGAAGAGAGAGGTTTTACTCTTAGAGTTTGCTGGTTAAGGGGCTGGGGGTGATGTCTAGTAAAATGTGATACATCAGGGGGCTGGAGAGTTGGCTCAATGGCTAAGAAAACTTGCTGTTCTTCCAGAGGACTTAGGTTCAATTCCCAACACCCACATGGCAGCCAAACTCCAGTTCCAAAGTTTCTGATACCCTCTTCTGGCCTCCATAGGTTTTGTACAATATAGGTGCACTTACATACATGCAGGCATAACACTCAGACACAGAAAATAAAAATAAATTTTTAAGTGATATGTCAGAAGGTGGTTTATTCCTGCAACCCAGCCCTCAGAGGCTGAGGCAGGGGGAGTGCCATGAGTTTAAGATCAGCCTAGACTACATACCAAGCACCAAGCCTGTCTCACAAAAGGGAAAGTAACATGTGAGCCAGGTCTGCTGGCATATTTCTGCAATCTCAACAACAACAACAAAATCACTTCAAACAAAACAGAAAACATTTCCATTGTCCTAGAAGAGAGTTTAAAATTTTTTATTTTATGTGTATGAGTATATTGCCTACATGTAGGTAATACTCCTTTTCATTTTTCTTCTTTCTTTTATTATTTTCTGAGACAGGTCCTCCCTAGAGCCCGAGCTGGTGGCCTAGAAAATGCCGTGTAGACCAGGCTTGTCTGAATCTCACAGAGATCTGCCTGTCTCTGCCTCTCACAGACTAGGATTGAAGCCCTGTGCCATCACACCTAGTTTATAGATTTCTTCTTATTTCTCACACTGAATTTGCCTTAAAAGGCCTTAATAGCTCATCTACTTGCATCCAATACTCCATTTAAATGAGTATCTACCTCCCAAGAAATCAAAACAATTCTGTTTCATATTAACTACCCTCATTTTTACTAACCCAGTCATCATTGTCCTAATGTCCCATATAAAATCCCACATGATCCCATATATAACTACATATAGTACAGGAACGCCAAGGAGCAGTATTCTGATTTTTTTTCTATTCAGCATAAATCTGCAGAAGACTGTACTTACCAGCTGATTCAGAGTTTCAGCTGCTTCTTCACAGTCTCTCTTCCTTGTCTTCTGTAGTTGACTGACTCTTACTGAGCTATTTATAGGTAAGGAAATTCTCCTGGAATTCCATCCTTTTCTTCTGGCTACACCTCTACATGTTTTGTGTCAAAATTGAGCCTGTCTAGTTTTTCAATCTATCTAGATAGTATCAACTCAGTAATTTCAACAGGTCATGAGTCAAGATTATTAAATGTGAACATTACTAATTTTCTCCTGGGCTCTTTTCAAAGCTGCATCAAAGATCTTTGTTTCAGCTCAGCTTCTAGGCCTAGATATCGAGCGAACTTCAAGATGGCTGGTGGATAAAGGGATTTTGAACACCTGAACCCACCCTCTCAATTTACTTAGGGATGAATAAACCTAATTCCCAAAAGAAAAATAGAGTGTAGAACCAAGCAAGGTCCTTGGGGCAGAGTGAGGCGTGAAATCTGGCTTTACTTACACCACTGTTCCGCCATTCAACTAGCACCATCCTAATCAATGTTTATTAGCAGTGTATAAAATATTAAATATTAGGATTTGGGGTCAGAGATTATAAGACTTTGATTTAGAACAAGGGATTTAAATCTTTTTATCTACCCCCACCCAACAATATTTTTGTTTATGCGGAAGCTCTGCTAATTTTTCAGAATCTGATGGTCTGGGGCAGTTGAACCTTTCCCACTTTTATCCAACACCCTTTCATTTTTCCTTTATGCCATAAAAAAAAAAACTAGCCAACAGCTAAAGACTATGAGGTCACATACCTTTCAGTAGGGGAATGACACAGTACTCTTGCATTTGGGATTAAAACCTATCAAACTTCAGGGCTGGGTATGCTTGCTCTGTCTGTATAAATCAATACACCCTTCTACAAAAGCAAAAACTATACTGATACATTACATTCATTTCGTTCATGTGTTTTATGTGTGGTGTCAGTGGGGTCCTTGGACCTCAGATTTTGTTTCTAACAACTTGGGGACTTGCCTGGGTTTCTCAATTCATCTGGGAAAAATCCTAGAACCCATACTTTAGGGGAGATGTATCCCATTGCCTCATTGTAGTGACTTGAGGTTTGAGCATTCATTATTCCCTGTATTGGTAATGATTCCAAGACAAAAATAACTCTTGACAACACAGATTAAGGGCCCAGGGAAGCACCATGGAGATTATGCAGCTCTGTGGCTAGAAAATGGTTAAAAAGTCATGAGACTGATAAAGAATTGCCTTCATGTTTGGGATACTCTGGAGGTTGAGAGTGAATGAGACACACTTACCAGCACGAGTCCTGAGGGAATCACTGGACTTTGGGAATTTCCTGGCCACAGGCAATTCAGTCACATGTCTCAATCCTCTCCCATTTTTCCTTCTGCTTTTCACCTTCTTGTATTCCTAAAGGGATCATAGAAACGGGAGATACAGAGGAGACTTCATGGGCTCTATTGCCACGTGATAAGGTCAATGAATTTTTCTTTCAGATAAGGATGTATGGCCAGACCTCCACAATGGGATTTTTGGATTTAGATATTGTTTAGAATGATTTATTTGCTGGTTTCTAAAAGGGACTCCTTTGGACTTTGACATTGTTTTCATGATATATTTACTGATTTCTAAAGGGAACTAAGAGTTTTCCCAACCATGTGTATTTTAATACTAACCAACTAGTGAATGGAGCTGATGTGTTGAAATGGCTAAATCTGGGATTCTCTTGTAAATTTGAAGCAGTCAAATGTTGAGTCTTGGAAGAGGACAGATTCCAACCAGAACCCAAGGAATAAAAATGCCACGTGATTAGATAAGCTACTCCTAGTGGCTGCAGCAATGGGGAAAAAGGCTAGCTTGCTTGGGCAGGAGGCTGGAGGCACGTGCTCCGTCCGCTACTCTTTGTGCACTGTGTGTCAAAGTCTGTTTTTCTCTGAGAATATTCTGTTCCTTCTCAAGACTCATTGGCCCACGCTTTTTTGTCTGTCCCATTATGTCCTGGGTACCACTGATTTAGAATTCAATGTCCAATTACAGTGATTTGAACATGTTGAAGAGAAAGAACACTATGATATCTCTTTCCAAATTCTTTTATGTATTATTGTTTTCTCTGTTCCTTAATCTCTAGATCACAGGTATTAAATCCAAGATTGTTTACAGTAAATTTCACACACACACACACAAAGTCATGATTTTCTGCACTCAGGCCTGGCCTAAGTTAAACTGGAGAGGAAGAAGTGGCCTCTACTATGAAATATCAATCAGCATATTGCATCATCCTGCAATCAGATCTCTTTATAAGCAGGAGGGTACTTATTAAGTTTTTCAGAATGTCTAGCCCCATTTACAGCCACACTCTGACTGTGGGTTAACACTATGTACACAGAAAATATTAATATACTACATCCTCCTATGTGTATACCGGGATTCAACTTTATTTAATAAGGAGACGTTGCACAGCAATATCTTCTAAGTCAAACAACCTCAGTCTTCATAACTTCAGCTATGACAGACTGTAAAGGATCATCATTGCCAAGCTTGTTGACTATGGGTATTTCTTCCCAAGAGGAAGGGGTGAATAGAGTCATTAAAGTCACTCCCAAGTAGTCAGCAATGTTTCTCAGGAAGTTGCATGCATTTCTGCCTTAATTGCATATGGCCTTAAGGTCTTGGGAAGGAAGTAAAATACATATAGGTCAAGGAAGACTAAGGAGAGGGGATTCTACTTATGAGGCTGTAGAGAAGTCATTGTTCATTGCTGGTGACGGATTTGAAATGTGGAAGCTTTTAGATGACTCTCTCACCTGTCAGTGAAACACCTCACCCATGTTCTATAAGTTATCTCAATGAACTCATTGGTTCCTGAGGGTAATTTCAATGGAATCAAGCACTGGTTTGGTTATAACCAGTGTGAGGCACAGAAGAACATCACACGATGATGGTTGAATTAACAGACCTGGCGGTTGAAAACAAATTGAGGTTAGAAAGAATATTCAACTCCAAGAAGAAAAAGAGCGGGGTTTATAAAGCTTAAAACCACAATTGCATCATGCCAGGGGCAAAGTCAGTAATCTTCATTACATTACACCAGGGACAGATCAGTTAATAAAGAAGTTTTTAGTTAACAAAAAGTTTCTAAGTTTTCCTACCTTTCAGTTAGGAAAAGCAAGCTTCTCAGAACTGCAGAAATAGTGGGCTCCCTGGGTGGAACTGGGATAGGATGCTCTGCCTGGCTTGTTCTAAGTGTCTCAATATTGTAGAAACAATATACTTCCATCCAGAGATCATTCCGCCTGGCTGGGAGCGGTTAGCATGTGCAGAGGGGAGGCTGGGCAGAAATACAGGGTGAGAAAAAGTCATCTAGAATAAAGTGGAGTCAGCCCTGCCATTTTGGGTTGTCACTTATGAGAAGAGGCAGATACTGCACCCTATGCCCAAAAGGAGAGAACTCTCACAGCAGATGGTAACTTTATTTATTAATGATACTATCCTCACGGTACTAAGGAAAAAACAATGAGTAAACAAATGTTAGAAGTATGTGACAATGGAAATATTTTTATAAAAGCAAGATTTGTATATGAAGATTAAGATGGCTGGATGTTTCCAGGATGGAAGAGAAAAGGAGAAAGTTTATGAAAGTTATGAAAGTCAGAGGTTTCTTAGGGTGTGAAAGAAATGAGACTTAGAGATGATATAGACATACTTTTAAAATATCTAAGGTCACAGTTCCATCAAACCTCCACCTAAATTAATGAAACTATAGATCAGTTCTTTTTAACAATTGTGAGTGTTTAAAGAACAGAAGTTATGTCTAATCAATGTTTATTTAAGAGTGTTTTGGTTTGCTCAAGCTTTATCTATACATTACATAGCAAGGAGAACTATCAGACTGGTTTAAATGACTTGGTGGTTGTTCAATATCTACACATGGAGGCTCTTACTAATGCACTCAGAAGGACTAAAAGGGACAATAGTTTTCTCCTTGTCCTCCAAGGTCAACAGAGTCTCAGTGTACTGTGGGGCCTCTCTCAAAATGCCCCATAACTGTGGGGAGTCACCTGTCCTTTTGAGGCTGTGGAGACCACAGACATGTACATTTGAACCAGTGTTCAGTTTACAAAAAGGAAGGTCAACATGGAGAAAAACATTTCCCCAATTCTTCCAAGCAAAGTCATGGTCAAGTAAGACCTTTGATTTATCCTCACACAGATCAAACAACTGATAAAAGAAAGTCTAAAGGAAAGAAAAGCTCTGCCCTTGCCCAAGTGACCCCCAAAGACTAGAACCTCAACTTATCTTGAAAGTAAAAGAAATTGGTTAATTTTACCAACCAGATGTCTTAAAACCCTAAAAGGAAAAAATGACCCAAGGCTAGCATAATTGTGAGAAAAGACTGCTATTTAATGTTTCTTACAAATTCCTCCTCTTCTTTATTAAAAATATTCTTTTCTTCAAATACATTAAGAATGACTTGACTTTTTTTTTTCAGTAAGAAACTACTACAGGGTGTGGACATTTCTTTGGCAATACTGTTCAAATAAGCTTCTGTTAGGTTGGTAACATGTGATCTAATCCAGCAGCCAAACAGGATCAGGAAACCTACCATGATTACCAAAGGGATTACAATAGATCTCAGAAGACCTCTTCTGTTTCTCAACCATCCTTCAAGGAGCTGAAGCAATGGATCATTTATCTAGTATCTAGTAATATTATTAGTAACTATTATCTAGTAATAGTTCCATTTGGAGCTTGGTTATTAAGTGAACATATAACATTGTCCTCCCAGAGTTACAGAAACCTTATCCCTTTCAGTCAAAATTATGTCTAATGCTAATCTCTTCTCCCAAGTCATTTTGCTGATACAGCTGTATGGGGATGTAGTGTGTGGCAGGTAAGATACCCTCCTATCATCCTATCTAAGGATACCAAACGTCCATTCTTGGGTTTTTTATTTTGTTTTGTTTGTTTGTTTGTTTTGTAAAACTGCCATATGAAGGTAGGGAAGGGAATATTTGACTGGTGTCTGGAAAGAGACATGAAGGAGAAGAAAAAGAAGAGTTATTAACATTATGAATTCTAGAGAAAGAGAAGAATTTTTGTTGTAGTCACTAGAGCACCCATCCATTGGGCCTGTTCTTGATTTTTCTTTTGGACTGAGTGATGAACCCAGAATCTGACTTTAGTGCCTTTGATAGCTGTTAGAGTGGCTAGAATCACATTCTGAGGTCCCTGCCAGATGCCTTCTAGAGAGTGAGAGAGAGAAGACATTAGGTCACCATTTAATTTTTAGGTTCAGACAAGAATGGGCCTACCACTCTTGATCACCTGTAGGCAATGCAGTCCTGAATTGAGGCAAGGTCTGAAGTCTTATCTCTGGGTACCATTTTTTCTTATCTAGAAGAAAACTATCTTAGGAAGAAACTGTCTAAACGAAATATAATATTAATTTAAGCCTAATTCTAGAGAGTGTGATCCCCTGGATGGAAGTATTTTAATAGAATTAAGCTTTACCAGAAGGACCAGGGTCACCATTGATTATTACTCTGGATTTTTGTTGTTGTTGTTGTTGTTTTGAGACAGAATTTCACCCTATAACACAAGTTGTTTTACAGTCACAAGCTATAGAGGAATGCCACATAGTGATGTTCCAATTAAGAGCCTTCAGTGGAGAGTGAGTTCTCACCCAAAGAACTTTAGACCCCAAGGAGAGACAGAACAGGCTGTGTAAAGCTTAAAACCACAATCATATCAAGCCAGAAACAAAAACCAGTAACCACAGTAACACTATAACAAGGTCAGGTCTGATAATTATACCATAACAAGGGCAAGTCCCACGTTACACCATAACAGGGCAGGTCTCATAGCTACACCATAAGAGGAGTTGGTCCTATAGTTACACCACAACAGGGAAGGTCAGTTAACAAAAAGCTTCTAAGTTTCAGTTAGGAAAAACTAGTTTCTTGGGATTGCAGAAACAATGGGCTCCCTGGAGCTGTAGGCATAGCTGAAAGAGAAGGTTCTAGCTGACTGGATGTAAGTTTTCCCATATTATAGAAACAATGTACTCCCTGAACTGTATCTAGTGGGAGGGGGAGAGGCTGGGCAGAAATACCTGGGAAAGCAAAAGTGAGTCAGTTAGGTCATTTCAGGCTCTTCTAGTACTCATATACAGTCAAGCATGGTCTTGACTCTCTGGTTCTTCTTAGTCTACCCGTGCTACATGGTGCATGAAGTGACCCCTGCTTTCTAGGGTCATTGGGATCCAACCCAAGGCTTTATGCATGCTAATCAGGGACTCTATTAACTGGGCTACATCCCAAGCCAGGAAAATATTTTTTAAGTTTTAATATAGTTTTTCCAACTAGGTCTCACCATGCAGCACTGACAGGCCTAGAATCGTTATGTATCACCAGCCTGGCCTCGAACTCAGAAAGATCCCCCTGACTCTGCCCTCTCTGCTGGGATTAGAGGTCGGTGATACTTCACCTTGCATAATCATGTTTTAAAAGACCATCTCCACTACAAAATCAAAGCTATCCGTAGGCTCTGGTCACAAAGCTGAACCACACATGCCAGGAGCAAATTTATAAAACCTTTGTTTTTGACAAAACTCTAGTCAAGGGTTATAACTAACACCACATTGACTTTGTGTACTAAGAACATGTATTTATAGAATGTGCACATGTTACTGAACACCTCAAGAGATGTAAATAAAAGGCATGACATGGCAACATATTTCAATTTTCCTTTACTTACTATGTTGTAAACAAGCTCAAACAACTGATTTCAACACTATTACGTGAAAAAATTGGAAACTTTTTTCATAACATGACACAGAATGACAACTTATTTACATGCATGTAAATGTCATACATGTAAACATCATAAATGTAAATATCATGTGAGTGTCTATGAAGAAATGTCATTGACATGACTCACCACCCTCCTCATAGTTGGTAGGGAGGCAGGCTGAAACAATACAGCTTTCAGTTTAAAGCCACATGGTTATGTATCATATGAGTATTTTGCAAGACTCACCAATATACCTCTTACATATGTAAAATGTTTTAAGAAAAAAATAAACGCACAAGTGTCATCATCCCCCAGACTGAAGGCTTGGACTGAATAAAAAGAATAAGTCAGCCGAGCACCAAGATTCATTACCCTCTGCTTCCAGACTAGGCATGCAGTGTAATCAGCCGTCTCACCATCCTGCCTCTATGCTTCCCCATCCTGAAGGACTGTATCCTTGAATTGTGAGTTACAATAAGTACTTCTCTTAAAAATATTTTAATTTTTTAAATTTTATGAGTATGAATTTATTACCTGTATGTGTGTAAGTGCACCCATATTGTGTAATGCCCATGGAGGTCAGAAGAAGGCACCAGCTACTCTGGAACTGGATTTATGAACAGTTGTTAATCTCCATGTGGATGCTGGGAACCGATCATGCATCCCCTAGAAGAGCAGTCAGTGCTCTTAACCACTGACTCATCTCTCCAACACTAAACACTTCCTTTAAATTAATTAATTAAAAAACTCATCCAGTCAATACTATATATTGTGACAAAATGGAATTTCTTTTATATTAACAAAGCATATTTTTCTCAATCCCAAAACATGGGAGGCAGAGGCAAGCAGATCTCTATGAGATTGAGGCCAGCCTGGTCTACATAGTGATTTCTAGGCCACCTGGGCTTACCAGGAGACACTTTCTCAAAAAAAGTCTAAAAAAAGAAAAGATATTTTTCTCAGTCTCCAATAGAAAGTTAAGGGATCAAATGAGCTCCTCAAACCATTATGAGAAGTGTCATAAAGAAAGGAAGCAGCCATGGGCCCGGAGCAGAGATTAGGAGGACTTGGGCTACTCTAGAAGCAGACAGGAGCCAGTGTGGCTGAAACACGGCACAAGGCCACTCCCTCCAGGAAATGCTGGAAGATCTTCAGTAGGAGCTGGTAAGCCTTTAAAGTGAACACTGCAGTACATAGGTTGGGACGTGAGGCGTGTAGACCATCAGGAGAGTGGGAGTGGAGCAGGGGCCACAAGGTAGAGCACTAATTCTGCAGGGGAAGGAGGTAATGGAAAGGGGCTGGTCATAAAAATCACTAGGATTCCAGCAGAGAGTCTGGTGATAATCACCTGGCCTGGACACTCTAGCCTAATCTGGTTCTGGTTTTTCTTTGGTCTCCAACCCCTGAGGACTTGACTGTAGGCATGCATCCTCATATCAGTGTAATCTGACTCTTAAGCCAAATTTGAAGGGAAAAAACCTCAAACTGAAGGTGCCATGCTGGAATGAAACTTAGTTTTCTAGGTTCTTGGGATATAACCCAGTTGCTGGGAACACTCCAAGTCCTGGGTTCAAAACTGGGCTTGGTAATGCATATCTGTAATCCAAGTACTGGGTAGGTGGAGTCACAGGGATCAAAAGTTCACCAACTACATGGGGTATTCACGTTCAGTCTGAGCTACGTGAGGCATTTCATGCAAAAAAATTTGGGGGGGGTTCTAAAATGAGTGACTTGAAAAGCATAATATCTATTTAGGTATACATTTACTATACAGTTTTAAAATATATTATTCTTTGATAGTCATGCTACCTCAAATAAGATCACTTTGACACATCATATTTTCATTTTGAATTGTATGATTTCACAGACAACACATACATAGCTTTTGATATAAGGATATTATTGCTAGCCATACTGGAAATGAAGAAAATTGAAAGTACCTGTCTATTATGAAATGTTTTAATAGAATACATACATCTGCTCAAACTAAAACAGTAGAGCTTTCTAAATAAAGTATGTTATCCTTGCTAGGAAATTACAATATTTATTCATTTGGGCATGGAGATGGATGCAAAGCCTGATGAGATCTTTGTTGTCAGATGCAAAAGTCATCACTAGCTCCATGTGACTGTCTAGCGCCTAAAGTGTGGTTAGTCATGGTTGAGATATATTAGAAATCTAAACTGCACATTGAATTCTCAAGATTCAAAATGAAATGTAAACTCTCATTAGTGACTTTTTTAATCTATTTCATGTTGAAATGACATTACTATCCAAGCATTGAGTTAAATAAAATAAATTCTTAAAAATTAAAGTCACCTGTTTCTTTTCAAAACTATTTTCTTAATTTGTGTGTGTGAGCGCACATGTATGCGTAGGGATGGGTGCCTGGACATGCACATAGAAGCCAGAAGTGGGCAAAAGAAAACAAAACTTTCCCATCATTCTCTGCCTTTCCTTGAGGCAGGGTCTCTCTCTAATTCTGGCTAGTGTGTTTTCTCAGCTAGACTGGAAGCCAGCAAGCTACAGTTACTCTCTTGTCTCTACCTTTCAGACCTGGGATTACTGGAGTGTGGGGGATGGCTGGTTTGTTTCATGGGTGCTGGGATCCCCACTCTAGTTCTCAAGATTATTCATCAAACTTTATTTTCCTCTGTCCTGGGGTGGGGAGGAATGATGCTACCTATTTGATAAGATGATGAATGATCATGTATGTAAAACAGATCTGGGCATGGTGGTGCACACCTTTAATTCCAGGACTTGGGAGGCAGAGACACATGGATCTCTATGAGATCAAGACCAGCCTGGTCTACATAGTGAGTCCCCTAGTCCAGCTGGCCCTTCAAGGAGACCCTGTCTCACCCTAACCCCTCAAAAAAAGAAGTATGTAAAACATTTGGCATGGTGTCTATGTGACATGAAGAGAATCCAGGAAGCTACATTTGAGGATTAAAGCACCAAAGGTAAGTAGAAGAGTCAGCCCAGGGGAGACTCATGCCCGACATAGATACCTGTTCTGTTGGCTTCTCCAGACTCTTTCAGTTCATCAGCCAGACTGGAGATTTGCTAGGGGCAACAGAGAGAACTCAAGCTATAAATGTCTATAAACTGATTCTGTGCCCAGACAGTCTCAGGATTTGTAAATTAGTTCATTCCTCTCTGTGGCATCCCAAGACTGCAGGAATGCTGAAGCAACACTTAATCTTCCCCCTTATAAACAGACCTCAGGCCACCAAAGACATGAATTCCCTTAATCTTTGACTTGACAAGAAAGCAAAACCCTCCTTTCCACGTAGTGGTTGTAGAATTGCTTTTTGTCCAACCTTACCCCTATAGGACCTTTAGAGTAGAGTCCTACTAGATCAAAGCCCTGACAGAGAGAAGGACTTTCAGAATGGTCTACACTGATGTCCGACACTGAGACTCTATTCCAACAGAGAAGCAGTGATGTGAGAGCCAGGACTTTGCTGTCAGGTGGTCCTGGGTTCAAGTCTCAGCTTCATCACTCAGTACTCGGGACCAAACACAGTTTTGGAAAATCAAGTGACAAAATATATAAGACACTGAGTACAGGGCCCACTCAGAATAAACACTCAGGCAGTTGGGGGGAAATACTGATATTTCTCTAATTTCTGATAACTGGAGTCACACAAAGCAGTATTCTCTAAAATTTTAGTCCACATTTTACCTTTAAAAGCAATGATAATAAAAATATTTTTAAAGCAAATAAACTAGCTAGGCAAGGTGGTACACATCTGTAATTACAGCTCTGAAGTTAAGGCAAGAAAGTGGTGAGTTTGAATCCAGCAAAAGCTATGTAGCAAGACCTAATCTAAAACCAAAACAACCACAAATAACAAAATGAAAAGCCAAGAAATCTAAATGCTCCATTTAGTGAGAACATATTACTTTTGCAGTAGCAAAAGTCCTGTGCATGAGGCCTTGTGTAGTAAGCACTGTGGGCAAGAGAGGGTCTTAAATGTGGTCGCTGATCTCTCAGAGGAGAGACAAGCACACACGCTGAGTACCAACTACAAACAAACACACAAGTAAAAATCCGCGTCACGTGAGTACAGACCCCGACACACTCTTAAGACTTTCTTTACTTTTTAACTTTTTTATTTTTTTTCAGACAGGGCCTTACTGTATAGCCCTGGCTGGTCTCAAGCTCTCTATGTAGAGCAAGCAGGCTGGGCTTAAATTCATGGAGATCTGGGTGCTGAGATAGAAAGGGAGACCCACCAAGCCCTGCAAGTATTTTTTATTTTAATCAATTATTATTATTACTATTATTGTTGTTGTTGTTTGTACATACCATAGAACATGTATGGAGGCCAGAAGACAACTTTGGAAGGTCAGCTCTATCCTTCCATCAAGGGTTCTGTGCGTCCGACTCAGGTCATCAGACTTTTGCAGCAAGTGCTTTCACCCAGGGATCCATCTTTCTAGTGTTTTTTTTCTTCTGCTCTAAGATAGTTCAGGGACACCAGAATTTGAGTCAAATGCAGTTTAATCTAGAACTCAGTGCATAAGTTCCTGACTCTAGATACTCCTTATTGATATTTTGTATATAAAAAATGAATATTTTAATTTATCTAATTTTTTGAGGTAGGATCTTTCTATGTAGCTAGGATGGCCTAGAATTTAATATATAGACCAGGTGTCTTGAACTCATGGCTGTCTTCCTACATCAGTTTCCTGAATGCTGAGGTTATAGGTGTGATCCACCACAGCCAGCTTAAATAAAAGTTTTAATACACAGCCTTTCTCATTGAGACTGATAGCAAAGCAAGAAAAATATTCTAACATGTTGAGATGTCTTTGAGCCAGATGTGGTGGGTCTAATCCAAAGTCTTAGGCAGTAGAGGCAAAAGAACCACAGCAAGTTTGTGGCCAGCCTGATCTAAATAGCAAGTTCCAGGCCAGTCAGGGCTACACAGCAGGACTCTGTCTCAAAAACAAACAAATCAAAATGCTAGACAGGGAAAAGGTGGTGGAGCATTGTATTTCAGCACTCACGAGGCTAAGACACGGTATCACAAGTTCAAACTCAGTCTGAGCCACGAAAGTGCACGCACGCGCACACACACACACACACACACACGTGAAGCTGTCTAGTAGCACATGCCTGTAATCTCAGCACCGCAGAGGTAGGGGCAGGAGGACTGAGAGTTCATGATCATCCTTAGCTAAATAGTAAATCAAGACCAACCTGAGCCACATGAGACCCTGTCTCAAAACAATAGCAACAAAATCCAAATGAAAATCCTGACAAGAAATCTGCAGACTTTCCACAGCAGTATGTTGATGGGACATTCCGGAACTGGGAGAAAAGCACTGGTTTCTTCTTTGGAGTTTTTCGCACTTAGCACAAGTCCCACACTTTACCCTTGATTCTTTCTCCTGTCCTCTGACAAGTCTGTGTACTTACATCAACACAGGGAGGTCAAGGAACCGGAAGCTGAGAAGGTAATCAGTTTTCCCACAGAAGGGTGACTCGAAGGAAGTCTACAGCCGAGCTTCCTCTGCTGGAGGTGGAACACAGAATCAGCACTCACAAAAAGGTTACTCGCTGTTTGATTTGTGTCTTAGAGGCTCCCTAGTGCCTCTGTCCCTGTCACACACAAACACAAAGAGAAAATAGACAAAGTTAGAATATTTTTAAAATCTAAGTGAGAAGAAAATGTTTAAAAGGGGGCTGGAGAGATGGCTTGGTGGTTAAGAACACTGGCTGCTCTTGCAGGGAAAGGACCCAGTTTCAGCTCCCAGCACCCACATGGTGGCTAACAACCATCTGTAACTCCAGTTCCAGGGAAAGCTGTCACTCTTTTCTGACCTCCTTGGGCATTGCACTACACAGGGGCACTTAAACACATGGTTGCAATACACTCATAAACATAAAAAAAATAATAAAATATTTTAAAAATCTGATGGCAAAGAGAACAAGATCCCCACCTGTATGTCAGGCAAGGGGTTGATATTTGCACATGTGTATGCACAGATGAAGATTCATAAGAAATAGTATCAGGATTTCCATGTGTGAGGGGTGAGGACAGAAAGTGGAATCAGAGCGGGAACCGGGTGTGGTGGCTCACGCCTTTAATCCCAGCGCTCAGGAGGCAGAGGCAGGCAGATCTCTGTGAGTTCAAGGCCAGCTGGGGATACCAGGAGACCCTGTCTCAAAAGTTCCAAAATAAATAAATAAACAAACAAACAAACAGAAAATAGAATCAGATCAGGAGTTGAAGGAAAGATTAGCCTTCCTTACATTTCTCTGGTCTTTTTGATATTTTTAAACCACTTTCAGTTATTTTACTTAAAAATATACTACTTCAAAACATTATGAGCTACAGGGAAACAACTAATTAAGCTCACCTTACTCTAAGTTTTTTTGGTGACAGGATCTCTTGTAGCTCAGGCTGGCCTTAGGTTTGTGTGGTGGTAGGGCATACACATAGCTGCACGCAGGCTTATGCAGTTCAGAGGATAACTTTCGGGACATGGTTATTTCCTTCCAGTGTGTGGGTTCCAGGGATCAAACGTGTCCTCAGGCTTCAAGGCAAAGACCTTCACCTCCATCCTTAAGACCTTTGCTTAGCCATCTTTCCCGAAGAAGAGAGCACGTATTTCAGGGACTCAGCAGGGCAACAGAGAACACGTGAAAGTAAATAAAGAGCTGCATCCTCAGCTTCCAAACCTACTAGACACCTTCACTGTGGGTGGAGCTCACACGGCAGATGTGGGACATCTAAATAATAATGGAACTAACGGCTACACACGTGACCACACTAAAAGATCTGACTCAGCATTACCTCTCCAAACCCTTCCAATGGTCCAGTGGTCTCTGTGTAGGTAATTACATTTTATAGCAAAAGAGGATACACATTAGAAATGGTTTCCCTAAGACTACACAATTAGTACAAAGGAAAGTTGATTTAAACTCTGAGCCTTCCGGACACAAAGTATGTGCTATAACTGTCTTTTTTTTAAATGTAGAATGGGGAAATTGAACAAAAAGCCTCATCTCTACCGGGAAAGCACTCTATCACTGAGTTCCATGCTTAGTCCTGTGTGCTATTAATATTAAAACATAAGGACAGGCACATACATACATACACCCTCAGCACAAATGGAGATTGTGATTTCTGGTTTGTGGGTAAATTTGCTCACCTGTAATCCTTAAGAAACTCGTCAGATGATTCTAATGATCAGTCAGGGTCTTGACCAATGTCTGGGTTTTCTTCTCTTTCTGTAGATTGCATCCACGAGTTTGAACCCATAGGGAAGGTGTTAATCATCACTGGGAATCACAAGCGAGGCCTGTTGAACTTCAAGTCTGCACGTCCAACCCCGGACTTTAGCTAGGGAAATCAGAGCAGGGAACAGTTGATGTCCTTATTAGGATATGACAATCCACAGGTGAGCCTCATCATGACGAGGACGTGGAAAGGTCTACTCACCTGGTTGGATGACCAGCTCCAAGTTGAATTTGCCATCATTCATTAGACCAGGGAACTCTAATCCTGCATCAGTCAGTCCCATGGTCAGCCAGAGTCACAGTCTCTGTGGTCAGGGAGACATATCCTCTGTGGATGTTCCTCTTTAGCTGGTACCTGCTGGACTTCTGATATGTCACAGCTCTTTCATCAGTGCTGAGCACCAAATTGGCACATTGAGACCAAGGACAGGGTCCCCTGCCCCAGCTCACGTGCACCAGTGTCCCCGAGGATGGAACGTAGCTGCAGCGCAGATATGCATTCCTACCCACCTCCACCAGATATGCAGCTTCCGAAGACCCTGAGTAGAGAGGGAGGGAGAGCAGGACTGAGAGATGGGGCGGGGGGTTCGTCTCTGCAAGTGTTGCTATATAGAAGAGGACGCCACCACCGCCCTGTGCGGAGGTGATTCACTGCAATGATCCTCTGCTTGAGAGGCCACAGAGGTAGCAGAAAGCCCTGTTATGGCACCAACCGTGATGGCGCATGCCTGTGATCCTGGCACTCAGGAGCATCCAGAGTTAGAGGACAGCCTGAATGATGTAGCAAGGTCCACGTGGGCCTGAAAACATCTCAAGTAAAAAGAATGAACGAAAAGGGCCAGGTGACCTGAGGCCTTAGCACTAAGGAGTAACCTTAGCACTAAGGAGTCCGTCTACTTATTATGAGGAGCACATGTGGCAAGACACACTGGTTGGCTGTGGCACCAGGATGTGGTGTCATAGAAAGGTCCCAGAGCCAGATCTCAAGTCTTCTGGCTTAGTAGCAAGTGTCTTTACCCACTGAGCCACCTTGCCAGTCCAAGAGCTGCCTTTGCATTGGCTCAAGGTTGACCAAATGCTGAAATGACTCACATAGAATTAAATCATGTGTTATTGACTTTGAAGGCGAAGTATTTTAAGACTAGTATAACTTAGGACTGAGATAAATTTCAGTAGGTCAATGAGAATGATATTATTTTTAATAAGGATTTTTAATTAGAAGGAATTTTAAAGTTTATTTTATTTTATGTGCATGAATGTATTGCCTGCATGTACATAAGTGCATCCAGTGCCTGCAGAGTTCAGAAGAGGGTGTCAGATCCCCTGGACCTGGAGCTACAGATGCTTGTTAGTCACCACGTGCATGCTGGGAATCAAACCCAGGTCCTCTGCAAGAGCAGCCAGTGCTCTTAGCCACTGAGCCATCTCTCCATCTGCAATGAGAAGGATTTTTGAGAAGCTTTTCATTTCAATCCCGTTATTATTGCTAATAGACTGAGGCAGAGGGATTTTGACTCAATACAGTAAGGGTGTAAAACCTCCAGAACTGTCAAAATAGGTAGTGAGCAACTAGCAAATAAAGAGATAAAACAGCGTTTTGCCTTGTGCATGTCAGAGCACTGCAAGTGCGCAGGCCCACAGAGGCCAAAAGAGAGCATCAGATTCCCTGGAACTGGCAACAGGAGCATTTGTGAATCAACTTTCGAGTACTGGGAACTGAACCCAAGTCCTCTGCTGACCTTTCCAGTCTGAACCTCTCTCTAACCACTCTCTAACACTCCACCTAAATCAACACCTTGGCCAGATCATGGCTGTAGCACAAACCTTCAAATGTCAGAATCTGATTTGAGGATCTGTTTTTTATACTCCATATAAGTTTTTTCTTATCAATATTATTAATTTTCAAATCACAAAAGTCAATGAGCAATCCTGGAAATATAACTATGCCATCTATCTGTTCCAACTTCCATATTTTTATATACTATCTAATACCTACATTGACTCAGTAAATCCACTCAATCCAAGATGCCAAACTATTTTCTATAGGAGTTTATTTATCATTTTAAATTTGCCTTACAATATTTAATAGCTCATCTATGTAATTGCATTATCACATTTAAATGAAGATGTACTCCTCAAGAAATCAAAATAACTCTTTCAACTAAATCAGTCATCATTTTTATAATGTTCTGTATATAATCCCACATACTACAGAAACTCCAAGCAACAATATTCTATCTCTTCAGCATAAGTCTGTAGAAGACTGTACTTACTTAAGAGGGAGTTACACCTTCTTCTTATAGTCTCTGCTCCTTTTAGTCTTCTGCGGGTGACTGATTCTTCCCCCATTTCTTTATGGATAAAGACAACTCTCATGGAATTCCATCCTTTTGTACTGACCACACCTTTCCATGCTTTGTGTGAAAACTAAGTCTGTTCAATTCCCCACTCTTTGTCTTAGCATCGACTCCCTGACTTTAACAAACTATAGAACAACACTACTAACTGAAACAGAACTAATATTCTCCTGAGCTATTTCAAAAGTTGCATCAAAGATTTTCATTTTGGCCAAACTCCAGGCCTAGAGATAACATGAACTTTGCAATGGTGGGTGGGACTGAACACTTGGACCAACTCTCTCAATTTACAGATGAATAAACCTAAGTCCAAAAAGAGGAAAAGAGTATAGAACCAAGAGGTCCCTGGGTAGCACATATGTGGCTCATAATAGATCCTTCTTCCCTTTGGAACAAGAGCTGCATTTTTCTATATTTTTGTTGAATTTATGTATGTATGCATGCATGCATGTATGGAGGATGGCTTGAACATGCCAGGGCAGACATGTGGTGATCATAAGACAAATTCTGGGAGTCAGTTCTCTCTTTCCATAATGTGAGTCCAGGGATTGAACTCAAGTCCTCAGGCTCGGTAGCAAGTGCCTGTAGCTTCTGAGTCACTTTTCCTTCCCAAGATCTCATTTAGCCTTGACTAAACATAGGAGAACAAATACTGAGGGGGCCTGCCCAGAAGTAAAGAATGCCTTATTAATTCAGAAGGTAAAATATAAAACTAATACTATCGTACCATCTGACTGAGTACAAAATACCAATAGGTCCACAACAAGGATTTCTGGTAAGTTTTTCATTTCAATTCTAAAATTAACACAAATAGACTGAGGTTGAGGGAACGTGACTCAGTAGCACAGAGATAACCCCAAGAGTCACCCACAAGGAGAGAGGGCGCAAATGCATCATCAGACCTTATCACTTCGCTTACAACCTAGCCACTGAGCTGTCTCGGGGCACAACTTTTTACCTGGATTTCAGTAGTTTCCTGTTACTGTTTGCTGCCTGTGGCTCAGATTTCTTTCCCTGACCCCGTACTTCCCCCTCAACCAGCAGGTATTTTTGCTTTTTTCTGATTTTCTCAGGCTGAGGGCCATTGAGCAGCTGGTGTTCAGTCTTGCTAGTCTTCCTTCACACAACGTTTGCACGTTTCCTTCTTTCCTTCTGATCTCTGCTTAAATGCCATCTCCAGGGACACTTCCCCTGGGCAGCCCTCAATCTAAATAGCCAGGTGTCTTCTCTCTTATCACCAAATCCTTTTGCCACTTATTTCTTGCTTCTCTGAAAGTCCTTGTGTCTGCCACGTCTCTGCCTCTCTTCCGTCTTGACTAAGGAAAAGCAAGAACTCACTGGGGCTCCAAAGGAGCAATATTTTGAAACCTCTGCCTCTGGTGTACTGGGACTAGATGCATGTGCCACCAAGCCAAGCCAATAGAACCTTCTCTGATGAGGGTGTCATTATGTTATAAAGTTATTGCACTTGACTAAAGTGTTGATTAGCACCCAACTGTAGCCTATTTTTTCCTTTAAAGTTATCTAACTATGGCTAGCGTACACGAACAAAAGTAACGTAGGCAGGGGAAGAAATGGTTTATTCATTGTCAATGCTAACAGATTAAGGAGAAGGGAAGATGTCTCTCAAAAGGTTACATGGGGTAAAGAGATTGCTCAGCAGTTAAGAGCTCTGATTGCCCTTGCAAAGGGTCTGGATTTGTTCCCAACACCCACACACTGGCTAACAACCTTCTTAACTCCAGTTCCTGGGTATCTGACACCCTCTTCTGGACTGTACAGGCATTGCACAAACCGGTAGAGCTACATACACATGTATGTAGCAAAACACTCAAACACATAAAATAAAAATAAATGAATAAAACAAAATTTAAGTGACATGTTACAGTCAGGCTTGTTGTCCTGTACCTAGAATCTTAGCACTCAGGAGCCTGAGAAAGACGGCTTACCATGAGTTTAATACCAGTCATGAATATATACATACCAAGGAGCAAGCCAGCCAAAACCAGACGGTGGGACCCTGTCTCAAAAAGGGAAAAGCAACGTGAGAGCCAGGTGTGCTGGCATACTTCTGTAACTGCACTGGAGAGGCAGAGCGGGAGGACCCGAGATCGGTGTGAGAGAGCAGAGGAAAGCCACGCAAAACCAAAGCCAGGTGATGAGGGCAGACGGGGTCTGAGGTGAGGAATGATGAGGTGGACAGCTGAGGCTCGGAGACATCAGAGAGCTGCACATCCTCCAGACTCTTCCCCCACACGAGCCCGTGAGCTTTCATGAGATGCCCCACTGTACCCTGACCTTCCCCGAGGACGGTGGAATTTGCTTGATTACTATTACTATTTTCATGATCGTTATCACCGTGTGTGCATGCACGGACACACGAGTGTGGTGTGGGTACACTGCGGCGCTGATATGCAGCCTGAGGACACTTTAGGGAACCAGTTCTCTGCTTCCACCTTTACGTGGGCTCCAGGGATTGAACTCAAATCCTGAGGCTTGACAAACACATTTATCCCTGAACCATCTCACTGCTCCATGGAATTTCTCTTTGTAACTTGAGCTATGCAGCTTTCCTGAGTCACATTTTAGGGTCAGCTTTGTGACCCTTTGACAGGGACAGTCCAGTTTTGGAGGGAATGCTTCACATGACTATAGTACTCAGGTATGAAGGTAAATTCCGAGCTGCACGCTAAAGACCTATATCTGTGTAAAATGGTGATAATACGCAGCAAGCCCTCAAACCGAACTGTGTCAGTATTCATCCTTGCTGCCTCCCTCCCTGAAAATGGTTAAACTGCTTGAATTCAGTGTTATCACTATAGCAAGGCCCCCTTGATACCTCTATGTGACCAGTAACTCACCACACCCATTCCACTGTGCCTCGGTCTCCCCTCTCAGCCCCAACACTTTGTATTAGGCCTCTCTATCCCTAACCGTATTCAGGAAATTCTGTGCACATCTGTTCTGTGTCCCACAGCTTTCTGTCAGCCCTGCTTAGTGCTCAGAGCCAGCCATTTCTCTTCACTTGTTACTGTCAATGAAAAGGTAATATTATGGTTATAATAATGTATAAACCATAAAATTAGATTTTAAAATTAATAGATATCTGTGTGCTAGATGATAAAAGGACAAAACTAAAATTTTACTCATCTCATGTATTTACTAATTGTCTACAACATATTACACATGATTCTATTCATTTGGCTTATACCAATAAATCAAATACTTTTCCTCTCACATAGCTTAGATCTATATAGAATAAATATGTACTTAGGAAAATGCAACAAAAATATCACCCAGGACACTGATTAGTACTATAAAAATAAGAGAGAAAAAGTTAAGGTAAAGTGAGTGAGTGTCTGGAGCAGAGCAGAGGCCAGTGTCGATGTGAAAGGGAGGCCCGGGCAATGCAGGGGCAGAGGGGAGGCCAGGCATGGAGCTCATGAGCCATTGCTTGAGGACTCTCCTTTTGAGAGGGAGCTTTCCCTGCATGTGACTGAGAGTCACTGATGGTCTGTGGAGTGCAAGGATCTGATGGCCTCTGGGGACTGCTGTGGCTCCTACGTGCACAAACAAGGAGAACTTGGGGTCTGTTGCAGAAATTCACAGTGGAACGGCAGAAGCTACAGTGATCCGTGGACTTCTGGCTCTCATCTCTATTTGCACAGAATGTAGACAAACAGGATTTTCTGTAGGATGGGAGTCAAGAAGACTACAAGTGATGGGGCCTGAGCTGTGGGCGACAGCAGAGGGGCCACCAGCTGAAAAGCAGAAAACAGTGACTCACAGGTTTTAGAAGAAGTGCTCTGGGTTTTGATCATGTTGAGTGTGAGATAGTTTTAGAACCTAAGTGAAGCCTGTGACATTAAGGAGGGACAGCAGAGCAACAGTTGAACCCTGACTTAGAAATGGTATTTGAAAGTCGGGGGTTTGAATTAGGCACTCTGGGGAATGTCTTTGGTGAGGATAATGCCTGTACTGAGGTTTTGCTGTGCTGAAGTGAGGCCACCAGACCCTCCTGGGCACAGTCTTCCAGAAACAGGGTGACAGGAAGCAGCACCACACGCGACAAGAAGCAGCCCACTGAGGTGAGAAGAGCACAGTGTAAACCAGGTTCTGAAGGCCAAAGTCAGAAAATGCCAAGGCGCTGGAAGTGAGCCAGACTTACTCTGCAAAGCAAGGGTTGCAGTTGACCCAGAGGACCATGCAGCAGCACAGTCAGCCACCTGAGCATGCTGGAGACCTAAGAGAACATGTACCCAAGAAAAAAGAAAATCAGTAGATGACTGAATACAGAACGCATTTAAGGGGCTGTGTACTGAAGCTCTCTGGGAGCTACATACAGGTTAAAGGTCCTGCAGTTTCTTTGACCTTGGCTGAGTGGAAAACAGCTTGGGGCTTCTTACGTGATTTTAATGTTATTGACTAGCAAGCTCACATCTATCACACTAAACTTTTAGATAAAACTCTTGGATATATCACACCTATGACATAGCTAGGCTGTACCCTCCCTAAGGTTAGGAACTCAGTTAGGGCAACATTGTAAAACAGTTCTCCTTTTCTTGCTGCAGACCCCACCGAATGACAAACCTGGTATATTTTTTTCTTATTATTTTTGAGGTTAGGTCTGACTACCAAGGCTTACCTGGAACTCAGTCTATCTTAGGCTGACCTTTACCCTCTGGTGATCCTCTTATCTCAGAGCACTGGGCTTACAGTCATAATCCCACATGATCATTCCTGCTGCTTGTATAGTTTGTGAAAGCATTGATCTTTGACTTTCTTTTCTGGGACTGTAACATTTCAAAGTCAACTGAGTAATAAAAGCCTATAACCCAGCTACTTAGGAAGCTAAGGCAGGAGATCCTGATTTTAGGGCCTTCTTGAGTAACTTAATAAAACTTGTCTTCAAATAAAAGGTATAAAAGGTAGGTTGGGGGTCTGGAGCTATGACTTAGTGGCAAAGAGGCCTTGGGTTCAATCTATAGCACACATATACAACAAATTCATGTGATTACTTTTTCCATAATAGAATGTGTCACCATTTTTATGAGTCCATATTCCCTGACAATTGCCATTCGTATTTGGTTCATGATAAACTATTTTCTTATTTTTCATATTTTTTAGTTAGAATTTGGAAACAAAAAGGATAAAAATGGAGGGGAAAGTTCGGGCACAATGACAAAAGGGTAGTTTTATTTTGGTTTGGTTTTGTTGAGAAAAGTTCTTAAAAGGCATAAACTGGCCTCCAGTCCCTGCTTAGCCTGAGCTGTGCTTCAACCCCTGATCTTACTGTCTCCATCTCTCAAAGAGGTGCAAGGGTTAGGATTACTGGAGTATGCCACTGTACCAAGCTATTTATCTTTAATGATACAACTAACAGAAGGGAAGTTCGAGACCTTGCCCAGCCAGCACAAGGCCCTCAGGTTGATCCTCCTGATTGGATAAACTGAGCAAGGTGGCACTTGTCGTCAGCCCAGCACTTGGGACCTGGAGGATCAGAAGTTCAAGGTCAGCCTTGGCTACATATCAATTTTAATGCCAGTCTGGGGCACATGAGGCCTTCTTGTAAATGGCTTATCCTTGTGATCTCAGCACTCAGTAGGCTAAGATAGGAAGACAGCAGTGAGGTCCAGGTCAGTTCAGACTACAGAGCAGGCTTCATCTCAACACACAGTCAACCAAACAGAAAAGCCCATAAGAGTAAGTTTGTACGATCTGAGGATTATTGAAGATAGCCTTGAACTAACCATCCTCCTGCCTCAGCCTCCTTAATAGATTCTATTCACAAAGAACAGTTTTTCTGAGCCCTGGAGGGAGGAAAACCAGCACCCAGTTAGAGGGTTTCAGCTAGGACCTGAGCAAAGGCTCAGATATGTCTACAGGAGCTCTGGGTTGGATTCCTCAGTGAAGAAACTATTCAAGGGATGGCAAGGGGGCTTACTGGATAAACACACTCGCCACTAAGTCTGCTGACTTGAGTTAGATACCCAGGTCCCACATGGTGGCAGAAACAAGTTCTAAGTTACCTTCTGATGTCCACATGTGCGCAGTGACACTCGAGCCCTCCCCAACACAAACTAACATATTTACAACTTTAAAATCAACATTCATAGTGAGACTTCAAAATTTTGTTGTGAGGCTCTAACAAACTATTATGATTTTGTGATATTATCTGATTCATGGTTTTCAAAAGTTCACGATATGGATGAGGAAGGGATTCAAGGTATTTCAATGGAAGCTTTGTGAGAGTGAACACAGGACATCAGGGACAGCGACAGCCAGATGGCTGTTAGGTCTACTGAGCACCATAGTCCCCAGCTGAATGGCCACGGCATTGAAACAGGTGAAAGGAACCTTTAAGAACAAGTGAATCGCCGACCCGTCCTGTGAGCACAAACTGCTCTTCTCCCTGCCAGAACCATCTCTATCTAAAAACCTTTTCCACAAGGCCATTTACAGAGTGGTGTGTCCTCACTGTTTCTTCCAACAGGAAAGATGTCAAGCCCATTGCTGAGGTAAGTGACTCCCTATGAGTTACTCAAAGGATGCCTGAAGTTGAAATGGCTGAGTAGAGACCTGGGTGCGATGGGAAATGCAAGGTAAGGAAGACAAACATCCCAGGAAGATGAAGCTCTCCAGGCAGGCAAAACCAAGGCAAAGTGACAGGAGGGTATGACGGTCGAAGGAAAACAGCTAGAATCGGAAGGCATTTGAAGGAAGGAAGTGAAGGTGGTCACTGAAGCTCTGAGACATTAGTTAATTGCAAATCCTTAAGGCTGAATTCCCCCACACAAGCCCATGGACTCTCGTGAGACGCTCGCTGCCCCCTGACAGTGAGCTGATATTCCCAGAGGACATTGTGGACTGTGTATTTATTTTGTATGATTTTATGTAACTTTATTGTGCATGTATGATGCGTGTGCACGTATGAATGTGGTATGAATGTGCCACAGCACTGGTGTGAAGGTCAGGGGACAACGTCAGGGAGCCATTTCTCTCCTTCCGCTTTGTTGAGGGTTCCAAGGGACAGGACTCAGGTCATTAGGCTTGCCGAGCACCTTTGTCCCTGAGTCATCTCACTGGCCCTTGGAATTTACCTTTGTAACTTAAACTATGCAGTCTTTCTGAGTCACTACTTTTTAGGGTCAACTTGGTTGTCCTTTGAAGGATTCATACCAGTTTTGGGTTGAACTCTGCGTGATGACAGTACTCAGATATTTAAGTAGAATGTCCGTCTGCTTACTAAACACCATCATTTGTGTAAAATGAGAATAATAGCAAATCTTCAAACCGAACTGAGGATGCGCTGTACTTTCTTGCTGCCCGCCCCCCTTGAATTCACAATGTTTTCCCCAAAGCAATGCATCCTTCAACCCTAACATGGCTAAGAATTCACCATGTCTGCTCCATTGTCCCTCAGACTCCCCAGCAGGCCCACCACTTTGTATTAGGTCTCTGCCCCTAAGCAGACTCAAGCAATCTGTGTGTGTGTGTGTGTGTGTGTGTGTGTGTGTATGTGTGTGTTTATATACACATGTGCGTGTAGGTGTGCCTGCCATGAGAACGTGCAGAGACCAAAGGAGGGCATCCGTGTGCTGGTCTATCACGTGCCTCCTTATTCCCTTGAGATATGACCTCTCACTGAACCAGGAACTAGACTGACAACCAGCAAGCTCCAGGAATCTTTCTCTTTGCCTTCCACATGTTGGTATTACAGGAGTGTATGGGTACATCTGGCTTTTTAAATGGGTTCTGTATGTGTAATCCTAAGTCCTCCAACCTACACAATAAGTTGCTTTTGGCTACTGAGCCCTTTTCTCACCTCTCCTG
Source organism: Eospalax fontanierii (assembly GCA_035773235.1). Classification (NCBI taxonomy): domain Eukaryota; kingdom Metazoa; phylum Chordata; class Mammalia; order Rodentia; family Spalacidae; genus Eospalax; species Eospalax fontanierii. The sequence goes on from CM069546.1 coordinate 12,872,917, forward strand.
ACTAACTTTGACATCACCTGTCCATGTGCTGGGAGAGATCCCACACAGCAAGGGGAAGATGGCTGGCATGAATTAACTGCTGAACACCCCAAAGCTGGCAAATCAGTTTTCCAAGTGAGGAAACAATACTTTTTATTAGTAAATGTGGTAGAGTGAAGTGGAGCGACCACTGAGTCTCTTGCTTTCATTACTCACAAATCCCACACAGCTATCAATAAATAGCTGCTTAAAGGTGGCAACTTCATAGGTGTTGCAGTGTGCCACTAGTCCAAAACCAACTGGGGGTAATGGGATCAACTGCGTTCAAGGATAAAAGCTGAACAAAATATTCTATAATAGACTCAGTCCAGCTTGATGGCACATGCCTATAATCCCAGCAGTAGGGTGGTAAAGCCAGGAAGATTCCTATTAATTTGGGGCCAGCCTGAGCTACATAGGGAGACTTTGTTCTCAAGAACAAAGTAAAACAAAAACCAAAGACTTATATTTATGAGAATTTTTCACATTAACTAAATGCCTCTCTTCTCTTTTCTAACCCATTAATCCTTGTAGTGAACGATTTTTTCCACAATGCAAAACAATTGCAAAACACCAATTATTTCCATGGGAAAACCAATTTTAAAGATTTTTTTCAAGATTTAGTGAAGTCATTTACTAAGTGCTCATTCCAGATCTGATATTGCTACAAAAATCTATGGAAGAAAACATAGTATTCTACAGTGTTTCCACTTTTCAAAGACTTCTTTTTAATTTTTAAAGGCTTATTTTTATGTATATGCTGTGTGTGCAGATGCCTACAGAGGCCTGAAGACATCACATCCGCTTGGAACTGGAGTTACATGATACTGGAACTTATCTTAGATCCTCTGAATGAACACCAAGCACTCTTAACTGCTGAACCATCTCACTGGCCCCACAAAGCCTTCTCACAAGTAACACTTCATTGGAATTACCACTATGCAGGCCCTGTTCTTAATCATGGATACTATGCTCCGCAAGTTCCAGGTACTTGAGTTCCAGCAACTTACGGCCTGCAGACTCCACAGCAGCCAGATTCGCAGACCTTTCCTGTGTGTCGTGGATCTCTAGGAAGAACATGAACTGAGCAGTGACACTGCCTCAAAGCCCTGGGGGCAGCAGGCAGGAATCAGAAAGAAACAGAACGGAGAGCGCCGGGGAGGACAGTCCCATCTAGTGGACACACCCTGCACTGCAGCCTGATCTGATCTGACAAATCTTTCTAGAAAAACTACAAATCTTTCATTGTTAAAGCTTCATGTTGATGTGAATTGCATCAAATACAATAAAACGAAAACACTGTCATTTAAACAATAAATTTTGAGAGCAGACAAGGGCAACACCATTTGGAAAACCCAGAATGCAACTTACTATATTCTGAAAAGACCCCAAAGAACTCTCAATCACAGGACCTTTTCATTGCCCAGAACTCTGTAGAACATCTCTGAAAATGTTTCTTTTGAAAGCCAGCATCCTGCTTTCCTCAGCCACTGTGGTCTGAGCATCTCTGAAGGGAAATCATGATTTCATGATTTACTCAGAATGAAAGGTAACACACAGAAACCAAAATAAATAAATAAAATATTTTTTAAATATGACATTTCCATTATGGGGACTCAGCAGGTAAAGAGACAACCTCAGATCCATCCCCAGAACCCACATAAAGGGAGAAGCATAGACTCAGTTCCTCTAAGCTGTCCTCTGAACTCCACACACATGCTATGACACACACACATACCCTTGTATACATATAACATACACACAAATAATAAATAAAACTTTTTTAAAATAAAGGAATGTGAGTCAGGAATGGTGGCTCACACCTTTAATCCCAGGACTCAGGAGGCAGAGGCAGGCAGATCTCTATGAGTTCCAGGCCAACCTGGTCTACAGAGCAAGTTCCAGGTCACCTGGGGCTACAGGGAGACCCTGTCTCAAAAGGACTAAAATAAATAAACAAACAAATAAATATATAAATAAATAAATAAAATAAAGGGTTCTAAAATCTTCATATAAATATACATTCTCAGAGATTAAACACGGAATAGACTGAGTTAACAAAGCCGAGCCGTTTCTCAGGGGCTGGTGGTCTCTTGCACAATCTCATGAACTTTATGACACACACACACACATGTACATCATGTGAGTGTGCACAAGAACATCAGGCATTGGAGGTAAAGGAATTAATTCTTTTTGGAGAGAACCTTCGGTGCTCCATGCACCTGCCCTTTCCTTCCGTTGCAGCAGGTGTGCTGTGGGACTTGGAGAGCATGTTCCATGTCCCTTGTCAACTGGGGTAGTAACAGTGGACTGATACATGAGCTTCGTATGCCGTGCAATTTAAGCCAGAGAAGAAAACAGACTGACTTTAATTCATACGTGGCATTTTGATATGGCAGGTTTTATGGTTTGGACACGGTGACTGTTTCTGAAACTGAAGTATAGAACCAAAGAGAATGTCTTCACTCGGTCACAAGAAGAGCGTGAGACAGAACTACCCTTTGCTGGGGTCAGTCACATCGGATAAAGAGTTTAGGTTCAGTCAGTTCAAAAGAGTCACTGTGATGTGCCTGCCAGAAAAAAAGCGCCACGAGAAATGCCCAGTGTTTAGCAGGGGTTATGTTCCTAGCCTTTTGGAGGTATTTTTATTTTATTTTGCTTATTAATATTTGCTAAAGTGTTGCTAAAAGTCTATGTTGGGCTGAAACTCACAGTCTTCCTGCCTCGTCTTACTGTTGAAATAATAGGTATGCGTCTTCACCCAACTTTTTCCTTTTGTTTGTTTGAGGTTATTTGTTTGTTTGTTTGAAACTGGGTCTCCTTGTAGCCCCAACTGACCTGGAACTTGTTATGTAAACCAAGATGGCCTTGATCTCACAGAGATCCACCTTCCTCTGTCTTCTGAGTGCTAGGATTAAGGACATATACAATACTTTCTTTTTAGTTAACTGATTAAAAAGCAAACCTTTGGTCCTGGAAAGATGACCCAGATGTTAAGAGTACTTGCTGTACAAGTGCAAGGACCAGAGTTCAGAGCCCAACACCCATGTAACAAGAAGAGCATCTGCCCCAAACCTGTAACCCCAGCATGAGGGGATGGAGATGGAAGATCACTGGAGCTTGTTGGCCAAAAATGTGAGCTCTAGACCGTGGCAGGAAACTATGCCTCCAAGAAAATGGCAGTGAAAGGAGAGGGCACTCAGTGCCTGCTCTGGCTGCTGTGAGCATGCACAAGCTCGTGAACCTACACACACATAGATGTATATCATACACATATTCTCTCTCTCTCCACACACAGTCAAAATAAAACATTTAATCCCATTTAATCTCAGCACTCATGAGGCAGAGGTAGATCTTTGTAAGTAGGAGGACAGTTTGGCCTTCATCATGAGTTGAAGGCCAGCTACAACTACATAGTGGTAACAGGTCTCAAAACCAAAACACAAAGCAGCAAACCCTCTTTAAAAAGTTTACATTATAAGTACATCAAAGGACGAAAAAGATGCTGCATTCCATTGTTTCCCACTGTCAGACGCAATTAATGAAAAGATAAATGAACATGGGTTCCTGAGATCAAAGCCTGTAAAATTTGTTTAATGAGGGCTCTCCTTCATAGCTTTAAGCCAGTTTTCCCATCTGTAGAATGGGAGTAACAGTAATTCCTACTTCATAGATTTATTACTGTGAAGAACATGACTGAAACAGAAAAAGACAAATGTATCAGGCACTCACTCTGTGCCTGTTCAAGGTGCCAGGGGTCTCCTGGAACTATAGTTAGAAACCCTTGTCTTTTGTTAGGTCCCATGTAGGTATTGGAAGCTGAACTAGGGTTCAGTGCAAGAGCAGCCAGTGCTCTTAAACTCTGAGCCTCTCTCCAGCCTGAGACATGGATTATGAAGAATAAAACAAAACTGGCCCTGCATAGAGCCACTTGTTAACAAAATGAAGCGATCTAGAGAGAATCACATCCAGGCAGACAACCAACCATAGAAAGAGTACATAAGATTTACTAAGGAGAAACGAGTTCCAGAAGTATGGGAAATGGAAGCGTCTAGAAGGCCAGAAACATGGTGTAAATGAGTGCAGGGGACTGAGTGTAGGGACAGGAGACATTTGACATAACTATTTACCTTTGCAACTGCTACCCCTAAAAGAATTATCTCTTTCAAATCTTCTGCTCCCTAGGGACTCTCTGGACTAGCCTATCATCCACACTATCATCCTGGAAGTACCTAAAAAGCCCCCATCTATTGGCTTATATGCTCTCTGCTTTTCTCATCAATTGTTAATATGAAAGTTACTTAATGAAAGATAACGTTAATATTAAATAAAATGAAAGGGCATATCAAAGCAACTAACTCACCAACAGCTCCAGAGAGCACAGCTTTGCAATTCAACATTTTTCTATAAGAGATTAAGATTCCTTCTGCCTCATCTCAGCCACAGCACAGGGACATACAGAATGCTGGAAATATCACTAAAAAGTATGAGTAAAAAGGGAGGGGCTCAGTAAAACACACATTAGCATCCAAGGTCTAGAAGGGAACCAAGCCTAGTGACACACATCAGTAATCAAAGCATTGAGGAGGTCAAGGCAAGAGGATCACAAGTTCAAGGGCAGCCTAGACTACATAGCGCATCCAGGTCAGCCTGCATCACATAGTGAGACATTATTTCAAATAAACAAACACATAAACAAATGAGTAAATAAAAAAATAGGTATAGAATGGCTTAGTAGAAAGAAAACGCAGAAATAAAAAATTTTTCAAGACTGTGAGTTCAAAAGGGATTGGCACAGCCACTCCAGCTTACCTCAGTGAGCACGTCTTCTTTTCCTGTGGTTGTACTCTGAGTTGGGGGAGGGGAAGGAGGGAAATTGAAATGAAAGTTAACATGTCACTGAAAACATGAGTAATATCTGCTTCCTATCAAGGGTATTGCTTCTGTTCTGATTGATCCATTCCCTGGTAACTTTGGGTAATTCCTTCCTGTATGCCTAAAGAAGTATCTTCTTTTCTTAATGATTTGCTGTATTTACCCACAGAGCCCAACTTGATATAGCAGTACTGTTCAATTACTTTCATTAAAAGAAATGGAAAGGTCTAGATTTTTCTAATGGACTGCTGGAGAACAAGTCTAAGCCAGGACTCTCTTAGGCCATCTAGGGCATCAAGTCCTACTAAGACTCACTGACATCAAAGACTTCTTTTTTTAAAAAGTCCATGAAAGTAATAGTCTATTTTTGATTTCATTCCTTCCCTTACATAATTCTATAGGTGTGAACCGCCTAGTCCACATCTACCCCTTCCTGTCAATGCCATCTGCACTCCCAGGAACCACCTTCCTGGAAGAGGGGACTGACCAACTTTGGGATAAGGAAGGGAACACTCCTGTGATAGTGTACCCAGTTTCTAAGTAAGTCCCCATTTTAGACATGATCTTACTATGTAGCATAGACTAGTCACATGTTGTGATCTTTCTACATCAGTAGCCTGACTGTCAGGATTGGTGGCACAGACCACCAAGCCCAGATTAAATAATACCTTTTAATAATCTCATTTTGCATCACGAGAGGACAACATCCTCTCATTGGCAAGCACATTTCTATTTCTCCCATTTTAGCCTAGTCATATAAAATAGGTCAATAATGAGCTTGGGGGCTGGAAAGATCTCTCAGTGGTTAAGAGTACGGGCTACTCTTGCAGAGGACCTGGATTTGATTCCCAGCACCCATATGGCAGCTAACAACCATCTGTAACTCCAGGTCCAGGGAAATCCAAAGCCCTCTTCTGACTTGTGCAGGCACTGCACAACACAGGTGAACTCACACACATGCAGGCAATACACTCATACACATAAAAATAATTTTTCTTAAATTAGCTCAGATAGGCATCTTGAAAGCAGATGCTTAAAGTTCTTTCACAGGGAATGAACTATACAGAAAGAAAATCCATGTGCATAAGTGTACACGCACCCTGCATGAAAGACACACACAGGTCTGACTAACCACCTCTGAAAACACTGTTCCAGTATTAGACATATAGGTTCTACCTCAATGTCTCTGGCTTCTTCTACTAAGTAGGTATTCCAGAACTTTCAACGGTATCACCATGGGGACAAAAATCAGATCCCCTCCAGGAGAAGAAAGTACACATCATGTGTATTAAAATATTTTGTTGCCTTCCAAATCTCAATCCTATCCAACAAACTTGCTCATAGTATTTGGATTCTTTTATGGAAAATTTACATTATTTTTCTCTTTAGGTGGCTATCACTTGAAAGATCAAAAAAACAAGGTTAAGAAACAATGATATTGTCAAGAATTGTAGCACATGCCTGTTAGCCTCCCAGAGGCAGGAGGCTCAGGAGTTGAAGGTTGACCTTAGCTATATAGTAAGTTCAATGCCAGCCTTAGCTACATGAGACCATATTTTACAAAAAAACAACTAGAAATCATTTTAAAAAGATAAATAAGAATGAGCAATGGTATTATGCAAAAACAAACAAACAAACAAAAAACCTACCACTATTTAAGCTCCAAGAATTTTAAGGAACAGGGATCTTTTTGAGGTATATTAACAGTGGCCCAAGGTTGCTGTGCACTTACCGTATACATGCCAGAAAGCACTTCCAGTGCCTTGTAGGTAGGTCTCACACGTGTACATACACCACACTCACACATATATTCTCTCTCACACCCAAAAAAATAAAAAATAAATGAATTACCACTTTGAAAAAAAGATATGTTATCAATATAAGAACATAAATCAAGAGAAAAGCTTGATAAACCGTGGTTTTGGATCAAAGATGTAGAATGGGAGCCAGGCATGGTGGCACACATCTGTAATCCCAGCATTCAGGAGAGAGAGAGAGAGAGAGAGAGGAGAGAGGAGAGAGAGAGGGACTAGTACAAAGAACTGACCCAAACCATTCCAACTCCTCTTAGTGATTCTGTCTCCTTTCTCATGTAATCTGCATTGGAGTGGGATAGTTGTGGGGGTTAACAAGAAAATTTAATTTATCAGTCAAACCATTCATGACATCCTCCAATCATGGATATTATTTCAATTTGTAAATTAAACCCTTCCCTTTCCTATACGGGTACTTGAGTTTATGGAACCCACACAAGCTCCTTTTTGCTCAGTGTCTTCATTCATGGTGTGGTGTACTCACCCACATAGCCTAATACACTAGAATTGCACGGTTCAATTACCTTTCAGTGAAAGCAATGAAAAACACTAGATTTGCTAATGCGCTGCTGTAGAGCAAGTCTAAGGAGGACTCTCCAGGATCCTGAGACACATGGTTGTACCGAGAGTCAAGTCCATCAAAGACTTTTTCTTTTGAACTCACTAAAGCATCACTTTACGTCGGGTTCCACTTCTCCCTTGTGTAGGCCTGGAGCTGTGCACATCTATGTACATCCTACCAATTCCTGTCAGAGATTTTTCATATTCCCAGTAACTTCCCCCCTCAAAAAGAAAACTAAGTAACTTTGGCTGAGGAAGGGAACACATTTGTGGCAGTTTACCCAATTTCTAAGTATTTCCCCCTTCTAGACATTAGCTTACTAAGTAGCCCAGGATAGCCACAAACTATGTCCCCCAGCTTCAGTAGCCTGAGTGCCGGGATTATAGCCAGATATCACCGCATCAGCTTTAAATAATCATTCTAAGTAACCAAGTTCTACATAATTAAAGGAAAGCATTCTGAAATTTGACAAGTATGTTCCTATTCACACTTTAGGCCCAGTCATATGCAACACATATGACGAGCTCATATAAGGTGTCTTCAAAACTGGATGGCTGAGATTCTTTCACAAGGAACAGACTATGCAGAGAGACCGTGTGTGTGGACTCACACTAACCCTGTGGGAAAGGGCATGCACGCTTGCGCGGCTACCTCTGAAGGACTCTGTTCCAGTATTAAACATGTGGCTCTGCTCCCAATGTCTCACTTACCTCTTCTACTAAACATGTGTTCCAAAACTTTCAAGACAATCACCATGAGGACAAAAATAAGATCCCCAAAGAAGGAGAGAACAGATCACATGTATTATAATGGTTATAATGGTTTGTTGCCTTCTAAATCTCAACCCTATCCAACAAAGTTTCATAGCATTCAATTTCTTTTTAAGGATTTATTGCATTTCTTTTTCTTCTCTCTGTCTCTTCTCTCTGTGTCTCTGTTTCTCTCTCTCTATCTGTCTGTCTCGCTCCCCGTGTGTGTGTGTGTGTGTGTGTGTGTGTGTGTGTGTGTGTGTGTGTGTGTGTTTAGTCATCTGAGTGCTAGAGCTTGTGAGGCCAGAGGCATTAGAACCCATACAGGTAGAATTACAGTGAACTGTGTGTCTTCCAACATGAGCACCAGGAACTAAACTAAACTTGGGTCTTCTGCATGAGCAGAACATACATTTAAGCACTGAGCCACCTCTCCAACACCATATTTAATTTCTTTTATAAAAATTTCAATTTAATTTTTCTATTTGGCCAAAAATTGAAAAACAAAGCATACGCATGTCCACCTAGCACATGCATAGTAGAGGCAGAAGGACCAGGAGTTCAAAGTTGGCCTCAGGTACATAGTCAGCTCAGAGCCAGCCTGGACTACAGGAGACCCTGTTTCAAAAACCTGAAAAAGCACAAACAATGTTCTCAGGCAAAACCTCCACCAGTGTTTAAGCTCCATGCGTTTTCAACAACAGGAATCTTTGTGAGATACAGTAGCAATGGCTTGAGATTGCTATGCACTTACCAAGTGCAAGAACCCATTCTCAGTGCTTAAAAGGTCCCAGTACAGCCCCTGGGAAGGACAGGATATGACTATTTCTGCCTTGGATTTGGGGACCCAGAGCAGTCACTGATGTCAAATCCCATGGCGTGGGGAGTTACTTAAAGTCAGAGTGGCTGAGGATCCTGATTCTAGTTCCTTGGTCTGGAAAATGTAAATGAAATGTACTGTCTTTTCTATCAAAGGGTTAAACAAGACAGAAGAAATTGATCTTTAAAGAAACCTTTAAAGATCCAATTTGGCAAGAATCCCTCCAGATACACTCAAATTTCATTCTCCTAGAAACTGGGCCTTTGATATTTACCAGTCACATAAAAATGTGATGTCTTTAATCTGATAGCCAAGAGTCAGATATAGGATCCGTTGTTTAGGGTTAAAAACTCAATGGGACCAGCTCTGAGGGTGCCTGCTTGTTGGATTTCGAATAGCATTGCAAACTTTTGTAAAGGTAAAACTTTTTCCCTGACCAAAATGCTCTGGATTTGTATGATCATTTATCAAAGAGATCCAGACCCATTCAGAACATAGAGAACAATCAGGAAGTTATTCACTGTGACAGCAACAGCACTCTCTAGAATCAGCAGCACCCCGGCGGTAATAGAGATTCCAATGATGAATCCATTAGTGCTGGTCATGTGAGACTTTGCTATTGGGATGGTTTCCTACAGAAACAGCAGTAAACTGAAATGGCGTCACATAAGAGGAAGAGAAAACACATTCTCGGGTGCCTTAACCTGCGTCACATAAGAGGAAGAGAAAACACATTCTCGGGTGCCTTAACCTAGATCTTTACCTATATTGGCCTTTGGCTACTTCTAGACAATGCATATAAGACCAATGATCCCAGACCGTAATGATCTGTGAAAATTTAAGACAATTTAAAATTCAAAATGTCTCTGGCTATGATGGGAATGTTTTCCATTTTGCTTAACGTAATATTTATAGGAGATATACCCTTTGTCAGAATTCAAGCTGAATGCTTAAGGTGGCTTTATACATCAAGTGTGAAATTATATCTGCTTTAATAATCAGTAGGGTATTTCCATAAGTGCACCAACTTATGACATTCAAAAGGAAAAAAAAATGTTCAGTTATACATTGACCTGTCCAGAGATTATCCATATGTGCTCAGTTACTGGATCTCATCTTGGATCAAAGACTCTATTTGTCTTGTAAAATGCAATTCAAGATTCTGTGTCTTCGTGGAACACACAGACAATGCACTAATAATGCATGCAGCCTGCTGACACTGTGATCACACAGAAATGCAGGATTCTAATCAAATGGTATGGCATGATAATTTATTACCTTCAATAAGATCATTTTTAAATTTTTCCCCCAATTTCTGTTCTCCTTGAATTATCTTATTCTTTTTAAAGCCACTTTTTCTCTTTGATTTATCTCTTTTTTTTCCCACAACTTTTGGCTCTGTAAAATATCGTTTGAGGGCATCTCTAACAAACCTGCTTGTCTAAATGAAATTCTTAAATCCAAACATCCTTTTTAAAAGTCAAAGACTGTCTCTCTTTTTAATTTCTTTATTCTTATATATTTATATCTTATATAATTATATATTGTATATTTATAAATATAAGCATTATATTTATAAAAAATTTTAAATTTCATATATTTATTTCTCTGGGGTTGTTTTTTTGGGGGGGTCTTTTTTTTTGAGACAGGGTCTCACTGTAGCCCCAGCTGACCTGAAACTCATGATATAGACCAGGGTGGCCTTGAACTCACAGAGATCTGCCAGCTTTTGCCCTCAAGTGCTCAAATCAAAGGCACACCCCACCATCCCCACCTTTCTCTGTGTTTTTTGAGGCAGAGTCTCACTATGTAACCCAAGTTGCCCTGATAGTCCATGCTGGCCTCAAACTGTGATCCTTCCTGTCAGCCTTCTAAACCCTAATATTAAGGTATAAATCAGTATGCTTGGCCTTTACTATCATCTTATAGAAGGATAAATAGGCATGAAATGATCATAAGTTTCTAATTTTAGCAATTGGTAAGCATCTCTGTTGTTAATACACACACACATCAAATGGAAAAACTGCAGGTCTGTGAAAGTCCCTCGCTACTGGTAGTGCTGAGAGAACCCCAGCATGAGTAAGTCTGGGCGATTCAGTGTCTCCTGAACACCCACATCACGGTGCTCACATCACACTCATTCTATGAGCACTTCCTACGGAGACAAAGATAATTGACTAGTCTAGGTTTAGAAAACACCTAGAACCAGACTCTATTTGTGACTTATGACCCCAGCTAAGATCTTCAGGAATGAGACGAGGTGATTTAGTAAGAAAGCATAAACACAGGTGAGACCGAATTTGAATTCAGTGCTGACAGTGTCCATCAACTGTGGTCAACACACAGGTGTGCGTGTGTGAGCACTCAACAGTGTGGGGGCACTGGCGTTGGTACTGTTATTGTTGTTTGGTGCTGGAAGGAGCAGTGAGGAGGAGAACCCGGGGCAGATCACTCTCAAGATACCAGAGGAACCTTCAACAGCTAGTCGGAAGGCTCGCAGCTAGCATCCGGCGGCTGAACCCGAAGCTCCGTGACCCCACCGTGGAATCTCCCCGGCAGCGCATAACAAATCAATGGCCTTGAAAGAATTAAACATGATTATGTACACGTCCCCTGGCACGCACATCTACCAAAGGCAGGCAGTGGACCACGGACAGCCCAGATCCCTGACACATCGGACTCTCCTGGCTTCTCCTCAGTGTTCACCAACTGTGAGGAACGACATGGGCACAATGAAGATTTGGTTTGGGAGCCTCAGTTACACAAACAAAATACCACCGATCTCAATCCAGAGGATACAGCTGCTGCAATCCCACTCCACTCTAGAGAGCTCCTTGACCAGGTTCATGACAAGACATTAAGAGACCAAGCCCCTACCTCTAAGTTCTTCTTCCTCGGGTCCTGAAGGAGCAGCCCACAGCTGCTCCTCCCACAGCTGCTCCTCCTGCAGCTGCTCCTCCCGCAGCTGCTCCCCTGCAACTGCTTCCTGACTGCTGCCTTGTGCTTGTATCTATTTTCATTTATTTTTCTGATCACATTAACGATTCCACTTTCAAGAAACACAGGTCACCATCATCTAACTCCCCTGACTCTGGCCCTATGTGAATATCCCTGCAGGTCCATGTTAAGTTAACTAGTTTTCAGGAATGGCTGGCACAAGGTAGGCTATATAGAGGATGGGGCCACAGAGAGGCAACTCCTGAAGACAGTGAGACACACACACACAGACCTGCAAGGCCTGATCTTGTTTGGATGCAGCGCAAGGACATATAAGCCAACTCCGAGTCACAAAGGGGTCAGCCAGCGTGTGACACTTTTAAAACTCACCACTCTGTCTAGCATAAAGCTGCACCTCTGTCCCCATTGCCTGTCAGTGTCAGCGGTCTTATCCCACGGTGTGCAGAATATTCAACCACAGCACCTTACCAACATTTCAGTCTACCCGGAGTTTCAGGAACGAGACCATGGTTACCTGAGGGAGCACAGGATTTCCATCCCGTGCCCTATGCTGTTGGCTGTGGCATCTGAGAAAGAGATGATGTAGCAGACACCAGAACGGAAACAATGCAATGTTTCAGTTTTGGAGGGAGATTGGCACCCTTCACACACACACACACACACACACACACACACACACACAAATAGAAAACAAAACTTAATTCAAAAATTACCATTCATTTCCCATAGTTCAATCCCTCAGTCTACCTAAGTGGGGAATAGTTTCCAATTGCCCACTTTCTAGATCTTCTGACTTCTCTTAGAGATTTATTCCAAGGTGGCCTTCAGTCAGGCATTGTACACCATAGGTGAACTCTCATATACATGAAAAATAAAAATAAAAAGATAAGTGTCTAACCTTAGATAAGCTATAATGATCACCTTTTCCCAATACTGTAGGATTCAGCTCTCAACTGAAACTCTTTAGGAAACTATCAGCATAAAAATAAGACTCAACTACACCACCCCAGGAGACCAAATGGACACATAAACCAGCTCTTCTCTTCTAAATCCGTTTGAGATGAAAGCATTAACTTTACCATATTCCCCAAACTAAGTCCATAAACCATGCTTTACTGCAGGCATAAACTAAGTATCAAAAAGCTATGTCAACCTTGAGGAAGTTTTACAATTCTATACTGTTTTAAACTGCCTGGAAGAAAGTTTTTTCTTATAAATTTTTAGACTCTACAATCCCAGTTATACTCTAAAGCATTCTTTTCCAAATTCAGCTTGCAGCCCAACATTCCAGATCTCTCTTAGATAATATACCCATGAATCAATGGGAGGCAAGGGAAATCAGTACAGTCTATTAGACTGTTATAGAAAAAAAAATATGGGAACTTCTACTTTTCAGAATCCAGAGCTACCTCCAGGGTTCAAAGGGTTTCAGAAGAGCTTCAAGAACTTCTACAAGAGATGACATTTTCATCCTCAAACAAAAGAGCTGACACTAAACTTGTCCTCAGGATGACAAGCTCTTATCAACTGTAGTGAAGTTACTTCCCAACTGTATTAATGTGAAAGTTTCTCTCTGTGGCGGTTTGAAGTATGACCTCTGAGGTGTCACTCAAAAGGATGAACTCGGTAATTCCTTGAAGTCTCTAAATTCGATGTTTACTTTGTCATCAGTATAAACGGCATCTTCCGCCATTTCCATGCTATGGAAATAAATTAAAGGACCCTTGAAGTGAAACTTTAGAAGGCACCATTGACTGCCCATATTAGACAATGTAGTTTCACAAAGTATTTTTCAGAAAAGTTGTCCAAAGAGGATGAATTCACCAAAACATAAAGCTCTGTGTTTGTGACAGGAGGACCGAACCTGAAGTCAAAAGAACCATCCCAAAATGAACAGAAACTGAATTTGAGCCATTTTCTGTCCTTATGGCTTTCATCAGGAAACTTCTGACTCTGTGTGTAGTTCCTATCACTGTAAAATAGGGTCAAATCACACGTTCATTAGACATGGTTGTCCTGAGAATTAAACACTGTGCATGTCCCATGTTATCTGGTTCAGAAAATAGTGTCACATTTCCTTACAATATTCCTCTTGGCTGGAGAGCCCAATTTCAGAATGAACTCAAAGAGTTCAGGCTCAACCTTGTTCTTTCTGGTTTCCTATTTTTTTCATCAGAAATTCAACATCAGCTGGGCCAGAGGCCCACCATCCCCAACAGTATCCAAGATCAGTGATCCAGCTATGTCTAAACAGTTATGATCTCTTCAAGAACCTCTTGAAGAATGACGGGTGTCAGGGCTGGAGAGAAGGCTGCTCTCACAGAGGACCCAGGCTGGGTTCCTAGCACCCACATGGCAGCTAGCAACTGTCCTTACCTCCAGTTCCAGGGGATCCGATCCCCTCTTCTGGCCACCACAGGCATTGTGCAACATGGTTACGCTAACACACATATAGATAAAACACTTATGCACATAAAGTAACAAACAAGTAAATAAAATCTCCCCTTGCCACCTGCCACTAGATTCCATCTACTCTATTACACCTATTTTTAAGGGTTATCAAGTCTAATATGTATTTGTAAATGCCATTAAGTTTGGGTCCATCCACTGGCACCTGATTAACCACCAGCATCACTACCTTAAAGAAGACGGATTCCCCCTCTCCCAGCAGTTACCAGTGGCTAATAGTTCCTCAGCAAGCGTTGGGCTTCTTACCCACTTCCCCACCTATGTGCTGTCATTTTGCCTGGCTGGAATTCATGTAGGTTTTATGCATGCTATTATCACTGCTGTGAGCTTGTAACTGACAAGCTGTCTAGAAAACACCTTTTAATGACAGGTATCAGATCACATATCTCTCTAAACATCTTGTGAGATACAGGAGTTTTTGGAACGCCTAGGCCTGATTTTCTTCTTCTCGCTGATATGCTAGAATTACACAACATTCCAGACCCAGCATGTTCAATTCAGTCAGTCCTGAGAGTACACACCGTACAGGCCTGCATCTTAACTGAGGGATAACTAGGCCTTACATGACAGTTCCCAGGTAAGGCCCTACACAAAGGATTTACATATTTGGGTAGAGAGTGGTCATAATCTTCTAAGACATACATGTATACATGCCTTATCCAAAATGCTTGAGACCAGAAGCTTCAGAATTTGGATATTTCCTTACATTTGGAATATTTACATATAGATGATATATGGAGAAAAGTATAAACCTGAACTGATGTACAGTTTATATATATACATTATATCCTCAACTTAAGTTCATTGTATATGTGATGTTTTTGTGTGTGAAAAATGTTTCATGGGGCTAGAGAGATGGCTCAGAGATTAAGACCACTGGCTGCTCTTGCAGAAGACACTGGTTCAATTCCCAACACCTATATGGCAGCTAATAACCATCTGTAACTGCAGTTCCAGGGAGTCTGACACTCTCTTCTGTTCTCATGGTCATTGCAGAACACAGGTGCACTTACATAAAATAAAAATAACAATTAAAAAAGTTACATGACGTAACAATTCCCACTTGTATATTACCAACTCAGTGCTCACAAAGTTTCAGATTCTGGAACACATACTTTTTTTGTTTAACTAGGGATGCCTGCCCTGTAATTTCCAAATTGACAGAATCATAAGAGCCATGAGAATGCTCTCACTGCTGGTCTCTGAGCCACACAGAGATTCAAGGCTACAATCAGGCAGAACAGAGCTTGGCAGGTAGGAGAGCAGAGTCAGCGAAGGAAATGAGCAGGAATATACACTGCTTTTTTCAACAGATACATTTTTTTCCCTTTAAGTAATTTCCTTAAATCTTAACTGTTAAACATAAAATCTCAGGAATTAGAAAAATTGATTTATAATTTCTTTTTGATGAGGGATGCAATATAATTTGAAATATAGCCCACTTTTTTTGGTTTGAAAGAAGAAAAAAAAATTGTGTGCCTATTATATTCAGGGAAGTAGTAAAAGCAGAAGACAGCCTCCCCCCACTTAAAACTATGTTCATTACTCCAGTGTGTGGCACATGCCCTTAATTCTAGCACTCAGGAGACAAAGACAGGCAGATCTCTGAGTTCCAGGCCAGTCTGGTCTATATAATGAGTTTCAGGCTAGTCATGGCTACAGAGTGAGACCCTGTCTCAAAAATCAACAACCCCAAAATATATTCAAAGCATTCATTTATTTGTGCATGCATTCGTGTGTCTGTCTGCATGCCTGTGCCATGGCCTGGGTGTGGAGATCAGAGGACAATTTGGACCGGGAGGGGAATGTTCTTTCCTTCTACAATATGGATTCCAAGAACTGAACAGAGATCAAGGACCTTAAGAAGCTGAGCCATCTTGGCAGCCCTCAGTCTCCTTTTCTGTAAAGGGCCAAACAGTAATTGTTTTAGGCTGAGGAATCTAAAAGTACAGAGTCTAGTAACAACTACTCACTTCTGAAAGTCACTGCTGACCATGTACCAATGGATGAATGTGGCAAGTTCCAATAAAACTTTATTCACACCAAGTTAGCGGGTCTATACAGTCTGATCTGGTCCTAGGCTATAGTGTGTGATGATGCTAATCTAATGTATAGCCAGAGGCTTGAACACAATTCAAACTCCTCCCTGGACAGTATAAAGATCTGAATGAGAGAAAAACAGCAAGTGTGCAAGACTCTGGGCAGAAGATCATGATGAGAACGAAAGCAAGGAAACAAATGACCATTTTCTTTTCATCCTCTGGGATATTTTTTCTTCCAGAAATGTGGGAAAGGACAAAATGTTGATGAGAGTATCCTAGAAAAGCTGAAGAGTAAGCTCAGTGTGTGAAAAACCCAAGAAAATGTAAAGAATTGGTTGTTAAAGGATGAGGCAGTAAGTCACAAACTCACTAATGAACTCACTGACTGGCCCAAAAGTATATGTGTAAACACAGCCTGCTGAAGGATTTCTGCCCTTGATAAATGCCTACTAGTAATGGTTTCATTCACCTAGACGTGGTGGCACACACCTTCCAGTCCAGCACACGGTAGGCAGAGGCAGGCTGATCTCTGTGAGTTTAAAGTTAGCTTGGTTTACATATTCAATTCCACGCCAGCTTGGGATACAAAATTAAACCCTGTCTCAATATGGAATAACAAGTAACAATGTCCAAAAGTAATGATTATGAAATAGTGTTCTGTATTAAAAATACAGAAATAGGTTTATAATTGGGTCTACTGTCAATGTAAGCTCTTAGTGAAAGATCAGGAAGCAGCAACAGAAGCCTGGAACTCTCATGAACCTACTCCTTTAATTAAATGGCTGAAGAAAATCAGAATGTCCACATCACAAAAGAAAATGCAATGATTTCAGATTTGGAGGTTTTACAAATTTCTCGCAAGTGACTAGTGAACAAATGTTGTTAGTGAAACACTTTCCTATCAAACCATCTTCATGTTTTGTTTTGTAGAGACAGGATCAGCCCCTGCTGATATGAAGCTTTCTGTATAGGCCAAGTTGGCCTCAATCTCACAGAGCACTGCCTGCCTCTGGCTCCTGAGTGCTGGAATTAAAGACATGCACTGCCACACTCAAGCCATCTTCAATTTTAAATAAGTAATTTTTTTGTCATATAATGTAAGACCTATTTCAACACTCTGAGGCAGGACAGGAGGACTACAGAATTATCAGCCTATATGCGCATCTGTCTGTGAAGATGCCTGGCCCAAATTAATTGGTGAACTTGAAATACCAGCAGTTTTCAAAATTCAGAAACAATACTTTATTAGTGAATGTGTACAAAGGTGAAATCTGACAACCACTGGGTGATTCATCTTCATCACTCACAAAATTACCCCACACAGCTATCAGTGAATGACTAGTTACTTCTTAAAGATATACAAAGTTTCACAGGGTTTAATTGTGTCCTCTTGACTATAGCAATGAGTCTTAATTCTAAGACAGACTGGAAGTAACAGAATTTTGTCCTGAACAAGATTGAAACAGAATTCAAAGTGATCAACAAGACTGGCCTGATGTGTTGGCACTCACCAATAATCACAACACTCGGGAAGCAAAGGCAGGTGGATCTCTGTGACTTCAAGGCCAGCCTGGCCTACGTAGCAAATTCCAGGCCAGTCAAGGCTGCATTGTGAGACCTTATATAAAGAAAACAAAACAGTGCCAGAAAGTAGAACTCAGATAAATGGGAAATTTTCACACTAACTACATTATAAAAAAAAATTTTAAAACTATTTCAAAGTGAAACATTTTTAAAAGGAAGACATAGAAGAAATTTACGACTGTAACAACACTTGTCACTTACTGAACACTAACGCTGCATCTGCTATAGCCGCTAAATCTGTTTGCAACCCATAGTGTCTCGCATTATTCGTGGTATTCTATTTTATTCTTTTATTTTTACTTCTCTTTGTATGCCACACATCAACAAGTGTCCTCAGAAGGTAGAAGTGGGTATCGAGTCCCATAAAGCTGAGGTAGTTGTGAGCCACAGGACATGTATACAGAAGCCAAACTGAGGTTCTCTGTAAGAGCAGCAAGCACTGTTTCCCGCAGAGCCATTTCTCTAGTGGCTGAAAGACGCCTCACAGGTAGCAGTTCACTGGAAATGCCACTGTACACCAAGGTGAGCATGAGAATGTCATCAATAGATGGGAATAAACAGGCGAAAAGAACAAGCCTTCCTGATGTCACTACTAAAAGTTCTGGTTGGATCTTAGGTCCTGTACTTAATCATACATACTACGTGTTTGCCAGCTAAGTCCCATATATCTTGTTTCATAGATTGCTGCCACTAGTCATCACGTCCTAGAGTTTAAACAAGTGATGGCAACATGCATTCCACGGCAGCCAGATTCGCAGGCCTTTCCTGTGTGTCACAGATCTCTAGGAAGGTGAACAGAGCAGCAGCACCTCCTCAAAGTCCTGGGGCACCAGGCAGGAATCAGAACAAGCAGGGATGGGAGGGCTACAGAGGACATCTCCATCTAGTGGACAGACTGCTACATTACAGTCTGACCTAACAATTTTTTAAAAGGCTGTAAATCTGGGCTTTCCCATCAACGCTCCATGATGATGTACATTGCTTCAAATTTAGAAAAAGAAAACACTGTAGTTTAAATGCAATAATTTTTAAAGAAGATGAGAACAAACCCATCTGGCAAACACAGAATTCAATTTTCCATCATCTGATCTTCCCAAAGGACCCTGATTGAGAGGGCCTGTTCGTTTCTGGGACTCTGTGGAACAGCTCTGAAAATCGACCTTTGAAAGCTGGCATCCCGCTCTCCTCTGCCACTGTGGTCTGAGTATCTCTGAACTGCAAAGGGATGACTTCAGGGCTTACACAAAGGGAAAAGTGGAATTCCACTTGCACGCTTGATCTTCCAAACAAACTGGTCAAGGAGGCTAGCCTATGCTTAACTCTTACTACAACAAATACTTCATTGAATTGTGAAAATCTGATTCACGGTGAAAAATATGGTCTCCATTTCTGAACTCATTTTAAATATAAATGTGGTTTGGAAACAATTTTGAAATTAAAAGCCTGAATGACGCCACAGACAGCGTCCCACACTGCCGTACCTGGAACAGAACTTTGCTGCGGCAGAGACCCTTAGCTCCTCGCCCCTCGTCTGTTCCCCACTGTCCCCTTTTGCACCAAGACACAGCGTAGTGGAAATGGCACTAATGGGTGGGCTCTCAGGGCAAATGATTTTCTTTCCTTGATGTCTGCTCAGTCCATGCAGTGGACTATGGGAACCTCTTCTCACACATAACACCGTTCCTTATCCAAGGACCAAACATGTAATAATGCATCATCTACCCAGAGCCCTAAGAAAACAGACACACCTCCAATGGTGACACTTTCCTTTGGTTTATCTAGTAAATTAAAACCTTCAGGTCCCCGTGATTTGAGCACCTTGGAAGAAGAGTAACATTTCCAGTTACTACAGAAAGAAAAGAACTGTTCATGAAATGTTTCCAAAAGATTCCCCCTCTCAAGCACCCCTTTTTCAGTTTAAAAGAAATTGATTTATTTTTATGTGTGTGAGTGTTTCGTATGCTTGTATATGAGTAGACCGTGTGTGTGCAATGCTCGTGGAAGACAGAAAAGGGCATCAGAAACCCTAAAACTTTGATTTTGGATGGTTTTTAGCTGCCTTGATGGTGCTGGGAACTAAATCTGAGTCCTCTATCAAGCAACCAGTGCTCTTAACCACTAAGCCATCTCTCAAGTCCCTCCCTTCCCTTTTTAATCTCTTCTTGATGGTTTTAGTAACCAAGATAGAAGTTCATTTCCTGTATTACTAATGTTTATCCTTCATGGTCACAAAAATTATGAATCTAATCAAACGCAGAACTGTGCCGTGCCCATGTTTGAGAGAATGCTGTGGAGTGACTGGAGAGACGGAGGCAGTGCTGGTATAAAGATCAGGATGAGGTTAACAGTGAGGCTGAGCACAGACAGCTAGAGAGACACCAGTGTTGCTGACAAGTCAGGTACCAGGTGAACTGACAGAACACAGCCCTGGAGCATCAAGGGTGTCTGGCATGGTCACACCCACTGGGTCACATCCAATTGTTGTTTTCTTCGGTCATGGGCAGAGGGCCAGTTACTCTGTGGCATAAATACTATCGTCGATAATGCAGACTTTGTCTTCTACTCGGGGTTGAAACAGCACTGTGCTTTTCAAGGCGCTGATCTTAGAGACACGAGAGGCAACCAGGCTGCAGAGAGAGTTGTTGAAGAAAGGTTAGGAGCAGTCACTTTTGAAGTCTGAGCAGAGTTTTGACAAGATCCAGCAAGACCGGATACTGGCACTCCAGGAGCCCGACCCACAAAACTAAAAGGCGAGCAGCACCACACAGGAACCTAAGTTGTAGAAAAGTTTGTTTAATAAGCATGAAAGAACCTAAGAAACATTAAAAAGTAAAAATCTTAACTGGCATCCTTGAAGATGCTCGTTTAATAGAACATAGAAATGGAAAATCTGAAAAAGACAGATATCTGTCATCAAAATGAGTTACCAAATCGAGATGTGTTTTTTGGAGTTGAGCTAAGAACCGAGTGACTGGTATATTTTCAACTTTGAGCTGAGACCCATTAAAAAGCATTGTCCGGGCGTGGCAAGTAAAGATGCAGCCTTGGTAGCATGAGTTGATGCGTGCCAGAAAGAAGCGCCACATGGAACGTCAAGAATATGTTAGCAGTGGGTGGGTTTGCTTGCCTTTTTGGTATTTTATTTTATACTATTATTATTATTACTACTAATAATAATAATATTAATATTTGGATACAGGGTGTTACTTAAAGTCTCCACTGTGGCCTGAAACTCGCAGTCCTCCTGCCTCAGATTATTACTGAGTACTAAGTTAATAGGCATGTGCCACCTCACCCAAACTTTTCATTTTAATGCTATGTTTTCTACAAAATTATTTGAAATACAGTCTCACTACTTAGACCTAGCCGGCATAGAACTTACTATGTAGATCAGATGAACCTCCACCTCACAGAGATCACCTGCCCCTACTGCCTAAGTGCTAGGATTAAAAGAGTATTCCACCAAGTCAGAGAACATTTTCTTTATAGTTAAGTGATTAAAAAGCAACACTGGGGGGTTGGAAAGATGACTCAGTTGTTAAAAGTATTTGCGGCACAAGCATGAGGACCAGAGTTCAGATCCCAACATCCATGTAACAAGCAGAGCAAGCATGCCTGTTACCCCAGCATGAGTAACGAGAGACAGGAGGATCACAGGACTCCCTTGTTATGAGCTTATCTAAAAATGAGAATTGCAGGTCCCAAGGGAGAAGACCGTGCCTCAAAGGAAAAAGACAGAGAATGATAGGATACTCAGTGCCCTCTGGGAATATGTACAAACACAGGTATCCACCCTGTGACCACCACACTCACCCCATATGTCCTCTCTCTCACACATACAATAAAAACTAAAAAAAAATTTTTAAATACACATGATCAGTATAACAGAAATCAAAGGACTAATGGGATGCTGTGTTCCCTGGTTTTCCACCCATAAGGAGCACATTCTTTCCACTCTCAGGGGCAGTGAGTGAAGAGATGCCTAAGCATGAGTTCCTGATGTGGAGGCCTTTACACTCCGTGCAGTGGGACATCAGAAGCGCCTTCATATTTTGGAAACTGTTTCCCAATCTCTAGAGTGTAAATAATAGCAGTCCCCACTTTTATTCCTGTGAAGGACAGACTGAAAGAATAAACCCTAGGGGCTGGAGAGATGGCTCAGTGGTTAAAACCCTGACTGCTCTTTCAGAGGACCCAGGTTCGATTCCCAGAACCCACATGCCAGCTAACAACCATCTGACACTCCAGTCCTACAGGATCCAACGCCCTCTTCTGACCTCCATGAGCACTGCATGATACAAGTGCACCTACATTCATTCAGGCAATATACTCATATACAAAATAAAAATAAGATGTTTTGTAAAATGAGTAAAAAGAATCAAGCCCAATGTACTGGGCACTCATGCTGTGCCTGACACTGTTCCAGGTACACTGTCAACTGGATCGTGGAGCTGACTCAGATACAGGGAAGTCTGTATAAACTGTCAACAAAATCTAAGCCTAGAGGGACATGGATTTTGATTTTGAAAAGTGGAGCTTGCCTAGGGTGAATCTTTAACCAAATGAAGCAAGATGCACACTTTTATATTAGGGCAGATAAGCACATGTCACAGAGGCATAGGAGATTATATAGGAGAACTGTCGGTTGAAGAGCCCACAGTGTCTGTCAGACAGCATAAACCTTGGAGGGGACTGAGTATGGAGCAGTGAGACCTCAGGGCCACTGTACCTGCCGCCCTTTCAGGAATTATCTCCTTCAAATCTTCTTCCTCATGGCTTACTCAAATAGGCCATCACCCACCCTATCATGCCCACAGTTCTTGCCTGGAGCACCTAAAAGGACCCCATCTCTTAGCTTATATGCTTTTCAATTCAGTTGTTAGTACAAGAGTTACTCAATGAAAGAAAACATTGAATAAAATGAAAGGGAAAAATCAAAGCACCTCATTCGATCACAGCTCCAGAAAGCAAAACTTAAGAGTTTCCAATTCAGCACTTTTCTGTGAGATTAAGACTGAGGTGCTCCTTCTGCACCCGCTCAGTCACAGCACAGGGGAATGCAGAATGCGAAAACATCTCAGAGAAGTACTGCTGACAGGAGAGGGACCACTAAATGACATTTCAGTATCCAAAGTGTAGTTAGGGAACCCACTATCGTGACACACATCTGCAATCTCAGCATTCAGGAGGCCAAGGCAAGAGGATCGTGAGTTCTGGGCCAGCCTGCATCACATAGTGAGACCCTGTCTCAAACAAGTAAATGAGTAAATAAATAAATAAATAAATAAAGAGGTACAGAATGGTTTAGTAGGGGAAAAGGCAGACATAAATTTACGAGACTGTGAGTTCAGAAGGAATTTGCACAAGCCATTCCAGCTTACCTTAGTGAGCCTGTTTTCTTTTTCATGTAGATATACTCTGAATTGGGATAGGGGAAGATGGAAGAAATTGAAATTTGAAATGAAAACTGTCATGGTATTGAAAATGTTCATGATATCTTGTGCCTATGAAGGGTACTGTTTGTTTTTAATTGATCCGTTCCCTGGTAACTTTGAGTAATTACTTCCTGAACCCCCAAGAAGCATCTTCTTTCCCTTCATAGTTTTCTGTATTCACCCACACAGCTCAACTTGATAGAATGATATTGTTCAATTTCTTCCATCGATGGAAGTGAAAAAGTCTAGATTTTTCTAATGGGTTGCTGGAGAACAAACCTAACCCAGGCAGGGTGGGACACAAAGTCCCACACATGCAGGCATCATGGCACATGTGGCACTCCAGAGAGTGGCAGGCAGATCTCTGTGAGACTGACGTCAGCCTGGGATGATCCATATGGAGTTCCAGGCAAGCTGGGGCTTCATTGAGACCCAGTCTCAAAACAAAAATACCCTGCCCCAAAATAACAAACAAAAAACCAAGGTCCCACTAAGGGTCATTTACATCAATACATTTTTTTAACTCACTAAAGTAATACTCTGTATTGGGTTCCACTCCTTCCGTTGTATAATTCTACAGCTGTGTATCACCTGTATCCCCAACCTACCCCTTCTAGTCAAAGACCTTTCTATCCCCAGTAACTAGCTTCCTTGAGAATAAAAACCTTTGAGTTAAGAAAGGAACACATTTGTGGCATTTTACCCAATTTCTAAATAATTCCCCCTTGTAGACATGATCTTACTTCATAGCACAGGCTGGTCACATGCTGTGATTCTTCTGCATCAGCAGCCTTACTGCTGGGATTATAGTCCCATGCCAGCAGACCCAGCTTAAACAGTATTTTGAATAACCACTTTCTAGGTAGAGGGAAACATCTTATAATTTGATGAGTGTATTTCCTCCATTTTCTACTCAATGATATGAAACAGTTCAATAATGAACTCAATATGGTATCTTGAAAAGCAGATGGCTAAATTCTTTCATAAGGAATGGTATGCACAGAGAGGAAACTCATGTGCATGCACTCACACATAACCCAAGGAGAGGGACATGCAGGCCTGGTGACCACCTCTGAAGAACTCGGCCCCACTATTAGATGTGCAGTTTCTGTCCCAACATCTCATTTGTCTCTTCTAATAAATAGGTTCTACAACCTAAGTGGAGTTTTTGTTTGGTTTGGTTTGGCTTTGGTTTCCAGAGACAGAGTCTCCCTATAGCCCAGCTAGCCTGAATCTCACTATGTAGACCAGGCTAGCATCAATCTCATAGAGATGCATATGCCTCTGCCTCTAGAGTGCTAGGATTAAAGACATGTGTTCCCACTTTCAACAATATCATTATGAGGACAAAAATCAGATCCCCAGAGAATATACTGTATATATCATAATGGCTTTTTACCTTCCACATCTCAATCCTATCCAACAAACTCTTGTTTCAAAGTGTTTAACTTCTTTTATGGAAAACAAATATTTTTTTTTCTCTTTAGGTGTCCAACAATAAAAAGATAAAGAACAAGGCTAAGAAACAACAATGTTGATTAGTACTGTATTATATGCCTGTAAGACCAGCAGCATTTGGAAGGTAGAGGTAAAAGGATCAGGAGTTGAAGGTCAACCTCAGCAACATAGTAAGTTCAATGCAAGCTGGGCTACATCAGACCTTGTTTCAAAATAAGTGACCGAAAAACCCTACAAACCTTAAAAGAAACCCAGAAACTGATAAAAGGAAATAAACAAAAAAGACATTCAGTAAAAAATTCCACCTTCATTTAAGCTCCATGAATCCTAAAGAGCAGGGATCTTTTGGGGATAAAATAACAGTGGATCGAGATTGCTGTGCACTCACCATGTGCCAGAAACTCTCAGCACTTAGTAAGTCCTAGCACATCTCCTGGTAAGTGGGGAAGGTTTATCATGTGTGTCTTGGATTTGGAGACACAGAACTCATGTAAAATCAAACTCCATGACATGTGGAGTTACTTAAAGGCAGTCAGATTGTCTGAGAATGCTTGCTCGTTTCTTAGAACAACCCTGGACTGACTTACTTGCCACAGCCACGGCACTCACTAGAATCAGCAGCACCAAGACAGCAATGGAGATTCCAATAATGAATCCCTTGGTGGCGGTCACCTTTGGCTTGTGTATTGGGATTGCTTCCTAAGGAAATAGAGGTAACAGAAGAGGCACCATATTAGAGGAACAGCACACATGCCTGGAGTGCCTGTACCAAGGCCTATATCTTTATTGGCCCTTGAATATACCTAGAATATTCAAACAAGACCTATTGATTTGAGGTAATAATAGTCAGTGAGATCCTAAGACAATTTAAAAGTCAAACTTGGGGCTAGACAGGTGACCCAGTAGTTAAGAGTGCTGACTGCTCTCACAGAGGACCTGGGTTTGATTCCCAGCACCCACATGGCAGCTAACAACCATCTGTCACTCTAGTTCCAGGAGATCAGATACCCTCTTCTGACCTCCACAGGCATTCCATGACATGGGTGCACTTACATGCATGCAAGCAATACATTTCTACACATAAAATAAAAATTTCTTCAAAGCCAATTTGTTTCCTAGGATGATAGAAATGTTTTCTATTTTACATGAAGTGACTTTTTTTCCCCTTTGAGACAGGGTCTCATTATGTAGACCAGGTTGGCCTCAAACTCAGAGATCTGCCTTCCTCTGCCTCCTAAATGGAGAAATTAAAGGCATGCATCATCACACCCAGAGGTGATATTTAAAAGGCTGCATACCCTGGTAAAAACTAACTGAATGTTGAGGTGACTTTTCACATCATGCATGTAACTATATTTGAATTTGTTATAATGTTTAGTAAGGTATTTCCCCAGATGCATCTGCTTATCATATTTTTTTAATTGTTCATGTAGAAGTTGACTTGTTGTGATGCTATCCAAATGTGATTAGTTACTAAATCTAGTCTTTTTTAAGGACCTTACTTGTATTACAAAATGCAATTCAAGATTCTACATCTTGAAAGCACTTGGAGGACACTGCTCATGGACACAGCCTGCTGACACTATGATCAGACAGAAATGCAGGGTTCTACCCAAATGCCCTAGTGGAGGTGATCGGGAATCACTGTCTACTGGAATAAGCATGAAACAGGCTGGACCGCATGTGAGGCCCCTTTCACAGCTCAGAGCTGATCTGTCAACCCTAAAGAGATACTATAGGATGTGTGTTCAACTGCACAAGGGTGGAGGATCAGAGAGCTCATCTTTTCCTGTGTGTGAGCTTCATCCCAGCTCTTCTCCTCAGTCACTGTGACCAAGAACAAGTAGTGAGCCTCTCTGAGCCTCCATTACTGCCTCTACAAACAATATTCCATAGGCTTCTTGGTTGAAGCACTTTCAGATTTTCCTTCATAAATACTATGAGGAACATAGAATAAATTATAGAACAATCTGGCAGAATCAAAGTTGTCTAAGACCTTAGTATCTTATGGAGAGATTTACATGTGGAAAAGAAGTCATCAGTGTTATCTACACAGAAGAGCCACTGGGTGGAAAAAAATATTAGGGTCCATTCTTATATGAGGCCTCTTTAACTTCCATTTTTGTTTTGGGCAGCCTTCACTCCATTTCACTGATTCTAACCATCCTGCCTCTAATGAAAAACCAAGTCTTCCATGGTATGGTACATGAAAATTTTCTCCTTGAATTAGTTCATCTTATTTCCCAATTTTTGGCCATACAGAAGTCTCTCTCTCTTTCTCTCTCTCTCTCTCTCTCTCTCTCTCTCTCTTCTTTCTCTTTTACATTGCTTCATAATATCATTTATGGGGCACCTTTATCAAACTGACCCACCTAAATGAATTTCCAACATCCTTTTTTACAGTCAAACTCTTTGCTTAGTAATTTCTTCATTATTATATATCTATTACTATCTTTTTTCTGACTTTTTTGAAACAATGTCTCACTATGCAGCCAGACACGCCCTGGTAGTCCAAGCTGTCCAAAAATTTTTGACCTTTTATGTCAGCCTCCTGAATCCTAAGATTAAGGCATGCACCACTATTTCTGGCTTTTTTTCCCTCTTAATTTCTTTCTTTTCATTTCCTTTTTTTTTAAGGAGATAAAAGTCTAACTGTATGCTGATTTTATAGATACCATCTTTAAATGCAATTTGCCTCCAGGAAGATCTGAAAGTGAACTTGGTTAATAAAATAGGGAGGAATGTGCTTACAGTGTGATTGCTCCAAGGCTCCTCTGAAGAAGTCACAGTGTCATTCCAATCTTCTGAGGAAGAAAGAAAATTGATAATTACAAAAACATTAGATTGCTAGACAACAACGATGTTCATTCTGTTAATGAATGGAAAATTTAAAAAACATGATCAAATACTATAGGCATTCTGTCGTATTATATAATAAGCATTTTCCTGAATTGTCATAGGAAGTCGTACATCTGAACCTTTTGGTAATGGACCCGATGAAAGCTCAATTATTTTTAGGAAAAAAAAATACAGATACATACCAACTGATAGCTGCAATTTATGTGAATTGGGAAATGTCATTTGTGGACTAAGTTAAGAATCCACTTAATCTCTGCCTTGATGACAGCTGAGGATGGTGGAGGCATGAAGGCCACATGGACCTCCAAAGGTCAGAACTGCTCTACTCGGAAGGGACAGTATTTTACATTTAGAATGTGAGTGAAATCTTTCACAACATCCAAAATAGGCAGTGTATTCCTATACTGTATGCAATGCCTCGCACCTTGAGTTTGATCCAGAAGTGTTGTATAAAATGTGTAAAATCACTCATGTGAAGCAAGTGTCTAATACCATGTGCAGATTAGGATTTTAGATGGCCGAAGATGTACTGACCTGCAAGTTTTGAACATCCATATATTTAGAAGGGTTCTGGAACATCTACTTGTAACAGAAATTACATTATTTTATCCATTGATCTACAGGCCAAATACAGAATTTTCTTCCTATGAGTGTCCACAATGTAAAGTGTTTTACATCCGAACAGGAAGTACCTTAGTATAATTTCATAGATAATAGACATTGATTATATGTTTTGAATTTTAGCAAATGGCAGGCATCTCTGCTATAACACATCCACACACTGTACCCCTACCAAATGGAAATAGTATTTGTCTGTGAAACTTCTTGGCAAACTTACAGAGCCCCAGCGTGGGTAAGGTTGGATGACTCACTGCCCCTCATAAATACTCACGTTATTGCACTTACATTTCACTCATTCTGAGAACACTTCCTATAGAGAGACAGACCATTGACCCACTGACCAGATTTAGGCAACATCTGCAGTCTAGGCTCTGTTTGAGATTTATGGCCTTAACTAAGACCTTCAGGAATAAGACTCAGTGATTCAATAAGAAAGCATGAACATGGGTCAGACAATTTCAATTCAATGCTGGCAATGTGACCTTCACACTCAAGGTCCTTTGATCCTGAGGTGTGCATGTGTGAGCACGCAATGATATGGGGCAGTGCCGGCTTGGGTACTATTGTCTTGTGATGGAAGGAGCAGTGGGGAGGGAGGTGAACACGGTGCAGTTCACTTTCCAGATACCAGACACTTTGTTCAGTGAGGAACCTTCAACAGCTAGTTCAAAGGCATGCAGCTAGTATCTGATGGTTGAACTGGGAGCTCTGTGTCTCCACCACAGACTCAAAGGGCCTCCCTGACCTAGGAACGCACAAAACCATAGCCTTGAAAGAACTCAACGAGATGGTATTTAAGTTTCCTGGCCCTCACTTCTATCAATCCCTTGCAGCTCTTTTTGCTTTTGCCACGTATTCACCAACTGAGGAATGACACAGACACCATAAGGACTTGGCCTGGAGCCTTGATTACACCAACAAAACATCATCAGTATCAAGAATCCTGGACACACACAGTTCTCCCAATGTCTGTTCCATTCTGGAAAGCTCTACCTTGATCAGGTTTGATGATATATGCACATATTTGGTCTTTTTGAGACACGGTCTCCCTATAGCACCAGCTGGCCTGGAACTTGCTATGTAGACCAGACTGGCCTTGAACTCACAGAGATACCCCTGCCTCTCCCTCCCGAGTGTTGGGATTAAAGGTTTGTGCCACCTCGTCCGACTGTGGCACGGTATTTTGAACACGAATCTTCCTTTCCCTGCTCTCATCCTCAGAGTGGCCTGAATCCTGCTGCTGCCACTGTGTGTTTCTCTTTTCATTTGTTGTTTGTGCCCCAAGTCATTCACACTAAGGATTCTACTTTCAAGACCAAATGTCACCATATTCTAATCCCTCCTGACCATGTCCCTCTGTGAATCTCACTGCAGGTCCATTTTAGATTAACTAGTTTCTGGGAATGCCTGGCAAAAGGTAGGCCATATGGTGGGATGACTCAGATAGGCAACCCTTCAGGTCAATGAGATATACACAGGCACTCACACACAGAGTTATGTAAGGCCTGACTTTATTTGGGTACTGCACAGAACATATAATCCTATTCTGAATCACAAAGTGCTTCAGCAAGTGGTATTCCCCAAAATTATCATCATTATGGCTAGCATAGAGCTAATAGAAAAAGATGGTAGGCTCGGTATTACCTTCCTGTGTCAAGGAAAGTCAAGTCAACACTACAAGTTTTGAAGAGAGGACACAGTGTGAGACCCACTGGGGCTGTGGACAGTTGGACTGAGTGTCTGGAGAGAGAAGCAGGGCTTCAGGGCCGCATGCATCTTTTGTGTTTGTGTTTGTATGTTCAACCCATCTTAGTTCAGTCAGGCAGCTATAACAAATACCTTTGATGCGGAAAATAATTAAACAAAAGGAGCATAATCTTCACAGTTCTAAAGGCCAAAATGTCACAGATCAAGGCATAGCATGACTAGACAGCTGGTGAGGGCTTCTTTCCTCATAGGTGGCATCTTCTAGGAGTCCCCATGTGGAAGCAAGGGCAAAGTATCTCTGCGGCCCTTTCATAAAGGAACTAATCCCATTCACAGGGCTATCTCTCTTGAATAATCATCTTCCAGATATCTCACTTTTTAAGCTACTGCACTGAGGATTTTAAATCTAAAAAAGGAATTTTTATAGGAACACAAACATTCTGATCACAGAACCACCTCAGAGTGCCCACGTGAACTTCACATTGACAAGCTGTCAGGTGAGACTCGGCTTTATTTAGGCTCGGGGATGTAAAGTATGGGTGACCAGCTCTGTGCAGACACCAATGTTGTCTACATTTCTGTATTTTAAGGCTCTGGCTAAAGCACAGGCCCAGTGATAAGGCTGGGGTTAAACTGACTGTATTTGATATCCACAAGTGTTCTGTAAAATCAATGGTATTACATTCATTCTCCAAATAATGAAACAAATTCAGAGAAAGGGAATGTTTATACAAGTCACTCAGCTGTTAGCCACGATAGAAACCAAGGCAAGATAGGAATACAGGAACAGTCATGGGGCCATGGAAGGGAAGCAGGAGCCACGGTAAGAAACATGACCCATGGTCCTAGGGATCTGCCTTGCCTGTCCTGCCAGCAGATCAGGAAACTTCAAGCACCACTGATCAAGAAAATTCCCCACTGAGGCCATCTGTGATTTCCTACAGATATCTCAGACAAATATGGTGAAGATAATAAACATGTTGTACTGATTAGGGCCAAAACAATGCCTAATCTTGAGTTTCCAGCCATCCTTTCCTATTCCTGAATCTCAACAGATACCCTCATAAATCTGCCTTAAAAGTTTGCATGCAAAAGACAATTTTTAACCTTACTATAAACTGCATCTTTGAGGAATGTTAAGTGGGGGCATTTCTGAGCAACATTTATAGATACAGCTAGAGCATCTCTAAGAGCCGCCCCCCCCAAATTATATCTACACCAACTGCAAAGAAACCTAATTGCAAATCCCCTGGACAAGCCGACACTCATACTACGGTATGTCTTGTTATTTCCCTGAACATCTCTCTTTTTAATAACCCCTGTGCTTAACATCTATGTTAAAAATATGCTTTAACAAATTTCCAGCTCTGCCTCATCTAGGTGCTCCCTGAAACTGTTTTCCTTAAAGCAGCAAGAAATTCTGGTTTTGCATGAATGGAGGTCCCTCGGGGGAAAGAGATCTCTTCAGGCTACTGAGGGGATGGAATGGGGCTGTACTTCTGTCCCTGTCACTGCTATTGTAAACTCTGCCTTATTCCAGAGTGTGAGCTCTCAATCACACAATTTTATCAATATCTGAACCTTTTCACAGGTTCAGGAAAGAACATAGTTACCTGTTGGGGTACAGATCAGGGTTAATGTACCCTCGGCTGTTGGCTGGGATTCTGTTGTCTGAGGTAGAGATGGTATAGTAGGTACTAGAACAAAAACAATGCATGTTTCGTTTGTGAAAAGAAAATAGTATCCCTCTCCCCGCACACACCCCCAACAAAAAAGAAAGAAAGAAAGAAAGATTTCCATCACAAATTACCATTGGTGTCCCACAATGCCTTCCCTCAGCCTTCCTAAGCTGGCCTGGCTGCCAGGTACCCGCTTCTACACCTTTGAAATGTATCCAAAGATGACCTTCAGGCCACACACTGTTCTCTTGTTAATTTGCTATCATGAGGAAATGAGATCTGTATCAATGCTCTAGAAAGCTTTATCCACATTCTGAATTATTTCTTACTTTCCAGTCTAGACTCCTATGCTCCCGGTCAAATGAAAAAGTCTATGTTAATCTATGTTATGTAGGACACTCAGTTAAGCTTCTATCTATTAAGACAAGGGGCTTTTAGTTCATTTTACAGGAAAGAAGCCAAGGAGTTTTTGCTAACCCTCGCTAGTATCTTCACAACGGGCCTCATATGGGCACCAAAATTGTGACATTGTATTAGACAGAGTTGTCTTGAGAATTAAACACTATATCATAAAAATCTAGCACTTGGCCTGAACTCAGGAGTAAATGTTAAACTTTATTAAAATATTCCCCTCAGCTGGACAGTCCAGTTTCAGAATAAACTAAAGGAGTTCAGAGTCTCATTTTCCTGACCCTTGTTCTCTGCCATTCCCTAGTTTTCCATCAGAAAGCCGTGTCCAGCTGAGCCAGATGCTCCCCCACCCCAATAAAGTATCCAAGATCAATGATCCAGCTATGTCTGGCCAGTAGTGAATCCCTTCAAGAACCAGATAAGGAATGATTGGGGTCCTCAGTTTTCAAGCTCTTGCACAGCACAGGGTGCATGTGACTTACGAAGAAAGTACCAGAGACTTGCAAAGCCTCTATCTGGAACCCAGTGAAGATTCCATCCCAGATTGTACTTCTGACTTGACCCTCTGTCTTGTGTTGCCTAGAAACTCTCATGAGAAGGCCTTTGGGCCCTAAGCACATGGCTTTACCTGGTTTGGGGGTTTGAGTCTGCGCTGGTATTGGAGGAGTAGTGTTAAGAACACTTGTTGATGTTGGAGCTTCTATTGATCTTGTCGATGTGGGTCTTGCCGTTGTGAATCTTGCCATTGTGAGTCTTACAGTTGTGGGTCTGGCTGTAGTTGTGGGTCTGGCTGTAGTTGTGGGTCTGGCTGTAGTTGTAGGTCTGGCTGTAGTTGTGGGTCTTGTAGTTGTGAGCTTTGTTGTAGTTGTGGGTCTTGTTGGAGGTCTTGTTGGAATTACTGAAATTAGAAATCAACAAGAAGCAGAAAGAAACACACCTCCTTCTGGGCCCACATTATAGCACATCAATGAGAGGCTGGCCCCAGGCAGAAGCATCTCTCCTGAACTCCTGTTCATTCTTCCTGACCAACTACAGTCTGCAGGAAAGGGCTCACCAAACAGCTACACTGACTATCTTGAAGAGAACAGAGCTTGTATTTTTACTGAAACACTTTTTAAATGACAGGTATCAGATTCACATCTCTCTCTAATTATCTCTGTGAGGTAGAGAAGGTTTGGACTAGGACTGATTTTTTTCCTCTCAGAAATTAAGTGCTGGACTTAAAAACATTCCTGTGTGTTCAATTCAGTCAGACTTTAGATTACACAATATTCGGTCCTGTATCTTAACTGAGGAATAACTAGACCCATTGGCCTATGAGAGGTCTTCCCATGTAAGGAACAACACAAAGAATTAGTACAATTTCATAGAAAGTGGTCATAATAGGATGAACATCTCTTATCCAGAAATGCTTGGAACCAGCATCTTTAGAATTTGAGTAGTTCATTAAATTGGGGAATATTTTTATAGAGATAATAGCTTGTGAATGTGTCTCAAGTCTGAACATGAACTGACATATGGTTCATATACACATACTTTCTAAACATAGCCTAAATTTATGTTTTTGTACATTTAGTAATTTTGTGCATGAAAAAGTTTCAAGGTGTAGAATTTTCCAGTTGTGTTAACAAGTCAGTGTTCAAAAAGATTCAGATTTTGAAGCACTGAAGACTTTGTTTTCTGGATTAAGGACAATTTGATTTACAAATCAACATGATCAGGATTTTTTAAAAATCCAAACAGCTTATTGACAGTCTCAGAGCTGCACAGAGATTCAAGGCAAGAAAGACAGAGCAGAGGTGTTGGAGGAACAGAGTCGGGCTACATATCTTGTTTTAGGTCAACCAACAGTTTTCCCTAAAAGTTTCCTTTTAACTCTGCTAACTATAAATTAAGACCTCAGGAACAGGGAAAAAATTACTTTAAAAACTCTTCTTTATGAGGAATACAATGCAATTTGGAATTAGCCAGTTACTGTTTTAAAAAAAAATGCTCTAAGTATTCTTCTATACAGGAAATTAGAGAAAGTCGAGGTCATGCTCCCTTTACAAAATGTAGTACACTTATTTATTTATGTGTCTATTTTTGTGCCATGGCTTGTCTGTGCAGAAGACCTGGGTTCAGTTCTCAGCATGCACATAGTAGTTAACAACCATCAGAAACTCCAGTTCCTGGGAAACCGATGCCTTCTTCTGGCCTCCGTGGGTACATGACACAATGAACTTCACATACATGCGCGCAAAAGAGTCATACACATAAAAAATAAACAAGCCAAAGCTAAATGAATGAAAGAATGAAAAGCAAAGTAAAAAAGCAGAGAGATTACAAAATAATGTTCCTAATCACAAAATAGAGACAGGTTAGTACTGGGCGCAGTTGTTATTGTAACTCCTGTATCAAAGGAGGTCAGGAAATGACCGGCATCCAGGCAATCCTCATGAACCTACTCTTTTTATTAAGTGGCTGAAGCAAATCAGTATGTCCACAATAGAAAGAAAAATGTAACAGTTCTAGATTTGGGGATTCTGGAACTTCTGTTACAACCTGGGCCTGCACCTTTAGGCAGATCCCACAGCCTGAAGAGACCAGGCCTGGCTCCCCTAAAGCTTTCTCTCAGGGACAGAGAGTTAACAACCAGTCAGCACTGTGGCCTAACAGCAGCCCCTGACTCATGGTCCTGACCAGTGCCTGGCTGTCCATGCTCCCTGTCAGGTGTGCTGTGCTGAACTAAGTCACGCGATGTGAGACTTCTCAAAACCCCTAAAAGGTTATGATTAGCCAGAACTTTCCCAGGAAAACTCAAGGGACTGGTACAGAGACTGCTCTGAGGAAATGTTCTGAAGAGGCTCCTCTGGTTTCCCCACTCCCACCATCTCTCTAATGCTCTCTCTGTCTCTCTCTCTCTCTCTCTCTCTCTCTCTCTCTCTCTCTCTCTCATCTTTAATGAATCTCCTCTCTCTAGGTTTTAAAGGGAAGCCTCTCTGTCCCTTTAAGTTCCATCACATCTACATCTCGGACATTACATTGTTTCTGTCTATGCTCTCCCTCGCACCACCAGGCCCAGTCATGGCCTTGAGACCCTTTCACTGAAATAAACCTCCACAAAGGGAATTGTGTGTCGGCTTCCTTTGCAGACTCCCTCCTGCTCAACGTTCTCATGCTTACAAGTAACAGTGTTGAAAGGTAAACACTTTTACATTAGGTTATTTTCACTTTTAAAAATTATTTCATTACTTTTATTTTATGTGTATGACTGCATTGCTTGCATGTATGCAAATACACCCATGCCATGCAATGCTCACGGAGTTCAGAAAAGGGCGTCAGATTCCCTGGAACTGAAGTTACAAATGGTTGTTAACCACCATGTGGGGGCTGAGAACCCAACCTGAGTCCTCTGCAAGAGCAGCCAGTGCTCTTATCCACTGAGCCATCTCTCCAGCCCTGGTTATTTCATTTTTAAAAGAACAGTTTGGGGCAGGAGAGATGGCTCAATGGTTAAGAGCACTTACTGCTTTTTCAGAGGACCCAGATTCAGCTCTCAGCATCCCCTCATGGCTGGCACACATCCTTAAC
Source organism: Eospalax fontanierii (assembly GCA_035773235.1). Taxonomy (NCBI): domain Eukaryota; kingdom Metazoa; phylum Chordata; class Mammalia; order Rodentia; family Spalacidae; genus Eospalax; species Eospalax fontanierii. The sequence goes on from CM069546.1 coordinate 12,908,551, forward strand.
TCCAGTTCCATGGAGTCTAATACTGTCTTCTGGCACCAAGCACTCATACTTTGCATTTACATACATGCAGGCAAAACACACACATAAAATAAAAATGAATCTTTTTGTAAAGGAGAGCAATTTTTATATGACGTGAGACCTATTTCAAAAATCCAAGGCATGTGGGATGGGGTCAGTGGACCTACTGGTCCATACATACTTCCCTGTGCTCAGCAACATTGGTTGGTGCAGCAGTATATGATATTGCCTGCTTTTCAGGTTTGAGCACCATTTTAATTTTAAAATGTTAAGAACCGGGGCAGGGACAGCAGCAAGACATCCAGGGCGTAAGGGTGTTTGTTACCAAGCCTGACGACCTGAGTTTAGTACCTGGGATCCACAAGATGGAAGAAAAGAACCAAGTCCTGCCAGTTGTCCTCTCGTTTCTACACATATACACCCCAGAACCTGCACCCTCCCATATACATACATGTATAAATATATATGTATGTATATACACATATATACAAAATAAATAAATGAATATAAAAATATGTTAAGAATGGATATTTTAATGTTCTAAGACACACTCAGGAAAGAGGCTATTCTTTAAGTTAAGTAAATTGAACTTAAATACAGCTTTCCCCTATAGTTCATTGTGAAAAAGTGAATGCTGTTTTAGGACCAACAAGATTGTCCCCAGGACTGCTTCTGGAGATGGATTTCTGACTTAGCCCATGCTCTTAAACTAAAGTTGATCTTAGTTCTTCATCCAATCAAATAAAAGTGATTCTGTTCCTCAGAAGCAAATATTTAATGCTGGGTGTTGGGGCACACAAGTTTAGTCTCAACACTAAAGAGGTGGAGGCAGGGGAATCAGAATTCAAGGTCATCAGATTTCAGCCTGAGCTACATGAGACTATTGTCACACACACACAAAAGTAAAACTAATAAAAAAGTGTTTAATAGTGAACATATATATAAGAACCTTGGGTTTTCCTGTTACAGAAAAAGAGCAATTGTTGAATTATTGAATTATTGAAGGCATGTCACTTGGAAGACATAAGGAAAGGAGCCAAGGCTTACCTGGTCTAAGCTGCAATCGGAAGTTTATTTTCTGATCATTGAACAATCCTGGGATCTCCACTCGGCAGCAGTACAGGCCACTGTCCCTCTGAACAGAATTCTCTATGGTCAATGACACATTTCCTTCTGGAATGTTCCCCTTGAGCTGGTAACGACTGTTCCTCTGATAGGTCACTCGGTATCCATCAGTCCTGATAAGGTAGCGTGAGCATTTGGAATAAGGACACAGTCCTTGGCCCCAACACATGTGTGAGATTCCATGAGCTGCCATGTAAGTGCACGGCAGTGTGACCGGGCGGCCCACCACTCCACTCACTTCTCTGTAAGAGTCCACAGCACCTGTGACAAAGAGCGTGAGACGGAGAGCGAGCATTTAACACTCACCTGAACGTTTGGTTTTGCTCCTTAACTTCTTTCCAGTTTCTCCTTTTGATCCTACTGGGTATTGAACTGGGGCATCGAACGTGGAAGGTAAGGGCTCGACCACTGAGTTAGAATCCTAGGACTTCTTCTTAGGTTCTTTATTTCTATAGGCTTTTTAGCTTCAATTTTAATATTATATAGATGTTTTAATCAGTATATACTTCCTCAGTATGATTATTTAATGGATCTAATTGTGGATTTTTTAAAAAAACATTATTTATGATATTTATGCTGATTTTGTTATTGGTTTTATTTATTTTGTTTTGTCCTTTGAATAGGGTCTTATTACATTGCCCTGGCTGGCATGGAACATGCTTTGCTCTGTAGACCAGTCTAGCCTGGAACTAATAGAGATCTGACTTCCTCTGCCTTCTCAGTATTAGGATTAAGCATATGGACCACCCAACCTCATCCCTTGGGTTGTTTTTAAGACGGAGACTTTTTCTGCAGTCCGGGCTGACTTGGATGCATTGCCTTCCTCCCCTAACTCCAGAGTGACGCCATCACAAGCATGTACCACTAGATCAGCTCAAATGCTTAAAAAATATTTTATTTACATTTATTTTATGTGCATGAGTGTATTGCCTGCATGTATGCAGGTGCATATGTGGCGTCTAATTTCTGTAGAGGTCAGAAGACAGCATCAGATCCCCTGGAACTGAAGTTACTGATTCCACTTTCTCTCCTCAGCCCTTATGCACAGAAAGCCCAGCAGTGATTCGTGATCAACTTTGTCTGTGCACATGCATCTTACGTGTGTTCACCTCTTACCTGACGTACACGTGGAGATTTTCTTCACTTTGCCTTCAGTTTTGTAATTCACACGTTAGGCAATTTCTTCCAAGATAAGGTTTCACTCTGGTTCTGTGCTCACTAGATAACCCCTAATCACCCAACAAAGCCCAGGGAATGTTCCTCTCCCTCCGCCACCTCCAGCCCGCACAGCCTCCCCCAGCTCACCTCCGCACATACCTGTCAGAAGCAGCAGGAGTCCTGAAATGAGCACTCCAGGATGCATCACGCCGTCTACCTGAGGGAAAAGGAGAGACACACTGGTTGGCTGTGGTACCAGGACCTGGTGTCTGATCAGGTCTTAATTCTCAGACAGCAACTTCTCCTTTTGCCTTGACTGTGTGGATCAGTGAGCCTGCTCTGCTGGGACTGAGAGAAGCCCACATTCAAAGACTTCACTCAGGGCTGTTAGTCTCCAGTGATGGACGGCTTGTGCCTTCCTGTGGTCAGGGAAAGCTGTTCTCCAAAACAGCTTATTCTTTCCCAGTCCTTCCCCACATAGAGCCACCTATTTCACTCTTCAGATCCAAGCCTTCCACTTACAAAGCTGGGTATCCCTGGAAGGTTCAGGGACCCTCTGGTCCTTGGTTTCCTCATTTGAAAAATACTACTAAAAAGTATTTGCTCAGCTTCACGGAGCATCTGTTGTGAAAGAGATGCTGGGCTATTTACTCCCAAGCATCTTTTCCTCATAGAAGTTCTGATGCAGATGGTTGTAACACCCTTCATGGAGGGCAGTTACCTGCTCAGATTCTAGCTTTCAGCTTTCAAAGTTTGTTCCTTAATCACTGAGCCATAAAAAACATGAGTAAGCCTGCTTATTACTCCATTAACACCAATTCTGGTCCAAAGATTCTGTCACTTCTCAGAAAGGAAATGATGATCCATTTCCGGCCTTCTCAAAGCTGTTAACAGCCTTCATGGAGACTGGACTGGACTTAGTATCCTAAGGCCTTGAGCCCTCACTGCTCACATTAGCAACCTCTGAAGTTGGAGGAGAACACAAATGGAACACTACAAACTGGAAGCCAAGGACAGAGTTTTTCATATGGAAGGTTTAAAACCTCCTTTCTTAGTTGAAAGCCAAAAAGTAAGAGAGCCCACATGTAACTCAGCTTTTTAACTTTTTCTCAAATAAACCAAGTTGGCCACACATGACATAGACCATTTAGAATTCTCATGGGGCAAGGGTCACCTACTCATTGCCTTAGCCCATCTGCTACCATCTTGATCACCATCTTGATCACAAGCTCATTGTCTCTGAGCCATCTCACAGGTTTTCCTGTGGACCAGTGGTGGCAATTCTCCTTTTTCATAAAATGAAGGGATGAGACCATGATGATTACTGGCTTCCCAGACTCTCAAAGAAAAACTTTCTCCACATTCTTGAATTCCACTGAGTAACTAAATGAGTTCTCCCATGAAATAGACATTTCTGTCTTTATTGACCCATCTCACCACCATAGTTTGAGAGTTTGAGCTGTAGTTCCCTGAGGAAACCACCCTGTGAAGGTCTGGCTCATAGCTTGTGGATAGATGGAATGTTGAAGACGAAGAGCCAAAAGTACTTGATCTCTCTTCAAAGCCCTTAGTAGCCAGGTACTGCCAATCCCTGATTCCACCTTAACAACTTGGAATGTATTGTTAGAATTTCAGAGTCCTATCCTCTAGTAACCTGAAAGCTAAGAACTGTGTAACATCTTAAATTTATGGATGAGGGTTCACAGCTCTGCTGTGGCCATTTACCGGATATTCCCATAAGTGCACTTGGGGAATGCATTGATTTGTGGCTTTCTCTTGTCTCTCACTATAAAAGCTCATGTAACCTTTTCCACAAAGGAAGAAGCCAATGAGGATGAAGTAGCCTGAATTATTCCTGGCTTTGGTCTCACATAGTTTTCTCATGACAAACCCTTATTCCATTTGAACCAAGAGTTGAATTTGTCCAAATTTTTTAATTGAATTTTTAAATTATTTGTAGGATAGGGTCTAAGCATGCCAAAGCACACATGTGGAAGTCAGAGAACAATGATCAGGAGCTGGTTCTCTCCTTCCACAATGTGGGTCTGAGGTATTGAACTCAAGTGCTCAGCCTTGGCAGCAAATGCCTTTAGCCAATGAACCATTTGCCAGCCCAGGAAGTACATTTTACATCAGTTAGGGTAGGAGAATAAAGCTTTCATGACCCACAAAGAATTAAATCATGCCTTGCTCATTTGGAAGGATATATATATATATATATATATATATATATATATATATAATTATATACATAATTATATATATTGAATATACAATTAAATACATGTGTGTTTATATATGTGTGTTTATGAGAGAGAGAGTCTTACTATATAGCCCTCGCTGTCCTGGAACTCAATAAACCAAGAGAGATACAGAGAGCCTCCGCCTCCCCTGAACTGGAATTAAATGTGTGGAAATGGACACCCAGCTTAAAATGGAAAGTATTTTAAAACTAGTATTATCATACCATAAAACTAGGCCAAGTCCCAAAAGTCAATGGGAAGAACTTTTGAGACACTCTGCATTTCAAGTCCACTGTTACCACTAATAGATCAGATCTGAGGGAGCATGAGTCAGCATAGAAGAATGTACAAAATTCAGAATTGTGCAAGGAGATAAGGACAGAACTAGATGAGCCACTAACGAATAAAGTGATGCACAATGAGAGAGTAAATGTACAATCAGACCTGTCACTTCACCGACAGCCCCGCCACACAGCTCTCAAGGACAGGCAGGGATCCCTATTTCCTCACCTGGTTTGTAGCAAACTCCCAGTTACCTGGTCCCTACCCATGGCTCAGACTTCTTTCCCTGGCCCCCTGAGCAGCTGTCACTTTTGCTGTTTTCTAATTGATCCCGGGCTAGGGGCCTGTGGCCAGCTGGGGTTCAGTCTTGCTCCTCTTCCTTCACCCCCAGTGTTTTCACCTTTCCCTTCCTTCTCATCTCTGCTTAAATGTCTTCTCTGGGGACATTTCCTCTGGGCCACCCTCAGTCTAAACAGCCGGCTCTCCCTGCCCTCCCGGGATCACCCTATTTCAGTTCTCCCAGCACTCAGTTCCTGGGTTCTCTGAAGGTTCCCGTGCTTTGTTTGCCGGCCGGGTCTCTGCCTCTCCTCCCTCTCGTGAGTTCCATTCCAATAGACTTGTTTAAGCTTCATTTTAGGAGAGCAAACTTAGGTTTACTAAAGAAAAGAAAAAATTCTCAAGAGTTGGAGGGGCTCCAAAGGGAGAAATAATCTAGAATCTGTTTTTAAAGTTTTTTAAATTCATTTTTATTTTATGTGTATAAGCGTGTTACCTTCACGTTGCACCCATATCGTGCAGTGCCTGCAAAGGTCAGAAGAGGACATCAGACCCCTGATGTTGTTAGTTGCCATGTGAGTGCTAGGATTCAAACTCGGCTCTCCTCCAAGAGCAACCAGTGCTCTTAATTGCTGAGCCATCTCTATGCTGTAGAATCTTTTTATTCTTTTTTTTCTTATTTGTTTGTTTTTTTAAGATTGAGTCCCACCATATAGCCCTGTGGAGTTTCCTAGATAATCTGAGATGGCTTTGAACTCATGACAATCCTCCTGCCTCTGCCTTATGAGTCCTGGGATTAAAGATTTATACTACTTATATCCAGCCAATAAAACAGTCTCTGATGAGAACATCATTATATATGGCTGCTGTGTGACTAGCCCCATGTGACTATTTTAGCATTTGCTAGTAAAATGGAGCAGATTTTAACTATTTTCACTTAATTTTATTTTAATTATTAATTTACCACACATGACTACAATGTTGAATGGCTCCCAACTGTAAGACTATTCCTTTAATGTAACTTAAGTAAGGCTAGCAGAGAAGAGCTAAAGTAGATGAGTTAAGAGGAACTCACCTGCAAGAGGAGAGATGGTTCGTTCATTGTCAGGGTGAGCATATTAAAGGAGTGGGAGGATGTCTCTTAAAAAGAAACAGATCAGAGTCAGCCTTGGTGGCTCTTACCTGCAATCCCAGCACCAGGATGCTGAGGTAGAATGGTTGCCATGAGTTTAAGACCAGCCTGGACTACATACCAAGTATCACGCCAGCCAAGGTCAAAGAGTAAGCACAAATCACAAAAACAGAAAAACACCATGTGAGCCAGGCTGGTCACCCCAGCACTGGAGATGCCGGAGCAGAAGGATTAGGAGTTCCAGGTGAGCCTGGGCTGGATGATGAGGAAAGAAAAATAAGCAAAACCAAAGCAAATGGACACGAGGGAGCAGCCGTCGAAGGCAAACAGGTGGAGGTCAGAAGTTGTCCTGGTGAGGAAATGAGAGAGGAGAGGCAGCCGAGCCCCTGAGACATTGATTAACTGCAAACTGTTTCGGTCGAACTTCTGTACAGAAGCCGCTCAGCTTCTAGAATTCTGTTTGTTTTGAGACAGAGTTCTACATAGCCTTAACTGTGCCTTACCGTTCCCAGAAGATTTAGTATTATTGTGTATGTATACTGTGTGTGTAAGTGTGGTGGAGGTGTGCCAGAGCACTCATGTGAAGGTCACGGGACAACTTTAGGGAACGTGTTCTCTCCTCTCATGTATAAAGGGGTCCAGGTATGGGGACTGGAGAGATGACTCAGCGGTTAAGAGCACTGGCTACTCTTGCAGGGGACCCGGGTTAGATTCCCAGCACCCACATGGCAGCTAACAACCCTCCGTAACTCCAGTTCTAGGGGATGCAATGCCTCCTTCTGATTTCCACAGGCACTGCACAACGTGGGTGCACTTACACATGCAGGCAATACCCTCACACACATAAAATAAAAATAATAAATAGAATATCTTTTAAAAGGTAGGTCCAGGTGTGAAACTCGGGTCTTCAGGCTTGCCGCACTCCTTTAACCATGAGTCTTATCACCGACCCGTAGAATTTGTCTTTGTGACTGGGGCTATGTGGACTTCCTGAGCCACCACATTTGGGGTCAACTTTGTAATCCTTCAAGTGGACAGGCCAGTTTTAAGGTGACATTCTTATGGTGACTACTCGAGGATAAAAGCTGAATTTCTAAGTGCTTACTGAAGGCCCTCATCCGTGTAAAATGTGGACAGAACACAGCAAACCCCCAAGCTGAACTCAGTCACTGTCTTACTGCTGCTTCCTTCCCTAAAAACAGTCCAACTGCTGGAATTCACCCTATACTTATGCTTCATTTGCCCCTCTACGACTAGGACTCACAGTATCAGCCCGTTGTGCCTCAGCCTCCCCCTCAGTCCCACCACTCTATAATAGGTCTCTGTCCACAGCCAGACTTCTGAATTCCCTCCACACTTGTCCCCGTATGCCCTGTAGCTGTCTGCCAGCCCTGCTCCTTGTCCTAGGCCACCCCTTCCCCCTTACTAACTACTCTCAATTAAAAGATAATACGATTATAATAATTTTAAAACCATAAATATAGATATAAAAATTATAACGTATTCATGTTTATTTTAGAAAATAAAAAAAATACTAAAATCATACTCATTTAACATTTTTTTCATTACACATAATTGTATTCATTTCACATATATTAGTGAACCAAAGATCCCTGGTCTCCGGTAACCTATATCTACCTAGAAAATAAATGTGTGTTTTAAAATACATTAAAAAAATATAACTTGCCAGAACACTAGTGAATGCTACAAATAAAAGAAAGAAAAAGCCAAGACTAAGAGGGATTAAACAGCTTATCCAGAGACACAGGGTGTAGAGCTGCCGACAGAGGGCGCGCTTACCACACACGGCTGAACACAGATTGTGCGGGGGAGGAGGGGCAAGAACAAGAAATCGCGCCGTATCGGGGGTCCAGTTTCAACAGATATTCAGAGTTAAGCCGACTTTCTAGCACTTTCAGTAAAAAGGTGTTAGTTGATCAGAGCAACAAATCTAGAAGAAAGCTTTCAGGAGGTAAAGAAGGTGGAGAGCAACTAGGAGATAACAGGAAATAGAGAATGCTTTTAAGGAGCTCTCTAAGGAGTTGCAAACAGGGTGTTTAACCTTCTGAGTAGAAGACTGTACAGATGGTGGATGGAATTTGGTAGATCCAGAGCCAAAGTTACCTTGGGACATCTTAAAACTCTTTAATAACCCATTTACTACCAAGCTCTGCATCTAACACTCTATTAAATTTGTTTTATTTTGCTGGGTTTTTTTTTTTTTTTTTGAGACAGGTCTAACTATGGCTGACTTAGAATTCACTATGTAGACCAAGCTGGTCTCAAATTCACAAAGATTTGCTGCCTCTGCCTCCTGACAGTTGAGGTCAAAAGCATGTGCCACCATGCCTGGCCTTTTATCTTACGTGTGACAAAACTACCTGCTCCCACCATAAAGCTAGGCATACAGTCAGGGTGACATTTTACTCCTGAAGTTCTCCTCCCCTCACTGCAATGAATGTCACAGTCGGGTGATTTTTAAATATTTCTCACTTATTGTTCTGAGCTTGAATCTCACTCTACCTTGGGCCATCCTGGAACTCATTCTGTCTTAGGTCGGTCTCCAGCCCATGGTGATCCTCCTACCTCAGAGTGCTGGGATGACTGGCATGACCCCACATGCCTGGTGTTGCCTGTGTGGTTTAGGGAAACACTGATCCTTGACTCTTTTCTGGGACTGGAGAATTTCAAAGGTGACCTGGTAGAACCTGTAGCTCAGCTACTCAAGAAACTATGGGAGCAGATTGTGAGTATAAGGCCTACCTGGGCTACCCGAGGAACTTGGTAAGAACTCTCAAAATAAAAAGTGGAACAAGGAGATTGAGAGGCTGGAGCAATTGTTCGGTGAAAAAGAGGCTCTGGGTTCCATCTTTGGTATACATAAGTGTGCACACACAAACACACACATTCATGTAATAACCTTTTCGACACTGAAATACGTCCGTTATTAAAAGTTGAATTAATGTTCTTGGATCATAGATACTCATATTTGGCTCAGAATAAATTATCTTCTTGTTTTCTTAAAGCAGAGTTCTTATTTTTATGTATCAAGAGATTGGGCAAAAATGGAAGGGTGTAGGTTGGGCAGAATGATGGAGAGAGAGTTTTGGTTGTTTCTGATTTTTGAGATAACTTCTTTTATACTAGAAGTTGGTATCCAACTTTCTGCATAGCCAAACTTGGGCTTGAACCCATGATTCTCCTGCCCCTGTCTCACAGGAATTGGGATCCTGAGTATTAGGATTAGTAGTGTGTACCACCATGTTGGGCTGGTTTTTGAATGATAAAACTAACGGTACAGAAGCTGATACTGTAGTTCACTCAGTAGAGACCTTACCCAGCATTCATGAGCCCTGAGCTTGTTCCTCCTCTTTAGACTGACCAGGCTTGGAGGCACGTGCCTGTAATTTCAGCACTTGGGAGATGGAAGATCAGAAGTTTGAGGTCATCCTTGGCTACATACCAACTTTGAAGCCAGCCTGGGATACATGAGGCCTAGCTGCCAAAGGCTCACCTGTGTAATCCCAGTATTTAATGGGATAATCCACAAAGGAGGATTACAGTGAGATCCAGGCCAGTCTGGGCTACTTCAACAAACAAGCAGAACTAACCACAACAATATGTTTGTGTGATTTGAAGATTGTCAGGCCTTGAAGTCACCATCTCCCGGTTTCAGCCTCCTTCCTAGCTTTCCTTCAGAAAGAGAAAGGAACGAAGGAACAATGGATGGGTTTCAATTTGTACACGAGCAGGGGCGCAGGCATGTCTGCAGGAGCTCTGGACTGGCATCCTCAGTGAAACGAGAAATTAATGAGTGGCCAGAGAGATGGCTTGGTGGGTAAAGGCACTGGCCACCAAGCCTGATGACCTGAGTTACAGATCCAGGTACTCCATGCACACACACACATAAACGAACACACTAAAATATGTGTAATTTAAAAAATCAAAGTTCACAATGAGACTTCAAAGTTTTGTTGTGAGGACCTAATGAAACATCCATTATGACTTATGTGCTATGTTATCTGACTCACGGTTTTAAAAAATAATTCACAATCTGGATGGGAAAGGGATTTGGGGCATTTCAGAGAGCTTTGAGAGAGTGAATGCACAGCCTCCAGGCTGCACCTTGGTGTGAGGGCATGTGCAGGGTCAGGGAAGACAGACAGTCCCAGAGGATACAGTTCTCCAGCTACCTGCAGCTGCAGCTGGAGGACGGGTGGAAAACTCCTCCTCAGCAGATCATTGCAGATAGTTAAAAAAGCTTCTCAAGCTTTTCTCTAAATATTATTTCCACTTTAAAGGAATGCAGTGACTTCCCAGACTTAGAAAGACAAAGTCCAAACTCTAAAAGCTGCTGACCTTCCCAGACTGAACATACTCATTCCCTCTCCAACAAAATTAATACCTTTGTAATTACTGGCCTTGACCAGCCAGCTCAAGGCTCCAGCGCAAACCTTCAAAAGTCAGCATCAAATTTGATCCTGGTTTTACACTCCATGAAAGTTAATTCTTACAAACATTTTCACGTGTATGAGTATTTTTCCTGTTGATGTAAATGCACTTCCTATGAACAGTGACCATGGAGGCCAGAAGAAAGCAGATCCCATGAAATGACTGATGGGTGTTAGCTGCCATGTAGGCACTAGAAATTCATCCCAAGTCCCCTGGAAGAGCAGTAAGTGCTCTTAAGCACCGCACCATCTCATCAACCACTCTTACATATAGTTTACACCCTCACCTACCTGCTCCCAGTTCCGTTGTATTAGCTAATAGCATGTATTACTTACAGACATTGGCCTATTAAAGAGAACTTAATACAAGAGCCCCAAACTATTCTCTCCAGGTTTCTTCTGATTTCTCATGTCGAACTTGCTTTAAGAGGTTTTAACAGTTCATCTGATCTGGTATTCTATTTAAATGAGCACCTGCTTCCAAGAAATCCCAAAACTCTATTTCCTGTTGGCTTGACCTAATTTCTATCAATTCAGTCATCGTTGTCCTAATGTCCCATATAGAATCCCACATAACCCATAAATAATTCTGTGTACCAAAACCCCAACAAACAATTTTCTGATTTTTTTCTCATCAGCGTAATTCTGCAGAAAACTGTACTTAACCCTTAGTTCAGAGAAAGATTCACTGCTTCTCTCAGTCTCTCCTCCTGTCTTACACTGGGGACTGACTCTTCCTGGGCTGTTTATGAATAAAGGCAACTCTCCTGGGATTCCAACTTTATCTCCAGGCCACACCTTTATGTTTTGAATGAAAATTAAGTCTTCCAATTTCTCAGATACTTTTGCTCAATAGTGTCTACTCCCTGATTTAAACAGATTACAGGGAGACATTAGTCAATGGGAGCATTACTAATTTTCTCCTCTGCATTTTCCAAAGCTGCAGCAAAGATCTTCATTCGAGGTCAGACTCCAAGCATAAAAATCGGGCACACTTTGAGATGGACGGTGGGTAAAGGGACTTTGAGCACCTGGGACAACCCTCTCAATTTACAGGTGAAGAATCCAAACTCAGAAAAGAGGAATATCATACAGAACCCAGCTCCATGCCTGGGGCAGAGGCAGAAGTGAGAGCTGATCCAACTACTGACAGTACCATCTGTCACCACTGACATCGTCCACTCCAACTACTTACACCATCATCTGTCACTACTGACATTGTCCTAATAAATGTTTATTAGCAGTTCATGCTAATGATGGAATAGGCTAAGCAAATGAAATGAACTCACTGTCTTTGCTTAAGGACATTTAAAAAAAACATCATCTCACAAGGTGAAGTGGGGCTTTCCTGTGTCTCCTGCACCTTTGAGATGTTACTAACAGACTACAGAGGCTTCCAGAGTGTGGTAGCTGTGCACAGCTGGAAATGAGAAGTAACTATGGGCATCCTCAGTCCTCCAAATCAAATAAATCAAGTAGCCATGCATGGTCATCTTAAAGATATTGAGGAAAATGCCACAGATTGTCTGAGGCTAAAACTTGTATTGGATCCTTATCATAACACCGAGTGCAAGACATTTCCTCCACACCCATTGTGTGTGTGTGTGTATGTGTGTATGAGTGTGTGTATGAGTGTGTGAGCATAGGTGGGTAAAAGAGACCTAATATGTCTTCTTGCTTTTTGGTTTTGTTTTGAGACAAGCTGCCTGACACTCATATGTAACCAAGGATAACCTTGAACTTCTCATCTTCCAGACCTTACCTGTGATGAGAACACAGTTGTGTAGCAGGAACCCTGGTTTATGTTGTACAAGATATCCAACCCAGAGCTTCATGCTAGGCAGGTACTCTATAAACTAAGCTACATCCTCTGCCAGGATATATATCTATATTTACATATCCATATATATATATATATATATATATATATATATATATATTGTGTTTGTTTTTCTAGACAGACTCTCACTGGATGGCTTAGAACTTCTTATGTAGATCAGGCTGATCTTGAACTCACAGAGCTCCTCTGGTCTCTATTTCCACAATGCTCAGATGAAAGGTGTGCACCACCACGCTTGGCATAATCATTTTTTAAGGACTATCTAGACTCCCAAATCAGAACCTTCCACAGACCATGGGCACCAAGTTGAACTGCCCAGGTTAAGAGCAAATATATAAAATACTTACTGAATTTTTGCAAAACCCAAGTCAAAGGTTGTGACATATAATGTTGACACTGCTTACTAACACTATGTATTTGTAATATGTATTTATAAATAATGTACACATTTTATTAGAACATTGTGACTTGAAAATGTTTTCCAGATATGTAAATAAGAGAATATAACTTATTCCACAGGAAACTATTTTTCCAAAATGTTTTTCCATGGATATGTCTTTACATATAAACGTCACTGAAATGGCCCACCCAGACTACTCCTAGCAAGGTAAGGAAGAAGACAGAAATAAGAAGGCCTTTATTTTGAAGCTATATACTTCTGTATCATTTGAGTAATTTATAAGACTAACCAATATGCTGTTTTTATATGTAAAATGCATGCTTCTCTTTGTACTTAAGCAGAATGAACATAGACTTACTAAGAAAAGGTAAGAAAGAACTCCTGACAATGGAAGATATTCCCAGTGAAGAATTCCTGTCTCCTCATAAATTACAAAAATTTCTAATTTTAGTTCTTATAAGAACTCATAAAAGCAATGCATATGATCCTTTCCCATGTTATCATTTAAGAGTCTTTAGATTTCATACTCACATGACCATTCCCCATGTACACTGACATTTCCAGGGGAGCCCACGTGTCTGTAGTGTTGTCTCATTCGAAGAACAAAAAAGGGGCAGAAAATGAGGAAGGATCAGGAGAGCTGATGTCAGTTCCTAAGCCATTAATTAACTGTATGAATTTGGGCATGCTGCTTAATCTATCAGCAGCTGGTTGTCTATTCAGATTATAACAGTATCTGTCACATGGGGCAGTTATGAGGACTTATATTTCTGGAACTTTAGTTCACAGTTAGGGCAATCAGCTCATCCAGGCTCCCCTATCCTCTCTCAGCTTTACCAATGAAAGTCCCATATCCTAGGATATTTCATCATTCATAGGAAAATCTGGGCTAATTGGTAACCGTGTGTGTGTGTGTGTGTGTGATGTCTGTATATTTAATCTGTGTTTGTGCATTAGAAAGTCTGATAATGATGTAATTAACCTTAGTGCATAACACTTTATTCTTTGTCCCCATAGAAAAGAAAATAAATCATAATTATAAAGTGAGGCTTTGGGGTGATGGAAATATTTGGGTCTTGCATGTGGTCATGATTCAGAGCATCATCATTAAACTAGAAAAAAAATTTCCTAACACAGGATCAGTCCATTCTAGCCTGGAACTCACTATGTAGCTGAGGATGACCTTAGACTTCTGATGCGCCTATCTCTACCTCTCTGGGATTACCTGTATGCATCACATGGATTTATTCAGTGCTGATAATGGAGACCAGGGCTTCCTACATGCCACAAAAGCACCCCACCAACTGGGCTTCATCTCTGGATCCTAAGTTTCTGGTTTAAATAAAGACCTATAACCAAGCGTATGCTGAGGGCTGAGAGAGACATTAGTAAGTCCTGAAATCCTAGTCATGGTTAAGGGTTAAAGAGTGAGGCCAGACGAGCTGGAGAGATGGCGCAGCCATGAAAGGCCGAGGCTAACAGCCAAAACATCATATAGAAATGTGTATGGAAATATTTTATCTGTGGTTTTTTCTTCTAAACATAGTCATACTAAAAAACTTAATGGACAAATTTTCTTTCTTTAATTATCTCGTATACTGTGGGGGAGTCATGCATGCATCTGTCCCAGCTGACACTGGGAGATACAGGACAATCTGTGAGAGGACATTGATTCTCTTCTTCTACCTGAGGATCCTAGGTTTCAAACTCAGGTCATCAGACTTGAGAGCAGGCATCTGAGCCCACCGAGCCAACTCTCCAGCTCCACGACTAGTTTTTATAACCAAAGATTAAAGAAACCAGGTTTGTCTGCCTGGAGCTGAATTCCGGGTTTGTATCCTGCTTCCTGTGAAACCTTGGGAAATCAGCTGGCTCTTACCAAACTTTGCTTTCCCCTGAACTGGGGAGGAATAAGGTTATATATTTTAGAAGATGATGATGACATTAACTTGTACACAAAGAATTTGACATAGTGTCTGCCTGACACACAGAAACACTGAATGATGACCTAGGTTTTGGAAGGACAAATGAGTAGTCTAACCACCTTCAGAGATAACTATAAGGTTATATTTCTAACTAGCTTTGCATTGGTTCCTAGATTAACTACTATCTACTAGAGAAAAAAAAGAAACAGCATCCAGTGTAAGAGCCAGCCCAGCAGAGAGAGACCCCTGCTCTGATGAAGACACCTGTTCTAGTAGCTTCTTCAGAGTCCTTCAGTTCGTCAGCTGGTGTGGAGAGTGGCTAGGGAAACAGACAGAACTTGGCTGTATGTTCAGCCATTTCACAGTTGTAAATTGGCTAGCTCCTTTCTGTAGCATCCCAGGATTTCAGGAATGCTGAAGCCACACTTGATAACTCACTCCTAGACAGGCCTCTGGCCACCAAGGACAAGGATTAGCTAATCTTTTAGTTAACAAAGAAATGAAACCTCCCTTTCTGTACAGTGGCGTCGAATTTGCTCTGTTCTGCCCTTATCTCCACAGTGACTTTAGAGTAGAGTCCTACTAGATCCCTGTTAGACAGAGGCACTTTCAGAATGATCTACACTGACGTTCTACATTGAACCTCTATTCACACAGTGAAGCAGTGATGTGAGAACCAGGCTTTGCAGCCAGGCAGTCCTGGGTTCAAATCTCAGCTCCATCACTAAGAGCTCAGGGACCATATACAGTTACAGGAAAAACTGACAAAAAAGATAAAACACTGAGCTCAGGGTCTGCTTAGAATAAATGCTCAACCAGGTTGAACACTACTGATACTTCTCAAATTTCTGGTAACTGAGAGTCACACACAACATCCTTCTGTTTCTAAAAGACCACTCAACTTTCTCATTTCAAAACAACATGATTGGAGTTGGAGAGAAGACTCAGCTGTTAAGAGCACTGGCTATTCTTGCAGAGGACGTGGGTTTAGTTCCCAGCACCCACATGGCAGCTAACAACCATTCATTACTCCAGTTCAAGGGGTTCCAGCACCCTCTTCTGACCCCTGGGGACACTGAAAGCAATGATGCATTTGAGGGTTACCTCCATGATCCCAACCCAAAAAGCAATTCTTGCTTTGCAAACAAATTAGTCTGGAACTTCCATAAACCACAACCATAATAAAGTTCTGCAAAGAAGCCCTTCCGGGACTCCTGTGGGGAAGAATGCAGGCTCTAAATCCCCTTCCCAACTCCCATCACTCTAAACACAAAGGTACTTAAGCTCCCCTGCTGTTTGCCTCCTGTGACTACTGCAAACTCAAGCTGGTCCACAGTCACCCCTCATTGACTAATAGATGGCTATGTAGATTGTAGGAGGTTTATTGCTTTTCTTTCCAGCTGAGACTCTTTCAAGGTCTAACCCCTAGCAGCACTTACACACAGGCAGCTAAAACACTTCACTTCACACATAAAATAAAAATAAATACAATTTTAAAAACAGTGACAGTAACAGTAAATACACTTTTAAAGCAAATAAGCTAGTTAGGCATGGTGGTTATAATTCCGCAACTTGGGTGAGTAAAACAGAAAGCTAGTAAGTTACTGCTCAGACTGAGCTATCTGGTCTCAAAAAACTCAAACCACTGAGGTGAACATGGGCAGTAATAATCAGAATCAATTAGATTCTAATTATTTTATTTATAAATATAACATCCAGAAGGAAACAGAGAGAGGGAGTAAATATAGCTGAAATATATGCATGTATGAAATTCTCAAAGAATAAAAAATGTTATATTTGGGCCAGAGAGATGGCGCAGCAAGACCCCAGTTGGATTCCAGCACCCACGCTGGGTAGCCATATCTGATTTCAGCCCCAGGGTTACCCAACTCCTCTGGCCTCTGCAGGTAGTTCAATTGAAATAAATCTTTAAAAATTTTTAAACAAATAAAAATATCTTGAAAAACAATAAATAAAAATGAAAAGCATCAAAGAAATTAAACGCTCCATTTAGTGAGAACACATTACTTCTGCAGTAGCAGGAGTCCTGTGCACGAGGCCTTGTGTATTAAACATCGTAGGCAACAGAGGGTCTCAAATGTGGTCACTGATCTCAAAGAGCACAAAATGCTGGGCACTGCTCTAGTCTGCTTTCTATTGCTGGAGCAAAGACGCTGACCCAAACCGACTTTCCCAAAGAAAGTTTTTTTTGTTGTTGTTCCTTACCTTTCCAAGCATCAGTCGGTTACCCAGGGAACTCAAGGAAGGAAGTCAGGCAGGCGGGAACCTGGAGGCAGAACCGAAGCGGAAACCACAGAGCAACTGACTTGCTCCTTTGGCAGGCTTTCTTATCAAACTCAGGACCACCTGCCCAGGGCAGCACCACCCACAGTGGGCTGGGCCCTCCCGATTCACTCAACAATCAAGAGCATGCCTCACAGCCATGGCCCCCAGACCAACCCAATGGAGGAAATTCCCCAATTGAGGTTCCCTCTTCCCAGGTTTGTCAAGTTAACTACTCAGTATTTCTAGCCCAAGCACCAGCTGAATATACAAGCAAAAGACTAAGTCAAATCAATGAAGACTCCTGGGTACAACCTTAAAGATACCTATTCTAATTTTATTTATTTATTATGTGTGTATTTACATGTGTGTACACATGAGTGTCATGGCACATGCATGTCATGGCATTATGTCTCTCCTTCCACCATGGGTTCCAAAGATCCAACTCAGGTTACTAGACTTTCATGGCAAGTGCTTCTCCCACTGAACTGTCTCACAGGCCAATCCTCAAAAAATGTTTAATTTTTCTAGTGCTTTTTTCTTCTGCTCTGAGAAAGGGAGGGGGGTCAGAATCATAATGAAATACAGTATTAAATTTCAGTTGAGTACATAAATGGTTCACTCTAGATATTCTGGATTGGTATATTTTTATATAAAATGTGTATTAAAAGAACCCCCAAACCAGGCTTGGCATGGTGGCAAAAGCCTGTATTCCTGTAATTCTATGGAGGTAAAGGAAGGAGATTGGGAGTTGAAGATCATCCTTAGCTATGTGTAAGTTCAAGGCCAGCCTGGGATACTTGAGAACCCAATCTCAAAGCAAAACAAAATATAAATGAAAACCCTGAAGAGAAATCATTGAATCTTCCTCAGAGGTGTATAATTGTGATATCTGAAAAGAGGCAAACTGCTCATTTCTTCTTCAGGGTTTCTCAGCACTCAGCATGAGCCAGGGACTTAATCTTGTATTCTCCTTCTGACCTCTAACATGCCTACTGAGACAGTCTTGTCACCAACACACTACAGCCAAGAGAGAGTAAACTGTATCCCCACAAAAGGGTGGCATGAAGGAGGCTGGCAGCTGGGCTTTCTTTATCCATGTGGAGCAAGGTGTCAGCAGAGAATATGGACCTGGTTCTGTCCACATGGCCTCCTGAATTCCACAGCATTCCAATAGCATTGATAACATTCATTCATATTCCTATCTGAATAGGAATAGATCAAAGATCCAAAAATTCATTTTCTAGAAAAAGATTAATATTTATGCATTGGCAAGACACTGAGTTGCTTTCAAATGGAAATAATAGCTAGTTTCACAAGAGTCAGGCATTTTGCCAAAATCTCTCAATGAAGTAGATCCTTCGGTATTGAAAGCAAGTATCTCCTAAGTATAAACTCTAGGACAATGAACAACATACTACTGAGTGATGAATGGGTCACTGAAGAAACCAGGAGAGCAAGTAACAAACTCCTAAAACTGAATGAAAATGAAAATACAACTTATCAGACCTGTGGGGCCTTATGAATGCAGTTTTAAGAGGGAGGTGACAGCTACTGAAATGCCTAAAGTGGAAAATCAGAGCAGTCTCAAATAGTAACCTAATGATATGCCTCGACATCATGGAAAAACAAGAGCAATCAAGCACCCAGATATTATATGGAAACACATAATCAGAGTAGAAATCACTGAACTAGAAACAAAAGTAAGGGTACAAAGAATCAATGAAATAATGAAAGGATGAAGGAGATCTACAAACCCAAACCCAAAGAAAGAACCAAATACCCCAAATTACAGACAAAAAGGGAGACATCACAAGAGACAACAATGAAATTCATAAATCATCAGGACAGATCTTAAAACCTTGTAGTATACTAATTTTAAAAATCTAAGAGTATGGATTAATTTCTAGACACATATGACCTACCAGGATTAAGCCAGGATAATATACACAGCTTAAGCAGATCTATAACAAGTAATGAGATTGTGACAGTAAAACAAAATATCTTCCAACTAAGAAGAAACCAGGTCCAGATGTATTTAGTGCTAAAGTCCACAAAACTTTTAAAGAAGAATTGACACCAATACTCTTAATTATTTTTCATAAAAGCTTGAATGGAAGGAAGCTACCAAACTTAGTTTATGCAACCAGTATTATTAGCCTGATGTCAAAACCAGATAAGGACAGGACAGCAGCAACAACAGAAAAAAGAAAGTTAGAAGCCAATCTCCCTGATGAATATGAAAACGAAAATGCTCAAGGAAATATTTACAAAACAAATTCAATAACAATAAAAAGCTCATTTACTGTGACCAACTTGATTTTACCTATGGATGCAGGAATGATTCAATGTATCCAAATCAATAACTGTAATACATCACATAAATACATCACTCGCTTCTCTGGTCTTTTGACTAAGATCAAGTGTAGCACATAAATAGATTCAAGGACAAAAATCATCTGATCATTTCAATAGGCTCAGGAAGGACCTGTAACAAAGTCCAACATCCCTTTATGATAAAAGCCCAGAAGAAAATAAAAGCAGATGCCTTAACATAGGGGCTGGGGAGGCACTCAGTTGACTGAGTAATTGCCTAGAATTCACAGAAGCCCCAAATTTGGTCCCCAGCACCGTGTAAACTAGATATGATGGCCCATGCCTATAATCCAAGCACTCAACAGATAGGACTTCAAGGTCGTTACTGGCTACATAACAAAGCTGAGTCATCCTGGGCTACTACTAAATCTTTTTAAAGAGAGATCACACCTCAGTATAAAGCATGAATACAATGAATATAGCCAACATTATACTAAATGGGAGAATCACAAAATATTTCCACTAAAATCAGGAACAAGAAGAAGGTGTCCACTTTCTCCACTCTCATTCACTATAATTCCTGGAATCTCAGCTAGATCAATAAGAAAAGAGAAACAGAAAGGAAAGAACTTAACGTGTTCCTATTCCCACATGAAATAATCTTATATGTAAAAATCCTTAAAGACTACCAGGAAACTCTTAGAACTGATTTGAGTAATAGAATACAAAAAGCATACAAAATCAAAACCTTCCTGGGGGCTGGAGAGATGGCTCAGCTGTTTAGAGCACTGACGACTCTTGCCAAGGACCCAGGTTTGGTTCCCAGTACCCATGTGGCAGATACAACCAACTGAAACTCCCAATTCCAGAGGATCTGACTCCCTCTTCTGATCTCCACGGGCATTGCACAACATGAGTGCACTCATAAGCATAAAATAAAAATATTAAAAAATCAAAACTGTCCCATACACCAATGACAAACATCTTGAGAAAGCTATCAGGAAATCATTCATTTACAACTGTTTCCCCCAAATAAAACAAAACACATAGCAATAAATTAACTCAAGGAAGTAAAGAAAAAGCTCTACAACTGAAATTTTGAAATGGGGAAGAAATTGAACAAAACACTAGAAGACAAACAGTTCACCTATGCACATAAGAAGCAGAATTAATATTGTGAAAATGACCATATTACCAAAAGTAGCACAGAAATTCCATATGGTCTACATCAAAATCCCAATGGCATTCTTCAATCAAAAAATAAATCTGGAACTGGAGAGATGGCTCAGCACTTAAGAGTATTGGCTGTTCTTGCAGAAGACCCAAGTTCGAGTCCCAGTACCCACATGGTGGCTAGCAACTGTCTGTAATTCCAGTTGCAGGGAATCTGACACCCTCTTCTGTCCTCTGCAGGCATTGCAGGACACAAGTGCACTTACATATATGCAGGCACATACACTCATACACATAAAAAATAATTTAAAAATTTTTAATTAAAAAAAAGGAAATCCTTAAACTCATATAGAAGCAAATAGTCAATACAATCCTGAGCAAGTGAACTAGCTGGAGGCTTGCCATCCCTGATTTCAAGTCATACTACAGAGTCAGAACTGGGACCAAAACAGACACATAGACAGATGGGGTTGAAAGGAGAACCTTACTTGCTCAGTAGCCATACAAAACTAAGTATCAAAAGAACCATCAACCTAATCAATATGGATTGGAGACAATTCTGAGAACTTGAAGTACAAATGGCCAATAAGTATGTAAAAATGTTCAATATCCTTATAATCAGGGGAAAGTACATGGAAACGACTTAAAATTATTTTTATACACTCTTATTTGTTTGTTTATTTGGGCATATGTATATATTTGTGTGTGCTTATGTCGTGCATGCCATGGCACATGGAGAGATCAGAGCACGGTTTTTGGGTGTGTCCATTTCCTCCCTCTACCATATGGTTCCTGGGGATCAAACTCAGGTCATCAGGTTTGGTGGCAAGTGTCTTTACTCTTTCACCATCTCCACACACCTACACTGAAATGCCACCACTCCTCCCATTATGGTTATCATTTAGAAAATAAATAAAACCTAATGCTGACAAAGAGAAAGAGGAAAGAACGCTTTCTATTGCTACTGAGGATGGAAATTCCTTCAGTCTCCATGGACATAAGTATAGAGGTTCCTCATAGAAACTGAAAGTAGGATTACTTTTGTCCCACCTATACCACCCCTGGGATTTACCCAAACGACTCCAAGTCAACACATCACGGAGATATTTGCACACCCACGTTTACTGCTGCACTGCCCATAACAGCCAAGTTATGAATCAGCCTTGGTGTCCATCAACAAGAATGAATGAAGACCCCCCCACACACATACACACACATGTACACACACATACGCACACACACATACATACACACACACGTACACACATACACACACATACGCACACAAACACACATACGCACACATACACATACACACACAAACATATACACACACATATATACACACACATACACACACACACAATGGAGTTTTACTCAGCTATAAAGAGGAATGAAATTCTGGTCTCCGGGAGAAATTTCATGGAACTGGAGATCATCATATTGAGTAAAATAAACTCCAAACTCAGAAAAACAACATGTTTTCTCTTCCTGGTGGATCTGAGATTTTAACTAGATCTATGAGCTCCTTTTTGTGTATGAACTGGAAGCAGAAGACAGAAGGAGACAGGGGAAGGGGAGGGATGGGGGGTGAATATCAAAAGTACATGATGTATCTGAATGAAAACGTCTTTATAAAACCATCGCGGTGAATACACACCAATAAAAGATAACAAGTCACATCGAAAAGTAAAGGCAAGACAGCTGTCCTGCAGAGCAGGGACTGTCAGTCACCTTGGACAAGTGATAAAAACTGAACAAGGAAGTGACCTCCCCAGGACTGAGGAAAGTGGCTTCCCACGGAGGTTCACAACAACTCCAGCTCTCAGAATGTCACCATCTTCAAGACAGTCACGTAGCTCAGCTGCCAGCCGCCTTCTCTCCTTGTCTACTTTGTTATTTCTCCATCTATTTATCTAGCCGGTGATTGTGTACTACTCTACGTCAGATGGAGGGGACAGAAGAAGCAAGAAGAGCATAGTCCTTCACCTTCTGAAAACAAACTGTCACCAGCTTCCAGAAAAACTAAAGAAACTTATGTATTTTTTTCTGGCTGAGTCAAAGACTGTGAAACTCCTTAAAAATCATGGTCACATTCCAGAACCTTCAAGTCTC
Source organism: Eospalax fontanierii (assembly GCA_035773235.1). Classification (NCBI taxonomy): domain Eukaryota; kingdom Metazoa; phylum Chordata; class Mammalia; order Rodentia; family Spalacidae; genus Eospalax; species Eospalax fontanierii. Next base: position 12,931,288 of record CM069546.1, read on the forward strand.
AACTCTTCAAGATGTATAAAGGGTTTCACTAAATCAAGTTTAATATAATTTAAATATCGGAGAGACATTGCCTCAGCCTATGATTACTTAACTTAAAAAATGAAAGCATTTGTATGTCATTTATCTTTGTTCTTGTTACCCAAAGGCACTTTACAGCATGAAAACCATGGTAGGGGGACTGTGAGGTCAACAGGAATCATCACCCCTCCCCCCGCAATGCTTGAAATGGAAACCCCACTTCAACCCCCTGTCATTATGATTCTTGGCCTAAGTGATAAGAATAGTTCTTTTTCATCACTTTTTGAGGCAATGTCTCATGTAGTCCAAGCTGGCCTCAGACTCACTAAATAGTCAGTGATGATCTTGAACTCCAGATTCTCTTGCCACAACTTCCCAAGTGTTGATATCAGGGGTTTGTACCCACACTCCTGGTTTATGTGGTCCTTGGGGATCACATTCAGGACTTCCATGTATGCTAGATGAGCACCCAGCCCTGCTTCCTTTGCTTTATTGCACTTCATTTATGAACATGGTCTTTATAGTGAAGGACTATAGTGTTAGTCTCCCACCAATATGGCCATCAGCCAAGTCAGATGAGGGACTTGGAAGAGACCCAAAGCTCTTTCTAGAGAACCTGAAGGTCTACTGCAGTACAGCAGCAGGGGAGGGAAGACGTGGTCAGAGACGTGCACTGATGTCATAGTTACCTTAAACTCAGCTTTTAGGTTCCAGAGAAGGTTTTGGGCTCTAGTTTATAGCCACAATTTCATTGATGGTAATAATTGCTATGTGTTGTTATTTTACCAAATTCAGAAAAAGAAGTCAAGTTTTACTCTATTTCAGTGTGTGTGTGTCTGTCTGTCTGTCTGTCTGTCTGTATTCATGTATTTGTATACCATGGAGCACAAGTAGACTTCAGAGTGCAAGCTGTGGGAATTGGTTCTCTTTCCACCAGTGGGTCCCTGGGACTGGAGTCAGATCGTCACCCTTGTCAGCATGTGTCTACGCCTGCTGCTCTACCCCACAAACCCAGAAACTGAGTCTTAGAGCAGAATTTTGCCCATGATCACAGCCCATGGATTGAGAAAGCCAGATTCAAACTAACTATTCCAGAGCTGAAGATCCCCTGTGACCCAGTCTTACCTCCTTCAATAAGAAGAGAGATTCCATTAGTTTTGTGCTCAAGGTAAGTTTATGAAATGTCACTTAAAAGGTTCAGCTCTTCTTATATTAAATGTATTGCATATACCCATATTCACAATAAGCAAGTGGTATACAAAACTATATGTTACTGATTTTTTTGATGACTGACATAATTATACACACTGTGGACAAGCCCTGAAATAGCCAGAAATTTCAATTTTCCATTTCCTTATGTTTTGAAAAACCTTTCCTTTTTTTGTTTAACTATTTACTGTGTCTGACCCTTGGAAAGCTCAGAGATTCTTTCTAGGAAATATGCCTACATCGCCTAAGGGAAGAGAAGACCTTGTTTTTACTGTCCTGGGCCTAAGAAGCAAACAATTTAAAACTAAAGGTAAGGAGCCTTCTGTTCATTATACAGATAAGAAAGAGGGACTGCACTGTGCAGGGAGGAATTAAACTCCCTTCCCGACATGCCTGCACATGTGAGCACACAGAGATGCCTCTTTAATGCTGATAGCGCTCCTGCCCAGCCTGAGACAGTGGGACTCAGTGACCCCCGAAGTCTATGTTCTGTGTTTATACGTTCTTCAAAATAAAACAATGGCACACAATAAATATGTTAGGACTAAATTAGCCCACTGTGTATGAGATCATCTACTTCCACAATATTTAATTTCCTTTGGACGAGTCCCAGAAGAGAGGTTGACTACTAATCAATACCAAACAACCAACCAAGGAAGGACTGAGCCCTAAGAGAGGTGAATTTAATCACTGCAATAATAGTAATATTAAGGATAAATATTGAGTGATTTCAGTGTACTGTGATTTCTAGATACTGTGCTGAACATGTTGTCGTGTTTCATTTTTATAACCAATGATCTTATGAAATGAAAGCATCCTCATTGTAACCAGAGACCTGAACTTCAGAGATCAGGAACAACTTCACTGAGTTCAGAATTAGAATGCAGGACTGAATTTAGGGCCCAGTCTCCCATCACTGCAGTACCAAACCCTTTTCTCATTCTATCTTCTACCCTTGACAGTATTAATACCACAGCTAACCTACATTGAGATACACTGTGTGACCAGACACTGGACTAGGCTTTCTGGACATATTTTCATGCTTAAATTTCATCAGCCACTCACACATGACATGATGAGACTGGACGTATTGGTTTTTATGTCTCTTCACAGACAAATAAAAAGAACTCCACAGAATATGAGAAAAACTAGGATTCTGACCAAAAATAACAGGAGATTAACCTCTGAGCAGTGTGCCCCGAGGCTCCCTGATCAATGTCCTCTGACATCAGCGTTTTCTGTCCTGTTTGTCTTCTGAAGTAGCTTGAATCTTTAAGTCATGTGGAGAGTTTAGTTATCCTTTCCAAGACAGAAATCTGAGGAAGCTGATTGTCTGTATCCAGCTAGAAAGCAACCTGAAAGTCACCTAATTGTCCTGTTAGTCCCCAAACATAAGAAACACTGTCCACACAGAGTCAACCAGAAAATAATGAAGAGAAAGCTATCAACATTTTCATTAGACCTAGATTTCATAATATCATAATACTTAAGTAATACAAAATAGTTTCTTATTCAAGTTTATCAAGTTAAATCATAAGAGCCAACAAGATGAATCAGTGAATAACAGGACTTACCACCTGATGAATTAATCACAGGGACTCGTATGTTAGAGAAGCTGATTCCTACAAAGTGTGCTGTTACTTCTACATGTGAGCCATGGCAATCCTGTGCCATACACACACACACACACACTCACACACACTCACAAATAAAGAAATACGTTTTGTAATTTAAATAAGAAAACTACTAAACAACTACTTTTTAATGAGGGCAACAGTAGACACTTTTCTTTCCTTACTCAGTAAAATCTGTGGATACCCAAAATTCTTTCTCAGGGATGGGGGAGGGCATTTCCTGGGATCGGAAATTCTGTCCACACATTGGACAGAAGAAGCTGAGATTCAGAGGTGTGAAATGCCTTGGCCCAGGTCGCGTGGGGAGGTTGTGGCCAATGCAGAATCCTAACCAGGTGCCATTTTCACAGAACATGCGTGTGTCCACCGCCTCCCTCACCCAAACAACATTTCAACTGCAGAGAACTCTCTGTGCTGTTATTCTTAATGTGCTTTCCTCAACTATTTCTAATATTCAAAACCCTGTGAAAATCAGACAGCATCTGAAGACACCCTCCTGTGCCGCGTTAGCTGAGCCATTTCTTTCGGTGGTTCCTTAGACGGGCAGTAGGAAACTCTTCCTGTGCGGGCTCAGCCGGGGTGACCTTGGCTCAAATCATAAAACTATATTTGCGTGGCTCAGATATGTATAATATATATGAGCTTAGATATACATATATGCTCATACACACAAACATCACATTTATTTATTTGTGTTTGGTGCACACATGCAAATGGGAGTCAGAGGACAGCTTGGCTCTCTCCTGCCGTGTAGGTTCCAGGGATTAAACTCAAGTCATCAGGCTTGGTGTCAATGCCCTCATCACTGAACCATCTTGTCTGCCCAAGGAAAAGGTTTTTCTGGGGAGAGAGCTTGTTTTGGGGAGCACAGGGCAGCAGAGAACACGTGACAGACAGTCATGAAGGGTGCGCATCCTCAGCTTCCAAACCTGCGTCCACACTTTCACTGAGGGTGGGACAGAGGCACCATGTAGCCACATCGTGCGGCCTATTTCATAATAAAAATAAACAGCCACACAAATGGTCACACTAAAACTCTCCATGAGCATTTAAGAAAATCCTTCCTGGGGCTTCTGTGGCAGGTAATTACATTCTGCAGTGGAAGAGGTCACACATTTGAAATGGCTTCCCTCAAATGACATAATGAGCACGAAGGACAGTTGATTTGAACTCTGTCCCATCTGGCCACAAATTGAGTGCTTGGATTTTCCTTGTTTTTGTGTGGAACTGAGGATTCACACTCAGGACTTCATGCTTCCTGGGCGAGCACCCTGACCCTCAGCTGCGTCCCTGTCGCTCAGTATATAAATCTTAAAACACATGAACGTGCACATACACACATTCTCAATACACATGTACAGCCAAATGGTTCACATTCATACCTGTACATGGGATGGATTTCTACAAAAAGAGAAAACACAGACTATCTCCAGAGGTGGTGACCTCTGGTTTGTCAGTGGGGCCTGAGCATCTAATTGTTAAACTCCCCAGGTGATTCGGACGCACAGTCAGGGTGGAGAGGCACTGGTCCCGCCTTTCTCGCTACTCTGTGGATTGCACCTATGAATCTGAAAACCTTTGAAGGGTATTAAACACCACTGGGAGGCACAAGTGTCCTGGTTTTTATTGTCAACACATCCTGGAGTCATCAGGATAGAGGGAAAATTAACTGCAGAATTACCTCATTTGGTTTATCCTGTGGCCATGTCTGTGGCGCAGTGTCTTAATGGCTAATTGATGTAGGAGGCTCAGCCCACAGTAGGAACTATAATCCTAGGTGGTCCTGGACAGCACCAGAAAGCTAGCTGAGCTTAGGCCAGTAAGAAACATTCCTCTGGTTTCTGCTTCAGTTCCTGCTTGAGTTCCTACCCTGACTATCCTGGATAGTGACCCTGGAAGTATAAGGCAAGTGTCCTAGTTACTTTCTGTTGATGTGCTAAACACCATGTGATAGACCAGCTTGGGGAGGAAAGGATTTCACCTTCTGTCTACCATTCATTGTGGGGGAAAACCAGCTCAGGAGCTAAGGGCAGAAACCTGGAGGCAGGTACTCAAGAGCAGATCGTGGATGCACACTGCTTCCTGGTTTGTTTCTCTGGCCTGTGCTCAGCCTGCTTTCTTATGCCACACAGGACCACCTGCCCACGGGTGGCACCATGACAGTGGGCTGGCCCTCCTGCCCTCCATCTTGACCAGGGAACTCATGGACTCATGCGGTCAGGTTCATCCATCAGTCAGGATTGTGACCAGTTTTCTTAAAGCACCTGCTTGGAGCCAGACACTAGACTGGGAGTTGCAGAATAAAGCAAGAAGTGGTGTTTGTATCCTCACATTCATGGACCATTTCCATCCTGGTCAGGAGCTTGACTGTGTACTCATTATAACACAGATTAGATTGTGTTCCATAAGCTTAATGAATGTGAGCTTCCTCATTTATAAAATAAGGAAATTAGTCGGGTACCATTACAAATAGTGCATTGTCGTAAGTCCAGCCCTCGGGAGCCTGAGGTACAAGGACTGCCATGAGTTCAAAACCCGGCCTGGGCTACATAGTGTCCTTGTCTGGAAAAAAAGAAAAGAAAGAAAGAAAATTGTGCCAGATAGTTACGATGTAATAATAGTTAAAACATCTATTGACCACAAACTCCAGAACTGCTATTGCTACAAAATCTGAGGAGGAAATTTTCTTTCTTTAGACCTTTTCACTTTTCAAAACCTTCTATTTTATTTTATAAGATTTATGTTTCGGTTGGGCTTGGAGGCACATGCCTTTATTCCCAGCACTCAGGAGGCAGAGGCAGGCAGATCTCTGTGAGATGGGGGCCAGCCTGGGCTACAGAATGTGTTACAGGCCAGCTAGCACCAGAGGGAGACTCTGTCTCAAAACAAATAAAAAAACTAGACACAAAAGGAAAAGATTTATGTTTCTTTCTATTTTTAATGCCACACATGTATAGGTGCCCTCAGAGGGCACAGGGCCATTAAATCCCCAGAGCTGGAGTTACTGGAAGTTGTGAAATACAGGCCAAGTGGACTAGAACCGAATTCACATACCCTGCAGGAGTAGCAACCTGATCACTGCTGGGCCACCTCTCCAGCACCCCGAAGACTTCTCATAGGTAATATTCCATTGGAATTGTCACTATACTCCAAGGTAAGCAGGAAAATAGATGGAGGAAAAGTAGGGTGTGAAGAATGGGTCATCCTAAGGTTACCACTGAAAGACGGAATTAGAACTCAGGTCCTGTATTTAATCAAGTAGGCTACATGTTTTCCACTAAGTCCTATATATCTTGTGTCACAGAATGCAGCTAGGCACCATGTCCTTGAGTGATGGCAACATGGATTCCACAGCAGCCAGACTTCCAGACCTTTCCTGTGTGTCACAGATCTCTAGGAAGAACATGAAGAACAGAGCAGCACCTCCTCAAAGCCCTGCGGACACCGGGCAGGAATCAGAAAGGAGCCGGAAGGGAGTGCTAGAGAGGACAGCCCCATCTAGTGGTCACACCCCGCACTGCAGCCTGATCAGGTAAATCTAGAAATGCCACAGACCTGGGCTTTCACAGAAAAGCTCTGCATTGATGTGCATTGGTTCAATTTTAGAAAAAGCCAGCAGTTTAAATGAAATAAATTTTTAGAGAAGATGAGGCCTAACCCATTTAAGAAACCCAGAATGCAACTTGCCACCGTCTGACCTTCCCAAAGAAACCTTAATCGGAGAACCTGTTCATTTCCTAGAACTCCTCAGAACAGCCCTGAGAATGGAGCTTTTGAATGGCAGAATCTTGCTCTCCTCAGCCACTGTGGACTGAGCCTCTCTGAACTGAAAATCAATGACTTGATGGTTCACTCAAAGTGAGAGAGAAAATTAACACCCCCTTGCAAATCTGGTCTTCTAAACCACAAAACTGGCCAGTGAACAACACGTCCTTACAATAATCTCTTGATTAATTCTTAGTACAATAACTTTATTAAATTGTGAAGATTTGATTCGCCATGAAAAAGATGGTTTGCTGTCTGAAATAATTTTAAATATGGATTTGCTCTGCAGACAATTTAGGAAGTAAGAACTCCGAATGAAACCAGCAACATGTTGCACACTCTAACACCAGCAGTAGAACTTTTCTAAGGCATAAAGCTGTTTCCTGCTCCTCCTCTACCCCCTTTCAGTTCTTCCCCTGCCTCCTTCTAAAACAACTTCAGTCTGATGGGAGTTTCTAGAAAGGCTTGGCATCAAGACACAAGAGTAAGGGAAATGGCTCTGATGGGTGGACTCTCAGGGCACATAGTTTTCTTCCGATGTCTGCTCAGTCTGCGCTCACTGTAGGAACCTCTTCACACACAATACGCCCATCCTTATCCAAGGACCAAGCATGTAATAATGCATCATCTATCCAGAGCCCTAAGAAAACAGACACACCTCCAACGGTGACATTAGGCTCCCTTCTGTTTATTTATGAGGGAAATTAAAACCCACATGACGCCATGATTTGAGCACCTTCAGAAAGGTAGGAAAAGTGACATTTCCAGCTACAGTAGAGTTATCATGAAATGCTTGATGAGTCTGCTTCTCCAACTGCCCCTTCTTTTTTCACTTTTAATTCCAATTCCTCTCTTTCTGGTGGTTTTAGTCACTAAGATACGAAATCACTTCCTGTATTGCCAATGATAATCTTTCATGGACACAAGAATTACGGATCTAAGGGAACATAAAACTGAAGTCCTCATGTTTGAGAGATCCCGATGGGGTGACTGGAGAGACGGAGCCAGTGCTGGTGTAAAGATTAGGATGATGTTAACAGTGAGGTTGAGCACAGGCAGCTGGAGAGCCTCCAGTGTCACTGACAAGTGGGACACAAGATGAACAGACACAAAAACTAGCCCTGGGCTTAAACAGTGTCTGGTGTGGCCAAATCTGATTGCTGCCTTCTGCTGTCCCGGGCAGAAGGCCCCTCAGAGGGCCAATTACTCGATGACATAAATATTATCTTCAATAATATAGATATTGTCTTCCGCTCGCCGTCGCTGTTGCGCTGCATTTTCCAAAGCTCCCACCTTAGAGACACGGAAGGAAACAGACCTGCAGAGAGAGTTGTTGGAGGAAGAGTAAGGAACAATGGTCCCTCCTGAAGTCTGAGCAGAGCTCTGACTCATGATCCAGCAAGATCGGTACCCGCACTCCAGGGGCCCCACCCACAGAAACTAAAACAATCAGCAGCACCGCACAGGAACCTGGGAATTCAGTTGTAAAAAAGTTTGTTTAATAAGCATAAAAGACCCTAAGGAACAAAGACACCCCCCTACCCCGAACTGGCATCCTTGAGGATGTTCATACAATAGAACACAGAAATGGAAGATCTAAAAAGATATCTATCATCAAGCTGAGTTACCTGATGGAGATGTATTCTTTGGAAGGGAGCCAAGAACCAAATGACTAGTGTGTTTTCAACTTTGAACAGAAAGCATTGTGGGGGCTGGGGAGATGGTTCAGCAGGTAGAGATGCAGGCTTGGTAGCAGGAGTGTGATGCCCGCCAGAAAGGAAGTGCCACATGAAACGTCAAGAACGTGATAGCAGTAGGTGGCTTCGCTTGCCTTTTTAGTATTTTTATTTTACATTGTTGTTATTATTATTATTACTTGGATACAGGGTGTTGCTTGAGGTCTAAGCTGGCCTAAAACTTGCAGTCCTCCTGCCTCAGATTATTCCTGAGTACTGAGATAACAGTTGTGTGCCACCCCACTCTTTTTTATTATTTTTTCATTATTTTTATTCCCGCTCTTTTTTATATTATGTTATATTATATTTTCTATCATTTTCTTTGAGTCAGGGTCTCACTAAATATCCCTGAAGCTCACTGCATAGACCAGTAGAGATCCACCTGTTTCTGCCTCTTGAGTGCTGGGATTAAATGAGTGTTGCATCAAGCCAGGCAATATTTTTCTTTTTAGTTAAGTGATTAAAAAGCAAACCTCCGGAGCAGTAGGGAAGACTCAGATGTTAAGAAAACTTGCTGCACAAGCCTGAGGACCGGTGTCCTCTTCTATTGCTCTCCGCCTTTTTCTTAGAGGCACAGTCTCCCCTGGTACTGGAGCTCACATTTTTGGCTAGGTGGGGAATGGGGAGCCCCAGTGATCCTGTCTCGATGCCCCTATGCTTGGGGCTGCAGGCTTGGGGCAGATGTTCTGCTAGTTACGTGGGTGCTGGGATCTAAACTGGTCCTCATGGCTTGTGCAGCAAGTTTTCTTAACATCTGAGTCTTCCCTCTTGCTCCAAAGGTTTGCAAACCTGTTCTTCAATCTCTAGAATACAAATAATAGTAGTCCCACTTTTATAGATTTATTGTTGCGAAGGACATGACTGAAAGAATAAAGCCTAATGTACTGGGCACTCACGCTGTGCCTGACAATGTTCCAGGCACACTGTGCATTGTCTCATGGATTAACTCAGACACAGGGAAGTCTGTGTAAACTACCAATAAAAGCTAGACATAGTGGATGGCAACCTGAGGGACATGGGCTTTGATTTTAAAAAGCTGGCCTTTCGTAGAGCCATTCTTCAACCAAGCAAAGAGAGCTGGATAGGTTTACATCAGGGCAGATAACCACATGACACAGAGGACATGCAGAGGACTCACACAGCAGAAAATGAAAGCACAACATAAATACAATAAACTGAAGGGCTACTCGGCCAGACACTTTTTGTAAATTAAATGGAGGGACAGGGTGTGGAGCTGGGAAGAACTTTCCATGGTCAGTACCATTGCATCTGCTGCCGCTTCAGAGATGATCACAGCCAGGTCTTCTGCTCCCCTGGCGCTCGCTGGAATACCCATCACCCACCCTGCCATCCCATGGTACTTGCCTGAAAGCATTTAAAAGGACCCTGTCTCTTAGCTTGTGTGTGGGTTTTCTCACCAGTCTTTAATACGGTATGTACTCAATAAAAGGAAACATTAAATAAAATGAAATCTAAACACCTCACTCACAAGGAGCTCCAGAACGCAAGCTTACAGTTTACAATGCGGCATTTTCTATAATGTATTAGGACTGAAATGTTCCTTCTGACCAGCTCAATCACAAACACAGAGAAAAACAGAATGCCAAAAACATCTCTGAAAAGTATGTGTACCAAGATGAGGGCTCAGTAAACTAGAGGATCCAAGGTATAGAGAGAAACCAAGCATAGTGATGGCTATGTATAATCCCAGCATTTAGTAGGCCAGCGCAAGGTACATAGCCAGTTCCAGACCAGCCTGAGCCACATAGTGAGACCTTATCTAATTAAATAAACAAACAAATAAGCAGACAAACAGGTACTGAATTTGGAAGAGAAAGAGGATAGAACAGCCACTCCAGCTTACCGTAGTGAGCATATCCTCCTTTTCATTTGGATGTACTCTAAAATTCAGGTGGGGAAGGAGAAGATGAAACAAAAATTACTATGTTGTTAAACAATTCATTCTCTCTTCTTCCTATGAAGGATATTGTTTCTGTTTTAAATTGATCTGTTCCCTTGTAACTTTGGGTAATTCTTTCCTGTGACCTTCAGGAAGTACCTTCTTTTCAGTCAGTTTGCTGTATTCACCCACACAGCCCAACATGCTAGAATGGCATTGGCCAATTACTTTCATTGAAAGAAACTTTAAATGTCTAGGGTTTTCTAATGGGCTACTGGAGAACAAGTCTAACCCAGGACTCTCCTAGGTAACGTGGGACACAAAGTCCAGTAAAGGTCACTGACATCGAAGACATTTTTTTTAAGTAAGTAAAGTAACAGTTTACAATGAATTCCACTCCTTCCATTGATAATTCTATAGGTGGGTATCACCTACTGCTCATCCTACTGTTTCCTGTCAAAGACCTTTTTTATACATCTCATAGCCGGCTGCCTTGAGAGAGAATAAAAACCTTTGCACTAAGGAGGAAACAAACCTGGGTATTTAACCCAATTTCTAAGTAATTCTCCCTTTAGACATGATCTTACATGTGGCATAGGCTAGTCACATGCTGTGATCCTTCTGTCTCGTCAGCCTGACCACTGGGATTATAGGCACAGACCAGCAGATCCAGCTGAATGTTGAATAATCAAGTTCTAAATAATTAGAGGGAAACATCCTATAATCAGACAAGCATCTTTTTATTTCCCCATTTTCTGCCCAGTCATATAAAATAGATCAATCATGAGCTCAAATATGGTATCTTGAAAACTAGACGGCTGAGGGTCTTTCGTGGAGATGGGTCATACAGAGAGAAAGACTGTGGGCACATGTGCACACACACGCTGCAGGAAACGGACATGCAGGCCTGGGAGGCCACCTCTGAAGAACTCTGTTCCAGTATTAGATAAGCAATTTCTATCTCAATGATTCATTTGCTTCTTCGACTAAATAGGCGTTCTAGAACTTTAAACAATGTTACCATGAGAGCAAAAATCAGATCTCCCAGAATAGGAGAGAATATATTATAAATTATTACAATGGCTTTTTTGCCTTCCAAACTTCAATCCTATCCAACAAACTCTTGTTTGAAAGTATTGCATTTCATTTATGGAAGATCTAAATAATTTTCTCTTTCTGTGCCTGTGGTACTTTGAATGGGAATGTCCTTCATAGACTTCAAGTATTTGGACACTTGGTCCCCAGTTTGTACAGTGGCGCCATTTGCAGAGGGACAAGGAACCGATAGGAACCATGCTGGAGGAAGCTCATCACTAGGGGTGCTCTTTGAGCGTTTGTAAGCCTTGCTGGATTTCCAGTTTCTTTCTGCTTCCTGCACCTCCTTGGAGATGTGAGTGCTTGGCCCTGACCACCTCCTGCCCTGACCACCTCCTGCCCTGACCACCTCTTGCCCTGACCACCTCCTGCCCTGACCACCTCCTGTCATCACCATGCCTCCTCCTCCACCACCATAACGTACTTTATCCCCGTGGGGCCATAAGCCAAATAAACTCTTCTTTCTATAAGCTGCCTTGGTCAGGGTGTTTTATCACAGCAACAGTAAGGTAATTAAGACAATGGCCAAAAATTGAAAGATAAGGAATACAGTTCAGAAACAATGGTACTTCCCAGCATAGTGGTGTACACCTTTAATCCCAGCACTCTAGAAGGAGAGGCAGGTGAATCTCTCTGTGAGTTCAAGGCCAGTCTGATCTACAAAGAGTTCCTGGCAAGCCAAGGCTACACAGTGAGATCCTGTTTCAAAAACAATCAAACAAATAAACACCACAATGATATTACTAAGCTATGTACCATATGCATCTAAGCCCAGCAGCGCTTGGAAGTCGGGGGCAAGAGGATCAGGAGTTGGAGGTCAACCTCAGTTATATAATAAGTTCAATGCCAGATAGGCTACATGAGACCCTGCTTCAAAATAAAAACTCAAAAATTATAAAACTAAAAAAAGAAACAACAGTATTGTGCAAAAAGCTCCACCAGTATTTAGTTCCATGAGATTTAAAGAGCAGGATCTTTCTGAGATATAATAACAGTCGTTCAAGATTGCTGGGTTCAGAAAGCACTCTCCGAACTTAGTAGGTTCTAAGACATGCCCTGGGAAGCACACGGTGTTACCATGTATGTCTTGGATTTAGGGACAATGTAGTCACATGAAGTTAAAGTCCTACAGCACCTGGAGTCACTTGAAGGCAGGAGAGCTTCTGAGAACCCTTGCTCTAGTTCCTGGGGAACAATGCTGGACTTACTTACTTGCCACAGCCATCGCAGTCGCTAGAGTCAGCAGCACCAGGACAGCAATGGAGATTCCAGCAACAAGTCCCTTAGTGCCGGTCACCCGTGGCTCTTGTGTTGAGATCGCTTCCTAGAAAACAGCAGTAGACTAAAGAAGCCCATGCTAGAGGAACAGGAAACACATCCTAGAACAGAACCTAACCTAACCCTTTATCTTTCTTGGTCCTTGACTACCTCTAGAATATATGAGACCAAATGATCTCAGGTGGTAATGATCAGTGAAATTCTAAGACAATTTGAAAATCAAGGTGTCTCCTACAATGATGGAGATTTTTTTTTTTTTTTGGCCTGGGATTATTTTTTCCTTTTTCTTTTTTTTTTTTGGAGGTGGGGGTCTCACTATGTAGACCCACCTTGTCTCAAACTCAGTGATTCTGTCTCTGCCTCCCAAGAGCTGAGACTAAGGCTATATACATGAAGCACAGCTTGGGGTGATATTTAAATGGTGGTATGGCTTGGTAAAAGTTTAAACTGGATGCTTAAGGTGGCTTTATGCATCATGTAACTATATTTGCCTTAATGGTTAAGAGGCTGTTTTAATATATACACTGACTTCTCTGATGTTATCCGAATGTGCTCTGCTATCTGCTACTGAATCTCATCTTTGATTACAGACTCTGGTTCACTTGTAAAATGCAATTCAATATTCTGTATCTTCATGGAAGCACCCAGAAGACACTGCTCATGGACACAGCCTGCTGACACTGTCATCAGACAGAAATGCAGGATTCTACAAATGCCCTAGTGCAGATGATCGGGAATCACCGTCTACTGGAATAAGCATGAAACAGGCTGGACATCATGTGAGGCTTCTTTCATAGCTCAGAGCTGATGTGCTAAATCTAAAGACATTCGTAAGACAGATGTTTAACTGAAAGGAAGAGGAGGATCAGAGATCGAGTGTTTTCCTGTGTGCGACCTTCATCTCGGGAGTCACAATCCCAGCTCTTCTTCTCAGTCACTGTGACCAAGAACAAGCTAGTGAGCCTCTCCGAGCCTCTGTTTCTGCCTCTGCAAACAATGTTGAATAGAGTTCTTGGGTGAGGTCCTTTAAAGTATCTCTTGATAAACACTACAGGAACAACAGAAGAAAGTAGTATTTGCCTGTTTTTGAGACAGGGTTTCATGTAACCTAGGCTGGCCTGGAATCCCCACTTAGCTGAGGATAACTTTAAACTTCTGATCCTTTACCTCCCCCTACTGACTGCTGAGATTGCAGGAGTGGGCATGTACTGTGCTAGTTGAATATTTACTCATTTATAGTATTTTCCTGATTAAGACTGATAGCAGTGAGCATCATTTCTCACACATCTTCACATACTTTTTAAATTCTTTTCATAATATAGAGTTCAGGAAGTTGATCTGCTGGTTCAAAATACGTGCTGCTGTTGCTAGACATAGTGGTGTACACCTGTAATCCCAATACTTGAGAGGTATTTGCAGAAAGGTCAGGAGTTCAAGATATCTCTCAAATACTTATGAGAGTTCAAGGCCAGCCTGGGCTCCATGAGACCCTGTCTCACAAAACACAAAACAAAGATATACACTGCTGTACTGTTTCCAGTGTGCCTGGGACAGCTTGGCATCTCCGAGTTGATGCATAAAAACCTGCGTTTGTTACCGCTCATTTTGAATTTACTCCTGTACAGGTTAGGCTTGCTGTGAGCATTACTGTTCTGCAGATAACTTTGGTCAAGAATGACCAAGAGTTACTTTACTTTAAGCACAGCCATGAGTCTGTTCACTTAACAAAGCAATGAACATTTCCATCATGGTTTCTGGTGTGTAATTAATGTAAAATGGGGCAGGGGATAATGCTTACAGTGTGATTTGAAGGCTCATTTGAAGATGTCACAGTGTCATTGTAATCTGCTCAGAAAGAAAGAAAATTAATTATAATTACAAAAGTACTAGATCGTTAGACAATAAAAGTACTCATTTGGTTATCGAATGGAAAATTAAATAACATAATCAAATGCTTAGACATTTGACATACAAAGTCATTAATATTTTATTCAATTATCCTAGGAAAGTGTGCATCTTAACCTGTTGGCTATAGGTTTCATGAAAATGTAATTTTTCTATTTGTTTCTTAAATATTTTATTTATTATTTTCATTTTATATGTATGCGTGTATTGCTTACATGTGTGTAAGTGTACCTATGCCGCGCAATGCCTGCAGAGATCAGAAGAAGGCATCAGACCCCCTGGAACTGGAGTTACTGACAGTTGTTAGCTGCCATGTGGATGCTAGGAATTGGACCTGGTTCCTCTACAAGAGCAGTCTGTTTTTATAGGAATAAACTAGATACATACCAAGTTTTAGCTACAAATTTATAGGAACATTTGTGGAACAGGTTAAGAAGCCATGTAATCTAACCTGTATTTTCATGCTGAAGATGTTGAATTGCCATAGCCCCCCCACATATCTAAAGCTCAGGACCACTCTAGGCAGAAAGGGCTTTATGTTTATGCTATATTCATAATGTCAGTGAAATCTACCATACCATGTAAAATAAAATAGGTAGTGTGTCCTTCTCGCATTAAATGCTACTATACTTTGACATTGATACAGAAGTGGTTTAGAAAACATCTGTAAATATCATCCACAAGAACAATGTATCTAATACCATGTGAAGATAGGATTTGAGATGGCCAAAGAGTCACTGATCTACAACTTTTGAACTAATGTTCAAGACGTTTTTGAAACATCTGTTTTGTAACAGAGATTATATTCTTTTATCCTTTGTAGATGTTACAGATCAAGTACAGAATTCTTTTCCCATATCTACAATATACTAAGTACTTTACATTCTAATAAGAAATAACTTCGTATAATTTTATAGGTGAAAAATACATATTGAATTTTAGCAGATGATGGGCATCTCTGCTGGTAACTGACACACACACTGAACTTCCATCAAATGGAAGAACTATACGTGTACAAAAGTCCTTAACTATTGACAAAAGCTGACAGAGCCCCTGTATAGGTAAGGTTGAATTACTCACAATGCCTCCCAAATACTAACAGTATTGTGCTTATATTTAACTCTTTATGGAGCATTTCATACAGAGACAAAGGCTTTCAGTTGACTTTAATTAATACCTACAGTTCTGGCTCTGGAGAGCTCCACCTCGACGAGGTTTTGGTGCCATGCCATTTTAGACACTAACCCCGACTCCTTTCTTTCTCCTCACACTCTGAAAGAGTGACCTGCAGCTGCTCCTGCTATTGCTACTGTTTTGCTTTGTTTTGTTTTTTTTCCATTTTTTATTTTGTGCCCCAAAAATGGTTCACACTAAGGATTCTACTTTTCAAAAACCAAATGTCACCATTATCTAATTCCTCATGACTATGTCCCTCTATGGACTTCACTGCAGGGTCCATTTTAAATTAACTATTTTCTGGAATTGCCTGGCAAAAGTTAGGCCATATGGGGGTGGGAGGGCACAGACAGGCAACTCTTGAGGATGATGAGTCAGAGTCCTGAAGACCTGAACTTCTTTGAATACAGCAAAAGGACACATAAACCAGCTCTGAATCACAAAAGGATCAGCATGGGCATTCTCAAAAATCATCACCGTGACTAGTAAATAATTGTCAGAGAAAGATGTTAAGGTGCAGAATCACCTTCCTGTGTCAAGGAAAGACAAGTCACCACTGCGTGTTTAAAGAAAGGACATCTTACAGGACACAACCAATGGGACTCTCTAGAGAGAGAATCAAGTTCTCAAGGCTGCTTGCTCCTTGATGCTGATGTCGATATGCTCAACCCATGTTAGTAACAAAATACATTTATTAGGTAAATAATGAAACTAAACAATGTATTATCCACAGTTGTAAAGGCCAGAAAGCCAAAGATCTAAGCACAGGATGACTGGGCATCTGGTGACGGCTTCTCTCTTCATCAACACTCCCTTCCGTGAAGCCCCATGTAGAGGAAAGACAAAGCAGCCCCTCAGTCCTTTCATAAAGGAACCAATCCCATTCATCAGGCATTGCTCTTGACTAATCACGTTCTAGATGCATCCACTCTTTAATCTATTACACTGAGGATTACAAGTCAACAAAGGAATTTTTATGGGAACACAAACATTCAAACCATATCACCACCTCAGAGTGCCCAGGTGAACTTCACATTGACAAGGTGGCAGAGGAGACTCTTGGCTCTATTTAAGGTCTGGGAAATGGAGAATTCATGAATGACCAGCATGGTGCTGACAGCAGAAGCCCGAGTTTCAGTATTATAAGGCTCTAGCTGAGGGCGTTAAATGGATTGATTTTGTTTACAAAGAGGGTAAATGAATGGAGATGTTCCCAAGTAATAGGTGCTGCCTATGCAGTCCTGGATTCCAGGCACTCTGAGTAACAGTCATAGCTGCTTCTGTACTGATCATGTATGTCCTTTGTAACCATGATCTACCCCTTCATCTCAGTTGACATTTACAATATTCTGTAAAATAATCCATTCTCCAAATCAGGAAACAGATTCAGAGAAGAGAACGTTTGTACTAGTCACTCAAGCTGTCCGCCATGAAAAATTCGAGGCAAGATATAAAGAAAGGAATAGTCATGGGGCCATGGAAGGGAAGAATGAGACATGGTAAGAGACGGGGCCCAGGGTCCTGGGGATCTGCTTGCCTGTCCTGCCAACAGATCAGAAAACTTCAGGCATAACTGACCAAGAAAATTCCGTACTGAGGCCATCCATGATTTCCTACAGACATCTCAGACAAAGATGGTGAAGGTAATAAACAAGCTGTGCGGACTTAGGGCCGAAGCAACGCATAGCCTTGAGTTTCCAGCACTCCTCTTCTATTCCCAAATCTAAACAGACACCCTCATAAACCCACTTTAAAACCTTGTCTACAGAGACAGTTCTTTTAACCTTAATATAAACTGTGTCTGTGGGCAATGTTAAGAAAAGCAGGGGCATTTCTTAGCAGCCTTTAGGAATGCAACTAGAGCATCTCTAAGAGCCCCCAAAGGTACATATATCCCATCTGTAGGGAAACCTAATTACAAATCTCTGGGACAAACTCATACTCACACTGGGGTATGACTCATTACTTCCCTGAACATCCCTCTTTCTAATAACCCTGTGATTAAGTTCTATGTTCGAAATATGCTTTAACAGATCCCCAAATCTGCTTCATTAGACACTTTCCTTGCAACTGTTTTCTTTGATGAAGTCATGAATCCTGGTTTTGCATGGATGGAAGTCAATAATGGGAAAGAGATTTCTTCAGGCTTCTGTGGGGATGCAGTGAAGCGATGTCTCTGTCCCTGTTGCTGCAGACAATATCAGTTCTGTCTTATTCCACAGTGTGAGTGTATCCCCTCAACATCAGCTTTATCAGCCTCTGCATCTACCCAAAAGTTCAGGAAAGAGCACAGTTACCTGTTGGGGTATAGGATGGCATGCTGGTGCCCTTCTCTGTTGGCTGGGTTATTGCTGTCTGAGGTAGAGATGGTGTAGTAGGTGCTGGAATGAAACAATTCAAGAACTGTACTTAAGCTGTGAGGGGAGAATGAAACCCTCAGCTGCACAAAATTCCATAGGAAACAAGACTGAAGGAAAAAATAGCAATAGATTTCCCACAGTGCTTTAGCCCAGCCCTCCTAAGTGGGACACCGTCACCAGATACCCATGTCTAGACCATCCGATTCTCCTTAGAAATTTAGCAGAAGATGGCCTTCAGGCCCCACACTGCTTTCTAGTTAATTCACTGTGACAAGCAAATGAGCTCTGCAGCAGTGTTCTAGATAACTTCATAAATACTCAGAATTATTTCACACGGTCCATTCTAGACTCCTGTACTCCCACCAAATGAAAAATCTATATTAATCCATGTTACATAAGACACTCAGTTAAGCTTCTATTTCATATGGACAAGCGACATTTCTTTGCAGGAATGGGACGTGGGAGTTCCTTCTACCCCTCACTATTGTCTTTACAACAGGCCTTATTTGAGTTCTAGATTCTCATACTATATCAGACACAGCTGTCCTGAGAATTAAGGGCTGTAACATAAAGCCTGTACCATGTTGCCTGAGGCTCAGGAAAGAGTAAGTGCTAAGTTTTACTGAAATATTTCCTCCAGCTGGAGGGTCCCATTTCAGAGTGTCCTTGTCCTGAACCTTGTTTTCTGCCGTTTTCTGTTTCTTTATCAGGAAGCCATGTCCAGCTAGACAGATACCCACCATCGCCATCAGTATCCTGATTCACGGATCCAGCTGTGTCTGGCCAGTACTGAATCCTGTAAGAACCTGGTAAAGAGTGATTGGTATGCTTGGTCCTGAAGCTCTAATATAGCACAGGCTGTACAAGACTTAAGAAGACAGGAGGACTATAGACCTTGTGCAGGTTTAGAACCCACTTAAGATCCCGCTTCCCCTAGACTGCACTTCTGACTTGACTTGGTGGTCTGTGCAGCCTCCAGCCTCTCATGAGAAGGCCTCTGGGCCTGAAACACATGGTTTTACCAGGTTCTGGGGTCTGCGTGTGTGCTGGTATTGGAGGAGTAGAAGTGGAGACGCTTGTGGACATTGGAGTTTGTGTGGATTGAGTTGTAGTCCTGGGTCTTGATGTAGTTGTGGGTCTTGTTGTAGTCTCGGATATTGTTGTAGTTGTGGGTCTTGTCGAAGGACTTGGAATTTCTGAGAGTAGAAAAGCAAAAATCAGTGAAGCAAGAAGAAACCAGATTTTCCTGCTGGGTCCACATCCTAGCACACCAAGGAGAGGCTGTCTCCAGGCAGAAGCACCTCTCATGAACTCCTGTTCTTTGTTACTGACCAACTACAATCTGACAGGAGGGCTTTGGAGAAATTCTCACCAAACAGGAAGCAACAGTTCATATTTTTACAGAAACATTTTTCAAACGACAAGTATTAGAGTCACATCTCTCTCTCTTTCTAAACATCTCTGAGTTAGGGAAGGTTTGAAGAGCCTAGACCTGTTTTTTTTTTCTTCCTTTCTTAGTATGTGATCTGACTTAGACAACATTCCAGATCCAGAATGTTCAATTCAGTCAGTCTTGAGAGTACATACCATTCCTCTGTATCTTAACTGAGGGATAACTACGCCCATTGGCCTATGAGAGATCACCCCATGTAAGGCCCAACATAAAGGATTTGGACATTTGTGTAGGAAATAGTCATAACCTTAAAAGAACAGTAGGCTGAACATCTCTTATCCAGAAACATTTGGCACTAGCAGGTTTAGAATTTGATTATTTCTTTAAATTTTGCAATATTTGTATGTAGGTAATATCTTGTGGATATGGTTCAAATCCAAACATGCATTTACAAACGCATAGCCTAAATTTATGTCTTTTGTAAATTTGATCATTTTGCACACGAAAAAGTTGCATGGCATAGAATTTTCCAGTTGTATTAACAAGGTGGTACTCAAAAAGATTCAGATCTTGAAACCCTGAAGACTTTGGTGTTTGGGATTAGGGATACTTGACCTTAATTTACAAGTTGTTAGGCTCAGAAGTGTTGTAAGAATGCAAACAGTTTACTGATAAAGCCTTACAGAGATCCAAAACCAGGATTAAAACAAAACAGGGCCTGGTAGGAGAGCAGCGTCAGCAAAGGACTCAATCAGAGACACACACTTTCTTTTTGTCAACAGTCACATGTTCTTTCTATAAGTAGTTCCCTTAAGTCTTCAGTCAACTAACTATAAAAGAAAACCTCAGGAATAGGGAACAAGTGATTTCAAAACTCTTCTTTATGAGGGATACAATGTAATTCATAATCTGGCCATTGTTTTTTCTTGAAAGAAAGAAAAATAACATGCCTATTTCATGCAGGGAATTAGTAAAGGTCATCCCCCTTAGAAGATTGAGTACATTTATTGATATATGTATCTGTGTATTTGTGCCATTTCTCTATGGGACAAGGGACGACATGTTGGGTCTATACTCTCCTTCCACCATGTAAGTCCAGGACGTTGAACTCGGGTTGTCAGGCTTGGGGACAAATACCTTTACCAACAGAGCTATCTCACCAGCCTTCAGGCCATTTTTTGTAAAGAAATACAAGGTATGGCATTCAGTAACAACCACTCACCTCTCTATCAGTTTAAAGTCACTGTGGACCACATACCAATGAAAGGGCGTGGATGTGTTCCCCTCTATTCACACCAAGTTAGTGGGTTTGTTACACAATCTGACCTAGTCCTGGGCTACAGAGTGCTGACCCTTATAGCCAGAGGCTCAAATCCCATCAAATCCCTCCCCGAACTGCATAAAAATCTGATGCAGAGGGAAAAAGCAAGCATGCAAAAAATCTGGTTGGAGGATCATAATGGGGAGGGAGGGGGAGAGAGGGAGAGAGGGAGAGAGGGAGAGAGAGAGAGAGAGAAACTAACCAGAAGAGTAAGAGCTTTTATTTTCTTGCTCAGGGATTAGCTTTATGGGAGTTAACAAGGGGATCCTAGGAAGGCTGAACCCTTAACATCAGCATGTTAAAAGCACAAAGGACTTTGAAGACTTGCTTGTTCAAGTTGCTGGCTGGAGGATGGACTCACTGACTGGTCCAACAGTGGCTTTGTAAACATTGACCTGTTAAAGAATTTCTAAGCTTCATAAAAGCTTAGAAATTCATTAGCTTAAACTAAAGAGTTCATGCTATGATGTCTGCAATGCCCTGCTCCTTTTTCTTTTTTCCAGGACTTGGAAGGTAAACCCAGGGCTTTGTGCATGCGTACACGCTAGGCTAGTGCTACCAAAGAATAACTCCAGCCTATATTCAGTTGTTATTGTTGTTTTGCTGGAGATTTTTGTTTGTTTGCTTTTGAAGTCCTGGGGATTGAATCTACAACTCTAGGGATGCTAAACAGTCTACAAAGCCCCATGCCATTTTAAAAAGGAATTTATTTTTAATTATGTATATGTGTGCTCTTGGGTTTGGACACATTGGTCCTAGATGAGGCCATAGGGCTTGCACTATAGACAGGTCAATAATCTAATTTCACAACTGCAAAAGGCAGTTATAATCTTCCTAGAAGATTATATATCTTCTTCCTGGAGAGCTGCCTGTCTCAATCTCCTTTCCACACTGTAACCCCAGCTTCCTTTGGCTTCCTTAATTTGCCTTCCAGAGTCTTCCAAGTCAGCTCTTTGCCCCTGCAGAAAGGTCCTCACCCTAACAGGGCGTGGTGGTGCATTCCTTTAATTTCAGCACTTAGAAGTCTGAGGCAGACGGGAAGAGTTCAGGGTCAATCTGATTACACAGCAAGACCCTGTGCTGAATCAATCAATCAATCGATCAATCAATCAATCAGTCAATTAGATACCAATGTAGACCAGGTTGACCTTGAATTCATACGGATCTGTTGCCTCTTTCTCCTGAGTGGAGGGATTAAAGTCAACTGCCACCAAGCCCCACATAAATATTTTCTAAAAAAATTCAAATTAAAAGTAAATTAATGAGGGGCTAGAGACATGGCTCAGCAGTTAAGAACACTGGCTGCTCTTATAAAAGATCTGGATTCAGTTCTCAACACTTCCACGGCAGCTACCAAACATCAGTAATTCTAATTCCAGGGGATCCAACGTCCTCTTCTAGTCTCCACAGACACTGCATGACACAGGTGCACTTAACATACATGTGTAAAAAACACTGATACACATAAAAAGTAATTAATTAATAAAAATGAATGAAAACAAAGTCAAAAGGCTGAGAGATTAGAAAACTCAAGGGACTGGTGCAGAGACTGCTCTGAAGAGGCTCCTCTGGTCCCCACTCCCACCATCCCTCTAATTCTCTCTCTTTCTTCCTCTCTCTCTCCCTCTCATCTTTAATGAAGCTCCTCTCTCTAGGTTTTAAAGGGAAGCCTCTCCGTCCCTTTAAGTTCCATCACATCTACATCTCGGACATTACATTGTTTTTGTCTATGCTCTCCCTCCTACCACCAGACCCAGTCATGGCCTTGAGACCCTTTCACTGCAATAAATTTCCATGAAGGGAACTGTGTGTCGACGCCCTGCTGCTCAACGTTCTTATGCTTACAAGTAACTGGTGTTGAAAGGCAAACACTTTCACATCAGGTCATTTTCATTTCTAAACAAGCAATTTTTATAAGATGTGGAACCTATTTCAAATATCCAAGGCAGTGAGGGGTCATGCTGAGAACTTCTGGTCCACAAATGCTTGTATGTGCTCAACAAGATGGACTGACCATTACTGAAGCCAGGTCCTCTGCACTGCATACGCTGCATTGCCTGCTTTTCAGTTAGAGTTCCTTTTCAGTTTTAAACGTTGAGAATGAGGGTAGGGATGGTGCAGGTGCAGAGATGGTCCAATGAGTCTAATGACCCAAGTTTATTCATTGCTACCCACGTGGTGGAAGGAGAGAACCAACTCCTGAAAGATGTCCTGTCTTCTCTCTCTCTCTCTCTCTCTCTCTCTCCACACATACCCGACAACATCCACACAGTCCCACCTGCATGTATAAAATATGCAAAATAAATAAATGTAAAGAAACACGTTAATAGTGGTCATTATCATATTCCAAGACAAACTCAGAAAAGATGCTATTCTTTAAGCTGAGTAAATTCAACATAAATAAAGCTCTTCTCTGTATCTCATGACGAAAAAGTGAATACTGTTTCAAAACCAGGAAGATTATCCTAAGGAGTGCTTCAGGAGATGGGCTCTTGATTTAGCCTGTGCTTCTGAATTAAGGTTGATCTCAGAACTTGATTCAAGCCAATAAAGTTACTCTGTTCCTCAAAAGAAAACATTTAAGACTGAGTGTGGTGGCGTATACCACCTGTCCTCTGCCCCCTGGAGACATGGAGGCTGAAGAATCAGGAGTTCAAGACCATCAGAGGCCAGCCTGAGCTACGTGAGCCTATGCTTCAAAAATAATAAAAATAAAAAACAAGTACTTAATAATAAACACATTTATAAGAACCTTGTGTTTGGGATGGACAGATGGCTCAGCTCTCAAGAGCACTGGCTGTCCTCCCGGTGTACCCGGGTTTGATTCTCAGCATCCACATAGCAGCCAACGAGCATCCATAACTCCACGTCCAGGAGATCCGACACCCTTCTCTGACCTCCAAGAGCATTGCACAACAGCAGTGCACTTACATGTGTACAGGCAATACATCCATACACATAAAATAAATGATGATAGACGATAGATAGATAGATGATAGATAGATAGATAGATAGATAGATAGATAGATAGATAATAGATAGATAGATGGATACCTGGATGTGGTGGCATGCACCTTTAATCCCAGCACTCAGGAGGCAGAGGCAAGAAGATCTGTGTGAGTTCCAGGCCAGCTGAGACTACAGGGAGAGCCTCTTTCCAAAAGACCAATAAATAAATAAATAAAATATTTTTAAAGAGAACTTTGTGTTACAGGAAAAGAACCAATTTCTAAAAGATGGCACACTTCACTCGGAAGACAGAAGGAAAGGAAACAAGGCAAGCTTACCTGGTCTAACCTGCAACTGGAAGGTCGTTAGCTGATCGTTGAACAATCCCGGGATCTCCACTCGGCAGCAGTACAGGCCACTGTCACTCTGAGCAGCATTTTCTATGGTCAATGACACATTTCCTTCTGGAATGTTCCCCTTGAGCTGGAAACGACTGTTCCTCTGATAGGTCACACGGAGTCCATTAGTCCAGATAAGCTGACCTGAGCATTTAGAATAAGGACATTCCCCTCGGCCCCAACACATGTTGGCAGTTATTCGAGACACATCGTAAGAGCATGGCAGTGTGACCGGGCGGCCCACCACTCCACTGACTTCTCTGTAAGAGTCCACAGCACCTGTGACAAAGAGCGAGAAACAGAGAGTGAGCACTGAACACTCCCCTAAAATGTTGGGTTTGCTTCTTAATTTTTTTTTTTTCATTTTTCCTTTTTGGCTATACTTGGTACTGAATCTGGGCACCATGCTCTACCGCCAAGCTAGAGCTCTATCACATCTTTGTTTTTTTTTTTTTTTAATTTATATCTATAGACTTTACATCTTAAATTTTAATACTATAAACCTTTTCTTCCTCTGGATATGATCAGTGAATGAACTCATTAAAAATAAACCCTTATTTTACTGTATGATATTTATGCTGTTTCTTAGTTTCAATTTGGGTTATTGTTTGTTTATTGTTTATTTTGGTCTTTTAGAGACAGGGTCTCCCTGTAGCCTCAGCTGGCCCGGAACTCACAATGTACACTAGGCTAACCTTGCACTCACAGAGATCTGCCTGCCTCTGCCTACCAAGTGCTGGGCTTAAAGGTATATGCCACCATGGCCAGCTGGGTGTTTTTTTTTTAAAAAGGGCCTCACTCAACAGAGCAAGGCTAGACTGGAACTCAGAGATCAGTGGATGTCTACCTTCTCAGTAATGGGATTAAATGAACGAACCATACCCAGCCTGTTGGTTTGTTTTGGGGCCAGGGTCTTTCTCTCCAATCCAGCCTGGTTCGAACTCTCTATCCTCTTTCCTCTGACTCCCAAGTGATGGAGTCACAAGCATGTGCCAATAAGGTCAGCTATCACAGAAGTTGGCATGTTGATAGAAACCTATAAACCCAGAGCCTGGGAGATGGAGGTAGGAAGATCAGGAGTTCAAGACCAGCTTGGGCTAACTAGTGATTTCAAGACCACTCTGGGCTCATGAGACCTTGTGTCAAAGCCCTCCAACCCCCACTCACATACTCCCACTGCTCTTGAAAATAAGATCATGGACTCACTGTCCACAACTCCTATATAAAAAGCAGAACCAATGTATTGCTGAAAGCATTGTTGGCTTAAAGGCAGAAGTTTAGTACCCTCCGAATCTGCTTTCCCGATGGGTTTATAACACCGTCAGGACAGTCTCAAGCTTATTGTGGGCTTTAGGCTCACTCCTCAAAAAAATCTAAGCAGAGATCTCTTCTCATAAGATGATGGCATTCTAACAACTGAGCCAGACTCACTTATACAAATGAGACCCCAGAATCAGAACGTGTTCGGCCAAGGACAACATCATGGAGCGCTGAAAACTAAAACAGTATAAATACACATCTTTTGGAGGTAGTGGTATAAAATCCCTATTACCAGTTGTGTCCATCACAGCCTCTAAAGAAACTGAGAGGGCTGAAGATACAGTTCAGCAGTAGGCTACTTGCCTAGTCTGTGTGTTACACCATGAGCTCTGTCCTCAGCACAGAACGCACACATGCATGCACACACACACACACACGCACGCACGCACGCACGCACGCACGCAAACCTAATCCTAATCTGAGGCTAATTATCGAAGTATAGGTATGCAGGAGGAGGCTATGAGACTGGGAAAAGTGAGAAAGGAAAAACTGTCCATTGTCAAATGAAGTAAGTGTGTTTCCCACTGAGACACTCATTACTTGGTTTTGTGCAATGCCTCATTTATGATCACAAACATAATATATGCTATTATAATGAAGCTATAAAACACAATAAATATAAACTTATTAATATAATCCCACCCTCTGGAGATTCATTTATAAGCTTTAGAATGTGTACCACATGCGATGGCTTACATCTGAAATCCCAGTTCTTGGGAGGTAGAGGAAGGAAGGTGCGACATTCAAGGTCATCCTCAGGTACAAGTTTGAGACCTACCTGAACTACATGAGACCCCATCTCAAAAAACAAACAAAACAAAACAAAACAGAATTTAGACTACTTTAATCAACTATGTCCCCCTAGTTCACAGAATGACCAGAATGAGGTTTTTTTAATTAAATAAATAAATGAAAGTGGCTTAAAGAAACAAAAAGTCATAAAGAAATATCATAAATGCTAACTCTCCTTTCAACCTCAACTTCTGCTTCCCTCCTAAGCCCTGACTCATGTGTAGAAAGCTCTGATATTATTTCTTATGAACATTAGCCTATGCAGATGCATAATCACCCCTTAGCTGACACACAGCTATGGATCTTGTTCACATTGCCACCAAAATTGTAATTTACACATTAGGCAATTTCTTTCAAGTTAAGGTTTCACCCTAGTTCTCTGCTCACTAGATAACCCATAATCACCCAACAAAGCCCAGGGAATGTCCCTCTCCTTACTCCACCTCCAGCCGGCACAGCCTCCCCTAGCTTACCTACACACGTACCTGTCAGAAGCAGCAGGAGTCCTGAAACAACCACTCCAGGATGCATCATGCCATCGACCTGAGGTAAAAGGAGAGACACACTGGTCAGCTGTGGTACCAGGACGTGGTGTCTGAATAGGTCTTTAATCTCAGACAGCAACTTCTTTCACCCTGACTATGTGGATCAGTGAGCCTGCTCTGCTGGGACCGAGAAAAGCCCACATTCAAAGACTTCACTCAGGGCTGTTAGTCTCCAGTGATGGACGGCTTGTGCCTTCCCATGGTCAGGGAAAGCTGTTCTCCAAAACAGCCGCTTCTTTCCCAGTCCTTCCCCACATAGAGCCACCTATCTCACTTTTGGTCTCCACACAAGTAAGGCAGAAAAGGAGATGAGGACAGGAGGAGATTGAAGGCAGAGACAAGAGCATGGCTCCATCGCAGAAGCCCAAGCAAAGACCAGGCTCCCAGTGGGGAAGATGCACTTGCTGTTCCTGCTCAGTGGCCACAGTGTTTGGTCCCTAGGCATCAACCAACTCACCTCTAGCAAGATGAACTGAGGAAGAATATGAAGCATTGTGCCTAGGCACTCGCGCCACCACAAAGTCTGAGACTACCTTTTCCTTTGGTCAGTCTGGAGAACAATTTGAGAAATATTTGGATTCAGATCCAAACCTTCCACTTACAAAGCTGAGTACTCCAGGAGTTACAGGGCCTTCCATGCCTAGATTTCCTCATTTGCAAAAGAGCACTAAAAATATTTGCTCATCTCTGTGAAGAATCTGCTCTGGAGGGGATGCTAGGCTACTTACAGGCATCTATTCCTCATGCAAAGTCTGATTCCGATGGTTTTCACACCCTTCGTGAAGGGCAATTGCCTATGTTCGGATTCCAGCTTCCAGCTTTCAAAGTTTGCTCCTTAATCACTAAACCATAAAAACATGAGTAAGCCTGCTTAGTACTCCATTAACACCAATTCTGGTTCAAAGATTCTGTCACTTCTCAGAAAGGAAGCGATGAGCCATTTCCGGCCTTCTCAACGCTGGTAACAGCCTTCATGGAGATTGGATTGGACTTAATCATTTTAAGACCTTGGACCCCTCACTGCTCACAGGAGAAACCTCTACAATCGGAAGAGATCAGAAATCTAATGCCACAAACTTGTGGCCAAAGACTAAGATTTTTTATAGAAGGATTAAAAATTAATTTGTTAATGGAAAGCCAATAGGACTGTAAAAATTTCAAAATAGTACAAGGAGGTGGAGGCTGAGTTAAGAGAAAACTATCGAATAAATAAGTGATGTGTGACGAGAGGACGGTAGATTTATAACCAGACCTGTCACTTCACTGAAAGCCCTGCCACACAGCTCTCAAGGACAGGCAGGGAACCCTAACTCCTTACCTAGTTTGTAGCAAAATTCCAGTTATCTGGTCCCTACCCATGGTTCAGATTTCATTCCCTGACCTCCTGGCCAGCAATTACCTTTGCTTTGTTTCTGATTTATCCCGGGCTCGGAGCCTGTGGCCAGCTTGGGTTATGTCACCTCCTGGGACATCCCCCCAACCCCCCTCCACCACCATCCCCCTGCCGCCCGTCACCCTCCTCTAAACAGCCGGCTCCGCTTCTCCCATTATCACCCTAGTTCAGATCCTCCTGCCGCTCCTTTCCTGGTTTCTCTGAAAGTCCATCCGCATGAGTTAGCCTGGCCTCTGCCTCTCTTCCCTGCCGTAAGGTGTTATCTGGTAGAACTGTGGTTATCGTTTAGTTTCATTTTAGCAGAACCAACATAGATTTACTTGGAACAAGTAAGAAAGAACTCCCAAGAGGAGGAGGAGCTCCAAGGGAGGAATAATCTAGACTCTTGTTTTGAGACAGAGTCCCACTATGTAACCCCATGAAACTCACTAGATAGCCCATGTTGGCTTTGAACTCATGACAATCCTCTTGCCTCCATCTTCCAAGTGCTAGTATTAAAGGCTTGTGCCACAGTCAATGGAACCATCTCTGATAAGGGTGTCATTATGTATGGCCTCTGTGTGGCACAGAATCCCAGTGTGACTTCAAATGTGGCTAGTAAGACTGGGGGGATTTTAGGGTTTTTCATTTAACTTTATATTAATTATTAAGTTACTGCATATAACTACAGTGTTGGATGTTCCCCAACTGTAAGCCTATCTATCCCATTAACGTAATTTAAGTAAGGCTAGAGTAGATGAGTTTCAGAGAAACTCACCTGCAAGAAGAGAGATGGTTCATTCACTGTCAAGGTTAGCATGTTAAGGGGGTGGAAGGATGTCTCTTAAAAAGAAACACGTCAGAGTCAGCTGGTGGCTCTTACCTGCAATTCCAGCATTAAGGAGACTGTGGCTGAAGGGTTGCCATGAGTTTAAGACCAGCCTGGACTACAGACCAAGTATCACGCCAACCAAGACCAGGGAATAAGAATCTGTCTCAAAAAAGGACCAGCACCATGTGAGCCAAGCTGGCGGCATACCTCTGTAATCCCAGCACTGGAGAAGCCCAGGCAGGAGGACTGGGAGTTCCAGGTGAGCCTGGGATAGATGATGAGAAAAGTAGAAACCAAAGCGAAGCGCAGGAAGGCTTGGCAGCGGAAGTCAAACGGGGGGAGGGCAGAAATGACAGAGGGTAGCTCAGGCTCTGAGACATTAACTGAAAATCCTTAGCCTTGAATTTCCCTGTAGAAGCCACTTGGCTTCTAAAATTGTTTTTAGTTTTACTTTTTCGAGACGGAGGATAGGCTGTGTAGTCCTAACTGTGCCCTAACATAACTATACCCAGCAGACATAACACGGCAGATTTTGTTAACATTTTACTTATTATCATTGCTGTTGTCGTATGTGTGTGGGTGTGATGTAGCTGTGTCACCGGACTCAAGTGAATGTCAGAAGACAACTTTAAGAAGTCTGTCCTCTCCTTCCACTTTTCTATGGATCCCAGGGATGGAACCTAGGTCATCAAGTTTGACAAGCACATTTAGCTCTGAGCTGTCCAACTGGCCAAGGGAATTTCTCTTAGTAATGTAAGTTATGCAGCCTTCCTGAGTCACTACTTTTTAGGGTCAACTTTGCAATCATTTGAAAGCACAGGCTACTTTGGGGGGGGCACTTCACTCAACAACAGTACTCAGGTATGAAAGCTGATTGCTAACTGCGTGCTAAAGACCGTCATCTGTGTCAGATGTGGATCATATGCAGCAAATCCACAGCCTGAACTGAGTCACTGTCTCTTTCCTTCCTCTGTCCTCTCTAAAACATCACCGTATTTTCGCCACAGTAATATACCTTCTTCCTCCTATCTGACTCGGGACTTACCACATCCACTGCATTGTGCCTCAGTCTCCCTTTCAGTCTGAACACTTTGTGTCAGATGTCTGTCCTGACTAGACTCCTCTTGAATCCCCTCCATACTTGTCCCTGTATATACGTCCCGTAGCACTCTGTTAGCCCTGCTTCCTGTTCTAAGCCAGCCATTTCCTTTCACGCACTACTGTCAATGAGAAGCTAATCTTATGGTTATAATAATTTTGAAACCATAAATAGATGTAAAAATTACAAAGCATCCCTATTTATTTTTGAAAATAAAAAGATAATACTATAATTTTTTCATTTTGTATTTATTACCTATCTACAGGGTATTATACATGATTATATTCATTTTGCATATATTAGCAGACCAGAGATTCCTGGTCTCCTGTAACATCTCTCTCTAAAAAATAAAGAAATGTTTAGAAAAATGTAAAAAATATATAATCTGCCGGTACACAAATGAACGCTACAAATATAAGAAAGAAAAAGCCAAGACTAAGAGGGGTTAAATAGATTACCCACACTCACACAGCTTGTAGGACTACACTTACTTACCGTGCATAGATGAACACAAAACAGATTGGGGGAGAGGTGAGAACAATAAACAGAACGCAAACTACAGGAGCTTGGGAGGAACGGCCCATGATTACGGAGATTCAGGTTTAAACAGACTTTCTAACACTTTTATTGAGAAGGAAGAAGAGTCATCCAAGCCAGAAGGAACTTTCAGGAGAAAAGGAAAGAGGTCCCATGCAGGGAAGGTGCCCATGCAGGGAAGTGCCTGGAGCTGGGGAAAGGCCAGTGTGACAGGGACTCCATGTAACCAATGCGGAAGGTGGGGGAGGCCATACATGGGGCTCATGAGCCACGACCTGAGGACTCTCCTTTTCAGAGGGCGCTGTCCCTACATGTGACTGAGAGTCACTGATGGGCCTGGAGGTGCCAGGACCTGACTCCCTCTGTGGACCAGCAACGAGAACTTGGAGTCTTTTTCTGGAAGTCACAGTGGGAGGGACAGCAGTAGGCAAGGTGATCAGTGACCCTCTGTCATGTTGAGTGTGAGATAGTTTTAGGACTCAAGTGGAGACCATGGCATTATGGAGCAAGGGCAGGTCAAAGACAGAACCGTGGAGTCACAGGCTTAGAAAATCAGAAGCTTGAATTAGGCACTCGAGCTGAGGTTTTGCTGGCCTGTGCTGGGGAAGAGGCTGAGGGGAAGAGACAAAGCACATGACCAGAGGCAGCCAGTTGAGATAAGAAAAACACAAAGAAAACGAAGTACTAAAGGTCAAGGTCAAGCAGATGCCAAGGCACTCACCCCAAGCCCAAGTCAGAGTAGCAAAGGCAAGAGCAACAGTGGACGCAAGCGCAGCACCAGTCACATGACCATGTCCGAACTATCAGGAGCACTTGCTAAAGGATAAAGAAAACCAGGAGATGCCTGGAAATGGAGAACACATTTAAGGAGCTGTGAACTGAAGCTGTCCGAGGAGCTGCAGACAGGTTGAAGATCCTTCCAGGTCTTTGACCTTCTGAGTAGAGCTGTCCAGACAGTGGAGGGATGGAGTATTGTAGGTCCAGAGCCAAAATTACCTTGGGATAGCTTACGACCCTTTAATAGCCATTTACTAATCAAGGTCTGCATCTAACACGCTATTAACTGTTCTTTTTTTTCTTTCTTTTATTTTCTTTTTTGAGGAGTGGGTCTTACTATAGAGCTCTGTTTGGTTTGAACTGGCTGTGTAGACCAAACTGACCTCAGACTCACAGAGATCAGCCTGCCTCTGCCTCCTGAGTGCTAGGATTGAAGGTGTAGCCCATCACTCAGGCCTTCTATTAACTTTTAGATAAAATTGTGGAGTGTCTTCTGAGCTAGACAAAGCTGTCTGCACCCAACCCCACCCTCAAGCTAGGAATGCAGTCAGGGCACCGGTTTACTACCAGAGCTCTCCTGCCCCAGTTTAAACCCACCATGATGAAACACCTGAGAGATTTTATAATTGCTTTTTTTTTCTTCTTTTTTTTTGTTACTTCTTTTTTTCTTTGAGGTTGAGTCTCACTCTACCCCAGGCTGACATGGCACTCTACCTCAGATTTGTCTCCTCTCTTGATGATCCTCATACCTCAGAGTGCTGGAATGACAGGCTTGACCCCACATGCCTGATCCCACCTTTATAGTTTATAAAACCATTGATCCTTGACTTTCTCTTCTGAGACTGAAAACTTTCAAAGTTGCCCTGGTAGATCCTGTAATCTAGTTACTCAGGAAGCTACAGCTGGCGAATGTGAGTTTCAGGCCCACCCGGCTACCCAAGGAGCTTAGTAACATCCTGTGTCAAAATAAAACATGAAAAAAGGAAGTTGGGGGTCTACAGCTACAGCTCTGTGGCAAAGAAACACAGGTTCCATCTCAGGCATGTACAGAGAAAGAGGAGAGGAGAGAGAGAGAGATTGAGAGAGAGAGAGAGAGAGAGAGAGAGAGAGAGAGATCTTCACGTAATAGCTTTTTCCATAGTGGACTATGTTGCTTATTTATAAGTTAAATCTATCTTCCCAGGCATGACCAGTAATATTTGGCTATAAGCTATCTTCTTATTTTCTTAAAACAGAGTTCATATTTTTTGTATAGCCAAAGTTTGCCAACAAAAAGGGCAAAAAGGGGGAGGGGCGGGGTAGGTATCATGATGAAGAGATAGTTTGGGGTTTGTTGTTGTGTGAGACAAGTTTTTGTTAACAGCATAAATTGGGCATGTATAGCCAGACTTGGGCATGAATCCATGATCCTGCTGGATCCTGCTGGATCCTGCTCCATTGCTCCTCAAGTGCTGGGACTACAGATGTTAGGATCACTAGTGTTTGCCATTATGCTGGCAAAGTCTTTTTTTTAATGAAAAAACTAACTGGATAGGAGCTGGAGAGGTAGCTCAGTTGGTACAGAGCTTGCTTAACCTGCACGAAGCCCTGAGCTCAATCCTCCTCATTGGATAAATGGGGCATGGAGGTGCATGCCTGTAATCCCAGGACTTGAGAGATGGAGGATGAGAAGTTCAAAGTTATCCTTGGCTACATGTCAATTTTAAAGCCAGTTCGGGACACATGAGGCCTTGTAGCCCCAATATTCAGTAGTCTAAGAGGACTTGAGTGAGGTCCAGGCCAGTCTGAGCTACAAAGTGAGGCTCTGTTTCAACAAATAGCAAACACGAAGAAAAACCCACAATAATATGTTTACATGACCCAAAGATTACTAAAGCTAGACGTTGACCTAATTAATAGAGCTTAATCCAAGAGTGCCGAACTATTTTCTACAGAGTTCTTATTTCTAAGGTTAAATGTGCTATATGAGGCTTTAGTAACTCATCTAAGCCTCTTATTCCTTATTCCTTCCTTCCTTTCTTTTTTTTTTTTTTTTTTTTGTCTTTTTGAGACAAGGTCTCCCTGTGACCCCTGCTGGCCCAGAACTCACTACCTAGACCAGGTTGACCTTGAACTGAACTCACAGAGATCTACCTGCCTCTGCCTCCCAAGTGCTGAGATTAAAGATATGTGCCACCATGCCCAGCTATTCCATTAAAATGAGCGTGTATATCCAAAGAAATACAAAGAACTTCTCTAATTTTTACCAACCCAGTCATCATTGTCCTAATGCCCCATATAGAATCCCACATAATCCCACATAATGCTATATAATACAGAAACTCCAAGGAGCAATATTCAGATTTTTTTCTCATCGCTGTCTGAAGAAGACTGTACTTACCAGTTAGTTCGGAGAGAGCTGCAGCTTCTGGTTCAGTCTTTCCTCCTCTTCGGTGGTGACTGACTCTTCCTGAGTAGTTATGGATAAAGACAACTCTCCTAGAATTCCACCCTTATCTCCAGGCCACACCTTTACGTGTTTTGTGTGAAAACTGAGTCTTTCCAGTTCTCTATTTGTGAGATAGGATCTACTTTCTGATTTACTCGGATTACTGGAAAATATTAGTAAATGCGAGCATTATTCATTTTCTCTCGTGTTATTTCCAAAGCTGTAGCAAAGATCTTCATTCAAGGTCAGACTCCAAGCCTAGAGACCAGGTCCACTTTGAGATGGCTGGTGGGTAAAGGACGATGAGCACCTGGGGAAACCCTCTCAATTTACAGATGAATAACCCAAAGTCCAAAAAAGCAGTGAGTGAAGAAACCAGCTGCATGCCTGGGGCAGAGGCAGAAGTGAGAGCTGAATTGTCACTCTAACAAATGTTTATGAACTGCTCCTACTAATGATGGAACAACCTACGCAAATGAAGGGCGCCTACTGTCTCTGCTTAGGGACCTTTAGGAAAAGAGGCCACCATCTCACCATCTTACCAGGTAAGTACAGTTGTCCTGTGTCCCCTAAACCTTTGAGATGTTCCTTATAGACTAGGGAAGCTTCCAGAGCGTGGTAGCTGTGCACAACTGGAATCTAGATATTATTAGTGTTCTGGCAACTTTAGGACACTATGCTGTTCAAAGCAGAAAGTTTCTAGAAGGTTTTGAGATTGTTGTGTATCCTCATTCTTCCAATCGACTAAATCAGTTAGCCATGCATGACCTTCTTAAAGGCCAGTGTTCTTAACTGCTGAGCCACCTCTCTAGGCCCCCCACCCACATTTTTTTCATTTTGTTTTGTTTTGTTGAGACAGGGTCTCACTATGTAACATGGGCTGCATGGCATATGTACAGCCAAGGATAACCTTGAACTTCTAATTCTCCTAACTGAGACCAGAGGTAACAGCCAGGAGCCCGGTTCCTGTAGTACTAGAGATTCAAGCAGGGCTTCATACATGCTAGGAAGGCACTCTACAAGTTAAGCTACATCCCCAACTGGGTAATTTTTTTCATTTTATTTTTTTTCAAACAGGGCCTCACTACATAGCCCTGACTGTCCTAGAACTAGCTATGTAGATCAGCCTGGCCTTGAACTCACAGAAATCCTCTGGCCTCTGCTTCAGAGCGCTGGGATTAAAGGTGTGCACCACAATGCCTGGCATTATCATTTCCAAAAGGACTGTCTACATTCCCAAATCAAACCCCCCACATGGCACCAAGGCACCAAGATGAACTGTCATGCCAAGAGCAAATATGTAAAACGCTTACTGAATTTTGGCAAAACCCAAGTCAGGGGTTGTAGCTTATACAATGTTGACTATGCTTACTAACAAAATGTATTTATAAAGAATGTCCACTTTTTACTGGAACACTGTGACTTGGAAATATTTTCCAGAAATGTAAATAAAAAGAATACATAGCAACTTATCTCACAGAAAACCATTTTTTCAAAAGCTTTACAAAATTGGCAACATATTTACATGCATATGTGTTTATACAGAAATGCCATTGATATGACCAATAGACAGACTCTTCATAGTATGGTAAGGACACAGGCTGTGATAAGAGGGTTTTTAGTTTGAAGCTTTACGTTTATGAATCATTTGAATATTTTATAAGACTCACAGATATATTGCATATATATAGATAATGTTTTTAAGTCAAAAATAAACAAATGAGGGGCCATCCCCCAGGCTGGGGTCCTGGACTGAATATTAATAATATTAATCACATTCTATGTCCTGACTGGGCATGCCATGTCATCAGCTGTCTCACATTGCTACCCCATACTTTCACCAACATGATGGACTATATCTTTGAACTGTGAATCAACATAAACACTTTCTTCTTTAAAATTAATTAATTAAAAATTCAGCCAGTCCCCCCCAAACCATACTGTTACAAAGATGGAAGTTCTTTTATGTTAACAGGATGTAATTTTTTTGTCAGCCTAATTACAAACATCAGTTTCTTTCTTTCTCTCAGGAAGACAGATCATCCTAGGAGGACATCACCGCAGGCGGAGGGGTGGAGGACTGCACGCGCACAGGAGCTGCCCTGAGAGGCACAGCTCCTGACAAGGAGGAAATGCGTTGGGTCTCCCGTATATTTATCTGGGGACAGTCATTAGAACCTGTCACATGTGTCACCTCATGAAATCAATTCATTTGTTCTGAACAACTGCTCCCCCAGGCCATGCTAATTCCACAGGAGTCACTTGAAGTTCATAGAGGAACTGTATGTTAAGGAAACGGTAAGGCTACAGATTTGTACTTCTAGAGAAAAGAACAAAGGACATGATGACAAAGTCCTCTTGTCATTCAGAATCTAGTGGCAGCAGGTCTGCTCCATGATTAGTGCCATTTATTCTAGCTCTTTCCCTGGGTATTAGGGTGCGTTCTGACTCTTGTATGAAAAACTCATGAATCTCTCCATCCAGGGCGCACAGCTTGAGACTGGGATATGGCAGGCATTGGTTCATCTTCCCAATCCCAGCACAGATACTGATTTTGCACCTGAGCCAAGCATTGTTCAAGGTATGGTCTGTTATGGACTTTGCTGTCTGGATAAGCGTTAGATTGGAATAAGCTATCCAAGAAAGAAAAGGACTAGGGTTATTGTTTTAGAAACAAATCTAAGCCAGAGACTAAATGACTCGAGGCAGCTCTGCAAAGCATCAGAGAGAAGTGTCCGAAAGGGAGGCAGCAGCCATGGAGTGGATGAAGGGAGCAGGAGGAGAAGTTTTGTTCTAGACCCAAAAGGAAGCCAGTGTGGCTGAAACAGAGACAAGACGGAGAGGCTGGCAAGCAGAAGAAAGTCAGTCCCTCCAGGAAAATCCTGACGGTCTTCAGTGACAGAGCTGTTGAGTCTCACTGATGATGTTAAAGAGATCACTGCAGTACTTACTCTGTAACATGAAGAGTGTGGACCATCAGGAGAGGAGGGGAGCAGAGGCTCCAGTCAGAGCACTAATTCCTGGGGGAAAAAGCGGGAAAGGGAAGAGATGCATGAGCATAAAAATCACTGGGATTCCTGCAGAAGAATCATGAGAATCACCGGGCCTGGGCGTGTTAGTCTAATCTCGTTCTGGTCTATTTTGTTTGTTTGGGCTCCAACTCTGCTCCTCAGGCACCAGCCTCCTGAGGGTGGCTGCAGGCATCACCTCCACATCAGTACAATCTGAGTCTTAAGACAAATTTGAAGATCAAATCCCAAAATGGGCTGGGCATGGTAGTACAGGCCTTTAATCCCAGCACTGTGGAGGCAGAGGCAGGAGGATCTCTGAGATTGAGGCCAGCCTGATGTACATAGTGAGTTCCAGGCCAGCAGGTGCTACAGGGAGACAGACTACCCTGTCTCAAAGCAAAACAAATTGAACATTTCACCCTGGAATAAAAATGTGTCTTCTAGGGGCAGTGGGCGTAGTTCAGTCTGTAGAGTCCTCGTTCAGACTGCACCAAGTCCTGGGTTCAACACTGGGCATGGTGATGCACACCTGTAGCAAAGCACTGGAGATAACGGAAGGAGATGGTCAAAAGTTCAGTGGCTCCATAGGGGGCATGACGCCATCTTGAAGTGCACGAGACCTCGCTACAAAAACTTTATGGTTTTCTAAAATAATTTTCTTAAAAAATATGTATACATTTAGCTATTCATTTCTTGATCTAATTTTAACTATCTTATCGTTTGATAATTGTTCTACCTGAAATAAGATCATGCTCTTTACACATCAGTATTTCATTTAGAAACTCTAGAACCCTGCAGCAAATAAATGCACAGATCTGCATACAAAGGGTATGATTCATAGCCATATTGGAAATGAAAAGTATCTATGCGGAAATGGTTCAGAAGAATACATATGCTTGTTTGACTTAATACTATCAAACTGTCTGATATCCTGGAGAATTAAATTGGGACGTTGCAATGTGTGTTCCTCTGGGAAGAAGGAGGGCTGCCCTGTTGAGTCCCTGAAGAAGTTCCCTTCTCTAGAGAAAGAAGCATTATCTCTGGGCAGGCAAGATGGCGCAGCAGATGACGGAGTTGGCACCAAGCCTGATGACTTGCGTTTGATTCCTGGAACTCACATGATGGAAGACAGGGCAGCCATGCTGTGGCATACAGGAAGTGGTACCAAGGCACCAAAGTGGTGTCGCTAGTCAGGGTGAAGTGTGTTATAAACGTAAAACACACACTGAGTCCTTAAGACTTACGATGAAGGAGCATCAACTCTCATTAGTGACTTTCAGATCTAGTCCATGTTGAAACGACAGTATTTTCAAAACAAGAATATGAAATAAAAGGATTACAAATGAATATTCTACCAGATAAATTTTAGAGCTGACAGACACTTTCATTATGTAGGAGGATACAAAATCAACACACAAAACTCATAGCTTCGATATATACCAATACGAAGTGTGCTGAGATGGAAATTCAGAAGCAATCCATTGACAGTAGCCCCCAAACACTAAAGTGAGATCTAGGTCTCACCCGAGTCATTTCTCTCCATGGTAAATGTTCTTGGAAGGGCTGTATAAAGTCTCTATGTGCAGAACCAGCAGGGGGGACCTTGGATGTGGTCAGAAAATAACAGTAAGGACAAGGCTTATATATTACATTTATTTATTTGTTTATATATGGGTATGGGTGCACATATACTATGTTGGGTATGTGGAGGTCAGAGGGCAACCTGCAGGAGTTGGCTCTCCTTCCATCATGTGAGTTCCAGGAATCAAACGCAAAGTCATCAGGCTTGGTGCCAACTCCGTCATCTACTGTGCCATCTTGCCTGCCCAGAGATAATGCTTCTTTCTCTAAAGAAGGGAACTTCCTTCAGGGACTCAATAGGGCAGCAGAGATATGTGAAAGAGAGTCATGAAGAGCATATATTCTCAGCTTCCAAACCTACTAGACACCTTCACTGAGTCCACATGGCAGATGTGAGACACAGGCATAATGCAGCCACCATCTCAACAGGCAAATTAATAATGGAACTAACAGTCCTATAACTAGATAGGTCTGTGGGGCACTGATCTACTAGCTAATCAATGTAGAGGATCCAGTTCACTTCAAGAACTATACCTCTAGGTAGTCCTAGGCTCTAAAGAAAGTTAACTGAAGATAGGCCAGTGAGTTGGTGAGTGGGCCACTAGGCAGCATTCCTCCATAGTTTCTGTATTCATTCCTGCTCAAGTGCCTGCTCTGACTTCCCTCAATGATGGATTGTGAGCTGGGAGTGAAAGCCAACAAACCCTTTCTTCCCCAAGGAGATTTTGGTCAGAGTATAGTTTATCACAGGAACAGAAAAGCAAAATAGGAAAAGGGAGGCCTGTTGAACTCAGGGTCCACCCAGCACTCTCGCACCCCAGGACTGTTGCTAGGAAACTCTGAGCAGATAACAGTCCATGTCCTTATTATGATATGATGACTCATGGGTGAAGCTCATGCATGACAAGGACATGGAAAGGTCTTCTCACCGGGCTGGATGACCAGCTCCAGGTTGAATTTGCCAACATTCATTAGACCAGGGAACGCTATTCTACAGCAGTAGGTCCCAAGGTCAGCTGGAGTCACAGTCTCTGTGGTCAGGGAGACGTGTCCTCTGTGGACGTTCCCTTGAGCTGGTACTTACTGGACTCCCAATATGTCACAGCTCTTTCATCAGTGCTGAGCACCAAACTGACACAGTGGGATCGAAGGCAAGGTCCCCTGCCCCAGCACATGGGCACCAGTGTCCCTGGGGTGGATGGAATGTAGCTGCAGTGCAGATAGGCATTCTTACCCACCTCCACCGGATATGCAGCTTCCAAAGACCCTGAGTAGAGAGGGAGGGAGAGCAGGACGGTGAGGCAGGGGTTCCATCTCTGTGTAGAATAGAAGACGCCACTGCTGCCCTGAGGGGAGGTGATTCACAGCAACGATCCTCCGCTTGAGAGGCCGCAGAGCAGCAGCAAGCCCTATTACAACACCAACTGAGGGCGCATGCCTGTAATCCCAACACTCAGAACATGGAGACAGGATATTTGAAAGTTTGAGGTCAGGTCAAGTTATAGAGCGTATTCAGCATGGCATGATCTCAAAACTCCAACAAGTCACTGATGGGGTTATCATCTGAATTCTGGGAAGGCTGTCTCAGGAGGACTGCCATGAGTTTGAGGCCAGGCTGGGCTACACAGAATTTTAAGGATCAATCCCTAGAGTTTCTGGCTTCTGGGTCTGAGGCAGAGCCTGAGAACCTGAATTTTTAAGATTTTCCATGTGTTGTGGGTCCTAGTCCCTCACTTTCAGAATCACCACCCTTGTGGAGAATTGCAGACCAACTCTGTCAACACAAAAAGACAGATCTAATGGAAGTCCATGATCAGAAAAATATATATTGTTGAAAAATGAGTACCTGCCTGGGATTCATATTCATTCTCTCTCTCTCTCTCTCTCTCTCTCTCTCTCTCTCTCTCTCTCTCTCTCTTTCTCATTTTTACCCTCACTTGTTCTTCCTCCACAGCAAATAAAAACCCTGACAAAATAATAAGATTGTGTATTTGAAATTACTCACTGGTTGTCTCAAGTTTTAAAATTCCTTTATAGTACATTTATATACACACACATCTATAAGGAAAGAGTCAAGTCATATACAGGGTGTAGGAAAACCTCGAGTCCCTCTCTCAACTTTCCCATTCCTCCTCTGCCTAGAGTTCTAACACAGAAAATGTCCAGACATTCTTGTCCCCAGCAACACTTGAATACAGAGGAACTTGCTACAGAAATAACTCTGCCCCTTTATTTCTGTTCCAGCATGTTCAATGAAGCTCAGTGCTCCTCTCACAGATGTGTTTACTAACCTCGTCCACACTGGTGGACATTTAGGGTGTTTCCACTCTTGTGCTATGACAATCAGCATCACCAGGACCCTCCTTGTATACCTCTCCCACCCTCCATGAAGAACCATTCTCCAGGACGGATGGTCCAGGCCCACGTACCTGTAAGTAGCAGCAGCAGCAGCAGCAGCAACGGGATGCAGTTGAAGGACAGATGGGGAAACATGGGTTCTTGAGAGTCAAGGACAGCTCCATGCAGGCCGTTTTAGCTCTCCAGTTAAATGATACTTCCTCTCACTTCTGTCTATGCCACAATCACATGGTGGCCACACCCACTGTGGGCCACCATGCACCGCAGAGTGTCTGACCACCAGCGTTCCCTAAGTTAGTAGTGCTAAGTCTAGTCACATCAGAGGAAGCCCCAGTTCTGTGCCATGTCACATCAGACACATCCTGTGGGTGTTCTGATGTTTATCGTATTAAATCATGAAAGAGGAAGCAGTTCCTCAGAGACAGGAAAGTGTTTCTCACGGCAAGTAGAGGAAGATCTCTAATATCTCAGATAAAATAGTCTGAGACGGACCACATGAAAGTCTAGCTGGTTCCCAGGGAACAAAATTACAGAAATGTCACTCAGACATTCATGGGGTCAGGTCTGTTCATCAGTCAGGTCTGTGACAGCATTCTTGAAACACCTGCCTGGAGCTACACACTGGACTGGGCGCTGGAGAATAAAGCACCGAATGGTGTCCATATCCTCACATTTGCGGACCACTTCCATGTTGTTCAGGAGTTCAATTTACACCCTTGTTGTAACACTGGTTTGATTGAGTCCTATAAACTTACTGGATCTGAGTTTCCTCATGTATAAAATTTGTAAACTTGGGAAATTAACCAGGCCCCATTACATGCATCCTTATAGTTCCAGCCCTCAGGAGACTGAGGCAAAAAGTTTGCCATGAGTTTGAGATCAGCCTGGGCTACGGGGCTGAAAAAAAAAAAGGAAAAAAAACGAGAGAAGAATCTGTCGGGTAATTTCTGCACAGTTCGTGGTCCAGTGTTCTGACTTTGACCTTCAAACTTTCAGACTCCTCCTATCAGGTAAAACAGATTTCTGCTTCTTGTCCGCTTTAGTATGGAACTGAGTGGATCTCGGTAATCTATTTCAATTCACACACACAAGGGATCCCCTCTCTCTTCATCCCAGGAGACTCCAACTGTGAATTGTCAAAACATGCATAGGTCCCGCCAGGTCACTGATTACCCTTCAGAGAACAACTTTTACCTGAATACCCTAAACCCCAAAGCTTTCCCACCAGGAGAAGAGAGAAAGGGTGGTTTCTGAAAGCCTGGTGGCTTTCTGGTGTCTCGTGCCCCCCAGAGCTCCCCGTTATGACTTAAATGCAGTTAGAGATAGAACTCATTCAATTCGTGTTATATGCAGTGTGTGTGTGTGTTTGTGTGTGTGTGTGTGCAAGCCTGTGAGCACATGTAGAGGCCAGAGAAGGTCACCTGGTGCCCTGCTTTATCACACACCTCCTTAGTCACTTGACATATGGTCTCAAACTGAACCTGGAGCCAGGCCAGCAGCCAGCAGGTGCCACTGATCTTTCTTTGTTCCCCACATGCAGTGTGACATGGGTGCACAGCCCCATCTGCCTTTTTACATGAATTCTTTAGATTCAACCTCATTTCCTCGGGCCTGGGAAGCAAATGCTTTAACCCACTGAGGCATGCTCCTCAGCTGTCCTGATGAATTTTGGCATCATTTTCCCATATGCTGGGGAGGAGCCCCATCCTCCTCACCCCCAGCAAGATGAAGATGCCTGACCCAGTAACTGGTGAACCTGAGAAAACAGCAGCTCAGTTTTCAAAGTGAGGAAACAGTACTTTTTATTAGTGAATGTGTATAAGGTTGAAATCTGATGACCACTGAGAACCTCATCTTCATCACTCATAACATTACTCCACACAGCTATCAGTGAATGCTTGGTTACTTCGTAAAGATGTGCAAAGTTTCATAAGGTTTAGAAGTGTAGTCTTGACTATGGCAATGAGCCAAAACTCTAAGATGGATTGGAGGTAACAGAACTAATAGTCTTGAAAGATCAAGAGTGAAAGAAAATTAAAAATGAAAAAGAATCCACCTGATATGGTGGTACACAATACTTGGGAGGCAGAAACAGGTGGATCTCTGAATTTGAGGCCAGCCTGATCTACAGAGCAAGTTCCAGGCACCCAGAGCTCCATAGTGAGACTCTAAATGGAGAAAAGAACAGAGAACAAGACTCATAGATTTAAGTGAAATTTTCATAACTGAATTTCCCTCTTTTCTGTTTTCTAACTTATTAATCCTCTTAGAGAAAAAAAATTCTGTGTTATAATAAAATTATAAAATACTGACTCTTTTAAAGAGGAATAAGAGTTTCCTGAAAGAAAGACACACAAGAGATTTATGAATATAACAATACATTATTCACTGAGCACAAACTTCAGATCTGCTATTACTACAAAATCTACTGAGAGGACCTGTACATTCTGTAGTGTTTCTCACTGTACAAAACATTTCCTTTTAATTATCTTAAGACTTATTTCTATTTGTATGCCATGTGTGTGCAGATGCCCTCAAAGGTCAGAATGAGCTACTGTGACCAGGCAGTTGTGAGCCTCAGGACGTGTGTGCTGAAGCCAAACTGGTATGTTCTGCAAGAGCAGCAAGCACTCTTAACAGCTGCACCATGTCTCCAGTGCCTCAAAGACTTCTTACTAGGAATATTGCATTGAAATTTCCACTTATAAGCACAGGAATGTACACAGAAAATAGAAGGGAAATAAACAGGCATAAAGAGCGAGTTTCCCTAATGTTAGAACTAAAAGTTAAGACTGGAATACAGGTCCTGTTCTTAGTCATGTACACTCTCTTTTCCACTAAGTCTCATGGATTTTGTTTCCCATAATGCCATTAGTCACCATGTCCCTGAGTTTAAACAAGTTATGGCAATGTGGATTCCACAGCAGCCAGATTTGTAGACCTTTCCTGCGTATCGCAAATCTCTAGGAAGAACAGAGCAGAACACAGCAACACCTCAAAGCCCTGCAGGCACCAGGCAGGAATCAGAAGAGATCAGGAAAGAGAGTGCTAGAGAGGACAGCCCCATCTAGTGGACACACCCTGCACTGAGCTGACAAATCTTTCCAGAAGTTTTTAATCTGGGTTTTCGTATAAAAAAAGCCTGTGTTGATGAGCATCGCTTCAAATTAGAAGTATATGGCACTCTAGTTTAAGAGCAGTGCATTTTTAGAACAGATGAGGACAGCTCTGTTTGTCAAACCCCCAATACAACTTGGCACCCTGGGACCTTTTGAAAGAACCCTCAGTCAGAGGACCTGTTCATTTCCTAGAACTCTATGGAACAGCCCTGAAAACCTGATTCAAAGTTGGCATCATGTTCCCCTTAGCCCTGTGGTCTGAGCATCTCAAACTGAAAACGAATGATTTCAGGACTTATTCAAGGAAAGCGAAATTGATACCCTATGTAAATCTACTCTTCTAAACAATCACACTGGACACTGAAGATAAGCTTACAGTTAGCCTTGGTTTAAATTTTAGTACAAACAGTTCATTGAACTGTGGAAACTTAATTCACTGTAAAAAGACGCTTTGCCTTTTTGAAATAATTTTAAATATAAATGTTGTATGAACAGAATTTAGAAATAAAACCCTGAATG
The DNA here is from genome assembly GCA_035773235.1 of Eospalax fontanierii. NCBI lineage: Eukaryota > Metazoa > Chordata > Mammalia > Rodentia > Spalacidae > Eospalax > Eospalax fontanierii. The sequence continues at coordinate 12,975,715 of CM069546.1, forward strand.
AAAGCAGAGACGTTTCATTCCATTACAGTGGAATAGAGCTTTGCAAAGACAGGAGCCTTTGGTCCCGCTTCCTCCTCTTTTCCCCTTTCATTCCTGTCCTGCCTCCTTCTAAAAACTATTTCAGAGACTGGTGGAGAGTTCTAGACATGCTTTGCATTAAGACACGGGTCTAGTAGCAATGGCACTAATGGGTGGACTCTCACAGAATGATTTTCTTCCCCTGATGTCTGCCAAGGTGTTCACTACGGGAACCTCTTCTTACATGGAACGCCCTTCCTTATCCAAGGACCAATCACGTAATAGCTCATCATCTAATCAGAGCTCTAAGAAACATACCCCCCTCCAATGTGACATTAGACTCCCTTCTGTTTATCTTTGAGGGAAATTAAAACTTGCATGACTCTATGACTAAAGCCCAGGGGATATAAGGACAGTGACATTCAGAGTTAAGATAAACAGCAGGTAATCATGAAATGCTCCAAAATGTCTGCCCTCACCAATACCACAGTCACCACCACAGTCATCACCACAGTCATCACCATAGTCATTACCTCCACAGGTACCACCACAGTCACTACCACATTTCTTTCTTGTAAATCCTATTCCCGTCTTCATGGTTTTAGTAACCAGCAAAGATGCTCTCTTCCTGGATTACCAATGATTATCCTTGATGGACACAAGCATCGTGGTGTCTCAGGAAACTCAAAATTGTGAAGTGCTTACGTTTGATGGAATCCTCTGTGGCGACTGGAGAGACTTAGGTGGATACTGGTAGAAAGATTAGGATGATGCCAACAGTGAGGTTGAACACAGGCAGCTGGAGAGTCACCAGTGTCACTGACAAAGGAACACAAAATGAACCGACACAGGAAACAGTCTGGAGCTGCAAGGGCATCTGGTGTGGACAAATCCAGATGCCGGCTTCTGTAGTCATGGGTAGAATGTCCCTTGGAGGCCACAGGGACCTAATCCATGGCATAGAGATTGTCTTCAATAATGTAGACTTGGTCTTCTACTCGGGGTCGCACTAGCGCTGCGTTTTGCAAAGGTCCAATCTTAGAGACGTGGAAGGCAGCCAAGCTGTAGACAGGGTTGTCAAAACAAAATAAAAAACCAGTGGTCATTTCTTAAACTAGATCAGAGCTATCACAATTCAGCGAGATTGGGTACCAGGCTTCCAAAGAGCTCCCTATAAGCTGTGTGGTCCTGGGAATTAAGTCACAGAAAGTTAGTTTAACAAGCATTAGAGGGAGATGCTCAGTGGTTAAGAGCATGAGCTACTTTTGCAAAGTGCCCGAGTTCTGTTCCCAGCACCCCTGACAGGCATCTCACAGCCACCTGTAATTCCAGCTCCAGGGGATCTGACACCTTCTTCTGGCCTCCACAAGCACCTGAACTCACATGTATAACCCATACACAGACACACAGACTCACAGACTCACAGACTCACAGAAAAGAATACTTTTAAAGCATCAAATAACATTGAAACATTAAACCACAACAGTCAAAAATTCTCTGATATCTTTCAGGATCCTCATACGATAGAACACAAAAAATGGAAAAATCTAAAAAGATAGCAATTTCACATCAAACCGAGTTAATAAGTCAGGACACGAATTTTAGAATCGAGTTAAGAATCCCAAGACTGGTGTTTCTGCAGCTTTGAACTATGTCTTTTTAGAAAGGGTTATAAAGACTTCATAACTTGAATTCTACCTCTGAAACCACATGAAGTGGAAGGACAAAACCAATTCCTCAAAGCTGTTCTCTGACCTCCATATGAAAGCTGTGGAATCTGCCCACAAACGCTCCTCATGCATCCACACATACATAACAACAACAATAAATAAATTCTTCTTTAAAAGATAAAGTATTGGGATGGAAAGATGGCTCAGGAGCTAAGAGCACTTGCTGCTCTCCAGAGGACTTGAGTTCATTTCCCATCACCCACAGCAGGTAGGCTCACAGCCATTATAACTCCCATATACACATACCCAAAATAAAAATCTTATAAAAGATTATAAACTAAAATGAATGGGTTATGATTCTGCAAAGAAATCTACATCCTTTAATATTAAGAACAGAATAGACAACCACTGAGGTAACAAACAGTACTGTTTCATAGGGGCTGGTGGTCTATGGTACAATGTCAAAGGCAACCTTTATGACATATATAATATGTACACAAAATGCTCAGGCATTGGAGGAAAGAGAATTAACTTTTGTCAAGAACTGTTTGTGTTTCATGCATCCGCCCTTCTATCAGTTGTGCAAAGTGTGCAGTGGAACAACTTGGAGAGTCTATGCCATGTCCCTGTGTGTGAGGTGGGGTGGTCACAGTGGACTCATGCTTGAGCTTCCTAGAACTCATGGAGGTTAAATCTGAGTAAGTTAACTCACATGTAGTTTTTTGACACAGGTGGGGTTTTATAATTTCTATACAATGACTGTTTTTATTACTGAAACATTTATAGAATCGAAGCGAATGTCTTCACTCATCACATGAAGAGCATGCCTGTACTGTGTATTCAAAAGAACCTGTAAGGCAAAGCTTCCCTGCTTGGGTCCATTACCCATGTACATGAGGAGTTTAGAGTCAATTAACCAGAAAGAACATGACATACCTGCCAGAAGGAAATTGCCATGACAAGTGCCTGGGCTATGCTAACAGTGTCTTGGGTTTGCTTGCCTCATCTTTTTTTCTCTCTCCCATTTTTTTGAGACAGTTTTGCTAGAATGTAGGCTGTCCTTAAACTCTGCTTCTTTCTATCTCTTCTTCAATATGTCACATTTTTTTCAGTATTTTTATTTTCAATTAAGTGATTAAAAAAATAGTCAACTTTGAGGGCTAGAGAGATGACACAGAGGTTAAAAGCACTGCACAAGCATAAGGACTGTAGTTCAGATCCCAGCCATCTAATAAGCCAAGCATCTCCTACACTCTCCTAACCCCAGTACTGAATGGGATAAGGCACAGGAGAATCACTGGGACTCACTGGTGGCTAGCCTACCAGAAAAAAAGTGAGATCCAGGTTCAGGGAGAGACTTTGTCTCAAAGGAAAAGAGCAGAGGGTGACAGACAATACTCTAAACACTTCTAGCTTCCACAACTGCTTGCATACCTACATACATACATATGAATATGCCACATTCATCTCTCTCTCTCTCTCCCTCTCTCATATACACACAAGAAAGGAAGGAAGGAAAGAAGGAAGGAAGGAAGGAAGGAAGGAAGGAAGGAAGGAAGGAAGGAAGGAAGTCAGATAAAAGAATACTTTGAAAAAGGATACATTAGCATAAAAGCAGAAATCAGAACTTGCTGTGTTCCACGTTCATGTCAAGGAATGGTACTGCTGGGTCATTTGGCAGATCTCTTTTAGGGTGTTGGGAATTCTACACTGCTTTCTGGAAGGGCTGTGCCAGTTTGCAGTCCTACCAGCAGTGACTGCGGGTCCCCACATCCCTGGCAAAATTCCCTGTCAGCTGATATCTTGATCGGACTGGAGCAAGATGAAATTTTGTTTGTCTAAGTAGCTAGAATGGTCTATTCAATTATCTTTCATTGAAAGAAATGAAAAAGAGGACACCTTACAGAAACCAGAAAAGTAGTTTTAATCTACTTTCCTTAATTACCAAGGCTGTCAAATACTTTTAAAAGGGTTTCCTAGGCATTTTTATTTATTCTTTGAACACAAGCAGTGCTACATGAACTCAATACATAGCACATCTGTGCATATTTATAAAGGAATGCATGTATATGAAACAGTAACAGCTAAGAGGAGGACATGAAGTTGAGAGAGGGTGGTGTGGACCTGGGAGGAGCTATGACCCAGAGCATTTGGAAATGATGCAAATATAATCCTCGCACAAAAATCTAAAAAATGAATATATATATATATATATATATATATGAAATAAATAGAAGAGAAGAAAAGAAAAAAGAGACAGAAATTTGTGCCACTATGAGTTGAAAGGAATTGAGGCAAGCCATTCCAGCTTACCTTAGCGAGCATGTCTTCCGTTTCGTATGGATGTACTCTGCATTGGGTGAGACCGGAAGAAGTTAAAGAGAAAATGTAATATTTCAGCCAGAACATTCATCATACTTTCTTCTAATCGGGTATTGTTTCTATGTTTTAGTCACATATATTCATTATTTATTTATTATTTACTTACTCTTTGTGTGTGGTGGGGTGTGCACTGACATGTGTCACAGTGCAGGGTTAGAAGTCAGAAGACAACTTGCAGAAATCAGGTATCTCCTTTGACCAGGGATCGAACTCAAGTCCCGAGGCTCCATAGCAAGTGTCTGTGCATGTTGAGCCATCTCACTTACCCCTTGTTTCTGTTCTTAATTGAACTTTTCCCTGGTAACTTTAGGAAATCTCTTCTTGTACCCTTGTTTGAGTCTATGGAACCCACACAAGCTCCTTATTGTTCAGTGTCTTCTTTTCATTCGTGGTGTGGTGTGCTCACCCACATAGCCTAACATGCTAGAATGGCACAGTTCAATTACCTTCAGTGAAAGCAATGAAAAACACTAGACTTTCCTAATGTGCTTCTGTAGAGCAAGTCTAAAGAGGACTCTCCAGGATCCTGAGACACATGGTCCTGGTAAGGGTCACGTCCATCAAAAATCCATTAAAAAAAAAACTCATCAAACCAACAGTTCATATTAATTCCAATCCTCCCTTTGTATAATTCTGTAGCTGTGTACAACATTTTCCTTACCCACTCCCTTCCTGTCAAAGATCTTTTATACTCCCTCCTTGAGAGGGGAATGCACAACTTTGGCTAAGGGAGGGAATGGATTTATGGCATTCTGCTAAATTTCTATTCTCCTTTTTAATATTATCTTACTACGTAGCCCAGGCTAGCAACAAACTTATAATCCTCCCGTTTCAGTAGCCTGAATGTTGGGCTTACAGACACAAATCACTACACCCAGCTTAAATAATCATTTCGAATATCTAAGTTCTGAATAACTAGGGGAAATATTCTGAAGTTTATAAGTAAGCTCTTATCCCCGCTTTCTGCCCAGTCATCTGAAAGAGGTCAGAGTTGAGCCCATATGCAGTCTTGAAAAGTACATGGCTGAGGTTCTTTCATAAAAAATGGACTACACAGAGAGAAACACCATGTGCATGTGTTCACACACACCCTGCAGGAAGGGTCATGTAGGCCTGGGCGACCATCTCTGAAGAACTCTGGTCCAGAATTAAACACGTGGTTCCCCTCCAAGTGTCTCAGAGCAAACTCTACTGTGTGCTGGGTTGCTGGATTTAAAGAGGCTTTGTAGAAGCAAAACATTTCACTTTGTCAAAAAAATACGGTTTGGATTGTATGATCATTTCTTAAGGAGACCCCAGACCCACTCCTAACACAGGGAACAATCCCAAAGTTACTTACTTGCCACAGCCAGGGCACTCATCAGAATCAGCAGCACCAAGACAGCAGTGGAGACTCCAATAATGAATCCCTTAGTGGAGGCCGTCTGTGGCTTTTGTGTTAAGATCACTTCCTAAGGAAATAGTATACAGAGGAAGCACCCAGTTAGAGGAACAGAGGACATCCAGAGCGCCTGAACCTAGACCTGTGCCTTTATTTGCATTTGGCTACTCCTAGAATATGCAAGTAAGACCAAATGAACCAAGGTGGTAATGATCAGTGAAATTCTAAGCCAGTGTGAAAGTCAAAGGATCTCCTACAGGAATGGAAATTTTCTCTATTTTGCTTAATATTATATTTTTCATGGAATACCTGGGCCAATATTCAAACCAAGTGTTTTTGGTGGACTTTTATATTATGTATACAATTATATATGAGTTAAGAGTTAGTAGGCTATTTCCTTACAATATTAAAAAAGTAATTGCTCATGTATAAATTGACTCGAACTGTCTAATGTTATCAGCATGTGCTCAGCTACTAAATCTCATCTTTGACTATAGAGTTGTTATAATCTTTGATTATATCAGTTGTCTTATAAAATGCAATTCAAGAGTCTAAGTCTTCAGGAAAACATGCAGAAGATGCTGCTCATAGACACACCCTGCTGACACTGTGATCACACAGAAATGCAGGATTCTACTCAAACACCCTAGTGCAGATGATTGGGGATCATCGTCTACTGGAATAAGCCCCTTTTCAGAGCATAGAGCTTAAATAAATACATAAAATGGGTTTTTAGCTCAGTGAAGTGGAGGATCAGAGATCTAGTCTTTCCGGTATAGGAACTTCATTTCTGGACTTAATTCCAGCTCTTCTTCCTGGTCACTGTAACGATGGACGAGCTGGTGAGCCTCTCCGAATTCTGTTAAAAGCATTCCATAGTGTTCTTAGACGAGGTCCTTAAACTTATTTCTTAATAAACATTATGGGGAATACAGAAGAAAGAAAACAATACTTGCTTCGTTTTGGACATTTTCTCATATATGCTACTCAGGCCTCAAATTGACCGTGTGTAGATAGATGATGATGACCCTGAACTTGTGAATCTTTTATCTCTACCCCTGAAGGCTCAGATTACAGTCATGTGCATGATGCTGACTAGAACATTCCATTGTTTGTAACATTTTCCAGGCTACGAAAAGCACCAGTGGGTATCCTATCTCATAATTTCAGTTATTTTGTTCAATTCTTTTTATAAGATAAATTCCAGGAAGTTGATCTACTGTTCAAAATATATGTTGCTATTTTAGGCGTGGTTGTGTACACTTGGAATCCCAGTACTTAGGAGATAGAGGCAGATATATCAGGAGTTCAATATCATTCTCAAATATATAGAGAGTTCAAAGCCAGCCTGGGCTCCATGAGACCCTCTCTGAAAAAAAAAAAACAGAAAACAAAAATCAAAATATGTAATGATGTACACTGTTTTCCACGCATCTAGAAACAGTCTGCTATATTTGCACTTATTTATCTTGAACTTCTAAACTATTTCTATTTGTTGATAAAAATGACTGCTGCTTGGGTAACTGGAGTCAAGAACAACCTGGCCATGTGGTGGGTTTTAAACACAGCCATGTCTGCTCACTTAGCAATACAATAAACATGCATATAATGGGTTCTCTTATTAAACTAGTGTTCACAATGCAGTTCACATGCACAAGACCATTCTGTGCCTATGACAAATAAGTTGTTACATGTTTTAATATGAAGTTGGGTGTGGTGGCACATACCTGTAATCTCAGTGCTACGTAGGCTAAAATAGGAGGATGATGAGATCCAGGTCAGCCTGAGCTACATTGTGAGACTCCGTTTTTAAAAAGAAAACAAGCATAACAGTATAACCTATAATTTCAGTACCAGGGAGATGGAGGCAAGAGGATCAAGAGTTTAGGGTAATCGTCAGCTACGTAGCAAGATCAAAGTCAATTGGGTTACATGAGATCTTCTTTCAAAATAAATAAATAAATAAATAAATGAAATAAGTCAATTTGTATTAGTGATCTTCTTATTGTCTGTCCTAGTTTTCCACTGCTCTGATAAAACACTGACAAAAACAACTTGGGGAGGAAAGGCTTTTTGGATTTGGGCTTACAGCTCCAAATCCATTATCAAGAGAAGCTGAGGCAAAAACCTGTAGACAAGAACTGAAGCATGGACCACAGAGAATGGTGCTTACTGGCTTGTTCCTCTAGCCTATGCTCAGCCACCATCTTAAACAGTCTGGGTCCTCTCTAACAAGCTGGTCTCACTAAATGCACTTCTTAAAATTCAAACATCCTTCACCATGCCTGACTCTTTTTCTTTTCTTCTGCTTTTCTTTAAGAGTCAGTAAGCTAATTTTTACAGCTATAATCATTAAATGCAACTTCCCTCCAGAAAGATACGCACATAAATCTGGCTCATAACACAGGGAAAAATATGCTTACGGTGTGATTATTCCAAGGCTCAACTGAAGATAGTGTCACTGTGCCATTCCAATCTGCTTAAAAAGAAGGAAAAGAATTATAGTCATAAAAACCTTAGATCTCCACTATAGAAAGTAAAAGTATTCACACTGCCTTCTGGTGATAAATGGAACATTAAATAACATGATCAAATGCTATAGGCACCTAAGAATTATAGTAAGTAATTTGTATTTTACCAAATCTTCCTAAGAAATTGCACATCTAACATTTTTATCCTGGACTCATTAAAAATGGGCTTTTGGGGGGAGGGGTCAAAATATGGCTAAGCTCTATTTTATGAAATGCACAAAAACTCAATACAAATACACATAAAAATGGACTTCTTTGGTCTTTGTGGGAAAAATACATTTGCACGCCAATATATCTACAGATATATTGGAACCAGTGAAGCTCATTGTGGAACAAGTTAAGAAGCCACCTAATCTATATTCATGATAGCTAACGATGGGAAATGCCCAGGGCCACAGGCACATCCAAAGATCAGGACCACTCTACTCAGAATGGACTTTACATTGATTTTATATTCAGAATGTGAGAGAAATCTACCACGACCTCCAAATATGTTGTGTGTCCTTCCCATATTACAGGCCAGCATACCTGGACTTTGATCCAGAAGTACTTTGGAAAACGTGTAAATGTACCCACAAGAACAATGTACCTATTACCATGTGAGGATGAGAATTTCATGTGGCAGAAGATTCACTGATCTGAAAATTGTGAATATTCACATCTTCAGAGTAATTTCAATGCATCTATCTTGTAACAGAGAATACATTCCCTTATCCTTTTGTGGCATCTACAAACCAAATACAGAATTCTTATTCTGATGAATATTCACAGTATAGTAGGAAGTTAACATCCTAACAGTAAGTCTGTTAGTCTCATTTTATAGGTAAGGAAAGGGACATCAAATTATCACGTTTCTAATTTTAGCCGATGACAGGCATCTCTGCTGGTAACCCCCCACACAGCACCCTCTTACTGAAAGGAAGTATTACAGGTCTATAACAGTCCCTAACCACTAGCAAAACAGACAGAGCCCCAGCATGAATAAGGTTGGACACTCACAGGGCCTCCCAAATACATTACTGTGCTTGCATTTCACACATTCTGAGAGTGCTTTCTACGGAGACAAAGGAAAGTGAGCAGGTTTTGGTAATGTCTGCAGTCCAGGCTCTGTTTGTGACTTATGAGCTAACCAAGACATTCAGGAATAAGACTAGGTTATTCAACAAGAAAGCATGAACTTGAGTCAGATAGCCTTTGGAGTCAGTGCTAACAGCGTCCATCAGCAATGTGACCTTCACACGCAGGATCCTGTGATAAACACATGGTGTGCATGTGTGAGCACTCAACAGTGTGGGAAGCACTAGGCTTTGGTTCTGTTATTGTTGGTCTGCGATGACAGGAGCAGTGAGGAGGGGGAATGCTGTGCAGTTCAGTGTCTTTAGTGAGGAATCCTAGACAACAAGCTCCTATCTGATGGCTGAGCTGGCGCTCTGCATCTCCAAAGCAGAATTATAGGATCTCCCCAGTGTAGCAATTACATGAGATGATGTATAAGTTTCCTGCCACACACATCTATCAAAGCTAAGTAATAGGCCAGAATCCCTTCCAGAACTAACACTACTTGCTTTCGAGAACTGTTTCCCAAAGGATGACCAAAATGGGCACAGTAAGGACTTGACCTGGAGCCTCAGTTGCACAACCAACATCCTCAGTCTCAAGAATCCCAAGGACACAGTGCTCCAACATCAACTTCTCTCTGGAGGGCTTTACCTCAACCAGGTTTCAGTGACGCGGCATTTTAAATACTAATCCCACTTCCTCTTTCCTCCTCCTCCTCACCCTCTGGAAGAGCGGCCTCTGGCTGCTTCTGCTGCTGCCACCTTGTGTTTCCCTCTATTTTCATTCACAGAAACTGTTCACACTAAAGATTCCACTTCCACAAGCCAAATGTCACCATTGTCTCATCCCTTGTGACTCTACGCCCCTCTAAAATTCACTGAAGGTCCATTTTAAATTAACTAGTTTCCAGGATGCCTGGCTATAGGAAGACCATATGGGGGAGGGAGGGCTCAGATAAGCAACTCCTGAGGTCAGTGAGTCACAGAGAGACAGAGACAGAATCTTGCAAGACCTGACCTTGTTTAGATACAACAGTAAGGACAGATAAGCCATCTCTGAATCACAAAGCATACAGGGAAGTCTCTGAATCTCTTGAGTAGCATTGAGCTATCTGGGAAAGAAGGCAGAGTTCAGTGTCATCTTAGTCCATCAAGGACAAACAAGCCACCTTTACACTGCTAAGAGAGGAGACGGTATAGGACCAAGAGTGCAGACAGGGGGACCAAGCGTTTAGAGGGAGAATCAGGGTGTCTCGGGCTGCATGCCCCTTTGGTGCAGGTACACTCAACCCATCTTAGCGCATTCAGGCTCCTATAACAAAAATACCTTAGATGAGATTTTAAAAAATAAACAAAAGCAATGCATTGTTCACAGTTCTAAAGGCTGGCAAGTCCAAGTTCAAGGCACAGAATGACTTCTTTCCTTATAGATGGCCTTTTCTGTGTATTCCCATGTGGAAGAAAGGACAAAACACTCTCTCTGCAATTTTATAAAGGAACTAATTCCATTCGTACCAGATGCCTACAGCTCTCTATCTACTGGATTGACGATTATGTGTCAACAAAGGAATTTACTGGAACACAAACCCTGAGCCCACAACACCACCTCACAACGCCAGTGTAGGTACCAGTTTGACACAGTGACAGGGGAGACTCTTGGCCATACGTAGAATTTCAGTTGTGAAGGAAGCGGGGATGATCAGTTTGGTGTAGGTACCAAATGCCTGGATTTAATTATAACGCTTTGTCTGAAGAGATCACCCTAGAGGTGAAACAGGACAAGTTCATCTAAAAATCTATGTTCTTGAACCAAAGGCCTGTACCCGACATTAAAAAAACCAGTACCAACTTCAAATAGACAGTGACTGAATGTGAGCTTTCATCTGGAACATTCTGACTCTGTGTGTCAGTTCCCATCCCTATAAACTAGGGTTGAATCACAACTGTATCAGATATATGTATCCTGAAAATTAAATGCTGTTATAGTCTGTCCCATGTTTCCTCGTACTCAGGAAACAGTAATTGTTACCTTATATAATATTCCCTTCAGCTGGAGGGACCAATTTTGAAATGGACTAAAGGAATTCAGAGTCTCCTTATCATGACCCTTGTTCCCTGCTGGTCCCTATTTTTTTCATCAGAAAGCTGTGCCCAGCTGGGCGAGACGCTCATCATCCCCAAAAGCCCCTAAATCAATGATCGCAGTGATCGAGGTATGTCTGACCAGTAGTGAATCCCTTCAAGAACCTGATACAGATAGATGGATGTGCTCTCTCCTCAAGCCCTTACACATCATATGGTGCATAGGACTTACAAGCGAAGGACCATATTCTTTGTAAAGCCCTGTTTAGAACCCAGTTAAGATCCATTACCTAGACTGTACTTTTGACTTAACTCAGCGTCCTGTGTAGTCTCTCATGATAAGGCCTTTGGTCCTGAAACACATGGGTTTTACCTGGTTTGGAGGTCTGCATGTGTGCTGGTGTTAAAGGAGTAGAGGCAGAGACCTTTGTTGACACTGGAGTATATGTGGCCCTTGCTGTAGTCACAGGTTTCAGTGTAGATGTGGGTCTCATTGTAGTCATGGGTCTCATTGTAGTTGTGGCTCTCACTGTAGTTGTGGCTCTCACTGTAGTTGTGGGTCTCATTGTAGTTGTGGGTCTCATTGTAGTCGTGGGTCTCATTGTAGTTGTGGGTTTTGTCGAAGGACTTGTTGGACTTTCTGAAATTAGAAATCAACACGAAAGCATGAAAGCAAGGCTCAGTCAAGCAAAAAAATATAAAAGCATCTTGCTGGACCTACACTCTAGCGAGACAACAGGGGCAGAAGCATCTCTCCTGACCTCCCGTTCTTTGTTACTGGCCACTACATGACAGGGAGGGCTTTGAAGATATACTTACCAAACAGGACACAGTTGCACACATACTCCGCTGTATCTGCCCCAACCCCACACATACATATCTTCTCACATAGCCATACCAACATACAATAAAAGAGTGTAGAAAGCCTTTAAAGAATGATCATTTTAATGTTCTAAGACATACACTCAGTGAAAACAGGCTATTCTCAAAGTTAATTAAATTCAGTTTAAATAAAGCTCTTCACTGTATTTCAATGAAAAAGTGAATGCAGTTTCATGAACCAAGCAGACAGCCCCAAGTACTGCTTTAGGAGATGGATTCCTGACATAGTCTATGCTCATGAATTTAGGTTGATCTCAGGCCTTGTCCAAGCAAATAAAAGTTATTCTATTTCCCAAAATCAAACGTTTAAGGCTGAGTATGGTGGCATGCGCCTCAGCACTGGAGACGACGAGACAGAGGGATCGGGAGTTCAAGGCCATCAAAGGACAGCCTGAGCTATGTAAGATTATCTCTCTCTCTCTAAAAAAATAAAAAATAAGAGTTTCATGACAAATGTATTTATAAGAACCTTGTGTTTCTCTATTATAGGAAAACAAACAATTAGCAAACAGGTAATGCAGTTCACATGGAAGAAATAAAAGAAACAAGGCAAGCTTACCAGGATTAACTTGCAGTAAGAAGGTCAAAACCTCTGTACTAGACAATCTCTCATTCTCCAGTCGACAACAATAAAACCCACTGTCGCTCTCAAGAGCATGCTCTATGGTCAGAGACACATTGCCTTGTGGAATCTGCCCCTTGAGCTGGTAGCGGCTGTTCTTCCAATAGTAGACACTGTACCCATCCGTCCAGATAAGTGGTTCTAAACATATGGAAGATGGACACTCCCCTCGGCTCCAGCACATGACTGAGATTCCATTAGATACATTGTAAGTACATGGCAGTGTGACAGGGCGGCCCACCACTCCTTGCACGCCTCTGTAAGAATCCACAGCAGCTGTAAGAAACGGGGAGAAATGGAGAATGAGCACTGAACGCTTTCATAGTTTCTTTTCAATTTTTCTCTTTGGCTGTACTAGGGATTGAACCTGGGGCTTCATGCATGGGGGAGCATGTGTTCTCTCACCAAGCTAAAGCCCCGGGCCTTCTTTCCATTTTCCTTTGTATAGTCTTTATAGCTTAAATTTTACACTTAGCATATTCTTCCTCAGTATAATTATCTAAAGGATACAGTTATCAATAAAGCAACTTACTGTGCTGTTCATGCTTTTTTTATTTTATTTTTTTCTTTTTTGTGTTTGTTTTTGAGACAGAGTATTGCTCTGTATCCCTGGCTGACTTGAACTGATGTCCTTCTACCTCTCACTCCTCAGTGGTAAACAACAAGCACGTGCTACTGAGACCAGCTCAAATTCCTTCTTCTAAAGAATTAAATCCTCTCTCACAAAAGCTAGGTATGTGGGTTCACATTCCTATACCCAGAACTTTAGAAGCAGGTGGATCAGGAGTTCAAGACTAGTCTTGGCTCATGAAAAGCCATCTTAACCGTCATCCCATTCTACTCCACTTCCTACAGAATATGAAACCACTCTCTACACCCCTCCCTATTCATAAGCAGAGCCAACGTTGTGTTTGAAGCACTGTTGACTTAAAGACAGAAATTAAGTGACTTCAGAATACACCTTCACCACCTGTTTTGTCATGCCATCAGAATGGGCTCAGGCTTATTATGGGCTTTAGGAACAGTCATGAGAAAACAATCTATGCAGGGATACTTTCTCATAAGTTGATAACATTCTTGCAAGTGAGCCAGATCTATGTAAGTGAGACCACAGAATCAAAGAGTGTTCAACCAAGATCCAAATCATGCAACTTTTAATGTTAAAATGTCATTTTCAATATGTATCTTTTGGGGATAGTAGCATAAAATTCCTATTACCTATTGTTTCCAAGATGGACTTTAAAGGCACTCTGAAGGCTAGGGCTAAATCTCAGTGGTAGGGTGTGTGTCTAGCTTGTGCTAACCCCCAGGTTGGACCCCAGCAGAGCTAAGAAAAGAAAAACTCCCGAGACAATGAGACCTGAGACTTAGCGACTAGTCATATACACGAAGGACTAGCCTTTGAGGTTTGAAAGTGCTCTGAGGTAGGGGATGTTGCTACATAAAATAAGAACGTATTTTTCACAGAAATACTCTTGTTTTTTATTACGAGCTCTTTTTAGGGTCATTAGTATAATATGTGCTATTACTGTAAGTTACAGAAATATATGATAAGAAATGAACTTTCTACTGTAATCCATCCAGGCAGAGATCAGTTTTTAAAATTTAGACTGTGCACCAGATATGCTGGCTCATCTCTGTCATTGCAGCATGTGGGAGGTAGAGACAGGAAAAACAGAAGTTTGGGGTCATCCTCAGCTACAGATCAAATTTAATGCCATCCTGATCTACATGAGACCCAGCCACCAAAACATGCAGAGTAAGGTAAGTTTAATCTATTATTTCCTCTTATCTCATAGAAAGTTTTCCATTAATACATTTTCAAGTAAATAATTGAAAGTGGTTTAAAATAATATCAAAAAAGCCCCAAAGAAATGGGAAAAGGCTAACCTTTCTTTCAACTCCTGACCTGGAACTCACTATGTAGGGTGAGGAGGCTGGCCTTGAACTCACAGAGATCTGCCTGCCTCTGCCTCCTGAGCGCTGGGATTAAAGGCGTGTACCACCACTCCCAGTTCCAGTTCTGATTCTACTTTCTGTCCTCAGCTCTCACACATAGAAATTCTGATACTATTTCTTACAAACCTTCATCTGTGCATACACACGTGCACATATCAAGCCCTTACCTGACATACAGGTGGGGATCTTGTTCACTTTGCCATCGATTTTTAAAAATATTTTATGTACTACTTTTTATTTATGTGTATGAGTGCATTGCCAACATGTATGTAGGTGCACCTGTGTAGTGCACTGCCCAAGAAGGCCAGAAGAGAGTCTCGATTTCCCCTAGAACTGGAGTTACAGATGGTTGTTAACTGCCATATGGGCACTGGGAATGGAACCCAGGTCTTCTGCAAGAGCTATCAGTGTTCTTAACCACTGAGCCATCTCTTCAGGCCCTGCCATCAATTTTGTAATTCACACAGGTTGAACACTTATTATGGAGCTAAGGTTTCACCCTGGTTCTCTGCTCACTAGATAACCCATAATCACCCAACAAAGCCCAGGGAATGTCCCTCACCCTCCTCCTCCTCCAGCCCGCACAGCCTCCCCCAGCTCACCTGTGCACATACCTGTCAGAAGCAGCGCAAGTCCTGTAATGAGCACTCCAGGATGCATCATGCCTGCCGTCGACCTGCAGGAGAGGGGAGACACTGGCTGCGGCACCAGAACGTGGTGGCTGAGCAGTTCTTAGTTCTCAGTTCGCAACTTCTCCTCCTTTTTGACTGTGTGAATCAGTGGGCTGTTCTGCCGAGCTGAGAGAAGCCAGCATTCAGACTTCATTCGGGGCTCTGTGCCTTCCTATGGTTAGGCAAAGCTGTCCTCCAAACTCCTCTTCTTTCTTAGTCTTCCCCCACGTAAGAGACATCAATCTCATCCCTAGCCAAGACCAGCCTTCTAATGGCGAAGCGCCCTCTGGTGGACATGCGCCTGATCCTGCCAGAGTGGCCCCTAAGCCTCAACCAAGTTTATCATTAATGCAATGAACTGAGCAAGAATGTGGAGCACTGTGCCTAAGCACTCATACTACCACAATGACCGAGACTACAGCTTCCTGAGGACCATATAGAGAATAGTTTGAGAAGCATTTGGGCTCAGATCCAAACCTTCCACTTACAAAGCTGGGTATCCTGCGAGCTACAAGACCCCTCCATGCCAAATTTCCTCATTTGCAAAATAGCACTAAAAATATTTACTCAGTTTTTTGGAGACTCTGCTGTGAAGGGCCTTCTGGGCTCCTTACTGACAAACATCTAGTCCACACAGAGCCCCGGAAGCTGCTGCTTTTCATTGCATTATATGTTTATGAGGGGATGTGGTACAAGCAACCAAGGACACGTACGCGAATGTCAGAGGACAACAACTGGGAATTGGCTCTCTCCTTCTGTAAGGTGGATCTGCAGTATTGAACTCTGGTCTTCAGGCTTGGTGGCAAGTGCATTTACCCACAGAGCCTAAGAGTTGCAGTTTGCATTAACTAACAATAGGATAATCAATGCTAACATGGATCACACAGACTTAAATCATGCCTCCTTGGTTTGGAAGACAAAGTTTAAGGCTTGTATTTTTATACCATAAGACTGGGCCAAATCAATGAAAAGACTTGAAAAATTCTTCATTTCAGTAGTACCTTTATCCCTGATAGACCTAAACTGAGTGAATATGATGCAATACAGTAGAGATTTTATTTAAAAATCCAGAATTGGGCACTGGAAAGAAGGTTCAGTGGTTAAGAGCACTGACTACTCTTGCAGAGAACCTGGGTTTGATTCCCAGCACCCACATGGTGGTTGACAACCATCTGTAAGTCCGGTTCCAGGGGATCTAACACCATTTTCTGACTTCATCAGGCATTACATGACACAGGTGCACTTACATACACGCAGGTAATACACTCATACACATAAATAAAAGAAAATTTTTAATTCCAAAATTGTAAAATCAGGTGGAGACACAGGTAAGCCGCCAACTAATAATGAAAATAACACACAATGAAAGCCAGGCTTGAGGGCTCCAACCTGTAACCCCAGCACTTAGAAGGCTGAGAAAGGATTTCCATATGTTTATGACCAGCCTGAACTACATGGCAAGTACCAAGCCAGTCAAGGCTATGGAATAAGACTCTGTCTCAAAAAGAGAAAAACAACATGTGAGCTGGGCCTGGTGGCATATACTTCTGTAATCCCAGCACTGGAGAAGCCGAAGCAGGAGAACTGGGAGTTCTGGGCCAGCCTGGGCTACATCAAGTGACAAGAAGAAAAACGGCAAATCTTTAGGGCTGAATTTCCCCACATGAACCCAAGAGCTCTCGTAAGACATCGACCCCCATCCCAGTACCCTGACATTCCCAGAGGACACAACATGGTGGAATTTCTTTGTCTTTTATTCACTATCACTGTGTATGTGATGTGAGTGTGGTGTGCGTGGTCACAGCACTGGTGTGAGGGTCAGAAGAGTCGGTTCTCTCCTTTCACCTTGTTGAGGGTTCCAGGCTAGACCACCAGTCATCAGACTTGCAAACACCTTGATCCCTGAGCTGTCTCACTGGCCCATGGGATTTCTTTTTAACTTGAGCTATGCAGCCTTCCTAAGTTACTACATTTTAGGGTAAACTTTATGGTTCTTCAAGGGAGGCAAGCTGGTTTTGATTTGAAACTCCACAGGATGACAGCGTTCAGAGGTGAAATCTGAATTTCCAGCTGCTTACTAAAGAACTTCATCTGTAAATTGGGGATAATATGCAGCAAATTCTCAAACCAAACAGAGTCCCTGTTCTTTTCCGGAGCCTCCCTCCCTGAAAATAGTTCAACTGATGGATTTCCCCATGTCACCAAAGCAAGAACTTCTTCATCCCTCCATATGACTAGGATCTAACCACATCCACTCCGTTGTGCCTCAGTCTCCCCTCAATCCCACCATTTTATATTAGGCTTCTGTCCATAACCAGACCCTGTAATTCCCTCCACACTGTCCTGTTATGTTGTTTAGCTCTGCCAGCCCTGCTCGTTACCCTGAGCTAGCCATTTCACTTCAATAACTACCATCATTAAAAAATATTACTCTATGCTCTGAGTATTATAATTTTTATACCATAAAGATAGATATAAAAGTTATCCATTTTTATTATATAAAACTATCCATGTTTATTATATAAATAAAAATATACTAAATTTTTACTTATTTAACATAATTATTAATTATCTCAAATATACTACAATCAGTGTATTCATTTGGTACGTATCAAAGACCTCAGTTCTTGTGTAACTTCTATCTAGAAAAAAAAAATATATATATATATACATATATATATAGTTAGTTAGTTAGTTAGAAAACATAAGAAGAGCCCAGAGAAGTATACATGTATGATCTGAACATTATTCAAGCTAGGCCATGAACTGACCGTCCTCTGCCTCAGTGTCATTAGTTACATTTATTCACCAAGACAAGGAAAAGTTTTGCTGAGCAATGGAAGGATTGATCCAGCACCCACTTAGAGGGTTTGAGCTTGGACTAGAGCAGGGTGCACGCATGTCTGCAGTAGCTCTAGGTTGATGGTTTCCTCTGTGAAGTAAGAAATTAACCAAGGGCTGGGGAGATAGCTTAGTGGGTAAAGAACACTGTCACCAAGTCAGATGACTTGAGCTAGGTCCTAATGTCCCACCTCATGGAAGAAAAGAACCAACTCACCCAAGTTGTCCACTGATCTCCATAAATACATCATGGCATGAGTTCATACAAACACACATACCACATACACACACACACACACACACACACATGCACGCATGCACACACACAGAAATATACACACAATAAAATAAATGCATATAATAAAGAGGTAATTATCAAAGTTCACAGTGAGACTTCAAAATTTTTTTGTGAAGATCTAAAGAAGTACCCATTATAATTATGACTTATTTGTTACATTATCTGACTCATGGTTTTAATAAAGTTCACACAGGGGGCAGAAGCTTTGTGAGAGTGAGTGCACGATCACCAGGGTGTGAAGGGACAGACAAGGTCAGGAAAGAGAGAGCTCAGGAGGATGAAGTTCTCTAGCTACCTGCTGCTACAGGCTCTGGGGGAGTAGGAAAATCCTCCTAAGCAGATCACTACATAATTTTTTTAACCATCTCAAGCCTTTCTCTAAATATCTCCTCACCTTAAAATAATTCAGTGACTTCCAGTCATTGAAAGGCAAAGTCCAAACTCTGAAAGCAGCTTACCTTCCCAGACTGGACAAACCCTTCTCTCTAGCACTCCAACTAAATCAACACCTTTGTACTTATTAATCTCGGTTAGCTCATGGCTCTAATATAAACCTTCAACTGTCAGCTGTTAATTTGAGGTTCTTGCTTTACACTCCACACAAGTTATTTCTTACAAAGATTTTTACTCTGTGAACCACCAGAAATACTTACAGACACTGACCTGAGTAGATAGGGCTTAATCCAAGCATACCAAACTATTTTCTACAGATTACTTCATATTTTTTGTGTTATATTTGCTTTTCAAGAATTTAATAGTTCAACTATTAAGGTCTATTATTTCATTTAAATGAGACTCTGCCTCCCAGGAAATCCAAAGAACTCTGTTTGATGTTAACTTACTTTAATTTCTACTGACAAGTTCATCATTATTCTTGGGTCCCATACATAATCCCATATATAATTCCACGTAATACAGGAACTCCAAGGAGCATGATTCTGATTTTTTTTTTCTCTTCAGCATAAGTCTGTACTTACCACTTAGTTCAGAGAGACCTTTACCTTCTCCTCCAGTCTCTCCTCCTCCTCTTCTGCTGACTGACTCTTCCTGAGTTGTTTATGGATAAAGTCAATTCTCTGCTGGAATCCCATCCTTATCTCCAAGCCACACCTTCATATGTTTAGTGTGAAAGCTGAGTCTCTCCAGCTCTCTGATCTTTTTGCTAGATAATATCTACTCCCTGGTTTACACAGAGTACAGGAAGATATTAGTAAATAGGAACAATACTTTCTCCTGTGTTATTTCTAAAGCTTCAAAAAAGACCTTCATTTTAGGTCAGACTCTAGATCTAGAGGTCAGGCAGACTCTGATGAGGTTGGTGGAAAAGGAACTTTGAACACCAGGGGCAACCCTCTCAATTTACAGAAGACTTCATGGAATCAACAAAAGAAGACTAGAGCATAGAGCCCAGCTCTGTCCCTGGGGCAGAGTCGGAAGTGCAGCTGACTCCACCTTCTTATACCACTGCTCTGCCATTCAACTAACGTTGTCCTGGTACATGGGAGTAGACCATGCTAAGAATGGGACAGTCTAAGTAAATAAACCACCTACCGTACAGTCTCTGCTTAGAGAAGTTTAGGAAGAGAAGCTGCCCTCTCTCCAAGGAGAAGGAGAGCTTTGCCATGCTGCCCCCTGAACTTTTCAGATGGAGTTATACAAGACAAGAAAGTAGGTATGGCTACTTTCTGTTCTGGCTTCTAGAGGGCGCCACGTTGCACCACGTTGCGCCATGTTGTTCAAATCCTTTGGATTTCTAAAATGATTTCCTACAAAAAGGTTATACGCATTTACCTGTACACTTATTGATATTGTTTTTAAGTAGATAATTGTTTTATAGTCATAGTACTTTAATTATGATCATGCTCTCTAATCCATCAACTTTAAATTTAGAGCTCTGTACCTCAGCAACACATACGTGTACCTATGTTTTTATATAAAAGATATTCCTTGCAGTCATGTTTGAAATAGAAAAAAAAAAGAAACTTAAATATCTGTCTACAGGAAAATGGGTGAATACACACATTTGTTCTACAGAATACTGCACAGCTATCTAAATACAGCGTGTTATTCAGGAAAACAAGTGGTTAGTGATAACCTGTGTTCATTAGGGATGGCAGACGGAAACCAAATCTGTGCTGTGGGATACAGGAAGGAGTCACTGGCTGTAACTGGCTGTGAAGCACTTGTGGCTAGTCTGGGTTGAGCTGTGTAACACATATAAAAGATGCACTGAATTCGTAGGAATTAAGATGAAAGAATGTAAACTTGCATTAGTAATAATTGTTATATCTATCCCGAATTTCAATGAGAATACTTTGAATGAATTTAGTTCAAATAAATTCTTTAAATTAAATTAATGTCACCTATTTTTTTTTCTTTTCTTTTTTTTAAGAAAGGGCCTCATTATGTATCCCTGGATGGCCTGGAAATCACTGTGTAGACCAGGCTAATCTTGAACTTACAGAGTTCTGCTCTCCACAGCATCCTCAGTGCTGGATTAAAGGTATGTGCCACCATGCCTGGGTCCCCTTTCTTTCTTTAAAGATGTATGTGTTTACTTAGTTGTGTGTGTATGCACGTGTTCGTATGTGCATGTACATGGAGGCCAGAAGAAGGCGTTGGGCCTTCTGTTCAATCTCTCAGCCTTTTCCTTGAGGCAATTTCCCCTTGAACTTGGGTTTGGTGCACAATCGAGCAGTTAGGATATTGCTGTCTAGGTATGTGGATATTTTCAGAGCTGATCAAACAAGATAAACATCAAGTATAAAACGTGGGTGGTAGAAAATTCAAAACTACCTACATCACTCCCACTGGACAGTGCTGGTCTAGAGTGCAAAGCAATACAGGTCACTCCTGGGGAGAACAGAAGGGCTTTAGTGAGGAGGGTCGAGAAGAGAGGAATTTTGCCATGAGCTAGATTTCCAATGAACAGAGCCAGGTGCATGGTGCATGCCTCCAGCAGGCAGGAGGCAGACCACACAGGTTGCTACAAGGCCTCTGCCTTCTTCAGTGAGGAAAGAGAATGTGTGTCCAGTCACAGCTTCTTTTGTGAAAAATATGGCTCCAGTTTTCTCCATGAATGGAGAATCTGGTTAGAGATGTTTTCCATTGAGTGCACAGTAGACAAGAGCAATTCCTTTTCCGGACAGCACTTGGGAGGAAGAAATAGGCAGATCTCTATGCAATTGAGGCCAGCCTCGTCTAAATAGTGAGTTACAGGCCAGCTGGGGCTACAGGGAGACCCTGCCTTAAAAACACAAAACAAAACAAACGGAAAACCCAACAAAATCAAAAAGACCTGTACATGTCTCAACCCAATATTTGCCTCCATTTTCAGGCACTCAGTTGACATATCACATACCTGAATGTCCTCCAGGACATCATATCAGAAATTCCTAATCTATCAGAAAGCACATTTTAGCTCTAATACCCATGCCTAGCATGCTCAGGGCTGCGTGGTCCTGTCCCCTGGAACACATAGGTAATGATGCTCTTCATTTTCACAGAGGTCACAATGAATCCCCATTAGCTAAGCAGCTTCAGAAAATGGGAACACTCTTCTCAGTGACCCTGGACATGAACTCCAAAACTTGTCACCTGCCAGGTCTCATAGTTTCCAAAAAGGAAAATAGCTAAGTCAAAATGAAGCAATTGAATGCAACAGCCTTAGAAATGGACAGCTCAGGGTTGGTCAGGTGGGTGTAATCTCCTCCACGATGATGTAGATGTTTTCCTCTGAGCGCATCCTGTCTACTGCTGCTGCACTTACTAAGTCCACAGTAGGGAGGCTGGCCAGTGTGACGAGGCTCTGAAAATAAAACATTGCAGTTGATGTAAGAATTTTCCAGGTAACAGATAATGGAACTAAAAGAATAGGCTTCCTTGAAGACAGCAGTCAAATGCTGCTCGTGATCCTTGATGGGACATGGACTGGAAGAAAGCCAGAAATGATCTGGCAACAACTGAGGAGAAGTGGATTAACTCTCTTTGGTATGAAACCCACACATCCCTACTCTTGCGAGTTGTAGGCTGAAGTGGTCAGTGATGAGTCCAAACGTCTGCAGGGTCTTTACACGTGGTTCAGAGACAGCATTGTGCTCACTGAGCAACAGACAGGAGATGTTCCTAATGTCAAATAAGAGATGTAAGATAAAGGGATGTACTCTTCCCTCCCTATTGATCCAACTCCTCTGGGAGCTCCAACACTTTCTAAAGGAAGAAGTGAAAGAAATGGAGAGTTATAGACCCAATCACAGAGGAGTTCGAATTCTTTGCTTCTTACCAGCCTCATGAGTTGAGTAAATTAGTTTCAATTTCTATTAGCACTACATTTGTTTCCAAAAACAATGGACTTCAGAAATTTTTTTGTCTTTTTGAGTCAGGGTCTACCTATTGCCCCAGCTGGCCTGCAACTCACTATGTAGACCAGCCAGGACTTGAACTCACAGAGATCCACCTGCCTCTGCCCTCCCAAGTTCCAGCGATTAAAGGCATGTACCACCATGCCCAGCAGGATATTTTCATACATGTATACCTGTACTGTGTCCCTATTCACATACCCACCATCCTGTCTGTGCTCCATCGAGTTCACCTTCCTCAAAACAACAAGCAAGCAAAACCAAACAAATAAGAATCAAAACTCATGTATTCATGGAAAAATTTTCATATTAACTAGCTTCCTCTTCTTTCTTCTTTCTAACTTGTTCTCACAGTTCACGAAGTTTTCTATGGTGCAACAAAATTGCAAAACACCAACCATTCCAAATGGAAATGTGATTTTTGTTTTAAAGAAAGCAGTTATTCAGAGATTTTTGTGAATGTTACAATAGTGAAGTCATTTATTGAGTGCGAACTCCAGATCTGACATTGCTACAAAACCTGCTGAGGGGGAAACATACATTCCATGGTGATTTTTCTCTTTTCAAAGGCTTCTTTTTTATTTTTATACCATGTGTGTGCAGGTGCCCACAGAGGCCAATAGGGGGCGGCACATCTGCCGAAGCTGGAGTTACAGGCACTTGTGGCCTGCTGGGAGCAGGGTGCTAAAATGGATCCAAGACCTCTGCTCCCTAAGGCTTACCCCATCAGTAACATCTCTAGGCCTCTGAGGTGCCTCTGGCTCTGGCAACCATTGATTGTCTGGCACCTCAGCTGAGGACTTTTTGCTCCAGTCCGGCTGACCTACCCCCAACCCACATCCTCAAGGAATTTGGACCTCAGTGCCTTCCTCCAATCAAGCCTCCAGGCTTGTGTGATGTTGTTGGAGCTCTCTGAGAGGACATCAAAAGCATGCCCTGAACCCCACGGACTGCCTGCATTTTTACTCTCTGACATCAAGAGGGTAATTCCCTCTTAGTATGTATGATAATTGTAGCTTGGTTTGTGATTATTATGATTAAGAAATGTATGATGTATGGAATGCCTAAACCATGGTTTGATGTATAATAAATTCAGCATATGTTGAAAGGCATCTCTGGACATTCTGTATTGCAATACCAATGACCTACAGGCCTCCCTCATGCTCGAGAAAGGGTAAAGGGACTAAGGCAGGAAAGGTTAAATGGGGTAGGGGTGGGGAAAGTGAAGGCAGGCAGAGGGAGAGTGTGGGGAGGGACAACCAAAACTAACAGCCCTTAGAAAAAGCCATATGGAAATCTACTGCTAAAGAAGCTTCTTAAAGTATTACATACACATTTTAAAAAGAGTTGCCTTATAACAGGAGGACATTGTCCCTACTAGACACCATAGGCTAAAAAAATTAAAATCCCAGTTCTAGGAATGGACTCTCTCTCTTGAAGCTGATGACCAGGGGTCCCACAGATCCTCAGTCAATACTGCTCATTGCCCCTGATCTTGGTTTGCTCACCAGAACTTCATAAGACCCTATTGAAGATGACACCACATACATGAGCTATAGAACAAGGAGAAACCACACTAGAGTACTTAAAAAGCCTCATCTCCACTGTCTAGCTTTCATCATGCTGGAAGGTTCTATGCATGCTACTGAAAGGAAAAAAAATAATCATTACCCTTACTCAGCTGTGAACCCTATAACACATGGCCTGCCTGGCAAGATATGCCACTGGAGCAATGCTGGTACAAATGTTATGGGAGTAACCATCCACTTTCTACTTGGATTTAGGGTCACCTTCACAGGATGGAGCCCATACCTGAAATTGCTATCTGGCCTAGGAACCTGAGGCTAGACAGGTCAAAGGCATAGAGGAAAGTCCAATAGTAACTGTCCACTAAATAATTTTGATATTAAGCTGACTCCTAATGATTTAATGTTATACTCATAGATTAATGCATCTCTCAGCTTTCACCAGAGAAACTTCCTTATGCAGCAGATGGTGATTAGTACAGAAACCTACAATTGGCCAGTGTGCAGAGAACAAGATGCAGCAGATTGCTTATCCCTGAATAGAACGCCTAAGCTCAGGGATCATGGTGGAAAGGGCTGCAGGATGACGGAGGACGACCACAAGGAAATAGCTTTCCAGACTGCTGTCAGTCACACATGTGAAATCACAGCATTGGTGACAGGATATACAAGTTAAACCAGATAAAATCAGCATAGACATGGGGAAGTGAGTAAGAAATCCCATCCCTTTAGGAGCTGAGGCTGCTGGAGGGGCAGAGGCAGTTTCTTTCAAGGATCAGACTCTGGATAGTTTAACCATGCTCCCGTGGATGAACAGACCCACAATGAAGGACATGTGAAGACACAAATTTGACTCCATAGCCTATATATATATTACATTAAATTGGCCCAGGTGCAGTAAGAGAAATGGATAGGGATGGAATCTAAATACCATCAAATTATACTATATGAAAATCACAAAAATTCACTTTAAAACGTTTTATTTTTGAAGAACCAAATCATGACAGTTTAAAAAATAAAATCCCATTTTAAATCTGTATCTGTGAGACAGTAGTGCAAAATCCTTATTACCAGCTACTTCAAAGGTAACCTTTAAAGAAATTCAGGGGATTGAGGCCATAGATCAGTAGTAGGGTCCTTAACTAACCTCTACTAGGTCCACGTTGCGGGGGACGGGACAGCCACAAGACAATGAAATCTGAGATTCACTAAGTAGTCAGGTACATGTAAGACTAGTCTACATATTTGAGGAAATTCTGTAAGGGAAAAGATTTTATTGTTACATAAAATAAATGCATATTTCTCACTGAAATGATCATGACTTAATTCTGTCAAACATCATTTTTAGGGTCACAAGCATAATACATGCTATTGTAATTATGTTATAGAAATACATAATAAATTAAATTCCTGCCATAATCGAACCAACGAAAGACTAGTTTTTAAAACTCAGAATGTGTATGACACATGGTTGGAGACAGAAGCAGGATGATCAGAGTTAGAGGTCACCCTCAGAGACATATATATTTTGATGCCAACCAGAGATATAAGACCAGTCTTCTAAAAAAAATAACGCTAAAGTTTAATCGACTATTTCTCTATATCTTATAGAATATTTTTAATTAATGTGCTCTTAAGTTAAATAATTGAAAGTGGTTTGAAAAAGCTAAAAGGGACAAAAAACTGTAATGACCCCCAATTCTACTTCCTCTCCTTAGCCGTCATGCACAGAAAGCTCTGACACTATTTCTTATGCCCCTTCGTCTGCACACGCATGTACCTATGCCCACCCCTTACCTGACACACAGCTGGCGACCTTGTTCACTTTGCCACCGGTTTTGTGATTCACACAGGTTGAGCACTTGTTATGGAGCTAAGGTTTCACCCTGGTTTTCTGCTCACTAGGTAACCCATAATCACCCAACAAAGCCCAGGGAATCCCTCTCCCTCCTCCACCTCCAGCCGCACAGCCTCCCCCAGCTCACCTGCGCACTTACCTGTCAGAAGCAGCATGAGGCCTGAAATGAGCACTCCAGGATGCATCACGCTGTCGACCTGAAGGAAAGGAAAGGGAAGACACACTGGTTGGCTGTGGCACCAGAACGTGGTGGCTGAGCAGTTCTTAATTCTCAGACAGCAACTTCTTTCACCTGTCTGTGAGAATCTCGTGCACATACTCTGCCTGCACAAAGAAAAGCCTAGGAAGACTTTATCTAGGGTTCTGTCAGTCTCCAGTGGTAGAGGGCTTTGTGCGTTCCCGTGGCCAGGCAATGTTGTCCTTCTCAAGCCATTCATTCACTCCTAATCTGCTCACAAGTATGCAGTAAACATGAATGAGTTTGAAGTCAAGCAAAGACCAGGAAGGTTGCGTGAGTTCAGAGTCAAATTTGTAGGCTTCAACATTTGCTTATGCCTGAATCACTAAAACACAACAGAGGAATAAGCTCCTTTAGTGACTCATTAACACTTCTTCTGGTCTAAAGATTCAATAACTTCTCAGAGAGGAACGATGGCCCATTCCCAGGCTTCTTGGAGTTGTTAACAGCCTTCATGGGGACTTGGGTAGGCTTGACATCCCAAGGCCTTGGGCCCCTCACTGCTCATGTTAGCCATCTCTGTAGAAGAGCCTAGAAGCCTAAAGCCACAAACTGGTGGCCAATTAATGAGACATTTTAGTATGGATTGGTTTAAAACTTCATTTCCTGGACATTTAGAGCCCAAGTGAAATTCAATTTTGTTGTTCAGACAGATCTCACTGTGTATCTCTGGCTGGCCTAGAACTCAGAAATCTGCTCATTTCTGTCTACAAAGTCGTGTAATTACCGTGTGTGGCACCAAATAGGGCAAAACTCAAGTTCCTGTCTTTTAATCAAATAAAAGAGCTCACAACACCTGGTACCCATCATTCTTTCCCTTTAGAGTTCTTTTGGGACTTGGGTCACCTGTGTACATGGACATCTATTGCCTTAGCCCATTTGCTGTCTTCATGAATACAAGCTCATTGTTTACCAAGCCACCTCACAGGTTGTCAGTGGTGACAATTCTCTCTCATGAAACGAAAAGCTTAGGCCATGGTGGTTAGTGGCTTTGGCTTTCCAGACTCCCAAGGACAACCTCGCCATGTTCTGGAATTCAGCTGGGTAACTAGATTGGTTCTCCCATGGAACAAATTTCACGCACCTGGGAGCCTTTTATTTTCTCACCAGGTACCTAGAAGAGCACATTTGACCTATATCACCAGCCAAAGTTTGAGCTGTAGTTCCCTGGAGAAGCCACACCTGTGAAGATCTTGCTCATTGATTTTATATAGATGGAATGATTGATGAAGGGCCAAAATCATCTTGATTTCATCTCAGTGTCCTTAATAACCAGTTACTACCCAGCTCTGAATCTGGCCTGACATCCTTGTGACTACTAGGTAAAGATTTTGGAATGCACTATTAAAATTTTCAGACAGATTGCTTCTACCAACCCTAAAGCTGAGAATAGTCTGACGTCTGAATTTATCGGAGAGTCCCGGCCCTGCTAGGGCCCATCTTGTTGAGATGCAGCGCACTCTGCAAATGTACTGATTTGTAATTTTCTTTTGGTCTGTTTTTCCTTTTGATGACTATAAAAATCCATGCACTGTCTTCCACAGTGGAAAATGCCATTCCTGACAAGGCAACCGGAATCATGTTCCTGGGCCCTGGTAACACATATTTGGCCCATAATAAATCATTTTCCCTTTGGAACAAGAGCTGCATTTTTCTGAATCTTTATTGCATTACTTAATTTTGGAAGGGGCGCAGCATGGTGATGCTATGGCACAATGTGCAAGTGTGAGGACGACAGCTGGGAATCAGTTCTCTCCTTCCATAACGTGGGTGCCAAGGATCAAACTGAAGGCCTCAGGCTTGATGGCAAGGGCCTTGACCCACTGGGCCATGTTCCCAGCCCAGGAGCTTCGATTTGCATTGACTGAAGGTTGGAGAATAATTGCTGAAGGGGTTCCCACAGAAGGAAAGCATGCCTTATTCATTTGGAAAGCCAAGTAGTTCAAGACTAGTTTTATGACCTAAGATTGGGCTCCCCAAGAAGTCAATGAAAAGCTGTTTGGAAACCTCTCTATTTCAACTTCACACATCACTAGAAGACTTAAGCTGAGAGACTATGACTCAATAGAGCAGGAATGCAAAAAACCCAGGGCTATGCAGGTGGGTGCAGCCACGTAAGGGAGCAGCTGATGAATACAGTGATACACAGTGAGAGTCAGGCTTGGTAGCTCATGCGTGTAATCCCAGCTCTCAGGAGGCTGAGTCAGGAGGAATTCCAAGACTCTATAACCACCCTAGACTACAGACCAAGTACCAAGCTGGCCAAGGCTATAGACTAATACCCTATATCAAAGTAGGAGAACCAACACATGAGCCAGTCCTGGTGGGCATACTTCTGCAATCCCAGCACTGGAGAAGCTGAGGCAAGAAGACTGGAGCTTCAGGCCAGCCTGGGCTACATAAAGAGAAAAGACAATGAACCAGAAAAATGAAAGCAAAAGGAGAAGAAGGAGTGACATTTGGACAAAACAAACAGAAACAGGAGGAGAGCAAAAGGTATCTGAGCAAGGAAATGAAGAAGGTGGCAGCTGACATTCGGAGACATTCATTACGAATCCTTATGGCTGGATTTCCCCACACAATTCCCGGCACTCTCAAGAGAGTTAACATTCCAACAGGACACAGCACAGTGGACTATTTTCCTATTTTATCTATTATTATTATGTGTCTCTGTTGTGGGTGTGAGTGTGGGGGGCAGATGGAGGGAGAAGAAAGAGAAGACAAAGAGAGAGATTGTGGTGTGGATTTAAGAGGACAACTTTAGGGAGTTGGTTCTCTCCTCCACGTTGACATGGGTCTCGGGGATGGAAGTCATCCCTGATCCAGCTCACTGGCCCAGGGAATTTCTCTTTCTAACTTGAGCTATGAATCTATGCAGTTTTAGGATCAACTGTACGATCCTCTGAGGGGTGGATACACCCCAGTTTTAGACTGAACCTCCACATGATGGCAGTTCACAAGAATGAAAGTTAAATCCTCATCTCCTCACTGAAGCGCTCCATCTGTGTCAAGTGGGGATAATATGCAGCACATCCCCAAACTCACTTGAACCATTTTTCTATCCTAGGCGGGTCCCACCCTGAAAACATTTCAACTGCTTGAATTCATCATGTTTTAACCCAAGCCAGACTCCCTTAATCTATCTATGTGACTGTGAACTCACCACACACTCCATTGTGCCTCAGTCTCCCCTTCAGTCCCACCACTTGATATTAGGTCTCTGTCCATAACAAGATTCCTAGATCCCCTCCACACTTGTCCCCTTGTGTCCCATGGCTCTCTGCCAGCCCTGCTCCTTGTCCTAAGCCAGCCCTTTCCCCTCACTAACTAATGTAAATGAAAAGTAATATTATGATCATAACGATTTGAAATCCTAAAGATATAAAATTACAAGGTGATCATGTATACTATAGAAAATAAAAATACTAAAATTTCACACGTTTAGCATAGTTCCACGTAATTCTCTTCATTTGGCATGTATTTAATGAATCCAGGACCCCTATTATCATGCAGCTTGTATCAGTCTAGAAAATGAATATATCTCTACAAAAACATAACAAAAATGTAATTTACCAATACACAGAAGAATGCTATAAATAAGAGAAAGAAAAAGCGAAGGCTAAGAGAGGTTAAATAGCAGTTGACCAAGTTGGAGGTGAGCAGAGTACCAGCTCTCTTGCGACGCACAGATGAACACATGACCAGAGGGAGAAAAGGAAGGAAAAAAAAGAAAATAATAGAGAGGATCTAGGCGCAGGGCTGCAGGGCTGCAGGGTGCAATGCTGACTTAGCCTATCAGTTTTAAATAGACGGTTTACAAGGGTCACTAGAAGGGGATATGAGAGAGCGGAATACTTAGCCACGTAAAAGAGCTTTCAGGAGTGAAGAACAAAGGTGTCTATGCAGAAAGAGTCCCTGAGGGACAGAGGCCAGCGTGGCTATGACAGCGAGGCACAGGCAAGGCAGAAAAACCATTAGTATGTCATATGTCTGTATGACCTGAACTGTACGTGCTAGGCCTTGAACTCACCTTCATCCTACCTGGGAGACCGTAGGCGCTTTTCTTCACCAAAAAGGGAAAAAAAGTGTTGCCGAGCAAGATAAGGATGGAATCCAGACCCAATTAGAGGGATGAGCTTGGACGCGAGCGGAGATACAAGTATATCTGCAAAAGCTCGGGGCTGATGGCTTCCTTAGGGAAGTAAGAACTACTCGTGGGATGGCAAGATGGCTCAGTGAGTAGAGCTTGATGACATGAGTTAGGTCCAGAGGCCCCCCATGGTAGAAGAGGAGAATTGATCCGCATAAGTTGTCCTCTGACCTCTGCACAGGAACTGCGGCATACAAGACCACATAAATAAATAAATAAATAAATAAATGCAATAACAAATAAATTGATCAAAGTTCAAAGTTTCCCGGTGAGGACCTAATGAAGCATCCATTATGACTTACTTCTTACATTTTCTGACTCATGGCTTTTAAAATGTTCACAGTGTGAATGGGGAAAGGATTTGGCGCATTAAAGAGGAACTTTGGAAGAATGAAAGCACAACCACCAGGCAGTACCTGGGTGTGAGGGGAAGGGCAAGGTCAGGAAAGACAGACAGCTCAAGAGGATGGAGTTCTCCAGTCACCAGCAGCTGAAGGCTTGGAGAGAAATGGTAGCACACTCCTGCCCAGACCACTGCAGCCTTTAAAAAAATATCGCCTCAAGCTTTTCTCTAAATATCTCACCAAACCTTAAAACAGCCAATGACTTCCCTATCACTGAAAGACAAAGTCTAAACTTAGAAATGCTCCCTTTGCCAGACTGAACACCTCTCCTATACTCCAACTAAATCAAAACTTTGTACTTACAGGCTTTGGCTAGATCATGGCTCTAAACCAAATTTTCAAATGTCAGCAGCTAATCTGAGGCTTCCTTTACACTCCATGCAAGTTATTTCTTATAAATATGTTTACTTTGCAATCACAAAAGTCAAGGAATAGGACTGGAAATACAGCTATGCCCTCACCTATCTGCTCTCATTTCATATTATGATGCAATAGTACACATTATTTACAGAAACTGGTCTAAGGGAGTTTTTAATCCAAGAGTGCCAAACTATTTTCTATAGGTTTCTTTTTATTTCTCATATTAAATTTGCTTTGAAATTCATTATTAGCTCATTAGTATAAGTCCATTATTCCATTTAAATTAAATTCTATCTTCCAAGAATTGCAAAGAACTCTATTTGATGTTAACTTGCCTTAATTTCTATTCAATCACCATTGTCTTAATGTTCCATATAAAATCCTACATAATTCCATATAATAAAGACAAGTCAAGGAGCAATGTTCTGATATTTTTTTCTCTTCAGCATAAGTCTTCAGGAGACTGTACTTACCAGTTAGTTCAGAGACAGCTTCAGCTTCTCGCTCACTGTCTCTCCTCCTAAACCTTCTGCGGTGACTGACCCTTCCTGAGTTGTTTGTGGATAAAGACAGCTCTCCTGGAATTCCATCCTTTTCTTCAGGCCACGCCTTCACATGTTTTCTGAGTCTTCCAGCTCTCCAATCTTTTTACTAGTTAGAATCTACCCCCTGATTTAAACAGATTATGGGAAAATATTAGTAAATGGAAACTAATTTTCTCCTGTGTTTTTTTTCAAAGCTGCAATAAAGATTTTGTAGATGATGCCATCTTTGAAATGGTTCGTGGGGAGAGGGACTTTGGACACTCAGGGAAACCCGCTCCATTCTCAGATGAATAAAACAAAGTCCCAAAACAGGAATAGAATAAAGAACCCAGCTTCCACCTTGGGGTAGAGGCAGAAGTGAAAACTGACTCCACCTATCTATACCACTGTTCCGTCACAAATGACATCATCCTAATAAATGTTCTTAGCAGCCGGCACTAAGAATGCATCATCCTCAGCAAATTAAAGGCACCTATGGTTCCTGCAAAAGTTTAGGAAAAGAGGCTGCCATCCATAGGAGGTGAAGTAGAGCCTCCTAGTGCACACATGCACTTCCGGGGTCATTCACAGCTCGATGAAGGCCTCCGGAGTTGGGTACTGTGTAAGGAGGAAAGTAGATATGGCTACTTTCTTTTCCCACACTAGAGGGCCCTACATTGCTCAAAGCAGAATGTTTCCAGAAGGATTTTTGAGATGATCTGCAGTCCTCTTTATTAAATAATATAAATAAATAAACAAACCATGCACAACCTTCTTAAAGGTTGAGCAACTGAGCAAGTGTAAGGCACCTTCTCCACACCCACTTTTAGGAAGCTAGATGGTCGAAGAGATTTGATAGCATTAGGCTTCACCAGATGCAGTGAAGGTAATTATGTGGTTTTGGCCTTGGCTAGATGGTAGTTGTGGTGGTTGTTGTGTCATTGTTATGGTTATGCATTTCTCTCCTTTGAGTTGTTTTGAAAGTGTCTCATTATGTAGTGCAGGTTGACCCAAAACTCATATATAGTCAAGGATGACCTTGAACTTTATCCTCCTGCTTTCACTTGTGCTGGAATCACAGATGTGTGGGAATCCAACCCGGA
Source organism: Eospalax fontanierii (assembly GCA_035773235.1). Lineage (NCBI taxonomy): Eukaryota > Metazoa > Chordata > Mammalia > Rodentia > Spalacidae > Eospalax > Eospalax fontanierii. The sequence goes on from CM069546.1 coordinate 13,008,631, forward strand.
GCTCCATGTCACTGTGTGAAGAACAGATAAGAAAGAGAAATCAAGAAATGAAGAATCAAGTAAAGATCATGCTGACCAAGAAAGACGCAGAATTATGAAGGGATTTGGGTGCATTCTGTGGAGAGACCGGAACTGAAGTTGACTATATAGTCAGAGGTAGCAAAGGGAGGAATCAAGGATGATGTCCACAGTTCTGGCCTAAGCAACTAGAAAGATAGTAGTGAAACCTTGATGGAGAAGACCACAGCCTGACAGCTGAGTTCTGTTAGGTGGAATATGGAATCCGGAAAAAATGAAATCATGTCCAGGCAAAGCTGACTGTATATGTGCATCCGATCTCACCTGTGACTCATTTCCTTTACAGAAACTAGAAAAGTCTCTAAGCTGTGGGTCTCAGAAAAACTCCAAGGTGCAATGCATGTTACCAATGTTCATGTTATTGTTAATAGTCTCTAGACTTCATATTCAAATGATCAGTTCCCAGGGTTTACTGACATCTCTGGGTGAGCCCATGTGAATGTCTATGGGCTTTTCATTCTTTGAACAAAAACAGTAGAAATCAATGAGGAGCAGGAGGCTGATGTCAGATACTGGTCCATCAATTAACTACATGAATTTGGATATGTTGCTGGTTGTGAATTAGAATTGTGCCCATCACATGGGGAAATTCCGAGGACATAACTTCCTTAAAGCTCTTGGCAACTTTAGTTCACATTCAGGGTTACCAGCTCATCCTGGTTTCCCCAGAATGAGCTCTCCAGATTTACCAATGAAACCTCATGTCACAGGACTCTACATCATTCCTAGAAAAATCTGGGATGGTTGGTTACCCTAAACACATAGATCCTGTTTCTGTGTTAGTGAGAAAACTTCTATGATCTATAAACTCTGATGTATAATGCCCTATTCTTTGTGCCCAGAGACAAAGGAATATATGACAATTACAAAAGTGTATGAGGCTTTGGGGTGATAGAAATATTTGGATCTTGAGGATGTGATGATAGTTTCTAGTAGAATCATGAAAATGAAAAAAAGAGAAAAAACAGGGTCTCATGCAGCCCTTGCTGCCAAGACCTCAGGGTAACCTTGAACTTCTGACCCTACTGCCTCTATCTCCTCAGTGGCAGGGATTATCGGTTTGCATAGTACAAAAGTGTTCTGCAAACTGGACTACATCTTCAAACTCCATTTTCTGAAAGACAGCAGCATCTAGGTTTGTCTGCTTTGCGTCTGGCTCAATGTGAAATTTTGGGAAATTGGCTTGCCCTCACAAAGCTTTATTTTCTTTCACCCTAAATTGACATGATGAAGATCATTAAGATGTATGTAAAGGGCTGGAAAGACAGCTCAGTGGTTAACGACACTGACTGCTCTTGCAGAAGACCTAGGTTAGATTCTGAGTACCCACATGGCAGCTAACAATAGTTCCAAGGATCCTATGCCCTCTTCTGGCCTCCACAGGTATTACATGCATGGGTGCTTTTTACATCTATGCAGGCAAAAGACTAAGACACATTTAAAAATAAATTTAAGATGCATGCAGAACATTCAATGGAGTGCCTGATGCAGAAAAACTGAATGGTTACTAGATACTAGATATTAGTACAAATGAGCATCTATATACCTTTGGTGCAGACACCTGTTCCGGTGGCTTCTCCAGAGTCCATCAGCCAGTGTAGAGATTTGCTAGGACAAACAGACAGAACTGCTTTCATTTCTAATAACTGAACTGTGAAAATGTCCACAAACTGGTTCTGTGCTCAACCCATCTCACCATGTCTGAATCAGGTCATTCCTTTCTGTGGCATCCCAGGATTGCAGAACGTTGAAGCCACATTTGATCTGTCCCCTTCTAGACAAGACTTGGGCTACCAGTGAAATGGACTAGCTCAATGGACTATTTAACAAAGAAACAAACCATCCCTTCTGAGAAGGGGGTGTAGAACTTGCTCTTTGTCCCACCCTCGTCCCCACAGGGTCTTTAGCGTGAAGACCTACTAGATCAAAGTCCTGTTAGAGGCAGGGACTTTCAGAATGGCAAATACTGATCTCTTTCAGTGAACCTCTCTTCACACAGGAAGCAGTGATGTGAGAGCCAGGACTTTGTAGCTAGACAGTCCTGGGTTCAAAACTTAGCTCCATCACCAAGAGCTTTGTGGTCATGTACAGTTACTGGGATATAAGATGCCGAGCACAGGACCTGCTTAGAATAAATGTTCAGACAGTGCTGGACACTATTGATACCTCTCTCTTTTCTGATAACTGAGCAAAAAAAAAAAACTTGACAAAAACAACAGAGAGAGAGAGAGAGAAAGAGAAAAGAGAAATAAATACTTAAAATTAGAAATGAAATAGGAGACATTATAACAGATAACGGTGACATTCATAAAATCATTAGGACCGATCTTTAAAACTTGTATTTCACTAAATTTGAAAATCTAAAAGAAATGTATTAATTTCTAGACATATGAACTACCACAATTAAACCCAGAGAACATGAACAACTTAAACAGACCTATAACCATGAGACTGAAGCAGGATTTTTAAAAATCTTCTAACGAAAACCAGTCAAGACCCAGATGGATTCACTGCTAAATTCTACCAGACTTCTAAAGAAGACCCAGCACCGATGACCCTCAATCTATTTTATAAAATACAGAAGGAAGGGATGCTGCCGATCTCATTTTATGCAGCCACTATTACCCTGCTATCAAAGCCAGGTTATAATATAATAACAACAAAATAAAATTATAAATAAGTCTCCCTCATAAACATGAATGCAAAAATTCTCAATAAAACCTTGCAAATCAAATACAACAATAGGAAGATCATTTATGGTTCTCAATTTGACTTCATCTATGGATGAAGGAAAGCTTCAAGATAGGCAAATTAATCATTGTAATACATCACATAAATACTCATTTACTTATCTGGAATTTGTTTAAAATGAAGTATAATAATTGAATATATTTGGGGACAAAAATCATATGATCATTTCAATACACTTGGGAAACGTCTGTGACAAAATTCAACATCTCTTCATGATAAAAGCCCAGAAGAAAATATGAATAGAAATAACATACGATAATACAGGTCGGGGTATGAGGTCAGTGGGTAGAGTGCTTGTGTTGGGTTTAATCCTCAGCACAGCATTAGCCAGGCATGGTGGACCATGATGATAATCCTAGTATTCGGGAGGCAGAAGCAGAAGATCAGGAGTTCAAGATTATCACTTTGTACACAGCCAAGTTTGAGAACAGCTGAGCAAATGAGACTGGTTCAAAAAAAATTTTTAAGGAACACATTTCAGTATAAAAATCTATAAACAACAAACCTGTATTCTGTTTTCAACATTATGCTAATTAGAAAAAAAGTCAAAGCATTTCAGCTAAAATCAAGTTCAAGATTAGGATATTCACTTTCTCCATTCTTTTTTCTTTTTTTTTAGATGGGGTCTTAACAGTGTAGCCCAGATTGGCCTGGAACTCACAAGGATCCATCTGCTCCTTCCTCTTTAGTATTGATATTAAAGGTCATCACACCCAGCCACTTTCTCTTCTCTCACTCAATATAATTCTTTAAGCTCTGGATAAATCAATAAGAAAAGAGAAACAAAGGCATACAAACATAAAAAGAAGAAATCAAAAGTTTTCCTGTTTCCTAATGGCACAATCTTACACGTAAGAAACCCTAAACTCTACCAGAAATCTCATAACTGATAATCTTCCAGCAAGCAGTAGGATACAAAATCAATAACATTTGCAGAAGGGCAAGACAGAGGTCACTTGGTCTCCAACACTCCCCCAAATAAAAATAAAATATCTAGGAAGTTAAAGATCTCTAAAATCAACATTTTGAAACACTGAAGAAAGAAATCAAAGAAAAGACTAGAGGACAGGAAGATCTCCTAAGTTCATGGATCAGCAGAACTAAAATCATGAAAAAAGCTGTATTACCAAAACCAATCTACAGGCTTCATGCAGTCCCCATCAGAATTCTAACAATGCTCACAGAAAGCTGGGAAAAGCATTTCTGAGCACAGTGAACCTGCTGGAGGCTCACCATACCTGAGCTCACTATGGAGCCAGAGTGACAGGCAGCACAGGACTGACACGAAAACAGACAGGTAGTTCAACGGGCCAGAATGGAGGACCCAGAAAGAACCCAAACAGCCAGTGCCACCTGAGTTTGTGCAAGCATGCCCCAAAACACACTGAATAATAACTTCTTCAAGAAATGGTGCTGGAAAAACTGGATTCCACAGGCAGAAGGGTTAAATTAGAATCTATTCCTTGCTCTGTACAAAATTCAATACAAATAGATCAAGGATCTTCATGTAAGGGTTGGATAGATGCCTCAGCAGTTAAGAGTGCCTACAGCTCTTGCAGGGTCCCCAAGATTCACACTGGGTGGATCACAATTCCCTGTAACTCAGGGAGGGGTCCATCGCATCTCCCAGCTCAGGAGGGATCCAGAGCATCTGGCCTCTGCAGGCATATGACTTATGGGGACACACACACACACACACACACACACACACACACACACACGTAATTAATTATTTTAAAGATCTTAATTTAAGATCTGAAACTTTTAAGTGAAAGCCTCTCCCAGAGGTTTTACATATGTAAAACTTTCTGGAAAAGATTATAAGAACCCAGGAAATTAAACTAAGAATTGACTAAAGAGATTACATGAAATTTAAAAGGTTCTACCCAGCAAAGGAAACAATTGATGAAGGGATAGCCTACAGAATGGGAGAAAACTTTTGCCAGCTGTACATTTGACACAGGATTAATATCTAGATTATACATAAAAACTCAAAAAATCAAGCAGCAAAAGAAAAAAATCGTCCAATCAAAAGGGGGCCAGTGAACAGACAGCTTTCAAAAGCTGAAGTGCAAATGGTCCATAGATAGGAAAAAAAATGTTCAACATCCTTAGGATTAGGAAAATGCAAACAAAAACTACATGGAGACTTTTATATTTATGTGTGTGTGTGTGTGTGTGTGTGCATGTGTCTGTACATGTGTAAGTCACAACATACATGTGAAGGTCAGAGGTCAGTCTCACTCCAGTCAGCATGCTATCAATGAGAAAATAAACAATAAGAAGTGTTAGCAGGCATAAAGAGGAAAGGACAGCCTTTGTACTTCTAAGAATGTAAATTGCTTCAGCCACTATGGAACACAATAAGGAAGACTTTTTTTTAATTGAACTAGAACTTCCATACAACCCAGCTATAACCGGGTGTTTGTTCAAAGGTCTCCGGGTAATCTCACACACACGTTTACACACCCATGCTCACTGCTGCACTATTCACAATAACAAGTTACAGAGTCAACCTAGATGTCCATCAGCATATGAATGGATAAAGAAAATATCACACACACACTCGCACAATGGAGTTTAATGCAGCAACACAGAAAATTAAAATTGCAGTCTCTGCAAGAAAATGAAACTGGAGATCATGATATTAAGTAAAATAAACCCCAAATTCAGAAAAACAAATGATATGTTTTCTCTCATTTGTGGATCCTAGATTTGATATAGATACACAGAATCGTTTATATGTACTAAATGGAACCTGAAGTGAGCCATCTCAGGACAAAAGAGTTAGACCCTTGCCCTAGGTACAAGAATTCTTAAAGCACAAACCCACACCCTCAACACACATGTACAGTCAGAGGTTCAGTCCTGGCTGTACCTAAGTAGATTTTTGTAAAAAGAAAGAAAGAAAAAGAAAACTCAGAATCTACTTCCAGAGATGGTGATTTCCCTGGTTGTGGGTGGGGTTGAGCACCTGGAATTGTTAGAGCATCTTCAGGTGATTCTGATGACCAGCCAGGGTCTAAAACCACTTGTCTGGCATTTCTTTCCCTTCCACAGACTGCAGCCATGATTGTGAACACATATGGAAGGAATTTGACATCACTAGGAATCACAAGTGAGGCCTGTTGAACTTCGGTCTGCAGAACCTACCCCCAGTGAGGGAAATAAGACGTGATGACAAGCGGGAGCTTTACGTGATCCGCAGGTGAGCCTCATCATGCTGAGGGCGTGGAAAGGTCTTCTCGTCTGGTTGGAAGACCAGCTCCAGGTTGAATTTGCCATCATTCATTGGACCAGGGAACTCCATCCTGCAGCAGTTGGTCCCATGGTCGGCTGGAGTCACAGTCTCTGTGGTCAGGGAGACGTGTCCTCTGTGGATGGTCCCTTGAGCTGGTACTTCTGGACTTCCGATACGTCACAGTTCTCAGTTCTAAGCACCAAACTGGCACATTGAGACGAAGGACAGGGTGCCCAGCACATCCTCACCAGTGTCCCTGGGGTGGATGGAGCGTAGCTGCAATGCAGATAGGCATTCTTACCCACCTCCACCGGATATGCAGCTTCCAAAGACCCTGAGTAGAGAGGGAGGGAGAGCAGGACGGTGAGGCAGGGGTTCCATCTCTGTGTAGAATAGAAGACGCCACTGCTGCCCTGAGGGGAGGTGATTCACAGCAACGATCCTCCGCTTGAGAGGCCGCAGAGCAGCAGCAAGCCCTATTACAACACCAACTGAGGGCGCATGCCTGTAATCCCAACACTCAGGTGCTGGGAATGGGAGGATCCTGAGTTAGAGGACAGGCTGGACTCTGTAGCAAGTTCCAGGCTAGCTTTAAAGTCATTTCTCTAAAAACAACGGTGGTGACACATGTCTATAATCCTGCACTAAAGAGATTGTGGCAGGTTTGCAGTGAGTCTGAGACCAGACAGGGCCCCAGAGAACTGCAATACTGTATTGCTAGAGTTTCTGACTCAGTTGGTCTAGGGCAGATCCTTTTAAATTGCATTTTTAACAGTTCCTATGTGTTATTTGTTTAAGACCCTCATTTTCAGAACTTCCACCCTTGAGGAGAATTGTGGACCAGTTCTGGAACATGAAAAAGACAGGGCTAATGAAGTTGGCAATCAGAAAAATAGGCATCTGGGGACAGGAAAATGCCCACTTGTCTGGGATCCAGGATGTATGTTGCTTAGTTGTTTTCTCATGAGCCAAAGAAGGGGTGACCTCACAAAAATAGCTCTCTCTCTCTCTTTCTCTCTTTCTGTCATCGCCACAGATGACAAAACCCTTGACAAAATAAGAAGCTTGCATCTTTGAAGCTACTCAATGTTGTTTTGAGGTTTAAATGAATTCCTTTATGATATACATACACATCTACATGATAAGCATTTGAACCACGTGGAATCTGCATGAAATCCTGACTCTTCCAACTCTTCCCATTTTTCTGCCATCCCCTCTTCCAAAGCTTGAGCACTTAAAAATATCCACACATACATATTCCCTGACAATGCATGCATGTACAGATGCCTAATACATGTATGATTCTGCTCCTTGATTTCTCAGCCCCATCGTCACTATTCCAGCATGTCAATGAAGCTCAGTGCTCCTATCACAGATATGTAACATTTACTAACCTAGTGGCCACTGGTGGCCCTTTAGGGTGCTTCCAAACGTGTGTCATTACAAACAACATGGCTAGGACCCCCTTGTAGCTCTCTCCTGCCCTGCATGAAGAACCATCCTCCAAGGTGAAAGTCCAGGCCACACGTACCTGTAAGCAGCAGCAGCAGGAGCAGCAGGACGCAGTTGAAGGACAGATGGAGAAACATGGCTTCTTGAGAGGGAGATCAAAGGACAGCTCTGTGCAGGCCGTTTTAGCTCTCCAGTTAGACTGGTACTTCCTCTAACTTCTGTCTACGCACAATTGCAAGTGCTGACCATACCCACTGAGGGCCAGTCTGTACATTAGGGTTTGTGACCACCAGAGATTCCTAAGTTAGTACTGCTAAGTCTAGTCACGTCAGAGGAAGCCCCAGCTGTGTGTCACATCACACCCGACACATCCTGTGGGCATTCTGATGTTTATCCCACTAAAAAGGATTAGCCATGGCAAACAAAGAGAGCTCTTTAATATCGCAGATAAAGTAGCCTGAGATGGACACGCGCAAGTCCAACTGGTTACCAGGTGCCCATTACAGGGAGGCAAAAATATAATTCCAGCACTCAGCAGGCTGAGGGAGAAGTCTGCCATGAATTCCAGACCAGCATGGCTACATACAAACTTGTATCTGGAAAAAAAAAAGAAGGAAAGGAGGAAGAAAAGAAGGGAGGGAGGGAGGGAGGGAGGGAGGGAGGGAGGGAGGGAGGGAGGGAGGGAGGGAGGGACGGAGGAAATTGTGACAAGAAATTCATGCACAGCTCCATGCTCTATCGCTCTGGCTTCGACTTTCAAACTTTCAAAATCATCCATTTTGGAAAGACAGTTCCTTCGGCTCTGCTTCTTGTCCCCTTCTTGGATGGAACTGTGTAGACATGAGTAATCTCTTTGTCTCATTTTCAGAGGGAATCCCTTTTCTGTTCAGCTAGGGAATTTCAAGTGTGCATTGTCAGAACGTGGTGAGTTCCAGCCACATCACTCATTACCAAGATACCGTACGACTCTCAGTCACTGGAGAGTGATTTTGTGTGGATACCCTAAAAACTGAGGCTTTCCCACAAGCCGAAAGTGAGCTCAGAGACCAAGTGGTTTCTGAAACCCTTGTGGCTTCCCCCTGTGCATTGTCCTCCTGAACTCTGTTAGTCACCTTTAATGCCTTCAATGAATTTAAATCTGAATATTTGTCTTGTTCAGTTTGTAAATGTTGTATGTGTGTGGTACCTGTGCACATGCATGTGTAAGTATGTTTGCCTGTGTGCACATGCGAAGGCCAGAAGAGGGCATCTGGTGTCCTGCTGTATCACCTTCCTCCTTATTCCCTGCCTCCAGATTGCTGGAATTAAAGGCATGTGCCACCACACCTGGCTCAGCAAGTACTCTTAACCTACTCCACAAAGACTTCTCACAGGTAACTTTTCATTGGAATTGCCACTATGTACCCAGTTAACGGTAGAAATATATACATTAAATAGATTAAAAATAGAGGAAAATGGGCACAAAGAACAAGTTGCTCTAACGTTGCTACTAAAAGTCAGAATTAGAACAAGGATCCTGTTCTTAGTCTTGTATATTATGTTTGCCACCAAGTTCCACAGATTTGGTTTCACAAAATGCAACTAGTCACTATATCCCTGGGTTGAAACAAGTGATGGCAATGTGGATTCCACAGCAGCCAAACTTCCAGACCTTCCCCGTGTGTCACAGATCTCTAGGAAGAACAGAAAGAACAGAGCAGCATCACCACCTCAAAGCCCTGCGGGCACCAGGCAGGAATCAGAGAGGAGCAGGAAGGAGTGGGAGAGTGTTAGTGAGGACAGCGCTGTCTAGTGGACACACCCTGCACTGCAGCCTGATCAGACAAATCTTTCTAGAAAAGCAACCAATCGGGGCTTTCATAGGAAAGCTCTGTGTCGATGTGTATTGGGTCAAATTTAATAAAGAAAAAACACTATCATTTGAACAACACATCTTAAAGCAGATGAGGACAGCACCATTTGGCAAACCCAGAATGCAATTTCCCACTTCCTAGAACTCTGTAAAACAGCTCTGAAAATGTGGCTTTTGAAAGCCAACATTCTGCTGTCCTTGGTCACTGTGGTCTGAGTATCTCTGAACTGAAAATGAATGATTTCAGGACTTACTTGAGTGAAAGTGAAATGACTACCCCCTTTCAAATCCACTCTTGTATACAATCAAACTGGACACAGAAGACATCCTTACTATAAGCCTTTCCTTAACTCTTGATAGAAACATTTCATTGAATTATGAAAAAATTGATTCACTATAAAAATATGTTTTGTCTTTCTGAAAAAAATTTAAACATAAACGTGGACTGCAGACAATTTAGAAATCGAGAACGCTGAGTGAAGCCAGTGACAGCGTCACACAGTACAGTACTATACTTGGAGCCTTTTCTCCCCTCTTCTTTCCTCTTTTATTTCTGATCCTGCTTCTAAAAACTAGTCCAACACTGGGGGATATTTCTAGAAAGGCTTAGCATCAAGACATGCGTATAATGGAAATGGCACTAATGGGCCGACTCCCAGGACAAATGATTTTCTTCCCCGTACATTACTCAGTCCCTGATCACTATGGGAACCTCTTCTCACACAAAACACCCTTTCTTTTCCAAGGACCAACCACGTAATAACGCATCAGCTCTCCAGAGCCCTGAGTAAACAGGCACACCCCGATGGTAACATTAGACCCCCCTCTATTTATGTGTAAGGAGAATTAAAACCCGAATGACCCCAAATTTTAAGCCACTTGGGATAATTTGAGATAAAGTGACATTTGGATTCATCACATAAAAAACAAGAGGCAATTATGAATTTACAATTAGAATTGTTTCTAAATTGAGTCCTCCGTAACCACCACCATCACCCCACTTTTTGTTCGCATGTTTGTCTTGCCTTTAAATCCTACTCCTCCCTCTCTTCTTGACAGTTTTAGTAACAGCAAAAGTTCACTTCCTATATTACCAGTGATTATCCTTCGTGGACACAAGCAATTTGGGTCTAAGGAAGTACAAAATTGTGAAATCCTCATGTCTGAGAGAATCCTCTGGAGTGACTGGAGAGACAGAGGCAGTCTTGGTATAAAGATTAAGATGATGTTAACAATGAAGTTGACACAGACAGAAAGTCACCAGTATCACCAGCAAGTGGGACTCTAGATGAACTGACATAGGAAACAGTCTGGCTTGGTCATGTCCAGTTGCAATCTTCTGTTGTCATGGATAGAAGGTCCTTCAGAGGCCACAGGGACTTAATCCCTGACATAAAGACTGTCTTCAGTAATGAAGACTTTGTCTGCTACGCAGGGTCCCACTACCACTGTATTTTGCGAAGCTCCAGTCTTAGAAACATGGAAGGCAGCCAAGTTATAGAAAGAGTTGTTAAAAAAGAGAAAGTGGTCATTTCTCAAGTCTGAGCAGATCAAGCACATCAAGTTATGATCAGGCAAGATTCATTACCAGGAATCCCAGAGCCATATCCACAAAGTCTAGAGCTGTGAGAAGCACCACAAAGGGATGTGTTAAGTATGGCCCTGGGTATTAAGCTGTAGAAATGTTTGTTAAATAATTATCAAATGACGGGGCGGGGGGAGGACGGGGAGCAGTGGAGAGACGGCTTAGAGGTCAAGAGTGCAGTGCGACAGGGCGATCCACCACTCCACACACTTCTGTGTAAGAATCCACAACAACTGCACTAAAGATGGAGAAATGGGGAGTGAGCTCTGCACATTCTCCTAAAACTTTATTTTTCACTTGTTAATTTCTTTTTTTTGCACAGGATCTCCCTAGTCCCTGCTCCCTTGGCACCTACTATGTAGACCAGGCTGGCCTGAATCAATCTTGCAGAGATCTGCCTACCTCTGCCCCTGCCTCCCGAGGACTGGGATTAAAGGTGTGTGCCACCACATTTTAATTTCTTTTTAAAAATATTTTATTGTTATTTTAATTATGTATGTATGCATGGGGGTTTGTGCAGTGTCCACCGATCCTCTGGAGCTGGGGTTTCTGGCAGTTGTGAACTGCCCAATGAGAGTGTTGGAATTTAAACTCAGGTCCTCTGGAAGAGCAGAAGTCCTTGCTATTAGCCAGTGAGTCATCCTCCAGCCCTTACTCTAACATTTCAATTTTTCTTTCATCAAAATAGCCTCAGTTCTCAGTCCTCCCTCAGATATAGTCATCAATCTCACCTCTGCTTGGTCTACACATAAGCCAGAGAACAGGAATAAGATTGAAGACAGAGATAATGTGACTCCACGGTTCAAAGCCAAGCCTTCCACTGCCAGGAGTCTTCTGGTGGCCACGGGGCTGCTCCTGCTCAATGGCCACAGAGGTTGGTCCCTAAACCTCAACCAAATTCATCAACTAAAGAAGAGCCTGAAGTACTGTGCCCAAGCACTCATGTTACCCCAATGACAGATTAAATCTTCTTGAGGACTCTCTAGAGAAGACTTTGAGAAGAATTTGGGTTTAGATCCAAAACTTCCACTCACAAAGCTGAGTATCCTGAGAGTTCCAGGGCTTTCTATGCCTTGATTTCCTCATTTTCATAATAGTACTAAAAATACTTGCTCAGCTTTTTGGGGAATCTGCTGTGAAGGAGATACTGGGCTATTCACTCACAAGTATCTAGAGCTCACAGATACCCTGAGGCAGTTTCCTTCATGGAAGGTTACACAAGTTCAAATCCCAACTTCTAGGTTTCAACATTTGCTCCTTAATTGCTAAACCATAAATACTTTAAATTTTATTCATTATTTTTATTTTATGTGTATGAGTATATTGCCTACATATATGTAAGCACACCTATGTCATGCAATGTCTGTGGAGGTCAGGAGAGAGCATCAGATTCACTTGGAACTGGAGTTATGGATGGTTGTTAGCCACCACGTGGGTGCTGAGAATCGAAACTGGGTCCTCTGCAAGAGCAGCCAGCAGTCTTAACTGCTGAGCCATCTCTCCGGCCCCAGACCATAAATACTTGAGTAAGACTGTTTAGTGTGTCGTTAGCTCTTCTTTTGGTCTAAAGATTCAGTAACTTCTCAGAAATGAAAGATAGCCCATTTCTAGTCTTGGTAAAGCTGCTAACAGCCTTCGTGGTGGCTTGGGCGACCTCGGACCATCCCTACTGATGCTGTCTCTGTGCTTGGAAGAGACCAGAAACCCAAAGCCACAAAAAGGTGGCCAACTGAGATATTTTTTGTTGGAATGGTTAAAAGTTCTCAATAAATGGCTCCAACTAGTAAATTTTAGAGCCCATGTGAAAATCAATTTGTTTTTTAGATTGGGTCTCACTATGTAGATCTGACTGTGCTGGAACTCTCTATGCAGACTACCCTTGAACTCACAAAGATTCCCCTGCCTCTGCTCCAAAGTGCAAGAATTTGTGTGTTCCACTAAACAGGGCAAAACTCAACATTTGGACTTTTAACAAATCAAACTAGTTGGCAACATGTGGCACCGACCATTCTGTCTCTTTAGTGTTCTATTGGGGCAAGGGTCACCTATACATGGGTATTCGTTTCCTCAGCCCATCGGCTCCCTTCATGAACACAAGCTCACTGCTCTGAGCCATCTCACAGACTGTCACTGGTGACAATTCCCTCTCATAAAATGATGATTAGTAGTCTTTCAGATTCCCAAAGAAAACTCTGCATATTCTTGAATTAAACAGGGTAACTGGATGAGTTAGTTCTTCCCATGGAATAAACACGTTTTGCAATCTGCTTATTTTCTCTTTACTTATTGAGAATAGGATTAATCCCATTTTACCCACTAAAGTTTGAATCTTTATTGCATTTATTTTTATGAGAGCAGGGATTGAGCATGTCCGGCTGATGTATGGAGGTCAGAGTACAAATATTGGGGGTTGCTTTTCTTCTTCCATGATGTCAGTCCAGAGACTGAACTGAAGTCCTCAGGCTTGGTGGCAAGTGCCTGTACCCACTGAGCCATTTTGCCAACCCCAGAGCAGCATTTTGCATTGACTACAGATAGAAGAACAAATGCTGTAGTGTCCCATGCAGAATCTAATCACACCTTGTTCACTTTGAAAGTAAAATGTTTTAAGTCTAAGATCCGGGCAAATCTTAGTAAGTCAAAGAGAAGGGTTTTTGGAAAGGTCTTCCTTTCAGTTCTACAGTTACCGGTTCTAGACTGAAGCTGGGAGATATGACTCAATACAGTAGGAATGTAAAACATCCAGAGCTGTGCGGGCAGGTGCAGGGAGGGAAGAGAGCAGCTATGAACACAGTGATGCACAGACAGAGTCGGGCTCGGTGGCTCATACCTGTAATCCTGGCACTCAGAAGGCTGAGGCAGGAGGACAGCCATGACTTTCAGACTATCCTGAACTACAGAACAAGTACTAAGCCAGTCAAGGCTATAAAGTAAGACTCTCTCAAAAACAAATAAGCACCATGTGAGCCAGGCTTGATGGCATACTTCTGTAATCCCAGCATTGGAAAAGCTGAAGAAAGAGGATTGGGAGTTCCGGGCGAGCCTGGTCTACATCAAGAAAAAAGAGATAAAGAAGCAAAACCAAAGCAAAGTGACAGAAGGGCTTGGTAGTCAAAAGAAAACAGGTAGAAGACGGGTGTCTAACGTGAGGGAATGAAGACAGTAGCAGCTGAGGTTCTGAGACATCAATTAATTGCACATCCTTAGGGTTGAATTTCCCCCACATACATCAATTAGTTGCACATCCTTAGGGTTGAATTTCCCCCACATACATCAATTAGTTGCACATCCTTAGGGTTGAGTTTCCCCCATATGAAGTTCCCCCACGGACACTCATGAGACCCCCCAGTGCACCCTAACATTCTCAGAAGGCATAGCGCAGTGGAATTTCTTTCTGTTTTATTTAATGTCATTAGTCTATGCGTATGATGTGTATGCGTATGATGTGTATGCGTATGATGTGTATGGGCGTAGCACCACAACACTGGTATGAAGGACAGCTTCAGGGGATCTGGTCACTCTTCCCACCTTTACATGTGTTCCAGGGATGGAACTCAGGCCCTCAGGCTTGACAAGCTTATCCTTGAGCTGTCTCCTTGTCCCATAGAATTTGTTTGTAATTTGATATATGCAGTTTCCTGAGTCACTACAATTTAGGGTCAACTATGTGATCTTTTGAGAGGACACCTTAGTTTTGGGGTGATACTCTGCAGCATGACACTATTCAGGTTTGAAGGTTGAATTCCAAGCTGTTTATCAAAGTGCTTCGTGTCTAAAATGAGAATAACTTCAAGCAAATCCCAAAACTGACCTGAGTCACTGCTCTTTCCTGAGGTCTCCCTCCCTGAAAATAGCTCAACCTCTTGAATTCACCATGTTCTCCCCAAAGGAAGACGCCCTTGATCCCTCTATGCAACAAGGAACTTAGCACATCCACTCCTGGTAACTCAGTCCTACCATTTTATATCAGGTCTCTGTCCATAACCAGACTCCTGAATTTCCTCCAGATTTGTCCTCTTCTATCTCACAGCCCCCTGCCAGCCCTGCTCTTTGCCCCAGGCTAGCCATTCCCCTTCATTTACAAGAGTCATAGAAAAGGTAATATAACTTTGAAACAATAAAGATAAGTTACCAGCATCCATCTCTTGTTCCTGCCTGTGCATGCAGCGTTCTCAGCGTCCATCCCTTTCTCTTTCCTGACCATGCAGGCAGTGTTACCAGCTGTCTCACGTTCCTGTAATTATGCCTTCCTTGTCATGCACCCTTGACTTGAGCCAAACATAAACCCTTCCTTTTTCAAAACAGCTACTTGAAAAACCAGAAAGTCCAAAAACCACATATTGTTTCAAAGATGGAAGTTCTTTATAACAGGATGTGTTTTTCTCAGCCTAGTTACAACCACCACTTTCTCTCAGAAGGACAGATCATTCTAGGATACTACCACACATGGGGACGGAGGAGGATTCCGAGCACACAGGTGCCACACTGAGAAGCATATTTTCGCTTCAAGAAGGAAATAAATTGGAACACCATGTGTTCATCTAGGGGATGCTCATGAGAACTTGTCACATGTATCACTGCATGAAATCACTCCATTTATTATTGAACATTTGCTCTTTCTGGCCATCCTTATTACATAGGAATTGCTTGAAGTTCATAGAGCTAAGTGAAGCAATTGGTAAGACTAAGGAGCTATAATTCCAGAGAAAAGCAAAAACAGATGTGATCACAAGCTCCTCTTGCCATTCAGGATCTAGTGGCCGCAGGTCTGCTGCGTGTCTCACTGACAAGCACTGCGTTCTTTGCTGGGTATTAGGAAGGCCTGCTGCATTCTAATTTCCTTGTAGGAAAAACTCATGAATCTTTCCACCTAGGGTGTACAGCTTGAGTTGGCAATACAGCAGGCATGTGCTCATCCTTCCAATCCCAGCACAGATACTGATTTTGTACAAAGTATGAGTCAAGCTATGTCTGGGCTCCTAGGTACAGCACGTCATAGAGTTTACTGTCTAGGTAAGGACTGGTTGGAATAAACTATCCAAGAAATAAACTGAACTAGGGGTGAGAAAGTTGTTGCTCTAGGCTGATTTAAGCTATAAACTAAAAGATACATGTAGCTCTGCAAACCATTCAAGAGAAGTGTCCTAAAGAGCGGGAACAGCCATGGTACAGATGCAGGAACCAGAAGGTCTCAGGCTGTTCTAGAAGTGAAAGGACGCCAGTGCAGCTGAGACTGAAAGAACAAGAAGAGATTGCTCAGCGCAGGGGAAAGTCAGTCTCTCCAGGGAATGACTGGAAGGGTTCCTGTAACAGAGCGGGTGACACCGATGATTTTAAAGGAGCATTGCAGTACTGAGGCTGTGTTATGAGGAGTGTGGGCCATTGGGAGAGCAGCGGGGAAGCAGAGACCTCCAGTTAGACATTCCAGGAGGAAGAGCAGGCAAGGAAGAGCAGGCAAGGAAGAGGTGAATGAGCATGAAAACCACTGAGAATCCTGCAGAAACAAAAACCTTTGCGTGTTCTGAGCTATTGGAAGCCAGCAAGCCCAGTGATCCTCCTATCTCTTTCTCCCTCAGAGATGGGGTTACACGTGTGTATGGAACACCCAGCTTGTTATACAGGTGCTAGGATCTGCACTCTGCTACTCCTGATTGTGAAGTTAGGCTCATTTAAGTGCTGCGCCCCTCCCTCCCCAGCCCATCACCTGTTTCTTTTAAATATGTGTGGTAGAAAAGTCAAAGCTTTATGTGTAGTTCTCGGATTTATACTGGACAATGCTGATCCAGAAGTACAAAGTGATTTCCCAGATCACTCCTGAGGAGTGGGTAGAGGAACTTTAACAGGAAGAAGAAAGAATGAGAGAATTCTAGTGTAAACTTAAATTCTACTGTATATTTGATGTATGGGTGGCTGAGTTTGTTTGCTGAGAGACAAGGTCTCAAGTAGCACTCACTAGCCTCGACTCAATATGTAGCCAAGGCTGCTCTAGACCTCCACTTCCAGATTGCTGAATTTCAAGTATGCCCCACAGTGCCTGTTTTTCCTACTGTATTTTAAAAATACATTTGATTTTCCTTTTCAGAGCTTAGGATCAAACTCAGAGTCTTGCATATGCTGAGTAAGCACTCTGACACTGAACTACTACATTCCATTTGGGGTTTTTTGTTTGTGGTTTGTTGTTTAGGAGGTGGGGTTCTTGAGGCAGAGTCTTGCTATGTAGATCAGGCTAACCTCAAACTAGCTATCTTCTTGCCTAAGCTTCCTTGTGCTGGAATTATAGTCACATGCAACCATACCCAGCTTAAAGCATTGGAGAAATGAGGAACAATAACAGGATTCCCAGTAATGTTTCTGGTTTAGTTAACAGTATTAAGCCAAATTCTTAGTTTTGATCAATGGTACCTTCTATGTATGCTGTTAACATTAAAGGAAATTGAATGATTACACAGACTTTGCAGGTTTGTTGAAGATTCAGACTATTTCAGGATGAAAGTTAAAGAACAGCAACAGGGGACATAAACACTCCAAAAAGATCTTTACCTTCCCTGTGCCCTATAAAGCAGTCAGCTTCCAGCAGGGGGCCTAGGGTGTGCTTTGTAAACAGGCTTGCTGGAAATAACCATCAAAATAGTATTAAATGTCAGATTCTGGGACACTATTGCTGTAGGTTCATATGATCAGGGTCCTAGGACTCAGTAAGACTATTTCCATATGGTCGCGCACCTCCTCCCTGGCTCTTAGAATCTTTCCACCCCCTCTTCCGAAATGATCCCTGAGCCCTGTGTGGGTGGAATTTAACATAGGAGCCCTGTCCAAAGACCCACACTCTGCAGACTCTTATTCTCTCCACTTTGGCCATTTGTGTCCTTTTGTGTTCCTAGGTCTCTCCTGCATACAAGGGAGCTTCATTAATGATTTTTTTCACTTTTTTAATGAAGTGTTTTACCAAGAAGTAAGTTCAGTGCACAAGTGAGCAATAAGGATATAGCCGTACAGGTGTATGAATATATCAAGTAAATAGACAAACATCTAAATATAAAATATGAGAGGGAAAAACTCAAAATTGACAGTAATAATCAAAGGAGAGAACAAGAAATTGTGAGGGAGTTGAGGGACATGGGAGAAGCTGCAGAGGGACAGGGAGAGATGGAATGATGCAAATACAACACTCGTGTGTGAAATCCAGAAGTGGAGAGGGACAGGGAGAGATGGAATGACGCAAATACAGCACTCGCGTGTGAAATCCTCAAGAATAAAGAAACAAAATCTTTTAAAAAAGAAAATTCAAAATTGCTTTTGTCTCCTCTGTTGTACTGTACTGGGCAGCATTGGCCTAGAATATAGAGCAATACCACAGGTCACCCCTCGGGAGGACAGTGGAGCTTTAGTGGGGAGGGAAGATAATGGGGGGGTTTACACGATCCCGGTTTACACTGAATGGAGCCAGGTGCATGGCGCATGCCTGAAGTCCCAGAGGCAGAAGCAGAGGGAGCACTGAAACCTGAGGCCAACCTGAGTCAGAGAAGAAATGAACCAGGTATGGTGGAACTCACCTCTAATCCAAGTACTTAGGAAGCAGAGACAGACAGATTTCTCTGAGTTTGAGGCCAGCCTGGTCTACACTGTGAGTTCCAGGTCAGCCAGGGTCTACATATTGATATCATGTCAAAAGAAAAAAAAAAGCTAGAAAAAAGATGAAAAATTTTAAAATGAAAAAGTTCAAATATCAAAATATAGAAATTACAAAGATAGTTTATCAATTTTTAGCAGATCATAAGAATAAAATATAAAGGTATAGTGAAACAGTTCAAAGGTGGCCTAACCACAAATATCTTATTAAAATAATGTGCACCCTAAAGATGCCTCAGTACTGTACACGAATAAATAATCACTTAAAACAATTCCACTGTCTTCTCTGCAAAAGAAAACCATGCCATAAGCAGAAGATATTAGGGACATGAATTTACAAAAGAGATTGACCACTGAGGAAACAACTGAATGACCGTTATTATTCAATTTTTAGTGTGTATGCATGTGTGTATGTGTAGACATGTTCTCAATTTATGTATTTTTATGGGGTTTGGTGGTTTTTTTTTGTATTTTGAAACAGTCACTATCAGGCCCTGACTGGTATGAACTCCGTGTGTAGATCAGACTAGCCTCAAACTCACAGAGCTCTGTCTCCCTCTGCTTCCTAAGTGCTGGAATTAAAGGTGTGCATCACCACACCCAGCTTCCGTGTGCTTCAGAGTGTGTACCATGTGGAGGTCAAAACACAGCTTTCAGGAGTCATTTCTGTCCTTTGGGCTTGGCAGCAAGTGCCTTTACCCACTGAGTTATCTCACTGGCCCGGAATGACTTATAACAGTAGTCAGCAAGGCTAAGATGAGGACATAGGGGATGCAGAAGCCTGAAACTAACACTTCTGACTCACACTTCTCCTTTGCACAGGTTTTCCACTGAAAAGTCACCCAAAGTCCCCCTCAGTCTGAGGCCCGCTGAATAAAATGGTCAGCTGCCTACCTCCCCTTCCACACTCCCAGCTGAGACCCAGAAACAAGATGGATCTCAAAATGACTATTCTAGAACACCTCTCCTCATCTCCAGAATGATCCAGACATTTACAAAAATCTGGGAACAAATCTGGGTTCTATTGATCTTTATGCATCAGCAGATCACTTTTGGGAGTGAGCACGAGAGCTATGGTGCTCCCAACATGTTTTGGTTCAGTGGAGTGTGAATCTTCCTGGGGTGATATTTATGCGACCTGTACATTTCTCAAACTCCAAGCATGTGTGTACAAATGAATGCATTTTGTTATAAACTATATACTGTTTTTATACAAATTTGAATCATATGCTTAAAAAATGAAGGCCTTTTATTGTAAGCTTCATAGTGTTTTGAAAAATATCAACAAGCGTTTTCCATAGTACATGATATACTTACTTTAAGAGGGAGAAAACTGTTAATATAAATTGACTTGTGTTGTTAGGAAAGCAGTGGAACTGTTTACAATTCTGCCTTGGGAATTTCAAACCTATACATGATGGTCAAAGAACCCTCCCTTTTCAGAACCTGTGGGACCTCTGTAAGAAAAGTCCCAAGCACTTCTAAGGAAAGCTACACATTCGATCTTAGCATACTATTTTTATTTTTAGAGAAACTGTCTCATGGAGTCCCAGACTGCAGCCAATGGAAGTGTGCTATCCACATTTAGGGCAGATCTTCCTGTCTTACTTAACCAAATCTAGAAAATCCATCACAGACATGCCTAGAGATTTGTCTCCAAGGAGATTCTAGATCCTGCTAACACCTGACATAAAAAAAATCAGACTATGTAATCAACTATTCCCCTATTAATGTAAAAAGCCCCTGGAAAATACCATTGCAGTGATCAACTTTGGATATGCCCTTATCTAAAGACTTTGTTGACTAAGAACTTCTGAAGAAAACCATTGATTGGATCAAATGTGTTCCAAAGTTCTTTCCTATTAGAATTTTATGATTTTAAAGCTTTTGTGATTAATTTTTCTGCCTGAATAAGATCTGCCGCCTCTAGTCAGTTTTTCAAATGCCCTCCCTTCAGTCCACCCACAGAAACCCAGTACTTCCCATAGCTATCTAGATGCTGCCTGAACACCAGTCATTGAAAAAAAAACTAAAAACATCACTGCCTGCGTCCTTGCTGACGAGTGTCTGTCTGGTGGTCACAGTTGCTCTCCAATGCAAAAAGTCTTTCCAGAAAGTTATCCTTCTGCTTATTGAATTGCTTCCTTCTAGAGATATATTATAAGTTTCTGTTATGCATCAGAGCCAAGCCAGATGAGGCACTGGGCAGGCAGCAGCAAGCCAGGCAACCTCAGTCTCCGCCATTTGGAATTCAAGTTCAGGGATCACTGTTCTCCGTTGGAGCATCCAAGGCTAACTACAGATTGCTGCAAGGCCTCTGCCTTCTTCATCCAGGACACAATATGCATCCCAGTCACTGCTTCTTCTTTTGTGAGAATCACAGTTCCAGTTTTCTCCATGAATGGAGAAGTTGGTCAGAGATATTTCCCTTAAAATGCACAACAGACAAAGCTTGTGCACACATGACAAGAGCATTGCCTTTTCCAAACAGCAGGCTTGTGAGCACTCTATCTTTTCCTTCTGTGAAAGAATGTCTGGCTTTCATAGCAAAGAATGGCCTTAAACTCTCCGTCCTACTGCCCCAACCTCCTGAGTGCTGGGATTAATTAGGCCGCACCACCACCGGGCCTCGCTCAGGAGCAGCCTTAATCGAGGCAAAGAGGGTTGTTCAGGGGTAACCACTTTGAAGATGAAACTCTGTGAAGTCTGAACTCTGAGGCTCAGAGAGAAACCTGATTGTTATTTAGTTGTGCTCTGATCCAACATTTCTTTCTTTCTTTCTTTCTTCCTTTCTTTTCCTTTCCTTTCTTTCTGTTTCTGTCTTCCTTTCATGTGTGTCCACATGTGTGTGGGGATACATGTGTTTGTGATGTGTGCATGCATGTGTACATGTATGTGTGTGTGCTTGTGGAGACTTAGAAGACACCCTTGGGTATCATTCCTAGGAATTCTGACCACCTTATTTTGAGACGGAATTTCACCCTCAGTGGCACACTGATTAGGTTAGGCTGGTGGCAGTCCCCAGGGACCTGTATGCCTCCACCTCCTCTGAGCTTTCAAATAGGCACCACCATGCCCAGCTTTTTCACATGGGTTCTTGGAATCTAACGTGGGTCCTCATGCCTGCACAACAAGAACTTTGCAGACTGAACCATCTCTCCGGCTTTTTTTAATTTTTATTTGTCATTTTTTTTTTAAATTTCTGCGGCAGAGCTCTGTTATTGTAGCACAGACTTGTTTTTAGTATTACAATTCTTCTGCCTCAGCCTCCCAAGTTATGTGATTATAGACATGTGTCACCACATCTGGCTCTTCCTTAACCTTTCAAAGTCATACATCTCCATGGAAAGCAGTGGCCACTTTGGACTTCTGTGCCATGAAAAGATCTGCACGTGTCTCAATCCACCATTTCCCTCCACTTTCAGGAGCTTCATGGACACATCATGTACATGAATGTTCTGGAGTTCCAAAGACATCATATAGGAATTCCTAATCTATCAGAAAGCACATCTGAGCTCTCACACCCACGATTAGCAATCTCTAGACTGGGTGGTCTTGTGCCCTGGGACACAGAGACAACAAAGCTCTTCGGTTAGGCAGAGGTCACACTGAATCCCCATGCAAGCTAAGCATCTTCAGAAAGTGGAAACGCTCTTCCCAGTGGCCCTCGACATGACTTCAAAACTTGTCATCTGACATATCTCATAGTTTCCCAAAAGATAAATAGATAAAAATTAAATGACTGGATCCAACAGGCTTAGAAACTGACATCCCAGAGGAGGTCAGGAGGGCTGCCCACTGCTGACGTAGCAGTAGTACTCATTTGAATTCTCTACTTCGTATATGTTCTCCTCGATGGTGTAGACATTCTCCACTGAGTGCATCCTGTCTGCTGCTGCATTTGCTAACCCCACAGAAGGGAGGTTGGCCAGTGTGATGAGGCTGCAAAAATAAAATGTACCGATTGATGTAATAATTTCTCAGGTGACAAACCTTATTGTTAAAGGAACAGAAGAGAGCAGCCAAACACCAGTCACGATCCTTGACCGGATGCTGACTGGGGAAAGCCAAAAACAATGTGGGGTCCTCTCTTACGAGTATTCTCATCTCTAGAAATGGGAATAGCTAGGGTCTGCAATGTAGGACTTGCTATAAAGAGCACTTATCCATGCCACTGTTAGTACTGATTACTGGGACATGTCAGACACTGTGCCAGAGTGACAGCTGTCAACATGACACACATGTTCTTAGCTTTCTGAGGGCTTTAGGTAAAGATGAATATGGACACATAATTTCACAGATAATGAAACAATGCTTGTCAAGCGCTACACATGAACACCACTGTTCCAGTTTCAGCTCTAATGAGGAATAATAGCACTGATGTTGAATATTATATATTTTGCTCCTATAATATTCTATATTTTGCTACTTCTGAAATGAATAGTGGTTCATATAATCTTCAAAGGACAGTCTTTTTCTGGAAATACATTGCATTTTTAAAGACTGATTTTTATGATTTCTGTGTATGTGTGTGTGTGTGACTGTATATCCACCTGTAGGTGTTTCTATGGAAACCAGAAATGAGCATGGAATGCCCTGGGACTGGAGTATAGTTGGAGCTGGAGCCACCAACATGGCTGCTGGGAACCAAACTCCAGTCCTTTGCAAGAATTAGCAAGCATTCTTAAGCACTGAGCCATCTCTCCAATGCATGGCATTTGCTTTTTTGTGTATTGAATCTCATTAAAACTGTAAAATCTAGTACTAACTGTGTTAGTTGTGTCCACTGGGAATGGGTTAAGACAGGGACTTGCAGACTGCCAGGGTCCTAGACCTGGCTGCACATTAGAAACACTTGGAGAACTTTTAGAACAACGCATGTTCAAGTTCCATCCCCCAGGATCCTGCCTCATTTGCTCTAGGGTAGGTCCTGCTGCCCATGGTCAAAACCCAGGTCACCCTAACAGGACAGTAGAGTAGAAAATGCCTGGTCTAGGCTGTAAAAGCCCTGAGCAGAACTGCTTGTTTTCTTAAGCACTTTGGTAACTAACACCAATGTCCAGCCCAGAGCACAAAATATCAATCATTCAATCATTGAAGGTTCATTTCCCTGAAAAAAAATTCTTGAATACTGAAATTAGCAAACATTTCTTAATAATAAAGAGAAAAATTACATAGCTTCACCTCCGTGCTGAACGCACAGGAGGGCAGCTACTGAATTTCCTTTTGCATCTATGCCTGGGGCTCAAGATCAGTATGAGCTTAGACCCCAAAGCTCCAAATGACCAATGAGGAGAGATAAAGCCACGTTCCAGTGGGGCCCCCAGTGCCCATCTTCCTCTTCCAGCTATTCTTACCTTGAACCCTGTGACTTCTTTTTCTTCTGAGAATACCCTAGGTGAAAGGGGCAGAAAAGTCAATCAGAGTGTGCTGCTAAATACACAAAGAAAAGGAAGAAAACAGGCTGACTGGAGATAAGAGCTGCTCTTAGGCATCTGATCTTCCCGTAGAACGAATTAAACTTTGCTATGTGTCTTAGGGTTACATAGAAAGGAGTGAAGATGCTTTCCTCTTAGGTATGGAGTCATTCTGTGGGTGGCAGTTTGGTTAGCACCAGGGACACAGGTGAAGAGCACTGACTTCATGAAGCAGGCATCCTAGTGAGAAAGGAAGAAAGAAGGGAGGGAGGGGAAAGGAGGGAGGGAGGGGTGAAAGATAGACGAGATAATTTCAAATTCTGATGTGTTATGAAAGAAAACCAACACCACACTGAAGCAAACCCTAGAGAAGGCCAGGGTCGCACTTTGGGGGATGACCTTTGAGGCCTGTTCTGAGAGAAAAGAATGAGTCAGCTATGTCAAAAGCAGGGGAAGAATTACAGGAAGAGAAAAACCCCCAGTAAAGATCTTTGTAAATTCAAAACCAAAACCATGGTTAGAATAAGAGAATGGCCCCCAAATGTCAAAGACGTAACCTGAGGCTAGTTCCTAAAGGTGTTGTTTTCAGGCATAATCTTGTAATCCCAGCTCTTGGGCTATGGAAGCAGGAGGATCAGGAGTTCAAGGTAAGTCTGGGATACATACTTGAGACGCTGTCTCCAAAAACAAAACAAAACAAACAACAGCAATAGAAAGAGTTTAGATGTTACAGTAAGACATGAAGACCTGTGGGAAATCACAGGACAGATGCTATCTGAGTTGGTTTTAACAGTAGCTCTGGCTACTCTGTGGAAAACAGGTTAGACAAAGAAATCAAGAAGAAAGGAGACAAAGGTGATGATGACCAAGAAAACTCCAGAGTTATGAAGAGATTTTAGATATATTCTGTGGAGAGACTGGAACTGAAGTTGATTGCACAGCCACAGGGAGGAATCGAGGATGCTTCCCATACTTCCAGCCTAAGCAACTAGAGACAGCAGTGAAAGCCTGATGGAGAAGACCAGGCCTGACAGCTGGGTGCTGGCAGGTGGAATATGGAACCAGGAGTTCTTTTCTGACACATGAGTATGTGAGACTTCAAAGTGGAGCCATCACTGGACAGTGAGAAGAGCACCAACATTTTAGGAGTTGGAGAAAAATATTAAAGACAATATTTAAGTCCATGGGAATGTACATTATAACCTAGAGAGTCTGCAGAGAAGAAGAGTACGCATCCCAAGGAATTTCAGCATCTAAAGGTTAGACAGAAGACGAAACATCTAAATAACTGAAAAGAAATGACCAAGTAGAACAGTGTTTCAGAAATCAAGAGGAGGAAGACCTTTTAGAACAAAGTAAGGGATCTGCCTGTGAGAGTGCTGCAGAAAACCAGCCCATTACTTGCAAAGGCACACGTGACAGTTAGCCAAATGGAAGCCACTGGTGAGCTAGACTGAAATTACATTCAGGGTGCTTCATGAATGGAAGTGAGATGATGATGGATCCAACACAGCGGAGGCATGAGACGGAGACCGCTCGTTCAAGAACTGTGGCTGGGAAGGAGAAAGGAGAAAGGGCGGGAGCTGGAGAGGAAAATGCAGACCAGTCACAATGGCATACAAGAAAAGAAGAGACAGGAATTCAGAAGAAAAGGATAAAATGGGGTCGAAGTCTGGACCAGATATACACTTCTGATATTTCATTGGTGGACGATGAATGAAGGCAGTTTGAGCAGTAGTGAAACATAGTTGCCCTTGGAAGAGAGGAGACAGTCCACTAGAAAGATAGCAGATTGCTGGGCATTATGGAGCCAGTCTGTGGTTATAATGTCATGACTTCAGATGTCATGATCAGCCACCTCAGCTGTCACATTGTCTCCAGCAACATGTAGGGAAAAAGTTACAAACTCAATAGAACTTTCTGATCTGTTCTTCTCTGTCACAGCCGTTTTCCGGCTGAGAGTGGTTCCTCTGTGACCACTGGTGGTTGGTCCTGGCAGCCCTTTGGGAATCTGGGATTCTCAGGTTCTTTATATAAAATATGACACCCAAGCACACCCTGCACAATATCTTTTAAATTATTCCTATATGACTCACAATATGTCCAATATTATTTAAGTGCTACATGACAAGTTATGCTGCATTGTTTGTGGGATTAAAAAAAAAGTCTATACCTGCTCAATATAACTGCAAATACTTTCAACTATTTTTACTTAATGGTTGAATCCATAGATACAGAATCCATATACATGTACAGTGAACTGTGCAAGAGTATCAGACTTTTTTCCATGTCTTATTACCCTTTACATAATCTAGAAAATTCCCTAATTTCCAGACCTTGGAAAAACTCAGAGTAGCGCATGCTATCCTTTCCCACTTCTCGTTTAATAACCTCTAGATTTCAGTCCTACAGGAAATGTACCATCCTTTCTATCAGAGATTTAAATTTTTTAAAAAAGACAAAATATCAAGAAAAAAATGGCAAAGAAACCAGTTAGTAGAAATTCAAATTCCTCCAAGGTCACACTTCTTGAAATCAAAATATGTGCTCGAGGTCCCACTTGGTGCTAAAAATTCCATCCTGTTTCTCCACCGTTGATTTAGGTCAGTCACTTATTTAAGAATGTGAGGCACATCCCCCGTTACTCGTAGTGAGGCACAGGACCCCTTTGAGTTAGATATTAAAATCCTGCAGGATTTCTGCTCGATGTGCTTGCTTGCTAGATTTAGAGAAGCTTTATACCATTAGAAGCTTTATACCATTCTGCAGAAGTAAAACTATTTGCCTTGCTGAAATCCTCTAGATACTGTATCCATTTTCTTGGAACCTCAGACTCATTTTTAACAAGTACTGAATGTTTCCTGCCCTCTCTGGGTTAGCCTGTGCAGGCTGGTTTCTTTCTTTGAATAATTCATTTACCAAAAAAACTCAGAAAAACAATGAAAAGTAGAGTGTGATATTAACTGATATATCTGTTAGCTAACTATATCAGATGAGTTGTCTATCTGCATTATAATAGTTCTGTCACATATGGTAGTTATGAGGATTTAATCTCCTTAAAACACTTGGCAATGTCAGTTCATATTTAGGATGACCAGTTCATCCTGGTTTTTCCCAGACTGTCCCAGATTCACCAGTGGATGTGGCATATCTTAGGACCATCTATCAGTTCTAGGAAAATCTAGGGTGGCTGGTCACCTTACATACATGGTCCCTGTTTGTGTGTCAGTGAGAAAAGATTCTGTAGGATACCAAACTATGGTGTGTAATTCCTTGTTTACTGAATCCAGAGAAAAGATCTCATGTAGGCCACCTGGCTTAGAGCAATATAGCTAAGGATAAAGTTGGACTTCTTATTCTCCTGCCTTCATCTGCCAAATGCTGCAATTACAGGTATATGCCATCACATCTGCTTTTACATGACACTAGAGATTAAAACCAAGGCATCCTGCATGATACAAAAGCACTCTGTAGGAATGATTCTTACAGTATGACTAAATTCTTATAATCTGGATTAACGATTTTTACCTAACCTTGCAACCAAAAAGCTACTGTTTATAATGTAAATAAACTCAGACTGGAGAGACGGATTAGCAGTTAAGAGCACTGACTTCTCTTGTAGAGGACCCAGGTTCGATTCCCAGCACCCACATGACAGTTAACAACTACTTGTAACTCCAGTTCCAGGGGATCCAAAGCCTTCTTCTGACCTCTGCTGACATCGTCTCACATGGTTACACTTACACACATATACACATAAAAAATAAAAATAGAATTTAATGTAAACAAACTCACTAAGTCATATGCTCCTTTCATGACCTGGGCGTATGACCTTCATCCCTTTCTTGCCCACCATTCAAGCTAGTGTAAGATAGAGTATGAACATGTGTACATGATTAACATATCAAAGCACTGAAAGTAGCATGTTTTCTCTCATTGTAAACAGTGAAAATAATCGAGAAGTCTGTTTACAATTGTGTGCGATATTCTAAGTCTAGAGATTAAAAGGCAGGATTCTCTGATGAGAGAAGTTGGGTCTGATTTCTACTTCCACAATTCACATTGGAGATATTGTTTCAATGAAAGAATGAGTGAAACCTGACTGGGGAGCACAGTTCCATGAGACACCTGAAGGAACAGGTTCTCAGAGTTCAGGTCACTCTTGACCTTAAAATCAATGCTAAGGGTCAGGCTGCTCCTTTATTTGGGCATAACTGTAATGTGGAACAGAAAAGCTGTAGCATTCTGCCAACTAAGCCACATTGTCAACCCCATATTGTTTCCTTAAATATAGTCAAATAACTGGATAATAACTGGATATGTTGAGTGAGATAAAGGAGAAAAACAAGTTATGTATTAAAGAGCAATGCCTGAGAAAAGAATATAGAAACATGCACAGGAAGAGGCTGTGTGTTGTGTTTCCTAGTAAATGCAGACATATTCACAAATTATTAACATTGGTTTTCATAATCAAAGATAGCAGATACTGATTTATCTACCTGCATTTGAATTCCAGGTTTGTGTATGAGCCACTGCACAACTTTGGGGAAATGGCTTCAAGCCTTATTTTCCTTCACCCTAAAATGGGCATGATAATAATACTTATGTTAGAAATCAGTGATGATGCTTAAGATGTATGGAAGACATTCATCAGAGTGTCTTTCTGACATGCACAAGCACTGAATGGTCACTATCTATTAGAACAAATGAGCACCTAGTCTAACTACCTTTAGGTGCAGCAATAAGGTTATATTTCTATCTAGTTTTGGTTCCTATATTAACAATTCTTTATCAGAGAAAAGGAGAAGCAATTTACAACAACTCACATTTGAGGATTAAAGCACTGAAGAGAAGGCCAAGGGCAAGGGCCAGCCCAGCAGAGACTCCTGCTATGATGTAGGCACCTGATCCAGTGTCTTCCCCAGAGTCCTTCAGTTCATCAACCAGTGTGGGGATTTGCTAGGAGAAAACAAAGAGAATTCAAGCTGCAAGGGTCCACAAATTGGTTATGTACTTAGTATGATTTGTGATTTAGATCATTCCTAGCTAGGGCATCCCAGGACTGTAGGATCGGTAAAACAATCCTTGATCTGTGTCCCCTTCTAGAGAAGTCTCAGGCTACCAAAGAAATAGATCAGCTTAATCATTTAGTTAACAAAGGAATAAAACACTCCCTTCTGTGCAGTACATGCAGAACTTGCTCTTTATTCCATCTTCATGCCCAAAGAGCCAGCACCCACATGGAAGAGAGCAACTGTCTGTAGCTTCAGTTCCAGAGGATCTGATGCCCTCTTCTGGCCTCCATGGACATTCCATGACATGGGTGCACTTATATACATGCAGGCAAAACACTTGTACATATAAAAATAAAAGTAAATAAATCATTTTTAAAAACCAACAGCAATAATAGCCAGACTTGGTACTGCAAGCCTTTAATCCCAGCACCCAGGTGCAAAGGCAGAGGGGTCTTGACAGTAAGTTCTAGACAAGCCAGGGATACACAATGAGACCTGTTTCAATAATAATAATAATAATGGACATATTAAAATAAAGCAAATAAGCAGCCAGGTATGCTGATGACACCTATAATTTCAGAACTTGGGAGGCTAAAGCAAGAAAGTAATGAGCTTGAAGCCTGCCTGAGTTACATAGCAAGACTTTTGCCTCAAAAAAGCCAAAAAATAAAAACCAAAACCCAAATAAACAATAATGTTAGAAATAAAATCTGAGGTTCAAGAACCCCAAACAATATTGCACAAAGAGCACATGGACAATGGGAAAGTATCTCAGAAAGGCAGCATTTGCTTTTGCAAAAGGGTGTGTTTCATTATCATTCATATCTAAGTAAACACACCAGAGCAGGATGCTTGATAAGTCTTTATCCCTAATGCAAGAGCACTGTGTCTTTTCCCCATTGGCTGGGGTCCAAGATCACAGTCTTTCCTGATTGGATACTTTAAAAGAACCAGCACAAAGGCAGAGGGAAGGGCTCTGCCTCCCTAGGCCATCAGGTTCCAGGAACGCAGCAGGGCCTTTCCTAAACATTTTACAAGGTGTATGAGGAGAAGGATTAAGAGGTTAGAATTCCTTGGCATAAACCAAAAGTTTTATAGCATTTGAAAAAAAAAGACTAATATCTAATGTTTGTTTCTTACAAATAACAAGCAATCAAGGAAATTAAAGCCTCAATACACATCACTTTTGCAAGAGTAGGAGTCCTATATGCACAAGGCATTGTACATTCAACACTGTGGGCAAAAGACAGTTTTAAATGTGGACAATAATTTAAGTGAGGTCATATGACCTCACTGTGTACCTCTGGCTTGCCTAGAACTCTCCATGTAGATCATTCTGGCCTTGAACTCACAGAAATCTGTCTGTTTCTGCCTTCCAAGTGCTAGGATTAAAGGTAAGCACCACTGTGCCCAGAAATAATTTATTTTAATCATTTGTTATCTGTGGTATGGGTGGGGGCCTGTGGGGATACTCAGGTACACACATGCCTTGGCACATGTGTAGAGGTCAAAGGACAAATTTGGGGATTCGGTTGTCTCCTTCCATCTTGGGTTCTAGGGATCAAACTCAGGTCCTCAGGTTTGCTTGGAAAGTGCTTTTACCTCCTGAGTCATCTTTCTCTTGGTTTTTCTTTTGCTCTGAGGGACATCAGAATTGTAGTAAAGACAGTATTACTTTACAAGTGAGTAAATAAATTCTGGTCTTGGTATATTCCTGATTAGTGTCTACTTATATAGAAATTAATAAATTATTTCATTTTATTTTACTTTTGAAGCAGTATCTTACTTTGTAGTATAGGATAGCCCAGAACTTACTATGTAGCCCAGGCTGGCCTTGAACTCATGGCTATCCTCTTCTATGAACTTCTTGGGTGTCAGGGTTCACAGATTTGATCAGCCATGCCCAGCATAAACGAAATTTTTAAGCAACCATCTGTTCTATTGGGTTTACAATGGATACAAAGGGGCAAACCCATATTCTGATAAAGCGAAGAGTCTCTGAGCCACGGGCAGTAGATCCAATGCCGGCACTCAAGAGGCGGGCAAGAAGACCATACCAAGTCTGATCTAAATGTTGAGTTCCAGACTAGTCAGGACTACACAGTGAGACCATATCTCAAAGAAACTCTGGGTGTGGTGGCACATGCCTTTAATCTCAGCACTTAGGAGACAAGCACTCAGCAGACTGAAGAGGTGGATCTCTGTGAGATCAAGGCCAGCTTGAGCTACACAGCAGGTTCCAGGCTAGCTGGGGCTATAGGGAGACCCTTTCATAAAAACAAAACAAAAAAAGCAGATGCTGATCAGGGACATGGTTCTTTACTCGTACAATCTAGGCATTCACGAGGCTAAGGCAAAATGGTCACCACAAGTTCAAAGCCTGAGATATGTAGGAGGTTTGAAAACAGCCTGGTATCACAAGACCTTGTCTACAAAGGGGAAAAAAGCTGTCTGGTAGCGCATGCCTATGATCTCGACACTACACAGGTGGAGGCAGGAGGACTGGAAGTTCATCATCATCCTTCGCTACACAGTAAATTCAAAATCAGCCTGGGCTACACAAGACCCTGCCTCCAAACAACAGCAACAAAACCGGGATGAGACAGAGCGACTGACCCTTCCACAGTGGCACAGGGTTTGACATCTGAACAGACAAAAGAGGAACAAAATGCCTGTTTCTTCTTTGGGGGTTTTCAGTTCTTAGCATGAGCCACAGACTTTATCCTCACATCTTCCTTCCACCTTCTAACTCGCGGATGAAGTGAGAACTGTCAACAACATGCTACAGTCAAGAAATCCGAAGTCCAGGGAGGGGAACAGCTTTTTTCCACAGAAAGGCAGCATAAAGGAAGTCAACAGCCAAGCTGCCTTTGCTCTACTGGAGTGTGGTATTAGCACAGGAAAAAGTTACTTACTGTTTGATTTTTCTCATGAAGATTCCCCAGTGTCTGTGTCTCTGCCACATACACAAAGAGAAAAAAAGACAATAACTAAGAGTGTTTTTAAAATCTAAATTAAGGGAAAACATGAATATCTATAAGCTTATTTACTATTAATTCTTCCCCATATTCCCCGTGTAATTAGAAAACTAACAGAGTATTCTGAATGCATACATCAGTACACATCAATGCCAGGAAGACCCATTTTTTAATGTAGGTAACTCATACTACCTGTGTTTTGTGAAATACAGACCTCTGTCAGGAGACCCATTCTGAATATGTGCTTGGCTCTGTCTTCAGGGCCTAATGAGTTCTACAGCAATTCAATAGCACTGATTAACATTAAGTAATTATATTCCAATTGGACTTTCAAAGACAAGTAATTTTCATTTTCTTGCAAAACGTTAACACATACTCATTAGCAAAGTACTTAGTTGCTTTCAAACAGATATGAGAGCTACAGTTTACCAGGAGCCAGGCAATTTGCTAGACTCTTTTAATGAGGTATCTCATTCAGTATTGAAAATAACTGTCTTAAAAATACAAACTCAGAGAGACTAAGCAATGATAAGTGATGAATGGGTCATTGAGGAAATCAGGAGGGAAAGAATTGAATGAAAATGAAAATACATCTCAGATCATGTGAGATAAAAGGACCAAAGTTATAAGAAGCTTATAGCTACATAAATGCCTACACTGAAAAATCAGAGAAGTCTCAAGTAATAACCTAAAGATATGCCTCAAGGTCTTAGAGAAACAAGAACAACAAAACCTTCAAATAGTATATGGAAACAAATAATTAAGATCGGGGTAGGAATTAATGATATAGAAACAAAAGTAATAGTACAAACAATCAATGAAAAGATGAACAGGGTCTTCGAACCCTTGACCAAACTGAAAGAAAGAGAGAAGATGCAAATACATAAAATTAGAGGCAAAAGGGCGGCATCACAACAGGTACCAGTAACATTCATTTAATCACTATGACAGATCTAAAAACATGTGAAATTTGAAAATCGGAAATGGGTTAATTTCTAGACACATATGACCCACCAAGATTAAACTAAAGTTAAATATATTTATAGCAATGAGATTGCAGCAGTAATTTTGAAATCTTCCAGCTAAGAAGTACTCAGGCCCAGATGTATTCAGTGCTAAATTCTACCAAACCTTTAAAGAAGCAGCAGCAGTGCTCCTCAGTCTGTCTCATAAAATACAAACAGAAGGAAGGCACCAGACTGATGTTATATAGCCAGCATTACCACGATACTAAACCAGATAAGAACATAACAACATAAAAAGGAAATTATAAACCACATGAGAACGTAACAGCACGTAAAGAAAGTTGTAAACCAATCTTCCTGATGGACATGGATACAAACGTTCTCAATAAAATATTTGCAAAGCAAATTCAGTAATAATAAAAAGATCATTTATAACTATTGATTTGGCTTCATCCATGGACGGGAAGGGCATGGGGGATAGATATCAGAGTTCACGACATACCTGAATCAAAATGTGTTTATGAAACCTGTCACTATGAGTAAGGAATGTAGACCAATAAAAAATTAAAAAAAAAAACAAAACAAATGTAAAACATGTCCTGAAGAGTAGGGACTGTGTCGTGTTGGCTTCCTAGTCAACTTGACACATCTGGGAAGAGGGAAGCTCAGTTGGAGAACTTCCTCTATGGAATTTGCCTGTGGGCATGTCTAGAGGCATTTTCTTGATTGTTGAGTGATGTGGGAGGGCCCAGGCCACTGTGGAAGGTGCCACCTCTGGGCAGACGGGCCTGAGTTGTTTAAGAAAGCAGACTAAGCACAGGCCAGAGGAACAAGCCAGTAAGCAGCACTCCTCCATGGTCTCTGCTTCGGCTTCTGCCTCCAGGTTCCTGCCTAGAGCTCCTGCCCTGGCATTCTTCAATAATGAACTGTGAACTGGACATGTAAGCCAAATAAACCTTTCCTCCCCAGAATGCTTTTGGTCAGTGTTTGATCACAGCAACAGAAAGCAAACTAAGGCAGACTGTTAGCGTGGACAAGAGAAGAAACAGACTGAGGGAGCCTCCCTAGGGCTCCCGTTTAGGGGCTGAGGACCGTGGCTTCCCATGGAGGCTCGTGTGCTTTCCAGGCACATTCTCAACTACAAGGTCCTCAAAAGGCCACTCAGCAATGTCACCACCGTGAAGACACCCATGTAGCTCAGCTGCCAGCTGCCTTCTCTCCTTTCGGCTCATTTGTTTATTTCTTCATGCGCTTATCTATCCAGTGACTGTGTCCTACCCTTCACCAGGTACAGGGAACAGAGTCATAAACAAGAAAGGCCCCAGCCTCACCTTGTAGGCCCTGCCTTCTGAAAACACAGTCATAAGCAGCCAGAAAACTAAATAAACTTATTCATTTTTCTGGCCGACTGGAAGACTATGAACTCCTTAAAAGTCATGGTCACATTAGAACCTCGAAATCTAAACTCTTCAAGATACAAAAGAGTTTCACTAAATCTAAATTTAACAGATTATGATTCAAATATTTTAACGACACGGTATTAGCCTATAATGCATTAACTACAATAACAAAATAAAAGCAATTGTGCTCCAGGTATCTTTGATTTCATCACCTGAAAGCAATTTAAAGCATGAAAACCACAGGGGGGAACTGGAAAGTTGACAGGAATCTTCACCACACGAAATGTTTGAAAATAGAAATCCTGCTTCTGCTTCTCTGTCATTATGACTCTTGGTCTAGGTGATAAGACTTACTCTTTTTCATTCTTTTTTGACACAGTGTCTCATGTAGTCCGAGCTGGCCTTGGACTGACTATGCTGACAGGATGACCTTAAATTCGCCATCCTCCTCCATCACCACCCCAGTGCTGAGATTACAAGCTTGTGCCAACACACCCGGTTTACATGGTACAGGGGATCAAACACAGGGATTCCATGCAAATTAGACAAGCACTCTACAAACTATAAATACACCCCCAGCCCTGACTTCTGTATGTTTTTCTACTTGACTTTGCTATGGAAATGATCCAGTATTGCAGTGTTATTTTCATACTGATTTGACATCATCAAGACAGGGGGGGCACTTGGAAGACAACACATGCTTTTCCTAGAGAAGTCAAGAATCCACTGGAGGATAATGGGGAGGGGTGAAATGGTCATAGATATTATATATATGCATGTCACAGACACCTTCTACCCAGCACATAGGTGCCAGGCACTGCTCTCAACGCTATTATATGCCCACAATCTCATTATAGTAATCACGGGCATGCATCTTTTCAGATAAAGAAATGGAGTTTTATTTTACTGTTTCATGAAATTTATTCTCCACGCCTTAGCGGGCGGGGTCTGGTTAATCCAGCTGGATAAAATGGAAACTGATCTTCCATTTGGAGAGACTGATTTATTTAGGGCAATTTACAAAGTTACTGGTTACCTGCCACCGCCCGCAAAGTCAGCGACAGCTGGGTGCAGAGCTCAGTCCATTCCCGGACAGAATTTTGCTTCCACTCACATGATTCTTAGGACTGCGGGGACTTGGAACGCTGCCTTCTGAGTCTTGGCCTTCCACGTGGGCCTGGGACTGGGGCATTTTTCTTCCCACATGGATTCAATCCATGTCCCTCCCCAGGACTCGCTGCCATGTTGTCTCTCCTTTCTCCCTACCTCCCTGCCCCCTTATTGGTCAGAGGGCGGGACTTGCTGTGGAATGAACCAATAGAAAAAAAAAAAACCTCAGAGAGAACCCCATATCTAGCATACACTCCACCCCTTTCTCTCTGGAAAACAAACAAAACATAATAATACAACAATAGCCATAAAGGAAAGTAGTAACATTCACACAGACCATTACAAACACAACTGTCTAGACAGTACTCAAGTGGATGTATCATATTCACCTCACAAACAATCACAGTAGTTTCTCTACTGGGGCCTATAACTTCCTTTAATACCATTGGGAGTCAACCTTTTTTTTTTTTTCCATATCAGACATATGTTCTGTCCCTGAAGAGCAGGCCTTAAATCCAATTATGAATATGCTGAGGATGCACATACCAGACGAGCCTCTATTACACCTGTAGAACATCTGACAATGAAGCACACAAGATCTGTCATTAAGCAGAGCTTTTCAGGACCATTCTCCCATGGCGGTCTGCGTAGTGCCCTCTAGCACTATGAAGGCCAGCCATCCATTAGGGAGTCTTCAGCTCAGTCCCAGCTAGATCTCTCTTTCCTTACTCGAGCCATGTCACATTTTCAGTAATAGGGCCTTACAGTCCATTTTCAGTGTGCGACCAGCATTATAATGTGGCAACTGCCTTTTGTTTTGGAAGAGGGGACTTTCAAGACCCCGTTGGCCAACAGCTCATTGGGAGGGTCAACCCATGCCTGCTACTGGAATTGCTAGTTAACAATCACATAAAGTATACTTTTACTCTTTGACATCTGTAGGCCTAGGCCCATAGAACTCCCAGAATTCCACAGCTATACTTCACCCTTGTATGCTGTATGAGTTACATTCCATTCTTGTTCCTTCAAGTGTACTTGACATCTCTCAACACAGTTTCATATCTGTAAAACACTCAGAAGTTAACCTTATATACACATACAAGGTCTAACATAGCATGGAAAATTAGCCAGTCCTTTGCTGTCTTTAGTTATTGTCAGGAACCCATTTAGTGCCTCAGAGTCATCACATGGAGCCTCCATGCATTCCCGTATCCTTGCCAATCTCGTTGACGTTGGCCCAAACTGCCTGGTCCTACATAGGGCCACGGAAGAATAAGGCTTTTCTTGCCCCTGTCGCACCTGTTCATTCCTAGGGCCAGCAGATCTAGGGAGACCCTGGATCTGCTTCTTGACCCTAGCCACACCACTCTCCATTGATCATACCTGGCTGTTGCGAGAGGCCCTGGCCAGGCAAATTGTCTCCACCCCTCGAATAGCCAGTCACAGGGAAGAAATGCACCCTGTTTACTCTGGGGGGGTTAGTGTACACCCTTGGGATAAGTTTCATCCTCTGTGTACCTTTGTGAACTGTTTCTCAGGGCTCAAAACCTCCCAGAGCTGCTTTAGCACAGAATTTGGCTTTTTATCAATCTTTTCTTTAGGAACTTGGGCTAGACACAAGTCTCTCCACATTTGTCTATGAGTAACCCAAGCGGACCTCCCTTTCTGTTTTGTCTCCCTTACACATCTTTTATGTCTTTCTATTTTTCTACAGACATACTTCACATGCTGGTCCAGATTGTTTAAACCTGTCAAAGCCTCTCTGGCCTTGTAAAGCTCCTGCCCCACTAGAGATTCTAGTAAGGACAATGAATCTCCATACCAATGTCAAGGTCCTTGTTCAATGAAATCTGGCATTAGATCTCTAGTGAACACAGTCCTATCAGGCCCAGTGAAAGGGCTATTGTATATTGCTTTCCTCATGCCCAGTTCTCTTAAGAGTACCTGTCCTTCTTGTGTCATACTCCAGCTCCTGGAATTCATAGGGGTCTCCACTGGTGATGACCAAGTGTCTCCTGTGGCATGCACACGCCAATTCATCAGTGACTGCTTTCCCTTGTATTGTGCCAGGTTATGCAGCTTAAATCTCAAGGAGGGATGAGTGGTTATGTTGCTGAGCTGTCTTGCTTCTGCAGCATTGAAAATAATTTCATCTGCTCCTCTGTCCCATATTCTCAGAAACCAGGTGATGACAGGCTCTTTTGCAGCTTGTTTGAATGTCCTCCCTATTTCCAGCAGCTCTAGGGCTGAAAACCCTTTATTCACTAAATCCTTAGATTTGTTAAGGCCTCCATCAGCATGTTGACATTTAGATTTTTTTCTTCTGCAGTAAAGGTCAAACCCGAGAGGTATTTTTAGCTTCTTCTGGGTTGCTTCCTTCCTCATCATTGCCTGCTTTCTCTTGTAGGTGCTCAGCTGGTACACTCTGGGCTTTCTTTTCCTTTTTATTTAATTTATAGTGAGGTCGGTGGCTGATGCAGAAAAGGTCAGTCTTATTTCCCTCTCTTGTTTTAATCTCTCTCTTAACTCTTCAGTCTCTCTCCAGGCTATAATCTCTGTTTGAGATAAGTTTTTTATCACACATAGCAGAGGCCATGCTGCCTCAGCCATCGCCTGCTGGAGTCTTGGCTCTTTCCCATCCAGTAGAGTTTTCAAAGTCTGCTCCAGTCCCTCTGCTGTTTTCAGAGTATCTCCGTAATCCTGCGGTAAGGCCCAATGGTTCAGTAAGTGCGCCACCCCATGCCAGCCACAAGTGGGCTCCCATCCTGGGATTTCTCCCCCAGACATTGCTGGCTTTGGCAATATTAAATTAATTAGCCATTTGAGGATCCACTGTAACAGCCATGCCAGAACTCCATTTATCTGCATTCCCTCTTGCAGGTCTGTTGTAAGTGCAGTTAGCGCTCTTAACCACTGAGCTATTTTTCCATTTGTGCCAGCTGATCCTGCTCACAGCGCCAACTGTCTCATGAAATTTATTCTCCATGCATTAGTGGGCGGGGTCTGGTTAATCCAGCTAGATAAAATGGAAACTGATCTTCCATTTAGAGAGACTGATTTATTTAGGGCAATTTACAAAGTTACTGGTTACCTGCCACCGCCCGCAAAGTCAGCGACAGCTGAGTGCAGAGCTCAGTCCATTCCCGGACAGAATTTTGCTTCCACTCACATGATTCTTAGGACTGCGGGGACTTGGAACGCTGCCTTCTGAGTCTTGGCCTTCCACATGGGCCTGAGGCTGGGGCATTTTTCTTCTCTCTGGACTCAATCCATGCCCCTCCCCAGGACTCCCTGCCATGTTGTCTCTCCTTTCTCCCTACCTCTGTGCCCCC
Organism: Eospalax fontanierii; assembly: GCA_035773235.1. Classification (NCBI taxonomy): domain Eukaryota; kingdom Metazoa; phylum Chordata; class Mammalia; order Rodentia; family Spalacidae; genus Eospalax; species Eospalax fontanierii. The sequence goes on from CM069546.1 coordinate 13,047,436, forward strand.
TTATTGGTCAGAGGGTGGGACTTGCCGTGGAATGAACCAATAGAAAAAAAAAAAAACCTCCGAGAGAACCCCATATTTAGCATACACTAACTGAGACACAGAAAGAAGAAAAAGAGAGAGCATTCGCATGTTTGTATATGATGGCGCATGTGGAGGCCAGAGAACAACTGGAATTGTCTTACTGCCCTTGGTCTAAGAAACAAATAATCACACCCTAAAGGGAAGAAGACTTACAGTCATGACATAGACAAGGAAGTCTGCACGTGTGAACGTACACAAATGCCTATTCTAGCTGGACATGGTGGCTCATACCCTTAAACTCAGAACTCAGGAGTCAGAGACAGGTGGGTCTCTGTGAGATCCAGGTCAGCTTGGTCTACATAGCAAGTTCCAGGCTAGCTAGGGTTATAGGGAGATCCTGTCTCAAAAACAAATTGTCTATTCAATGGTGATAGAAAGCACAGCACACTCCTGCACAGCATGAGAAACTGTGATTCGGTAATCCCTGAAGTCCTTCTAGGTCTGTGTCTGTAGGTTCTTCAAAACAAAACAATGGCACACAATAAATATCTCTTAGGACTGAATTAGCCCACTGTGTGGGTGATCTTTCGCTTCTACCATATTTAATTTCCTTACTAATCATATAAGAGAGGTTGGCTACCAAGTCCTAAGAGTGGTGAGGTCAATAATAATAATATTAAGGATGAATATTTGAGTGATTTCTAGGGACTAGATACTGTGCTGAACCATTTACCCATGTTATCATGTTTATACTCTTTATAACAACATTATGAAGAAGGTACTGGGATCATCCTCATTGTAGTGATAGGAAACCTGAACTGCAGACAGTTGGAGCAACTTTACTGAGTTCAGAATTAGAAGGAGGAGTTGAATTAAGGACCTAGCCTACCTATTACAAGTAGTTTATAGCTAATCCATAATTCTAACCCAGGGTGCCTCTTTCTCAGTGCACACATGAGTCCACTATCTTGCTTACATTATATAGTGTTTCAAGTGCAGAGAAATATCCATGTTTTTATTCTTAATGTGCTTTTCTCAACTATTTCTTGTATTCAAAACCCTGTGAACTCAGACACCAGCTAAAGACACCCTCCTGTGCCCCAGATCTTACCTGAGCCTTTTCCCTCTGTGGTAAATGTTCCTGGAAGGGCTGTAGTAAAGTCTCCCTGTGTCGTCCCAGTAGGGGTGACCTTGGCTGGAATCGGAAAACAACATTAAGGACAAGGTAAGATATCTTTTGTCTTTTTTACATTTATTTGTATACGTGTATGTAGGAAGTATGCATCTGTTATGGTAGACATGTGGAAGTCAGAGGACAACTTGTAAGGGATCAGTTTCCCTCCTTGCAACATGTGGGTACCAGAGATCAAACTAAAGTAGTCAGGCTCGACAGCAATCACCCTTACCTGCTGAGCCATCCACCTTGCTTGGGCAAGGATAAGGCTTTTCTGAGAGGAGAGCATTTGTTTCAGGGACTCAACAGGGCAACAGAGAACAGGTGAAAGAAAGTCATGAAGAGCACACATCCTCAGTTTCCAATCCTACTAGACACCCTCACTGAGGGTGGAGCCCACACCGCAGATGCGGGACAGAAGCACGATGCCACCATGATCATTACAGTCTAGTCGACGGTGGAACTGACAGTTATACAAGTGGTCATACAAAAAGTTCTGCACAAACATCAACTCATAAAATTCCTCCAGTGACCCACGTGTACTTGGCAGTTATATTTTACAGCAGAAGAGGTCACACATTTGAAATAAACTTTCCAAAATTACACAGTAATAAGGAGAGTTCATTTGAACCCTATTCCATCTGGCCACAAACCAGGTGCCACAGATTCTGTGTTTCTCTGTGATACTGTGGGATCAAACCCATGGCCTCACACATGGTAGGTCAGCATCTAATAGTGAGCTTCATGCTTCGCCTTCTGAGCTATAAATCTTAAAACATAAGAACATGCACATACTCACTCCCTCAACACACATGGACAGCTTAGTTGTTCACAGTTCTGGCAGAACCCTTAGAAAATTTCTGTCAAAAAGAGAAAATTCCAACTCTTTCTCCAGAGATGGTGATTTTAGATTTCTGAGTGGGGATGAATACCTACAGATGTTCAGAAACTCTTCAGGAGATTTTATTTATCAGTCAGGGTCTAGAATACTTGTCTGACCTTTCTTCCCCTCTGTAGACTGTATCTACAAGCCTAAAAACACAGAGTAGGAATTAAACATCACTGGGAATAGTAAGTGAGGCCTATTGAACTTGAGGTCTACAGGGCCCACCCTAGGACTATAGTTAGAGAAATCTGAGGTGATATACCTTTATTATATTAAGATCCACAAGTGAATCTTTTTTGTCTGTTTTTTATTGGTTTTTTTTTTTGCATTTCATACACAACATCTTAATCATCTTTATTTCCCTTTCCCATCAGTACGGTCCCATAGCCCCCTCACTGTATTTCATGCATTCTGTTATGTTAAGGCCCATTGAATCAAGTTAGTGTCCCCAGACCTCCCTCAGTGCAAGTTTATCACATGTGGATCTCATGCATGAAGAGGAAATGGAAAGATCTTCTCACCTGGTTGGATGACCAGCTCCAGGTTGAATTTGTCATCATTCAATAGACCAGGGTGCTGTACCCGGCAGCAGTAGGTTCCATGGTCGACTAGAGTCACGTTCTCTATGGTCAGGGAGACGTCTCCTTTGTGGACGTTCCCCTTTAGTTGATATCTGCTGGACTTCTGATATGTCACATTTCTTTCATCAGTGCTGAGCACCAAATTGGCACATTGAGACCAAGGACAGGGTCCTCTGCCCCAGCACACGGGCACCAGCGTCCCTGAGGATGGAATGTAGCTGCAGGGCAGATAGGCATTCTTACCCACCTCCACCAGATATGCAGCTTCCGAAGACCCTGAGTAGAAAGGGAGGGAGAGCAGGGCCGTGAGGGAGGTAGGTCCATCTCGGTAAGTGACGCTGAATAGAAAAGAGGACATTGCCACTGCTCTGACAGGAGGTGATTCACAACAAGGATTTTTCACTTGAGAGGCTGGCGAGGCAGCAAAATGCCCTGTTACAACACCAGCTGTGAGGGCGCATGCTACTAATCCTGGCGCTCAGGTGTTGGGAGTGAGAGGATCACGAGTTAGAGGACAGATTGAGCAATGCAGCAGGTTTCAGGCTAGCCTGAATGATGAAAGTCTTGTAGACAGACAGACAGACAGACACAGACCGACACACACAGAAACAGACAGACTGACACACACACACACACACACACACACACACACACACACACGCATGCACGCCAGGTATGGCTGACTACAGCTTCTGTTAGTCCTGCACTAAGGAGACTGTGACAAGACTGCAATGAGTCTGAGGCCAGCCAGGACCACAGAGAATTGCAGGACTCAGTTCCTAGAGTTTGGGGCTCAGATAGTCTGAGGTGGGTTCTATCAACTTACATTTTTAACAGTTCCCAAGGGCTATATGTCTTAGACCCTGACTTTTGGAACCACCACCCTTGAGGAGAACTGTGGACCAGTTTTGTGAACGCAAAAAGACAGGGTAATGGGAGTTAAAGATCAGAAAAATAAGCCCTGTTGGGAAGGAAAATGGCCTCTATCTGGGATCTGGGCTCCTTATCTTTTCATTAGGCAAGGGAGGGGGTAGCCTAACAAACCTCAGTCACTCTCTTTTTTTTCCCTCTCTCTCTTCCTCAGTGTCTCCTTCCCTCCTTCCCCTTCCCTCTCCCTCTTTCTCTCCCCACAGTAAATAAAAGTCCTTGACAAAATAAAAAATCTCACACACTTGAAATTACTCATTGATTGTTCTGAGGTTTAAATTAATTCCTTTATGATAATACATACACATCTATATAAGCATTCAAACCACATCAAAGGTGCATGAAGTCATGGCCCTCTCCCAACTCTTCCCAGTCTCCTGCTTTCCTTCTTAGAGCCCAAACATTTAAAAATGGCCACACAGTCCTGTTCCCATGCAATGAGTGTGCACACAGAGGCTCTTTGATTTTCTCAGCAGCACAGCAACTGTGGCTCTCTACAGCGGTGTGTTCAATCAGGCTCACTATTATACATGGAAATCATCACAGTTATTATCCCCGCTGGTGGACATTTAGGGTGTTTCCACTCTTGTGCTATGACAGCATCACCAGGACCCTCCTTGTGATGGTCCACCCTCTCCCACCCTCCATGAAGAACCATTCTCCAGGACGGATGGTCCAGGCCCACGTACCTGTAAGTAGCAGCAGCAGCAGCAGGACGCAGTTGAAGGACAGATGGGGAAACATGGGTTCTTGAGAATCAAGGACAGCTCCGTGCAGGCCGTTTTAGCTCTTCAGTTAAATGATACTTCCTCTCACTTCTGTCTATGCCACAGTCACATGGTGACCACACCCACCGTGGGCGACCATGCACCCCAGAGTGTCTGTTCACCAGTGTTCCCTAAATTAGTACTGCTAAGTCTAGTCACATCAGAGAAAGCCCCAGTTCTGTGCCATGTCACATGAGACACATCCTGTAGGCATGCTGACGTTTTTCACATTAAATCCACAAAGAGGAAACAGTATTTCAGAGAGAGGAAAGGGTTAGCCCTGGCCATCAAAGGGAGATCTCTATCTCAGATAAAGTAGCCTAAGATGGACCATGTGCAAATCTGGCTGCTCACCAAGGAACCAGAATGCAAACACATCACTCATAGTCAGGTCTATGGCCAGTGAAGCATCTGCTTGGAGCCAGACACTGGACTAGGAGTAGAACGAAGCAACAGATGGTGTCCTTATCCTCACATTCATGGACAATTTCCATGTCCATTAGGAGCCAAATTCTTACCCTTTTCTAACACAGGTTAGGCTATGTTCTACAAACTTATTGGATCCAAGTTTCCTTGTATATAGGTTTTACAGAACAAAAAAATTAGCTGCTGTGAGGGCACACATTTGTCAGCCCAGCACTTAGGAGGCTGAGGCAGGATGGGTGCCATGCTTTTGAGACCAGCTTCTGCTCAATTGTTCTGACTCTGTCCTTCAAACTTCCCATCTTCTATTGAGAAAATACCTAATTCTTTTTGCAATTCTTTTTGGACAAAATTGAGTGACCCTCAGAAATCTGTTTCCTCTCATGTACACATGGGATCTGCCCTCTGTTAACCCAATGGTTCTTTGAGCATGAACTGCCAGAAGGTATTGAGTTCTAGTCATGTCGTTTGTTATCAAGGTACCATGTCAGACCCCAATACTCTCAGCCATCAGAGTGCCATCATCTGTATATCTTAAAAGCAAAGCTTCCCCACAAGAGGGAAGTGAGCTCAGACCAGGTAGCCTCTGAAAACCCAGTGGCTTTCCTCAGTTACGCCTTCCTTTGCTCCCTGTCACCTTTATGCTGTGAGTGCACTTAATCTAAATATCTAACTTGTTCCGTATGTGAACTACCATGGCATCATGCAGTGGAGGTTGCTAAAGAGAAATAGCATTTAATTTCCTCATTTACAGACAAGACAGACTCCGGAAGACTGGCAGGTCCAAAGGCCTGTGTTTATTTATTTAAAGTAAGAAAAAGTCCCCTTAGCTCTAAACTTGGTACACTATAAACTATGTTGTATGAGTTTAATGACATTAATATATCTGCACACATAACTAATAACAATCAACAAATGCTCATATTCACGGGTAAAGGGGACTGGATTAAATACGGGGTAGAAGGTTATATTTACTATCAACATGACCTGGTATAAGAAAGCAGGTTGAGGCTAGGCCAGAGAAGCAAGCCAGTAAGCACTGTTCCACCATGGTCTCAGCTTCAGTTCCTGCCTTCAGGTTCCTGCCCTGGGTTCCTGCATGACTTCCCTCAATGACTAATTGTGACCTGGGAGCTGTAAGTTGAAATAAACCCTTTCCTCCCCAGGTTGGTTTTGGTCAGAATGTTTTATCACAGGGACAGAAAAGCAACTAATATACCCAGTCTAGTCAGAATCCACCCTGTGTGATGGAGAAATGCAGAGGTGGTTATTGAAGAGTGCACACAGTGACCTTTTGAGGTAGGATTCCTGTACTAAATAAGCTACTCATATTGAAATCAGAACATATAAGATTACATGGATAATTAACTGCACAGCCACAGAGGTTGGATATTAAGGGTAAATTAAGTAATTTTAAGCCAGTGTTTCTGACTTCTAGATTCCACAAGTCATTTCGAAGTGCTTGGTGTCTTCTATGAACCCTAACAAAATTTTTTTAAATGTATGAGTGTTTTTCCTGCATGTATATAAGTGCACCCATGTCATGCACTGATTGCAGAGGTCAGAAGAGAGCACTGGATCCCTGGAACTGAAGTTACACACAGTTGTTAGTCACCATGTAGGTGCTGGGAACCAAACCCAGGTCCTTTGCAAGAGCAGCCACTGCTCTTAACCACTAAGCCATCTCTCCATCCCATCTTTTTCTTTTTTAAAAAAGCAAAGGTGTGGTGTAGATGGACATGTAGATGTAGGTGTAGGTGTGCATACACATGTGCTTTATTAGTTGTGAGGCCAGAGTAAAACCTCAGGTGTCATCCTTACAAAGACTGTCCACCTCTTCCGAAGTAGGGTCTCACGTTGCCTAGAACTCACCAAATAGGTTGGAGTGGCAGACAAGGAGCAGCAAGGAACCTCCTGTCTCTGTCTTTCCAGGACTGGGATTACAAGCAGGTACCACCAGGCTAACATAGGTACCGGAGATCAAACTCAGGTCATCATTATTGCAAAGCAAACACTTTGCCTACTGAAATATATCTCCCTGGGCTCAAAACTATTTCACTTATGCAGACATATTCACTGTAGACAATTCTAAAAAATAACAATAAGACAAATATTGTAAGCCCAGTACCACAAAATAACTTCTTTCAACATAATGGGTCTTCCTTCAGGTGTCTTCCCATGTTCCGCTCTACATATGCAAACACATAGCTTCTTGTTAATGTCAGTACATCTGACTGGTAAATTATGAGATAAAAAGTCTTACTCCTTTACAACTATAAACATCACAGACATACATGCAGTCCAAGAGAAGGTACAAAACCCTCCTTCAGATCTCCCATTAAATCATCTGTCAGTCTGCTGACTCAACTCAAATGGAGATTCTTATATGGTCTCTGTACTCTCGTTTTGTCTAGTTACTTTCATACTTTTACTCGTCCACTAGGTCCTCGCACCAAAGGAGCTATCTTAGACAATCTAGATCCTGGACCTATATACAACGAATTATTCCAGGATCTTCAAATGACACACATTATAAACACATTCCTCCCATGATAGTGACCTCTTCTCATAGTATGATTTCCACATGTTCTGATCTTGATTTGACAATATGACCTCACTGGAAATAATACAGTGTATTCATGCTGAAAATGGCAGAAAATCCAATTAAAATTGTCTTTAAGGAACATGAATTTGCTGATTGATGATACTGAGAATCAATGGACATACTCTCTCAGCTGCTCCCATGAAGGTCCAGGGATTATCTGTACTTCAGAAGTCTAGCCTGCACCATATACTCATTCTTCAACAATCATTTGTGTCCGAAGTGTGAAAAAAAAATCACTCATTGGTGTAAGTCTGAGTCACCACCCCAAACCTCATGTCCTGAAAGTGATACAAGTGATTTCCTCAAATAAAAACTGCAGTGTGAGAACGAGAAAAGGGGAAGGTAGGGCCAGTGAAGGATGAGTAGGATCCTCCAGCAATATCTCCCCACAGACACAGCAGTTTGAACAGTGGTCCATGCACCACACTACCCATGTGACAGCCAAGGAAGCCGTGTGAGAGACCAGAATGCCAGAAAACAAATGTGATAACACAGTAAAAAAGGACAAAGTACTAGAAATATACGTCTAACCACAAATGAACTAGGAAGACACAGAAAAGATAAAGGGACTAATAAGAAGCCACCAAGACTAAATCAGTAATAAAAGGCTTCCCAGTGGAGCTGGGAAGTGCAGCATACGTGAAAATTAGTATGATTATCATGGGCCAATAACAAGTAGCCTGAAACAGAAAGCAGGAAACAAGTAGTTTTTGAGTCAAAGATGTGGCTTGGTTGCTAGGGCACTTAGCTGGTATGTATGAAGCCCTCAGTGTGAGTCCCAGCTCCACAGAAACTGGTCATGGTGACGCACACCTGTAAGCCCAGAACTTGGAAATGGAAACAGAAGTATCACAAGTTAAATCATTCTCAGTTACAGAGTTTGAGTCAATCTGTCTCAAAAAAGTTAAAAGTGCTTTAAAAAGAAGGCAATCTCTGGGTGGGAGAGACAGCTCAGTGGTTAAGAGCACTAGCTGCTCCTACAGAGGACGTGAATCTGATTCCCAGCACCCACATGGTGCCTAATAACTGTTCTAACCCAAGTTCCAGGGGATCCGACATCCTCTTCTGACCCCCGTGGGCATTGTACAGCATGGATGCCCTTACATATATGCAGGCAATACACTCATACACATAAAATTAAAAAAGAAAGCAATCTCATCAATAGCTACCAAAAAAAAATCCTATAATACCTCAGAATAAATGTAGTCACAGAGGTGAAAGATCTCTACAATTAAAACTATAAGATACACTGGGAAGGGAGACGGAGGGTCAAACAGGGAGAAAGAGAGGAATGAGATAAATACTTAGTTGATATTAAAAAAGAGGTAAATATATTAGTTCAAAACCATCCAGAAAAATCACATACACAATGAGTCCATGTATATAGCGGAAGGCTACATAACGAGAAACAGTGCCTGACAAGAGACACCTCACTTCAAATTGTTGATCAAAGTAGTCCAAGAGACTCCCAAAAGTACACAATCTATGCCACAGCCTTTGATTGCCTCTAAGAGCTTGATTATAGGTAAGGCCCTACTGCTGAAGACAAGACATACTTTCGACATAGGACTTGGAGCAATGGAACTTGAACTCACCTAGAAGCCACGTCCCTGAAGGCTAGCACTCATAGTATTGGAGAACACTATGCAAGATGCTAAGAGAAAACATCAGTTGATGGTCCAAACCCAGCATTAAATTCTAATAACCACAACAATGACCGGCACAGCAAATTATATTGGGGCCATAGTGGCACTTTTATCTTGGGGGTAATCAACAGCTACCTAATCGGAGTTAAAAATCCACACAATGGGAGGAAACTCATGTGTGATACTATAAACATGGCCAAATACACATGGCTGGAGCAGTCAGAGATCTTAAAACCCCAAGGCTGTCACACTCCTAGACAAATGTAATTTTTTACTACATGCTAAGTATGGATCCTTATATTTACAGACAAATATGCCAGGCACCATGCACCAAAGAAGCTTCTTTTACAATGAACATAGATTTTTACAGAGTTCCATAAGTGGTCACACACAGAGATTAAGTGTCTATGAAATGCCCAACCCTAAGTGACAAATCTATAATAGATAAGGTTTAAAAAATATAGTGGGACAAGGGATAGAGGGATGGAAGAGACCCATAAGTAGGTATTACATTTTAGTTGACAGGAATAAGAAGTTCTGGTGGGTTGCCATGCAGTAGGATGGCCAATAATGACAATGCACTCTATATTTCAAAAACTTGGAAGAAATGATAACTGAACCAGGCATGGTGGTTCATGCCCATAATCCAGAATTTGGGAGGTTAAAGCAGGAAGACTATGAGTTCAAGGCCACTGTAGACTATAGCAAGACCTTGTCTTGCAGTAGGAAAAAAAATGTAAAAATGAGAGAGGAAACTCAAAACCAAAACACCAAAAACAAAAAATAATGTGTATTATAACACTCCCTCCCAAAAAGGAAAGAGAAAGAAACAAAGAAAAGAAAAAAAGAATACAATTTCTTAATTTTAGTATAATAGAATTGACCAACATTTTCTTTTGTGAATAGCATATTTTGTATGTTAGAAATTTCTTCTCATATAAAGGTTTTTAAAAATACTTGTATATATTGGTTTCAAAAATCTGACTGATGTAAGGAGGAGCAAAGCTAGAGTGAAGTGGTCCATGACTGGCTGGCCTCTGGGTCCAAATGGGATGGGCCCACATGTGGAGACAACTTTTGGGAGCCAGTTCTCTCCTTCCACTAGGTGGGTACTGGGGACTAAACTCAGGTCATCAGGCTTAGCAGCAAGTACATTTATCTGCTGAGCTGTCTCGCTCATGTTTCCATTTTTTAAAAATAAAAGCATAAATAATTTTTCTTTCAATAAAAAATTATAGCTATATATTTCATGGTTAAGTTTTTAACCCTACTGGAATTTATTTTTGCATGCTTAAGCTCAGTTTTAGTTACTGACAATTTCAGTATTTTCCCACTAGTTTTAATGTCATCTCTGTTATGTTCAAAAGTGATATGACATAGATCTGTTTCCTGACTTTCAATTCTGTCCCAGTAGTATATTTATCTTTCTGTCGATACATTTTGCTTTAATTATGGTAGCATTATAATAGAAGTTGACATCACATAGGGGAAATCCTGTCCTTCATTCTCTGGGTCCTTTTAATGCTTATGGATTTGAGAATCAGCTTACTAAATTTTAGAATATATGCTAGAAAATGATTGGCTTGCACTGGAGGTACAGATGGATTTAGAGTAAACAGCTTCCTTATGACATTGCGTGTTTCAATCTAAACAGGTTTTATCTGCATTTTAATTACTATCTCTTAATAAAATTGATCCTCTATAAACTCTTCAACTTCTTTCTAAGTGTTTCATATTATTGATGCTATTTTACATAATGTAAGTATTACTTTTTGGTGCTCTGATAAAACACATATCAAAAGTAACTTATAGAGAATTTGACGTAAGGTTCCAGAGGGATCCATAAGGGCAGGGGAGCATGGCAGCAGGCAGCCAGACAGGAAGCTGAGAGATCACAGCTTCAACTGCAAACCAGAGAGTGAACTGGAAGTGGGGTAGGCTATGAACTCTCAAAGGCCATCCCTAGGGAGGTGCTTCCTCCAGCAAGGCTGCATTCCTAAACCTTCCCAAACAGCACCAATATCAGGGGCCAAACGTTCAAATACCTCAGTCTATAGAGGACATTCCTCATCAAACCACAGTACCTTTTTAAAAAAAATTGTGTGTGTGTGTGTGTGTGTGTGAGAGAGACAGAGAGAGAGAGAGAGAGAGAGAGAGAGAGAGAGTGTTTTGCCTGTGTATATAGATGCAGCCGTGTCACTCAATGCCTGCAGAGGTCAAAAGAAAGCGTAAGGTTACCCTGGAACTACAGTTATGGTTATTAGCTGCCATAGGCCACCACAGTACCTTATGTTTACAATTTTTATTGGTTGATAAAATACTGAAATAAATTTATTTTTGAGTTATTTTTTGCAGTAATTAGTAAATGCTTACTAATAAATCATCTGTAAATTATACTGTCTATGATGAGAATTATTTTCTGCAAGTAATGTAACTTAGTTTCGCCCTTTTCAGTGGTTTTATTTTTTTTTGAATTCTGCTGGTTAGGGAATCTAGTACATACTTGAAGTTTTGATATCATGCATCGTTATTTAATCTGTTATCAAGTTTCAGGCTTTCTCCTTGGGTATAAAGTATACTACAGATTTTACAGAGCTGTCATTTATTTTATTAAGGAAGTTCTAGTCCTGCTTTTTGACAAAGTTTTTTTCTATTTTATGAATAGATGCTAAATTTCATAAGCGCCTTCTGTACATTTGTTGAGAAAAGTGGTTTTTCTTAGCATCTTATTTGGTAGGTTGCACTAATTCTCTGTTCTACATCCTTAAAGCAAATGCAAATTGACCACAAAACATCTTTAGTTCTTTTAGGTATTACTGTTATCGGTTTGTTAATATATAGTTACACTCTCCATATAAGAACTGGAAAATGAATTTCCCTTTTTTCTATTCTGACAGTCTGTGTAAGATTGTAATTGTTTTCATTTTGTGTGTGTGTGCAAGCACACGTGTATGTGTCTCTGTCCATCCATCTGTCCATTATATTCTGGCAACGTTTGGCCAAGTAAGCTAACTGAACTTGTAGCACTCTGAGAGTTTGAGTTCTGGTTTATTTTTCTACTTAATCCCTAGAGAACTATTTAAGCCCCCTATTCTTAAACCAGTATTAATAATTATCTAGGAATCTGCTCACTTTCCCTACTTTTCAAATGTATTGATATAAAGGCATATACCATTGCCCCTATAATAACGACCTTTTGTCTTTGCCATCATTTTTCCCCATTTATTTTTGCCCCTCACCCTCTGAAGCAGCAGTGCCTCAGAGCCCCAGGCTCAGGAACCACAAAGCATTAGGGACACCCACAGCCCTCTCAGATCAGAGGCTTCTGCAGGACTGGCCTGCCTGAAGCCAGAGTTTGTTGCTTGGGGTCAAATAAGCTTCACAAGGAATTGGGGTAGGTCTTTCACTATCATCATTAAACTCTGGGGTGAATACTGTATTCACTCAAGGAAAATGAGTTTCCATGGAGACTAATATGCCAAATCAAAACTATACTGCTAATAAACAGGAAGTCCAAATTCTAGAACTCTAAGTTATTCACTTGTTTGTTGGGGGTGGTTTTGTTACTGTGTGCTGTTTGTTGATGGCGTCATGCAAGGAAGCCAGAGCTGCCCTGAAAATCCCAATTTTCCAGCCCCTGCCTCAGTTGCTAGTATTGGCTTCTCCTCCTTCCGGCTCCCCAACCCTCCATTGCATTATTGGTATTTCCCATCAACAACTACCTGACTCAACAGATACCAACTGAGTATGTAGATTCAATTCTGACATTTGCTACTCAAAGTGAGAATAAGTAAGCAGGTCATAAGGCCTCTGAGTTTCATTTCCGTCTTCCTCTGCACCAGACTGCAGCTTCTTAAATTTAAGATAATGAGTGCCACCTACTGGTAGCATCATCACATTACCATATTAGGCCAGTTACTAAATCTTGAGTGCTTTAGGGCCAGTGGTATATAAAATACAAAACACTCAGTAATGCTTACATGGGAACATCACATTGTGCCTCTATGTGAGGCCATGTGGCTAAATCCTTGACAATGAAATATATAGGAATGTAGGTCTGCCTAAAATTTCCTGCATGGGGGCTGGAGAGATATCTCAGTAAAGAGCACTGGCTGCTCTTGCACAGGACTAGGCTGTTCCCAGCACCAACATGGCAGTTAACAACTGTTAGTACTCCAGTTCCGGGGCTTTGTGTCCTCTTCTGGCCTTCACAGGCATTGTATGACAAGGGTTCACTTCCATACATGCAGGCAAAACACTCATACACATAAAAATAAAATTGTTTAGAATCTTTTAAAATTTACTTCATGATCTGCTTCCTTCCCCCATGTGTTGTAAGCTACTTCAGATGGCAAGGGTTAAGTCTGAGTCCCACTTTGAATGACTGAGGGCTGGGGTCTTTCATGCAGGAAATCTGTTTCTCAGCTTATTTGCCTTTATGTGAGCAAGAGATTTCTTTCAAACACTTACTTTTGTACTTTCCTTCAGCTCACCACTCTTCTACCAAGGAGGGTCTTCGGCAGCCTTGGATCTAAGGATACTTGCCTGTCATTCTCTTAATGCCGGCAGTGATTTTCAAACGTGGTACTGCATCTGCAACATACATCTTTAGGGACTTACTAGAAATGAAATTTTTTTCATGCCAGATCTGAACCGATTTCTTGTAGTATGAACAGACCTTCCACGTGATCTTTACGTAAGCTCAAAACTAAAACACACCCATAGGGGTAATTTGATCAGTTTTACAGGTAACCACTTAAATTCCTCTCAGCCTCTTATTTCTAGCAAAGGGTTGTCCCACCAGTCACATTGGTCTTAGAGCTGGCAAAGCTCAATTTAAAAGAGCTGTGGCCTAACACCATGAGACATGAATATACTTGGCTTCCACAAATCCCAAAGTTTTTTCCCTACATAGTTCTATCAGGCAGGTATTTTTTCTTGGCACATTTGGTAAGATGGTATCTTAGTCAGCCATTACAGCACTCTCATAGTCTTCAAGGTTTATGTATTATTTGTGTTTTGAGATAGGACCTTGCTATGCAGCCCTGACTTGCCTGGCACTCATTATGTAAACCACACTAGCCTCAAAACTATCAGTAACCGTGCTGCCCTAGCCTCCTGAGTGCTGGGACTACAGGCATGTGCCACCATATCCAGCTTCCGGCTTTATTTTTAATTTGCAAATAACTGTATATAAATAAAGGGAATATATGGCTGCAGCTGTACTTTAATTATGTATCTCAAAAGGAAACAATCCGGTAGACAGCAGTTTCTACCACCAAATCCTTTTCCCACTACAACCGTCCAGCCTTAAGGAAGCCTCAGATTTAAAGGAAGTATGTAGAGGCTGGAGATGGCTCAGCAGTTAAGAGTACATAGTGCTCTTATGGAGGACCAGGGTTCTGTTCCCAGCACCCACAATGGGCAGCTCACAGCTGCCTGTAACTCCTGCTCCAAAGGATCCAGCACCCTCTTCTGACCTTGGAAGGGTCTGCACTCACATGCATACCACCACCACTCATACACAGCCCATACCCCAGCAGAGGTATACACTTAATTAAAAGGAAATATGTACATGAGTATCTTAATGACTAAAAAGAATGCATGAACTTAGTGACCAAGGAAGTATTACCTAATTAGAAAACAAAACAAAACAAAAAAGACTATAGACCCCTAACAAAGATTCCATGGAGCATAAGAAAAAAACTTGAGATAGTTTATAGGAATAGTCATCAGAAAAGTAATAAAAGTCCCTATTTTTTTAACAAAATAATTCTAAACATTTTGTAACTTCACACACACAGCTTGGTGTCTTTTATTTTTCTTACAGAAAACAGTAAGTTTTATTAAAAGAATGACAGGTCACTATTAACTTCAAATTTTTATTGCAACTCCAAAAATAGTACTTTCCCACACAACAGCAAACACTTTGCTTTTTATGGTTATTACTCAAATATAGCTCACTTGCCTATGCTGACTCTGTCAAATTACTGCCTATGGTATGTCAAAATTGAAAAAAAAATAATCAAGGAAAAATATCCCTTTATATTTTTCATTATAACTCTTTTTAAGATTGTCCAAGAGAAAATAAACCAATATATGACGTTATTTGCTAAAAAGAAAAAAGGAAGAGAAAGTCTTCATGGCCTTTCATTCATTTCATCAATTAGGACACATAAGGCAGCATCTTTCTCTATAATCTGGTCCTTCCTGTGACCTGAATTCTCCCTCAACTGCTCATTCTGTCCAGGACAGGTGCTGTTTTCATGAGCATCCATTGGCTCAGTTTTCACTCTCATCCCTGCTTCTGAGTGGGGCAAATCATCAGGCAAAGAAGCCAAGCAATTCTGAATCATTTCAATGACTCGTTCCAGATGCTTCTGAAACCTCTCAGCTGTTTCAAGACGCTGACGTTTCTGGACCTCCATCATGACTCTCAAGGTCTCTCTTGCTTGGTGGGGTCGATACTCGTTTATAAGATGATGCACGTGGACAAAAAGCAGCTTAAGATCCTCTAGCTTCTCTTCTCGTTTCATACTCCCAGGGCTCCTTATTAAGATATCTAAAAGGTCCAAGAAATTAATCAGTATAGACATATTGAGTTTTCTCAGTTCTTTCTTGTGATCAAATTGCATAGGATGAAGTCGTTCAATGCCCTGACTTTCCAAAGGGCGGATGATAAGATCATCACATTGGAACTGGTTGCCAAACATCATATAACTGTCTTTAATTGGAGGGGGAGGCTTGGGAGCTAAGCCTTCCTGAATATTTTCATCTGTATACTCCTTGATGTACTGCATCGGAGGTGGTGGAAGTGCACTCACTTGCTGTGGTTCACCCATTTTTGGACGATCAAGAACCTAGAGATTCAGAGCAACAAAGATTCAGAGCAGAGCTATAAAACAAACCCTTTCTCTTAGTGACTGCAGGGTATTCCCTCCTCTGTGTAAGGTCCAAGACAACACAATCTCCGTAAGTCTCTAAAATTAACATTTAAAACAGGGAATGGCTACCAATTCTTTTCCAATTAAATGGTGTGATCAACCATCCATATATTGTCCTTTATCACCTTAATACTTTTATTAGCATTTTTCAGAAAGTTGTATCTTTTCACCTGCAAAGAAAATCTGAGGGACTAGGAAGCCGGGGCAGCCCCACATGAGCTGCGTATGTGCCAGGGCACAACAAAGATGAAGGCCTTCAGACGGGCAGTCTCCTGTTTTTGCTTTGAGCTCAGGACCTCCTGCTACTGCCGCTGCAGGGGTAGGAGGAGCGCAGCAAAGGTGTCCAGGAAGGCCACCCCATTTCAGCAGGAGGGAACCCAGGCTACAATATGGACCTGGAACATCTGAACAGCCTGAGAAAGATGATGGAATGGCAAAATATAAAAAGATCACCCAAAGCATAAGAGACCCTCAGCACCTGTCAACTTCTAACAGACTTGAGCAGAGCACACTGAAAATGACGAGGGGGCTCTCAGGATGTTTCTCACTGTGTCACACAGCCTCACTGTGGAGAAAATAGTCAGGGCAGCGGGTTCATCACCAACTACAATGTTCAAAAGTTCACTGTGGGATCAGACCACATCATCTTCATGCTTCCTGAAGGGAGGTAGGCCTTTGACTAAAACATGTACCCTGATCTGACTCTAGAGGGAGAGGTGACCCCGACGAAGCAGGAAGCAGGAAGAGAAAATAAAGCAAGGCAAGACAAGTGGGGAGCTGCGGCAGGGAAGGAGAGCTCCTCATCAGGCTTCGGTGATGGGGCAGGGAGGACTGGAGGCTGTACACCTAGGACTTCTGTCTTCTAGAAAGGGTCTGCACATGTCCAGTTTGTGACAGCACTGTTAAGATTACATAGGCAAGCTTTGTGACTGATGGTGGACACTGGCAAGTTTATCTTTACTGCAGTCACTTTAATGGAAACTGGACTGTTGCGTCTTCCCATTTAAATCTGCTGAGTCACTGATCCCCCAGTACCACTTCTTTACTGTGCCTGCTCTTAACTTTCTATTATCCAAAGGGGCTGCAGGTGCTCATCAGATAAACCTCTCAAACTTGTGGTCTCACTGAGCCAGACTGTAATGCTGCAGTCACCACGTTCACTGCAGTGAAGAGAACTGTAATATGGGAGCCATGCAACAAACTCTGGCATGCAAACAACATCCCAGAAGTCAGTCTATGGAGAAAGAGCTGAGAACACAAACAGTGCCAGATGGAAACCCTAAAACTCATTTTGAATTTCTTCAAGTCCTCATCCAGGAAGCCTGCCGGGTTTCATGTGCTGATAAAGCAAAGGATCTGTTTTGCTTCCTTGTTTAGGCAAAAGGGTTGCTGGGGTTGAGGGTTCATGTGTCCTATGTAACCTGAGAGCTGTAAAGTGAGTGAGGTCGGAAGGGACTGGCAGAGTTCACTAGAATATATTACAGAAAACCTGATAGCTTCATTTACGGTATGTTGTACCATTTTTCTTTGACAAAACACTTAAATGCACATTGGTGGAAAACCACGCTATGCTCCCAGCACTTGAGATGCTGAAGGCAGGGTGACAGCTCTGAGGCCAGCCTGTCTCAAAAAACTAAGGAAAAAAAAAAAAAAGAATACTTGCAGCTGGGAGAGGTGGTGCTGGGTCCTGGAGGAACCGGAGGGAGGAGTCGGGGTGGATATGATCAAAACACAATGTATACATTTACACTGCTCTCAAAGAGCAAGGAAAACACATTTTAAAAACTAAAATAAATGTCTAAATTGGGGTGCTTTATATGGTACTATGCTTCACTACTGTCTATGTCTGATTTATTTTGGTGTCAGTATGTTGGAGCCTACTCTGGGTATGAGTATTTACATACAGATGTCATTTTTAAGAAGCTTAAAATTCTTGAAAATTTTATGATTTCAAGAAATTAAAAACAGCACACATACATATACATAGTTGTAACAAATCAATCATGGCCATTTTCAGCATGAAGTGCATCAGAGAATCACAGGTAAGATAGGAGGCACTAGGTCTCTGTCTTCCCTAGCCGGTAGCTGGTACCTGCTTACCCAGGCACTCTCAGTTTACTGGAAAATTACAGGGAGTGTGCTACGTGACTGAGCTCAAGAAAAAAAGGAGGAAATCTCTGGTCCCAAAAAATACATTAGGTAAGACTTTGCATCCTGAACTAATTAAGATGGGGATATTGAGGGGACAAGACTAGACACCAGGAGGACTATATCTCCGGAAGGAACTCAGCCAATGAGAACTAAAGAGGGCAGAGAAATGCAATTAGGGATAAAAACCACTGTTCTGTGCCAAATTGGCACACCAGTCATTTTTGCCTTTTGTTCAGGCTAATGGTCAGCTTCTGCAGAAAGTGTAAATTTATCTGGCTTTTACTACTCTGAGTCTTCAATAATGTTATTACAAAGGGTCTTTGTTTCTCACAATACTTAGAAAGTGTCACTGTTAAAGAATGGTGCAGAGTGAAAACTATATCCCATAACCATTACCATGCCCCATGGAAGCTATGGTCAATAGTTTGTTTTATTCTATACCCCTTATCAGATACACCCCATTTCTCTACTCATCAGAGCCAAGCTACACATACTGTCTACCAGTTGTACATCACAATCCCTTCTGTTTTCTATTATACACTGACTGCTAATATCAACACTTAAAACTAAATTTTTAAAAATATTTCATTTATTACTATTTTAAGTATATAAGTGTACTGCCTACATGCATGTAAGTGCACCCATGCCATACAATACTCTCAGAGGTGAGAAGAGGGCATTGGATCCCTGGAATTGGAGTTACAGACAGTTGTTAGGTGTCATATGGATGCTGGGAATCAAACCTGGGTCCTCTGCAAGAACAGTCAGTGCTCTTAACTGCTGAGCCACCTCTCCAGTCCTAAAACTAAGTATTTTGACAAAACCAACACTGCCAAATTTTAGATTTCTGGTATTAACCAAGATTTCCATAGCCATATTTTAGTGCATGGTATAGTTTTATATGAACACATGAACTTTTCTACTCAAATTTCAAATCTAAATTCAAACCCTCTATGGTCGCAATAACCTCTACTTATTCCTCCTTATGTACAAGTATGCCATCCAACCAGAGGACTCCTGAGTGTTTTGTACTGATCTGTATCAAGATGTAGTACCCTCCAACATCAAGTAACACGTACTATCAGTACTATACTTGGCATCGTAACACGCACTATCAGTACTATACTTGGCATCTGTGTGGCATGCAGACCTGTGGTGCAGCTCAGTTTCACCAACCCTCAGTGGTGCACAGGATGGTGCTAAGAGTCAAGGACGTACCATCCACAGACATCTGAGTCACTACATGACCATACCAACACAGGACTCATTACCTTCCCAGCCCTCACTGTAGTCATTACCTTGTCATTCGACAATCCAGCTCGAAAGCCTTCCACCCCAGCAAAACTGTGAATCAGTCATCAACAATCACATCCCCAAAGGGATTTCTCTATCCCAGTCCTTCAGCAGGTTTTTCTTCCTTCTCAACACACTACACTCTCCCTTTCTCAGCTTCTGTCACTCCAACATTTTGATTCTTTTGTTGCTTTTGACAGGTTCTCCCTAGCCCCAGCCAGCCTGGAACTTGCTATGAAGACCAGGCTGGACTTGACCTCAGAGATCTGCCTGCCTCTGCCACCCAAGTGCTGGGATCAAAGGCACTCGACACCACAGCCAGCTTGGTCATTCCAAAATTCAAGTCTTCCTCCCACTTCACTAGCCACTCCTTTCCACTGAGGCCTTTTCTTATGCACACTGATGAGTATGCCTCCAAACTTTCTTCTAACAGGCTCTCAATTTCAAATATTCTATCACTCTACAAATACTAGCATCTCCTATGTAGAAGGTTCTAGATTCCAGGAGGGACTTCATTCTCAGTTTCTTCAGAGTGGGTCATCCAAGTTTCAGAAGTGGGGGCTTTGCCCACAGCATAAAGGTTACCGGAGACAGAGCTCCCACTGACTTTCATACACGAAGTAGAAGACTCATAAGCACCACATAATTCTCTTCGGTGCTAGGCTGTCCTACCCAAGAAGATATGAGGAAATTCTTACATACAACTAACAGAAAAGTAATGGTATACACATGGGATTTGATTTGGTAATGTCTACATTTTAAAGGCTGGTATTCTCTGAACCAATTCCACATCCAGAAATTTATCCTAGGAGGGCACAGTAGTACATGCCTTTAGTCCCAATACTTGGGAGGCAGAGGAGGGCAGATCTCTCTGTAAGTTCCAGGCCACCTAGAGCTACATAGGGAGACCCTGTTCCCAAAACAAACAAAAAATTCTATAAAAATACAGCACAAAGACATGCACAAGGACGTTTAATGGTACACTCACTGCGTGAAAAAAAGAAGGAAAGTCAGATGTGATTCATCCTCATCAATAAGAGCTGGATAAACTATATCTATAAACAAGATATGGCCACTAGGAAGACATGGGTGGGAGGCTGTATGTAAACATGTATTATTATAAATTATTTAAACTGTCCAAGCCTCATTTGGTTGTAGTTACAAACCACTTTTCCAACTTTGACATACCTTACTTACAGGAAAACCGAATGAGTAGAAAAGGACTTCAAACGCTTCAGTCAGATTTTCCAAATCTTAACATTTTCTCTCATCCCTTGCCTCCCAAATAGTCATTGTGTAGACCTAAAACGAGAACATCCTCTTACAGGAACATGTCTTACAGCAAGACAACTAACACTGACGATACTTCAAAATCTAATCTTGCAGGCCCAACTATCACCTCATGTCTTCCGATGTAGGGAGTCCCGCTTCCTTCACCGTGCCCATCACTAGGCTTGCCATTTCCAGAGGCCAAGGGCATGACGGGACCATTGGTCCCAACCAAGCACAGGTCACTTTCGTTAACAATTCTACAGTAACTATTGCCAATTTCAGTTTAGAGATGAGGCTCCCAATTTGCAGTGTGAAAAACCGTTCGTAATAGACAGGCAGTAGCCCCAGCTGGCCTCGATCTCACAGGGATCCTCCTACCTCGGCCTCCAGGGTGCTGGGATTAAAGGCGTGCACCGGCTCCACCAGGAGTTCCTAATCCGGGTTATTTTGCTCCAAAGGGCAAACTCCCGTCCAACTCACAAGGTGAAGAGGGGCGGGGCATCCTACAGAACCCGTCCGTCATCACTTAACACACCTGTCCAAAGCGCTGCGGCGTATTTCTGCTAAAGCCAGCAGCAAGTGCCGTCCTTCTCAGACTCCCACTTCCTCGAGCTTTCTGTGAGCCAAGCGGAGCTTCCCAAGGTCCTCCGAGGCCGGCACCCTCGGAGCCTCGATCGTGTCTACGGGGGCCCTCCAGAAGACCCGGGACAGGCTGGGGACCCCTCCGCTCCCATCTCGCCTCACCAACCGCCTAGCTTGCAACGCCGGCGGCGTGGGGACCAGAACGGCGGGCCCGCCCACCCCCGCGGGCCGCTAGCGCACCTCCGGCCGGTCGGCCGCTCCAGGCCTCGGGGAGGCTCCGTCGAGGGCGTGAACAGGGAGAAGGAACCGCCACGGAAGCCCGCCACCGCCGCCCGCTCCCCTCTGCCGAAGCTTTTCCGGTAGCCGGAAGCCTCTGCCGCGTCGAAGCCCAACCGCCGCTTTCCCTCCCAGGAAGCAGCCTCTGACGCTGGCGTTTGATTGGCTATCACGAATGTTCTTTATCGAGGTCCGAGTCCCGCCTTAAGGATACTGCGCCTGCGCATATCCCTGTTGCTCGCTTTCACAGCGTTGTGGTTCCGGGCGGTGTGTGTTCGTGCGCTTCAGGTCCTGAGTGTTTTTTTTCCCCGTATTCTTTTGCCAGTAAAAGTAATATCTGCTACTTCCATTCCTCGCCTCCTCCGAACGCCTAAAATTAATCAAGACATCTGTTTGCCGTACGTAAAAGCCAGAAAATAGAGATAAGCAATATGTTTTTTAGTTATATGAACGCTAACACCATCATCAACCATGTTTGAAAAATAAGGTTGGACTCTTTAGAATATGTGTATATATATTTATTTATATGTAGAAATATTTGTGAACATTAATGAGGATAGCACTCTGACTCCATTTCTTCCTCATCTGTGCACTTTTAATTTCACTTAGGAATTCAGAAATGTCTATTATAATACTTCCAGGCAACACATTGCCAGGTTTAAAAAATAAGGAAATTAGACGTACTTAGGAAACAATTGAGACAACTTCATATGTGGCCCAAGCTGGCCTCAGGAGTACTTAGAATCCAGGAATGGCCCACCAGACCCAGCAATTAAATGATCCTTTTGGAGGTTTGTAACAAGTTTCTAAATTCATGGGAGGCTTGGGAAAACATGCTGCACATAAAAAGTAGGATGAAAAAGAATCTAATAGAAGTTCTCAGCCTTGCCTCTTTAAAAACAAGAGTCTCTTTCCTCAAATACATGGAGAATTCCAGACATAAAAGTACATGTAGTCTGCTCCCCATCCAACTTCATCAGTTATCTGCTCCTAAACATCCTTTCTTCTCTATTTCAGCCTGAATCTCTGAGATGAGGGCTCTTAATCTTTTCATATATGCATAAAATTACTGTCTTATTTAAAGATAAGTGAACAAGGCTGAGGATCTAGCTTAGTTGGTAGAGTGCTTGCCTGGAACACATGAAACCTTGGATTCTATTCCAAGCAGCACTGCATGGTGGGATAGGATTGTAATCCCAGCACTTGAAAGGTCAAAGTATGAGGGTCAGAAGTCCGGGGTCATCCTTAGCTGTTCAAAGCCAGCCTAGGATATACAAGGTCTTGTCTCAAAAAAAAGGACCTCTTTTTAAAGATGTTAATAATTATTTCCTATCTTCAACTACTAGATTAGTATCTGGATTCTAATTGTCTCACATTCCAATTAATGTTTGCTCGTTGTTTTGAAGTTCTCTTGTTTGATTTTGTTTTTGAGACAGGATTTCACTACGTAACCCTGGCTGGCCAGGATCTCACTGTGTAGACCAGACTGGTCTCAAACTCAGAGAGATCAGCCTGCCTATGCCCCCTGAGTGCTGGAACTGAAAGCTCAGCTAGGTTTACCGTTTGTGACTGACTCACGTCTTTTCATTGCCTTTTTATCTTTGCGTTTCCTCCTTCCATGCTGGTGTTCCCCCCAGATCAACCTTTTTGTCGAAGAAATCCATCTACCTTGGGGCATGCCTGAATCAAGCTTTCCTCCTGACTGCTGATACCACTGTTTTACAAGAAACTTATTATTTCCTGTCCATTTTGCACTCCCTCTGTCGGCAGCATTTGGCACAGCTGATCATTAGAACTACCTGGGACTTCTCAGTCAGAAGTCATCTACTTGGTAACATGTAGGAAGAGTCTCTAGACCTTGGAACCCCATCTCTACCCTTCAGGCCCTGTAGGAAACATCTCTACCCAACTGCACTTTTGAAAAAAAAAAACCTCCCTCCTTTTTTTCCTATATTCCACTGGAATCGCCATATCCACTTTTTAAATTTGTTTTACTTTAAAATGTTTCAAATCTGAGTCATTTTTGTCATCCCCATGGCCGGCTCTCATCGGGGTCTCTGCCGTGTCACTCTTTTTCATCTCAACTCCTACAGTGGCCTCATTGGTGTGAATGAACTTTAAAGTAACAATCTCAACAACCCAGACCTGGTATAGCAGGTCGGAGGGAGGGGCAGTTTGCTTTGCTCAATGCGTTTTTTTTTTCACCAGCAGGGGGCAGAAGTAACCCGGGGCATTTGTGAGCTAATGCACACCCAATTTAGATTTTCTTAAGAGGAAGATTTGTGTCCTACATATGTGAGTCCCTCTGAGAGGGACTTTGTTAGTTATTTCTTGAAGGCTGAAAACTTAACAAAAAGACAAGTCATTTTGAATTATTTACAGTACCTGTTTCTGTCAAAACTAAATATTTATATTGTAATGTGTCATTTCACCAAAGAAAATAGCCATGCCATTGTCAGAACGTAAGATCTTCACAGAATTTAGCAAGGTTATTAGTTGATTTATTGATCAATTTGTGCCAAACTTCCAAAAGAATCTGGGCTATATCCAGTCCACTTAAAGTCCCTGTTTAAGATCCATGTCAAGTGCAACTTCTCTAAAACTTTTCTCCAGGTTCACCCAAAGAAGTTACCCTTTTGTTTGTTTACATGTGTACGTGTGTGCGTGGTGTGAGTGCATGTTTGTATGCATGTGTATGTGCATGTGTGTGTACACACCTCTGCAGGCCAGAGGTGATTGTCTGGTGTCTTCTACTATCGATGCCACCTCAGGTTTTGAGACAAGATCTTACTAAGCCTTCAGCTAGACTGGATGGCCAGCTAGCCCCCAGGATCTGCCTGTCCATGCAGATGCTCAGGTTTCAGATACATACCGCCACACCTGCTTGCATGAGTGCAGGGCATGGGAACTTGGGTACTCATGCTTGCACAGGCAGCACTACCTACGGAGCCATCTCCCCTGCCCCTACAACTTATCTGCAGCCTACTCATAGCCTCTTTTTACCTCGTTTTCATTTTTGTTTTATTAGCATATGGTAATTGTGAAAAATAAAGTGTTTCCTTTTTACCCGTTCATACGTGTATACAGCATACTTTGATAAGATTTAGCACCCCATTTCTTTCTTTTACTTCTTGTAGCTTCTTTTTTAATGTCATGTCCTTTCCTCCTTAGAAGCCACAGATGAGAGAAGACACAGGATTTGCCTCTCTGAGTCTGTCAAGGGTCCTGCAGTGCATAAGAAGGAAAAAGCTGCTTGAGCACAGGTACCAATCACTCTTTTCTTCCAGACTGTGGATGCGATATGACCAACTGCTTCAGCTCCTGCCTCCTTGACATCCCCACCATGGTTCTACCCTAGAACTGTGAGCTGAAATCAACCCTCTTCCTTTAGTTGCTTTTTGTTAGATATTTTATCACAGCAGTGGTACAAGTAACTAATACATATGGTGAAACAATATCAGAGCCTGATGGTCTTGCTTCCATTGTAGGTTTCACAAGGGCGGGACCACTCCTGATAGACAAGGCAGATGTGTTACAGATAGTGGAACATATGGTTTACACCTGTGGGGTATACCTTCTGCAGTGACTTCTCTAGTCTTGTCAGGACTGGTCGGAAGGGGTATAGGAGTGTCGTACACTGCAGTCCTTTGTAGCTGCAGGGTCCACAGTCTTAACGCTGTTGTCATAGGGATGGATGACCGGAAATTGACCTTCAGATATTCCCAGCCCCAGCTATGCTTACTTGGAGCCTACTCATAGTTTGGGGTTTTTATCACACCTATTGTTTGAGTAAAGTATTCGCTGATGTTTGAGAAGTGGTGGGTTGCATGGAGGGCAGTGTAGACTCAGCTGGGCTTGAAGTATAGCTCAGCCGGTGTATTCACAGTACAAGGGTAAGTGTCATGCCTAATCCCATGCATTGTGTCAGAGGGGAAGCAACGGTAACTGCAACAATCAGCAGTGAATCCAATAAAGGCAGAATCCAGTAGACTCTAATCACAGTAACAAGAATGATAAGGCCAGAAATGATACAATTTTTTTCAAGTTTTAAAAGATGATGAAAAAAGAAAAAATTGAGAAGAAGCAAGAGGACAGAGGAAAGCAGTAGTAAAATTAGAGAAAGAGGAAAGTCTTAGCTGTTAGAAAAAGGAGAAAAGGTAATAACAAAAAGCCATAAATGAATAGTTTAAAAGTATGCTTTAGCCTGGCATAGTGGCACATGTGCTTAATCCCCACACTTGGGATGCAGAGGCAGATGAATCTCTGTGAGATTGAGGCCATCCTGGTTTACATAGCAAGTTCTAGGCCAGCTGGGGATACAGGGAGACCTTGTCTCAAAAAAGCAAATATGCTTTTAAAAAGAAGAAAATATATACATGTGTATATATACATATACTCACATAAATCAATCAACACATTTTTTTTTAAAAAGGTGGGGTTGGGGAGGCTTTGGCTGAGGATAAAGCTCAGTGTGAGAGCACAGATCTAACTTGAGAAAAGCCTTATGTTCCATTGCCAGAACCGTAGAAATGGACTTGGGGAGTCATGGCCTCAGACCTTGGTCCCTGGAACTCATAGGGTGAAAAGAAAGAACTCACAGTAGAAAAGAAAGAACTCCTGCAAGTTGACCTCTGACCTCTGCAGGCCTGTTGTCACATGCACACCTATGAACAACACACACACACACACGCGCACACACATACAAAATATAAATCAAATTTTTTCTCCTTTTGTGACAGTTTTCCTGTAGTCCCAGGTAGCCTGGAACTCACTATGTAGACCAGGTTGGCCTTCATCTCACAGAGCTCCACCTGCCTCTGCCTCCCAAGTGCTGAGATTGAAGGCATGTGCCCCTATACCTGGCACTTTAATTTTCTTTTAGGTCTTACAAACAAACTTGGAAGCTTTCTCTTGGTCATGCAGGCTAGAGTGTTATTCACTGCCTCTGCCAGTCTGCACTTCTCTGTGTGTCTTCCTGGCCCATGAATACCCTGGAAAGTTGGAGGATGGTCATACCTTTCTTTTTTGTGTGTTGCTTGCCATGTAGCCATGTTTGGATCTGATACTTGTTGGAATGTTTCCTCAGTTTGCATGCTTCTAGTATAAGGAAGGTGTCATGAGCCAAAGTTCTCACTAGAGTTTACTATGGACCAAGTAGTGCCAGGGTTGGGCTGGCACAGGCCCTGCCATGGGTCTAGAACTCAGGGATCTCCATGAAGATCACCCAGAGGACAGCAGACTGACCATTTGGAGAGGGTGCAGTAAGTGTTGGTCTTTCTACTATGAATGTGGTTTTCTGAGTCCCAGGCCCTACGTGAAGCCCTGTACGTCCTCAGTCTCCCGGCCAGAGCCTCCTGAGCCATTTATCCCCACACCAAAATCCACTGCATATGTATTTTTTTCAGTGAACTTGCTTCAGTGGTATTCCATTGGGGCCACACTGGACCACAGCACTGATGCTGGCTGAGATGGCATGGCAGTACTATCTGTGAGTGCCAAAAGAAAGGAAAATATAAGAACTTATGTCTCAAAGTAGCAAGCTTGAGTGGAACCTTGTCACAATGCCCCACTCCCATTAGAGCACCATATTTCTCAAGCACCAGCGTGCTCCAGGAGTCTCCGATCAGCTAAGTTCAGACTGCCTTCTGTGATGCATGAGCTTCTGTGCTAGCGTCCCCTCTGTCTCTTCCTCTTCCCATCTGCCGCTCTTCCTCTCCTGAGCTGCCAGGCTGCTGTGTGCTCGGTGCTGATGTACGATTCCTCGTCTCTTATTCAGATAAATCAGACTTTCTGGGCCTCTCCAAGTCTCTGTGCAATTATAAGCCTCAGTGAATCCCTCCAGACACCCACCTCACAGAGACATTATTTCTGAACTGCAGAGAAGCTGGAAGTGCCTCCATGCCCCATCATGGATTCCCTGAGTCTTTGCTTCTTTTGTTGTTGTTATTATTATTATATGTCATACTATTTATTTATTCATTTATTTTTTATTGAACCATTGTGTGTTTCATACAGAACATCTCAATCAGTCTTAACCATCTTTATATCCCTTTTTCTCCTGGCAATCCCCCATAGCTCCCCAACTGGAATCCATACATTCTTTCATCTGTGTTAAGGTTTATTGTGTCAAGTTAGTATTCCCAAGTGACCTCAGTGCAGGTTCATCCACTGAGGTCTAAGTCAACCTACCCATTTTAGGAAGACTAGCTCATCAACTATTTTTATTATATATGTATGAGTGTACTGCCTACATGTGTATAAGTGCACTGTGTCTTGCAGTGCCCACAGAGGTCAGAAGAGGGCGTTGGATTCTGTGGAACTGGAGTCACAGAAGGTTGCTAGTCACCACGTGGGCGCTGGGAATCAAATCCAGGTCCTCTGCAAGAGCAGCATCCATTCCAAGTTGTGATTGCACCTCTCCTGTATTTCTGTAGCTGTAGCTAAGACACTGCCCTGCCTGGGCAATAACTCTGATGATCTCCAGTCTTACCACACACATAGCCAATGTGGTATATTGTTTTATTGAAAGGTGAATATTGGACAAAAGTGAAAGAAAGAAGGAAACATTTCTGTGTGTCCTGAATGTTAAAGTAATTTTGTTTCTACCCACAAAATACCTTATTAAAGGGGGTTTAAGTGGAGCACGTTGTTATGCCTGTGTAGCATTTGGGGAGGGACTGGAATCTTGAAACTTCAGGAACAGGATGTCTCCCATTGACTTAGGTCTTCTCAATTTCTTTCCTCAATTTTGTGCACAACTGTTTTTAGATTTACGTGTAAATATTTTTTATTTTATATTCTGTGAACTTGGTGACCTCACCTATCACTTCTTGTAACTTTTTAATAGACGCCTTGGGAATTCCTAGATAGCAATCATGCTGTCCACACTTAGGGGACAGTTCTGTTTATTCCGTTTCAATCTGTATGTCCTCTATTATATTTTCTTGTTTAGGGTACTGCCTACAACTCTGTTGAACAGGACTGATGAGTGGACATTCTCACTTTCTTCTTGACCTTGAGGAAAAACATAGTTGTTCATCGTTAAATAAAGTGTTAGCTGAAGTTTGTGTACGGTTCTGTATTGAAGTTCTATTTCTGTTATATGAGAGGTTTTATCATGAACAGATGCTAGATGTTGTCAATTACTCTTGCACGGGTTGCTGTGGCTATGTGATTTTTCTTTTGTTAACTTCTCAATGTGGTGAATTATGTCTGTTGATTTAGGAATATTGAGTTCACCACATATTTCTGGAATAAATCCCATTGGGTCATGGTATATAATTATTTTATATGTTGCAGAATTCTGTTTTCTAATAATTTGCTAGAGATTTCTGGTCTGTATTCATGATGGATAGTCTATTCTCATCTTCTTCTTCTTTCTTTTCTTTTTCTTTATCATCTTTTAAATTTTTATTTTATTATTATTTTTAATCTTTATGAGATAGGCTCTCCCTCTAGTCCCAGCTGACCTGGAACTCACTGTGTAGACCAGGCTGGACTCGAAC
Organism: Eospalax fontanierii; assembly: GCA_035773235.1. Taxonomy (NCBI): domain Eukaryota; kingdom Metazoa; phylum Chordata; class Mammalia; order Rodentia; family Spalacidae; genus Eospalax; species Eospalax fontanierii. Next base: position 13,076,489 of record CM069546.1, read on the forward strand.
TCACAGAGTTCCACCTGCCTTTGCCTCCCAAGTGCTGGGATTAAAGACACACACCACCACACCTGGCCTTTCTTTTGATTTTTTATTTTACATGTATGAGTGTGTTACCTGCATGTATATAAGTGCACCTGTGTGGTGCAATGCCCTCAGCAGTCAAAAGAGGGCATTAGATTCCCTGGAACTAAAGTTATAGACCATTGTTAGCTACCATGCTGGTGCCAGGAACCAAAACCAGGTCTTCTGCTGGTGCTCTTAGCCACTGACTGAGTCATAGCTCCAGCCCGTGATTTTATTTTTTAAGACAAGGTCTTAAGCTCAGCATCTTGCTGCCTCAGTCTCCTGAGACCTGGAGTTACAGATGTGTGCAGCCACACTTGGCTCTTGGTTTTCTCTTTTCATATTCATTTAGAAAGCAAGTGACTACTAGCGCCATGAGATGAATTTAGAATTACTCTATTGGGGCATGTACCTTTAATCTCAGCACTTGGGAGGCAGAGGCAGGTGGACCTCTTTGAGTTGGAAGCCAACCTGGTCTACATAGCAAGTTCCAGGCCAGCCTGGAATACATAGTAACCCTCCTGTGTAAGCCTACACGGTATTAGAATTACAGATGGATTGCACTGTGCCACTTCCATTAATAGGTAGTACAAGTCTCCATGGAAACCACCTTGATCAGATTTGTTGGTGGGTAGAACAAATTAAAATAACAGTTTCCTCAGAAATTATAGTTTAATTCAAAATGTTTCATGCTGGATACATGTGTGGGAGTTTTGTTGAGGAAACTGCCCATTTTACGCAAGTTCTCAAGCAGAGCTGTTTGTCGGTGTCTCCTTGGTATCTTTTTCATGTCCTTGGGGTCTGTGCTGATGTTCCTGGTTTTTGCTGTGATGTTGGCAGTATGTATCTTTCCTGTTCTCTCTGTTCATTTCACTGTAGATTTGCCAATTTTACATTCAAACCACCAGTTCTTTGACTCATCTATTTTCTCCATCGTTTTTCTGTTTTCTGCTTCATTGACTTTTTGCCTGTATTCTATCATTTTCCATGTTTGGGTTTAAAGTTGGTTGCTTTGTGTTTTTCTCTTACTATTTTTAATCTTAGAATAAAAGCTTATGTCTCTTATTATTATGTCTCTCTTTTAGCACATTTTTTTTCTCCACACTGGTTTGGCTGTATTCCATAAATTTTGATGGTTTTATATTCAATCCTATGCATTTTTAAATTTCTCTTTGGGTTTTCTTTATGAAGACTATGAATGTAGCTCAGTGGTAGAGTTGACTTGCATGCAGGAGGTGCTAATTCAATCTCCAGCACTGCAAACAAGCAGATAAAAAAGATTAGACTTTAGACTCCTTCATGATCAATGGATAATTAGACCTGCACTGCTTCAATTTTGAGTGTTTGGAGTGAACAGTTCCTGTCAACTATCTATTACTGTTTTCTAGCTTGATTTCATTACTGTCAGAGAATGTAATGTTGTATTTGCCTCCTTTGTCTCTTAAGGACCATAATGCTCTGCTCACTAAAAGTTAGACTTCTGTCACTCAACCTACTAAGAGTTAATAGACTCCTTCAGGCTTTGCTGATGCAGAGGCTTGAGGTGGGGAGTGTCTGCCCCCAGGACACTGGGAAGAAGACTGATAAGACACCTGGCTCCTGAAATGCTGGGAACAGTCTGACATGTCCCTCACGCTGTGTGTGCATGCATCAAAGGAGGTCTGTCACCCATCCGGTTGCCACGGCTTTGGACACACCGTGCTGTTCCTTTACTATGATGATAGAATAAATTCCCATGTGTGTTTTGCACTGCTTGAGAATTTTCCATATATGAACTCTGTGTGAACTTCTGACACTGAGCTTCCTAAATAAAATCTGGCCAAGAGGGCAGTAAAACACTCCTGAGCAGCAAAGCCTGGAGACACCTGGTCTGAACTTCAGTTCCAAGGCACCAGTCACCACAGGGCATCTGACGATGTATAATTTCAGTTCTTTCAGATTGTTGAAATTAACTTTAAGGCTCAGGATAGGAACTGAGCCTTATGAGTTATGTTCTGTAACAACTTGTAAGCAATGCATTTTCTGCTGATGGTGAGTGTAGTATTCAGTAAATGTTTTGTTGACCCCACTGATTGATAATATCCTCAATCTCTTCTGAATACTGTCAGTTTTTGACTTGTTCATTAAATTGTTGAGAGGGGAATGTGGAACTGCAAATTTAAAATACAACTCTAAATCCACCTATAATGTGGATTGTTTCTTTTGGTTCTATCAATTTTGCTTCCCGAACTTGATCTCGTTTGTTTGCTGGGACAGCTGTTTTTGCCTTGGTTAGTGTTTCCATTATCCATTTTTCATTCTTTTACCCTTCAAATTTCTATGTCACACATGAAGTGAGGGGCGTTTTGCAGATAGTATATATGCGGTCATGATTTTAAATTGGTATGCCCAGAGCATTTATGATTAGTGTGATTAGTAATATGTCAGAGCATATCTCTGTCATTTGGTTTCTATTTTCTCTGTGTTTTTTGTTTCTACTTTCGTTTTCCTGCCTTCATGTGGATTACTTTCAAAATCTTTTCTTGAATTTTGCTTTATACTGTTTTAGAATGTCTTTTTGTAGCATTTTAGTTGTTGCTTTAGATTTTTGTATGTATAGGTACATATACATACATATACACTATATATATATATCTCTTCAGTCTGCTATTGTCATTTTGATGGTTTAAGGAAAATACAGAAATCTTACCTCCTTTTATGTTCCTTTTCTCTTCCATACTTAGAAGGCCTTAGATGTTTCCCTAACAAACAGAATCAATTAAAAAGTGTACTAATTTTTGCTTAAGCTACCAAACATAATTTTAAATTTTTCAGAGAAGAAAAAAAGAAAACCTCTTTACATTTTTCCAGATTTGTGTTTGCTATATTCTTCCATCTTTCGATATTTATCCCCAGTTGTTTAAATAAATCTTTTTTAGAGTTTTAAACTCAGGGGTAGGGGCGGGACTTGAACTCCTGACCCTCCTGCTTCTGCATCCCGCATCACCACACCTGGTGTCCCTTTCTTTTTCTTTAGACTGCTTCCTTCAGCCAGTCTTTCAGGATAGGTCTTCCAAGTGACTCTGTGTGTGTGTGTGTGTGTCTGTGTCCGTGTCTGTGTACATGTTCGTGTTCCTTCAGCTGAGAATGTCATTCCTAATGGACAAATTTCTACACAAAAGATTCTGGGTTTTCCGTTCTTTTCTTTCAGCATGTGAAAAATGTTGAGTCCCTTAAGTCTCCCATTGTTTTGGATAAGGAGTTCTTTGTCAGTTGAATTGTTATTCTCTGTGAGTGTGTTGTCATTTTTCTGTGGTTTTCAAGCATTGTCTCTGTCTTCAGAGTTTAATTAAGACTTGTCTGCGTATACATTTCTCTGTAGTTATCTTGTTTTATTTGCTTAGATTCCTGGATCTGTAGGTTCCTCTTTGATTAAATTTCAGAACTTCCAACCACAGTTTCTTTGAGCATTTCTGCAGCTTTGTCCGTTATCAGGACTTGATGGCACAATGTTAAATCTTTAGTCAGTTTCACAGCTGGGGAGGGTTTCTTGTTCATGTTTTTCCACTTAATTTCCTTTGACTTGTTCAAATTGAGCCATGTCTATTACTTTCTCTTTCAGTTCACCAACTCTTTCCTGTCTATCCATTCTACTGTGGAGCCCAATCACTCAGCTTTTCTTGAGCTATTAAGCTCTTTTTAAGAGGTGCAACATTTTTCTAATATTTTATTATTTTTATTTTATGTGCATGAGTATATCGCCTGTGTATTATGAATTCTCTTGCGGTGAGGCCCCACCCCCTCCACCCCTGGGTTTGAACCGATTGAGCAGACAGAGAATTCTCTCTTAGAGAAATTAATCTATTCCGGGTTACTTATAAAGTATTCATCCCCAAGGAGAGAGACAGATTTCATATGGTGGAGCCTGCATTTTGATCACAAGTCCCCCGGACCTCTGGAACCTGTGTCCAAGATGGAGCCCTGGCGCCTCGCCCGCCTCTCTCCTTCCCAGCCTTTCCTGCGCTTTCACTAGACCTCCCCCCTTAAGTCATTGGTTAGTGGGCTGTCAAAAATCACATTTGGAAGCCTGTCCCTTGCAGCAGAGAGGAAACTACAGATCTATCCAACACCTGTAAGTGCACCCATGTCGTGCAGTGCCTGAGGAGGTTAGAAAAGGGTGCTGAATCCCCTGGAACTGGAGTTGTGGATGCTTGTTAGTCCCTATGTTGGTGCTGGGAATCTAACTTGGACCCTCTTGCAAAAGCGGCCGGTGCTCATAACTGCTGAGCCATCTCTTCAGCCCCCAACTTTTAGTTTTCTCTCCTTTAAATCTCTATTCCACAGCTGGCCATGGTGCTACACTCTTAAATTCCCAGTGTTCAAGAGGCTGAAGTAAGATGTTCATGATATCCCAGCCACTCTGAGCTACATAGGAAGTTCCTGACCAGCTTGGTCTACATAGGAAGACTACAAAAAAAAAAAAAGTAAATACATATAAAGATACCACTCCATCATTACAACCTGATAGGCTATCTTCCATTGCTACTGGAAAAAGGTTCTTGTGTTATCTTTGTACTTCTATAAGTATGGTGTTCTACGTTTGGAGCACTGCTTGGTAATCAGCTGTCCATTGCCCCACTTGCAGCAGCAGAGTTGTTACTATTCTGATGAATATTGCTGTTAAGAATATTATCTTGTGGGGATTTAAGTTAATTCCCCAATTGATATGTCTCTCTAGAGGAAGAGACCTGTCTGCATGTGTCTCTTGGTAGTGCATCAGATCGAAGAGGAAATGAAGAGAGAAGACACAGCAGAACACACTGTGGCGGCCAAGTCCCCACCTCCACTCCACCTTGGTGGCATGTGTGTTACTTGTGGGCCAGCTCAACATCCCTCAGTGCTGGATATGCTGTAATCATGTTAAAGAAGTGCTTTCAAGGGACATAGATGCTTGAATCAAGACAAGGAGAAGTGCAAAAGATAAAGTCAGGAGGTCAGACTGCAGCTGATTAATTTAACCCTTCATCTAGAAATCTGGTCTAGGACTTGGGAAGAGTTCTCGTTTCCTTTACTCTGTATCCCGCATCTCAGAGGCCTCTCCAAAGGCCCTATTAGATATTTAGAATATGCACGTCCCTCTTTTTATCTGTGTCCACTGTTGACAGATCAGGTCCAAGGCTGGGTTCCTGGTATCAGTTGGCCTTTATATATGGAAAGTAACAAAGGTAGGATTTTACCGACACCCACCTGTGCAGCTGGTAAAAGCTTCCTGTCCTCTAAAGCCCCAACTCCTCTCAGAATACCTGCTTTTCACTCTCTCCACCTCAGTTACACATTCACTCTTCAAGGAAGGCCCCTTGTTTCTGTGGAAACGCAGCTTCACCATGAAAATTCATATGAACGCACATGGCTCCCACAATTTTTCTCAAATTCAACGTTTATCATCTAGTGTTAAACCTTCAATGATTTCTCATAGACCTGTGAATTTATCATTTTAATGTATATTTTTAATGAATTTTTGTGCATTTCATACAACACATCTTAATCATATTTAGACCTCCCCTGGCTGTACCCCCGATAACCCGCCCACTGTTTCATGCATTCTGTCATATATGTTAAGGCCTCTTGAGTCAAGTTTGTGAACCCAGATGTCCCTCAGTGTGATGTTACCCACTGGAGCCTGTCTAGCCTACACAGTGTCACTCCCTTAAAGAAGATCAACTCTCCCTCTCTCAGCAGCGATCAGCTGCCGATAGTTCCTTGACTGAGGTTGGGGCATCCTGCCCATTTCCCTAGTTCTATGCTGGGTTTTTGTCTGATTGAGTTTGCATGGGTCTTGTACATACTGTCACCATTGCTGTAAGTTCATACGAACAAGTCCCAGAATCCTGTAAGACTGTTGCCATATGGTCATGCACCACCCCTGGCTCTTACAATCTTTCTGCCCCCTTTTCCTCAACGGTCCCTGAACCAAGGGTGGGTGAGGTTTAATATGGGAGACCTAAGCAGGGACACGTGCTCTGTAGTCTCTTATTCTTACACTTTTGTCAGTTGAGGCCTTCTGTGTTTATCGCCCTCTGCTCATGAGGGAGCTTCATTGATGAGAATTGAGAGAAGCATTAGTGTTCTCTTTACCCTTTGTTCCACTAGATTCTGTGAGCCTTGGGTGTAGACGTGCCATTGTGGGCATGTGGACGCCCCCCACTTAGGGCTGGGCATCTCACAGACACTTACTCTGTGTGTGATGAGTTGTGGAACTGTGGAATAGTCTCCACCTGTTGTAAAAGGGAGCTTCTTTGATGAGTGGTGACTGGCATACTTCTCTGGGTGGTGTGCAAGTCTCAGGCAGGAAGATCAGATGTCGGCCATATGGGGTCAGCATGGGGAAGGTCTCAGTATCTACTCAGAGTAGGTATGGGTCCTGAAGGGAAGGAATTTATCACTTAAAAAAGTGAAATGACAAGGCAATTTTTGTAATATAAAATTTTTAATTTTATAATTTAATTTGTAATATAGCATATTTTTAAACTTTTAGAATGACTTTTGTTTTATATATATATATATTTATGTAGTTAGTATACATTATTGTAGACTATTCTGTTTTTTTTGTTTCTTTTTCTCTTTTCCTATCTTTCCTTTCTTATTTCTGAATGCTGTGAATTGAACGCAGGACTTCACGCATGCTAAATTGTTACTTCAGAGCTATACTCCCAGCTCCATATTGTTCATACCAATATGTTGAAATATTTTCCATGTCTCCATATTCTGGATATTCCTTTGTGAATTTTTTATTGAATTTCTGTGTGTTTCATACAGAGCATCTTAATCAACTTTATGCCCTTCCCCATTCTGTCATCTGTGGTAAGAGATATCATGTCAAGTTAGTGTTCTCAGTGCAAATCCATCCACCGGACTCTAGTCAGCCTGTCTAGAGTCTTTGCCTTTAAGATTGGCTCTTCCTCGCCCAGAAGTAATCAGCTGCCAATAATTCGTCAACTGAGATTGAGGCCTGCCTCCCACATCCACAGTTCTGTGCTGGGTTTCTGCTTGAATTTGCAGGGGTCTTGTGCATGTGGACACCATTACTGTAGGTTCATATAGGCAAAGTCCTAGGGCCTGGAAGACTCTTTTCCATCTGGTCATGTACCTCCTCCCTAGTTCTTACAATCTTTCTATCTCCCTTTCCACAATAGTCACTGAGCCCTGAGTGGGGGGCGGAGGGGTAGGGCACTGGAGTTTAATATAGGAGTCCTGTCCAAGGAATCACACTCTGCCGACTCTTAATTTTCTACGCTTTAATCATTTGTGACCTTTTGTGTTCCTGACCCTCTGCTGCAGGAGGGAGCTTCATTGATGAGATTTGAAAGATGCATTAGTGTTCTCTTTACAACTTTTTTTCACTATGTTCCATGACCTGTAGGTATAGAAGTTACATTGTAGATGTGCCACTTAGGCTTGGGCAATTCACAGGTAATCTCTGGGTATTACTAGATTTAATAACCTCCATCTGTTGCAAAAGAAGCTTCTTAGATGAGTGGTGACTGGCATACTTGTCTATAAATATAAGGATCCATATTTTGACATAGTTAGAAATTACATTTGTCTTGGGATGTGACAGCCTTGGGGTTTTCTTTAAGATCTGTGACCTCTCCAGGTATGTGTATTTGGCTATATTTACAATACTACACATGAGTTTCCTCCCATTGAGTGGGTTTTAAGTCCAGTTAGGTAGCTATTGATTACCCCAAAGATAAAAGTGCCACTACTGTACCAATGTCATTTGCTGTGCTGGTCATTGATGTGGTTATTGGGCCTTAATGCTGGGGTTGGATCATTAATTGATGTTCCCTCTTAGCAGTTTGCATAATGTTCTCCAAAGCTATGAGAGCTAGCTAGCCTTCAAGAGAGGTGGCTTCCAGGTCACTTTAAGCTCCATTGTTCCAAATCCTGTCTCTGAAGGATGTTCTTTCTTCAGCAATAGAGTCTTATCTTCAAGTTCTGGGAGGCAGTCAAGGCTGTGGCAATGTCCTGTGTAATTTCCGGAGTCTCTTGGACCACCATAGCCAACAACTCAAAGGAAGGTTTCTCCTATCTGGCACTGTTTCTTGTTATGTAGCCTTCAGCTATGTACATGGACTCATGTAGAGATATTGTATTTGTAATTTGTCAGTAGATTTTTCGACTAATATGATTCCTTCTGGTTTTTTACACTAGCTAGACTTTATCTCCCCCACTCTCTCCCTGTCAAATGGACATTCATTTTTAATGTCACTTAAATTTTTCATTTTTATTGAAAGATATATTTCAGAATTATATAATCTCTATTTTACAAATCCAAAAAAAGAGGAATTTCCATGGGCACATCCTTTTGCTTAAAAAACAAAAATTGAACATTTCCAGCTAACTGAAGCACCTTGCACATTCCTCCCACATCGTACATCCTTCTTTTTCAACCTATAAATTGTCGTCCTGGATTTTTCTCCATGCCTTCAGCAAATCTGCACCTCCAGACATTTCCTGCTCTTGTTTTCTTAACTGTTCTACAGATGGAACCCTGCACAATCATTCCATCTTAATTGTATTAGTCAGCATTAAATACAGTTCGTCCATGGTTTGCTGTTGTCACAGCTCATAAATTTTCCTGTTTTATGAATGTCTGAGTTATTTCCAGGGTCTTGTGATTACAGACTTTTTTTGTTCCAAGTGTTCTTCTGACTGTCTCTTAGTAAGTATTGGTGGGAGTTTCTCCATATCCCTCAGAGGAAGAAGAGTTAGCATTTCCTAGATCAGCAGACAGAAAACTCTTTCTTTTCTATAAAGGGCAAGATGGCCAATGTTTTCAGTTCTGTGAGGCACATAATCTCCATGTAACAACTCAGATTTTCCAGTTTAAAATGAAAGTGACCATAGACAGCATATTAGCAAATGGCTCTGGCTATATCCCAGTAAAACTGTATTCAGGGCTGGGGAGGTGACTCAGTCAGTAAAGTGCTTGTTGTCCAAGCATGAGGATCTGAATTTGGATCCCCAGAACCCACATTGAAAACCAGGCACTGGGGAGGCAGAGACAGGAGAATCCCTGGAGCTCACTGGCCAGATAATCAATCTGAACTGATGAGCTCCAGTTTCAGTAAGGGACCTTGCCTCAAAAATAAGGTAGAGGGTGATGGACTTCTGATGTCCACTTTGACCTACACATACACATGCATGCACACACGTGTGCATACATACAAACACACACAAAACACTTGATTCCCTTTATTAACAATTAAAGTCACTTGGCAAGATTTGACCCTCTGAACATGACTTGCCAGCTCCTGGTCTAGATCGTGCTGCTTCAACTTTTCCCCAAGAAATTTTTTATGAGACTCCAAGTATATATGTACATAAAATAGGTTTACAAATCAAGCACTTACTGATAATAGATCATGGAAAAAGTATTTAAAAAGTGGATGGACTAAGTAGAACTAAGGATGTATAAAAAAGTCTTAAGGACACTCACTGGTTAGTAAGCTAATTCCAAAATATAACTTTAAAAAAGAAAAAAGTTCAAATGGACTTACCCTGTGTGGATGGGTAGTGTCATTCCCAGAAGCTGGGTTATTAAATGAAAATCACAGTGCAAAGCATGGGATGTTTCTCTATGTGTTATCAGCATGGGAGGCCCCAGAGGTCCCCAGAATAACAAACTATTGCCATTTTCTTTGATTACACACCATAGTTACATAAGACCTCATTGCCGAAGACAGCAAACACTTTGACTGCAGAACACAGAAGAATCAATCTCAAACCATCTGGGAAACTTCCTCCCTGCTTGCCAGCTGTCATAGTGCCGAAAGGTGCCAAGCAAGCTGCTAGAGGAGAAAAGAGATCAGTAGTCATACTGGACTAGATTATGCCACAGTACTGAGCTTACTGGGCAAGGTACCTACTGGAACAGTGGTGGCAGGACTATTGTGGTGTATCTAACCTCTTTCTGTTTGACTTTGAGGCGTGCTCCACCAGAGGGAATTTCATGCCTGGTACTATATTCTTTATCAGAAGCTAGGGAGGTCATAGGCCCCAGGGTAGAACCTACTATTGTTATTTTGATAAATGGTCATGCTGTCAAATTGCTATGCAAATATTTTTAACTATAGACCTGGGTTGCTGTCAGCCTTGCTCAGAGAAGCTTATTTTGGCAGTGGGCAGCAGTCAGTAGAGAAGTATATAACTGGTCAAAGTGCTTAGAATAAGCACTTAGAATAAACTCTCAGTCTCTGCAGACATCCACAGTAACCTCACCGTGACCACCACGGGAGCTCAGAGAGAATCACAAAAGAGGAGGTAGAAAGAATACTAGAGCCAGAGGATGGGGGGCGGGTGCTGTGAAATGCTGTCTTCTGGACATGGTTATCACATTCATGAACTCACAGCAGCTGTGGTTACCTGCTGTACAAGACACCTGTAGTATCAAACCAGTTGAAATTTAAGCATGGATGGGGCCAGTGATCGCCAGGCCACACCCTTCACCCGGAGCTATTGACAGTTAATAATTGCTAGAGGCAGGACATCGTTCTTTTTTGAGGATGAGGCCACTGGTGTGTTTCCCATGCTCCAGTGAATGGCTCCACACAAATGCACATATAGCGAACACTAACTGGTCTAAATAGGTTATTTCTTTTTTAATGACATGAAGTTAGGAAGCAAACATGTTAGGGAGGAAATGAGGGAAGTTGGAGGAATGAAATGGGGGATATGATCATGTTTCATTACAAACATGTACGAACTTATCAGTATAAAGAAAAATTATAGAAAACTGGTTTTAAACCAAGTCTTTGGAATACATGAAGTCTTACGGTTTATTAACGATGAAAGCAAATTTGCATACTTATGAGATGCATGTGCTTGTCTATTTTATGTCATGAAATCTAGACTGAATGTTTGATTTCGTGGGATATAGAACATCTTCAGCATTTTTCAGACTTGGTCAGTATTTTTCTTTTATAGTTCTCACTGGAAAGCGGCAGAAATAATTCAGGGTCATTTCGGAATTCTGCCTAATCCCAAACCATAATCCATGCAACAATTTTTTTTATAAAACCCAACTCAAATAGCAACTTTTAAAATCAAACATGCTAACACAATACAATCTAAAGATAAACTTTTATTTACCTGCTCAAGGATGAGGGAAGAACATATTGAAAGGCTTAATTTTCTGTGATTAAACCATAGCTTTATAAGAACAGACAACTATATGTACAGTAAAAACACTGCAGTTCATGACCTAGAGCAGTCTCTAATCCAAGATGCTATCTCAGACACCTTCCATTAGTGTTGCATGGAGAGAGAGTGTGTGTGCGTACACTGAGGTATATATATTGTGTGTTCAGAGCCGAGGCTGAGATCATACAATGTGACATGGGAAAATGCTTCCAGAAACTTTTCAGGTTCATTAAGCATTTGACTTTGAATTTTTGTTTATACATAACAAATGTTACCATGTTGTTTTGTGTGTGACCCTACATTCAGAGTTGTGACCCACAGTTTGAGAAGCTTTGATCTAGATGATAGGTTTTCATGCCAACTGCATGGTAAGGCCGCAGTGTCTTCCTCCATGAGGGGATATAAGAACTGCCTTGGCCCAGGTTGTGGACAGGACTGATCGTTGGCATTCATGACCCTTCAGGAAGGAAGGGAGAGTGGACTCGCAATGAGCATGGAGGGCAGGTTCCTCCCAGTGTTCTATGGCCTCCACATCAGGGAAATAAAGCCAGAAAGAGAGGCTGAAGCTCTTGCCTCACCTTTGGCTCAGCATGGCCTGGCACTGGGAGACTTTGCCTGACTGGAGAACAGCTAATGTCACAGAAGCTACTGTGAAGTCACTACCAGGTAGTGGGACACAGAAATGTAATGGGAAGACTATGTTCTTTTGGAGTTATGTGACCTTTATTATTGAAACTGCAGTTAAGGAAGCTGGGATTGGTTCAGTGGGCCTGGTCCCCCAGCTTGGGTCTCTGTTGCCACTCCCTGCTCCAGATCTTAGTTAAGTGGATTTGGCTTCAAAGATGATCTTCTCTGTTGTCTCGGAGGTTACTGTGCTGCTGATCTCTAACTCTTTGCCTTTCTCCACCTTCGTCTCCATGTTGTGCTTCTCCGTCGTCTTGGCCACAATGTCTAACTCTCCTCGATCATGTGATGTGACCCCTGCTTTTGAATTAGGCCTTATTAAGAAGCTTCTCAAAAAAGAACCAATTTTACTGGATTTCTTAACCACAGACACTGAGCTAGCTGCTGATCGGCTCTTCCTGGGTCTGCGCGCTGTCCTGGACTGACTTTTGTGAGCCGAACCTTGTCTCTTGCTCCTTAAGTTTCTGTGCCCCTTTCCTTTTTTGTCCTCTCTCGATTTTCCATGGCCAGATCCTGACTGGTTGGAGGATGATTTATGGCTCTTGTCCCTGCTTGAGCTTTGGTTTGCACCTGTCCTGCGGTGGTGGGAACTTTTCCTGCTGGGATTTCTGTTCTTTTCTCTTCTTTCCCTTTTCTCCTTGTGGGTCTCAGAGGTGGCTTGGGAGACTTTCTGGCTTCCATCCCTTTCACACATGTAGCCTTCACTTTGCAAGGTTGATACCAGGGGGCCCACAGCCAGAGCTTCCATTTTTTCGGCATTTTTGGTCGTCACAGTGCCTGCAAAGACCACGCTGATGCTGCCGTCTGAGGTGGGGCTGGCAGCACCCCCTCCAGAAGCCAACTCAGAGAGGCTGCTGGCAGCTCCCGCCAAGACCACATCGACTCCTTCAGAGGATATGTTCGCAGCGGCTGCCACAGCCTTGCTGGGTCCACTTCCTCCTTGTTCTTTGGAAGCTGCTCCTGCCAGGGCCATGGCCACCTGGCCGTGGTCTGAGCCTGGGGACTTGGTTGAAGCCATACTCACAGTGCCTGAGGCAGGGCTTGTTGCTGTCCCTGCTTTTGCCACACCGATTGAGGGGCCTGTTGTTACCCCTGCAACTACTGTGCCGCCTGCTGCCCCTGCTGCTCCCCCTGTGGCGGATCCTGGAGTTCCCAGGACGGCAGAAGCTGAAGTAACCTGTTTCATTCCCTCTCCCCCTGCAAATGCAGCTGAGGTAGCTCCTGACACATCCTGAAGCTTTTGATGTCCAGACTCCTGATCCCCTTCTCCATGTACGTCGGAGGCCTGTGCCAAAGGGAGGAGAAATAATGAGATAGAGGTGACAGATGGGGCGGCCACAACTCTCAGCTCCTCTCTCATCCTGGAGCTTAGTACACCAAGGGCTTATCAGTGAAATCAAGTCTATGCTCCCATTTATTAAAGATCCCTTCTAGAGCACCTGTCAATTGCTGCTCAGTTTCACCCAAGCAAGTCAGGGCCAAAGGAAGCTTGTGTATAGTTAGTTTCCCATTATACAATTTCTTTTCCACATCTGTGCTTCTGTCTTTGCAGGACATATTGCTACAAGTGGAATTTTTGAATTGAGGGGTACACTTTGACATATTGGTAGCCCTGAAACTAATTGTGTATACATATGTGTACACATAGGGATTGTGCTGGTTTACAGAAAATAAAAATTACATGGTATACAGATCCTGGGCTCAAGGGAAGGAAGGAATTCCTAAATGTTAAAAATGCTCTGCTTGATCCCAAAGTAGAGAGTAGACTAGTGTTTAATAATACCTGGGAAAGGTACTGGGGAGCAAGGATCTAGAGAGCATGGCTGATAGAACAGATACAGGCAGATAAAAGGAATAGCTTCTCTGTACTGTACCCAGTAGGAAAATCATGATTGAGAATAGATTGTGTTGTTCCAGATAACTAATACAGAGGACTTTGCCTATTCTTAACACAAAGAAATGACCAGTATCTCAAGTGATGGATATGTCAAATCAACCCAATTTTGATCACTACATATTATACAAGTATTGAAGTGTCATCTGTACCATATTCACATATATAATTAATATGTATCCCCCCAAATTAGAAATAATATATCCAGTCAGTGTGGAATATGCCTGTAATCTCAATACTTGAGATGCTAAGGCAGGAAGATGACCAGTTCCAGGCCAGGTTGAACTACATAGTGAGTTCCTGCTACACCATGAAAACCCTACATGTGTGTGTGTGTGTGTGTGTGTATATGTGTGTGTCTGTGTGTATGTGTGTGTGTGTATATATATATATGTGTGTGTTTCATAACAAATGAGCTGTCTGAGTTGGTGTATAAATAGTTTAAGAAGATTGGAACAGGAGGACTTTCTAAGGCCTTACAGTCCTGAATTTTACCCCAGTCTCTGACATTTAGCATTATGAGATGTTTTGGAGAGGTACTTCAACCTTCCTGAATGGTAGTAAGTCCCTAGTGGTGGCACACTCGACCCCAGAACCCTTTTCAAATGCAACACATTTCCCAGGTGAGCTCAGAAAGCCCCTCAGGGTCTGTGGGGCCTACTCTCAGAGGTTCCCCAAAGCTCTCTGCCCCACTTCCTTGTTTAGAAGCTTACGAGGCTTTTGTTGTCCTCGGAGACATTTGCATCCCCGTTTTGAAGTGTCGGGCTACTGCTGCAGCTCTCCATTGGTGGCCTCAGGAGATAAACAAGCTTTTCCCAGTAGCAAAACAGATCTTCTCTTGCATCCGAAGAGGGACACAGTTGCAGGTAAAAAGTCCGACCTGTGGCAAGCTTCAGGCGCAGCTGCTGTTTCTCACGATCATGAATGGAGATCTTGACAAACTTCAAGGGAAGTAGCCTGGTGAGCTCTAGAGTCTTAGAAGGCTTGAGACCTCTCCCCTTGATGAACTTGGCCCGCCTGGCATGCTCTTCACAGACTTTAGTGGGCCGGGCCAGCAGCATGACATCTGGTAGTGGAAGGACCGGGCTAGTGGATGCAATACACACAGTCACCATTCGAACGCGGTTATGAACATCAATCACCTCTCCTTTCTTGCTAATTTGGATAAAGTCACTCTCAAACATCGGTGCATACTTGAAAATATCATACTCTCCTCCCTTGTACAGTTGCCGTTGTAGGTTTCCCATGGAGGTGTTGAACACACCCATGGAACGGTAGCTGTGAGCCGTGTAATAAGGTAACAAACATTCACTGCTCATGGTTCTCTTCATTCCAGGCATCTCTGTCAGCCACAAATCGTGTCCCCAAGAGAGGGAGGGAGTGAAGGCAATTGTCCATCTCCCAGCAAGGCTTCTGCCCTCATCACCTCACACCTCCACATGTATCCTCTGCTGCCCTTTGTGACCTGTCACCAGCACACACCCCTTTGTCCTGTCCTCCAAGCAGTCACCCCCTCAAAGCCAGATCAACAGCTTTCCCTTACCCCAGCTCCACAGTGACCTTCACAGGGGGCAGGCTGACCCTGCCAGTGTGTGGGTGTGGGTGTGGGTGTGCTGGGCGGCTTTAAAAAGCAGAGCATTGAGATGCTTCAGTTACAGGGCATTACACTTTTGTAACACATAGGTTGTACATCTCCAGCTTGATTATTGTTATTTCAGGCATTCTTCCAAGAACTGTCGTACTGTAAATGTATCTTTTTAAAGTTTATTTTGTTTGTTTTGACTTTTTGAGGCAGGGTCTCATTTTGTAGCCCTGGCTGCCCTGGAACTCACTATGTAGACCAGGCTGACCTCAGAGTCACCAAGAAACACTTGCTTCTGCATCCTGAGTGCTGAGATTAAAATTGTGCACCTCTGCGCCCCACCTATGTTTAATATTTTTAATTATGTATATTGGAGGCGGGGCGGGGTGGCGGGGTAGGGTGAACATGTGTGCAGTGCTCATAGAGGCCAGAAGAGGGCATTGATCCCCTGGAGCTGGAGTTACAGGTAGTTGTGAGCTGCCCAGTAAGATTGTGAAAACTGAACTCAGATTCTCTCCGATAGCAGTAAGTGCTCTTTAGTACTGAACCATCTCTCCAGCCCACTTCAAATGTATTTGTGCTTCAACCGAATGACTTTCTGGGGATACAATCCTGGAGGTAGAACATGCTTATAACAACAGGACTCTGTCTGGACTCCCTTACCAAGCCCTCAGTGTGAGGTAGCACAGTGCTGGCCAACTCAGTGGTTATTAAAGGAATCATCCACTGCAGCTCCTGTTACATCTCAGAACCAGTCTTATCATTACAGTGATATCTGGGATTTCTAAAGCTTTCTTAGCTTTTTTTCCCATGTGGAGAAAGTTAACTTTTTAAAAACATAAATTTATGGCAAGGAAACCGAGGTTGCAAATTGTCTTGCTTGGGGTCAGGATGCTGGACTAGGTTCTAAACCAGTTTTGTAACACTAGTCATAGCTTTTCTGTATACCAGGCTGTGGGCCTCTTAGGCTCTTGTTCTGTACACATTGAGAAGCCTGGTGATTAGCAATATGTGTGGATTAACAAAGGGCTTGAATCACCATAGGACTTCCCGTACTGCCATGCCCCTCCTTTACCCTTTAGCCCTTGATGCCTACCCCATAAACTAGTGATGTTTGGTTTCTTTGAAAAGTCTTTCAGAGAAATTGTAGCAAGGACAAGTTCCTGAAGTTTTTTGGTTTTTTTTTTTTTTTTTTTTTCCCTTTGTGAAAGGTAATAAATCCAAAATCCCCCTCCCCCGGTTAGAGAAGTACTTCTGAAATAAACATCCCCTAGATTCAGTGAGTGCTATGTAGAGGTCTTGAAATAAACTCCAACCACAGAAGGACCTTTGTTCCTTCCTCCTGCTTACCTGAGTTCCCAGCCCACCTTTTTAGTGAACACAGACTTGCTTGTATCTGTCAAGGCTTTCTTCTATCCAGTTATACAACAAAATAATTTAATGAACAACTATTTGTTCATTACAAACTAGAAAAGAGAAGTGCAAAAATGAAGTTCTTTGCCATAGAAGAGCTGAAACATTTTTTTCTAAAGATTCGTAGTTACTTCAAGAAGATGACGAAAAGAAGGAGGAGGAGGAGGAAGAAGAAGAGGAGGAGGAATAAGAGGAGGAGGAACAGCAATAACAACTACTAAGTGATTTATATTATAAGGGAATAATTATCAAAAATCAACAATACTAATTTTAAAATAAGAAACGGTTTCCGTCTCCCCCACTGTCTTGCTTCTCCCTCTCCATATAAGGACATTATAGATTTAATCATTGTACATTACCAAATTACCATGTAGTCTCATAAATTCATTGCAGTTAAGTCATTAAAATGAGAGTTTGAGCTCTAACACTGAAAAAAAATTATATTTTAAAAAACCAAAATAGGGCTAGTGAGATCACTTGGTGGGTTAAAAAGCACCTGCCGCTAAACCTGACAACCTGGGTTTGATCCCACGTGGTGCAAAGGGAGGCCCAGTTCTTACACTGCCCTCCATATAAGGATCATCATGTGCATGTGTGAACACACACATACACACACGTTTTAAATAAACTGATAAAAACAGACAAACTGTAATGATATTATTGAGCTCTTACTATAAATGCCAAGATTAGTGCTTATCATTTTGCATTAATATTTTTTCCAACTAGCTCTATAAAATGCCAATCTGGCTGTCATCTTTCTTTTATACAAGGAAAAACAAGGCTCAGTTAAGCAAATTTACTAAGTTCAGAAGGGTCTGAAAGATACAGAAGTCCCAAAGCATGCAGTGGTCAAAATTATAGTAGACTGGTCCATACTAGTGAAAGGTAAGCAAGAAGTATGCAGCATGAATTCATCTGCTGGTTTGATTAATATTATTAGCTGCATGCTTTGTGCCCAACGCTGTTCTAGATGCTGAGTACAGCAGCAGATAAAGTAGGCAAACATACTTGGCCTTGTGGAGCTTGTGTAGAGACAGTGAACACTTAAAGGATGCCATAACGGCTGTGGGGAAAGATAAGTATGCGTGTTCAATGGAGTACTTATAGCGGAAGAGGAGGAGGGCTCAGTGAGAGGAATAAAGAAAGGGGAGAAGCCAGGTAGTTGTCTTGGAGGACATAGCAAAAGACCAAAACTCCGCAGCCAGAGCACACCTGGTATATTGATGGAACCGCAAGGGGACCACAAGGTCAAGAATGGAGTGAGTTAGGGGAGAAAGTTAAGGAACAAATGACCAGGTGGGATTGTGAGTAGCTGCTGCAGCCCAAGAGTTCCCTTCACACGTAAGACCTCCATTCAGATAAAGCTGCATCCTTGACTATGCTGCAGAAGAGTTTCAGGGTGAGCAAGCATGAAGCAAAGGTAGTGAGTTTATTAAGTACTTAGTCACTTAGGAAAAACCGTACACAATCTAAGATGCTGTTACCAACTTCTATAGTTTTTGTCATTTCCGGAACTGACCCATGGCCCTCATGCAAGTGTAAGAATGAATATAATTCATCAGTGGGGTAGCTACTGGATGGGGAGGTTGGTCAGGAGATTATCTGAACAAGCACCAACATTAGAGAAGAGAATCTTGAAGTAATATTGCCACCCTAGAAAGAAATCCAGTTAAATGTCTCCAGTGAACTAAAACCATAACTTTTGGGGGTTGCCCTTACTGCGGAACAGAAATCATTTGTATCTCTTTTGAATGAAGATCTATGGGTTATTATAGAACTTCACAGAACTGAAACTAATCTGTAATACATAGCCTTCATGAGGTGTTAAAGGTGTCCTAAAATTTAATTGTGGTGGTTCTACTTGTGAATTTACTAAAAACAGCTGAACTACACACTGTTCACTTGACTGGTTGAAGTTTATGGCATGTGAAATGCATTTTACTACAACTAGTACATGCTGTGCCTTAGCTAGCCAACTTCATCTGAGGGCACTAAACTTAATTCAGTTTTATTCTTCTTTATGTGTGTATTTGTGTGTGGAGTAGATCCTCTTTCCACCTTTACATGCATTGCAAGGATCAAACTCAGGTCCCCAGACTTATGAAGCAAGCACTTTTACCCACTGAGCCATCTTACCTACCCTGCCCCCAAGTACTGTTCTTAGTAGATCGTGACATTTAACAAAGGATAATAATAGAAAGCAACACTTCATTCTGAAATAACCAACCCAATCCTGTTATCTTCCTTTCTTCTGTTGGGTAATTAAGTAACCCTTGGCAGGCATGTTAAGCAAAGCTTTAATATGACATTGTGAGTACATGTTGCCTGCTTTACACATTTTAATACACTTTTTCTTAAAGACTCTGATGGAACATGTATAAGCCATAATCCTAACCTCGGAGGGTTAACTGGCAGCAGAATGTTCAGAGAAGACAGAAAACAGAAGGGCAGATAGAGGAATGTTAGAGTAATAGTGAGCATGTTGAACAGATGGTGAACCTAGTATTATCACTATATTTTAAATCAACAATAATTGTTTTGTAAGAAGGAATACTGTCACAGACAGATTCTGAGGACAGTGGAATATACATTTTAAATTGGGCTAAGGTTAAGGAGAGATAGAGGATGAAATACAGAACAACACGCAACATACTGAGACTTGCAAGGTTATACACATCTGGAGTCTGCATATTTACCAAGATGTTTCAAGGTGATAGAATTTGATCCCCATGTATTATTTTGAACAGCAAGGCAATGAAACTACTATATATAGCTTTTTCAATGAGTTTGCAGCCCAGAGAAGGGATGTTGTGAGCTAGGCAGGATGTGAGGGTGGGGAGATTTCCATACTATACACAGTATATACCTGCTGGGTAAATCCCCTGACCTAAAATATAATCCACACTACTTTTATGTTGGTTGCTGCAAGATGAGGTGACGTGGAATGAGCTGTGGTTTGCCTTGGGCACCAGGACTTGAGGAAGCCTGCTTGATTTCTGCCTTACCTCCTATCTATCAGGAAAGACCACAGGTACCAAAATCTTCCCCTGAGGGCCGGCATGCAAATCATCTTGCTTTTGCCCTCGGGTTGAGGGGAGAGCCACCTGGTGTACAGGAAAGCAGGCAGATGGTCAAAATACTTTTATTGCTCAATATTATCAGCTACCATCACCTCTCCTCCCCCCTGCTTCCTTCTTCCCTGCTCAGCTGTACTCAGCTTTACTCAACCAAAATTCTTCCTGGCTCACCAGAGTCTTATGTCTATTCCTTCTATTTCCTACTAGATTCTGTTCATAAGCTGTGAAACAGTCACCTCAATTTATGTACCTCTCTCGTTATTGTTTTACACCGAAGACTGTAGCTAAGCCGATACCTACACACTACAAATACTCAGACTACAGTTATGTCAAAGTTAAAATAAAGACCGGAAGCAAAGAGATGGAGCAGTGGCTGATCCAGGATGCTATAAAGTAATGACTGCAAGTGAAAAATTTAACTCTGAAGAAATATTAGAAAGTATAAAACACTGGCACTGGTTATCTGAAAGGTGAGAAGGAATTTTCAATTGTATTTACTCACTTTTTCTATCAAAAATATCACTTCTGTTAAAAGTGTATGTATATATATTTCAGAAAATAGCTCTAAGCTTTCTGGCCATCTTAATTATCACCGACTTCTTTGTTTTCATTATTAGTAGTTTTATTTATGTGTGTGTTTATGTTACTGTATGCCACATATGTATAGATGCCCACAGAGGTCAGAAGATGGTGTCAGATCCCCTGGAACTGGAGTTATAGGTGGTTATAAGTTGCTAGATGTGGGTGCTTGGAACCAAACCAGGTCCTTTGAAAGAGCAGCAGATGTTAATTAGCTGCTGTGCCATCTCTCCAGCCCCTATCAGTGATTTCCATTCAAACCAAAGATTTCAGATAAAGGACACCTTATTGTTTCATTTTAAAGTAGAAATTAAAACATTTTTGAGCAGCATCATTTTTTACTTTGTATAAAAGTAAGATATTTCTACCCTTCCAGTTCCATTTCCTGGAAGTATGATATGTAAACTTCCTGTATTGACCAGTGCATGTACATATATGTTACTAAGGACACAAAATGCTTGTATGTAAAAATGGGTGATTCCATTCAGCGTACCGTTTTCCACCCTTTGTTACTGCTGCTGTAGTTTTCTTAAGACAGAGTCTCCCTGACTATCCCAGTCTGGCCTTTGACCTTATGATCTTGCTGCTTCAGCCTTCTGTGTACTGGGCTTACAGGTACACCCACCACAGCAGGCATTCTCCACATTTTCTGTCTTAATAGTTCTTGTGCTTGTTCATATTCCTGATCTTGCAGTACTTTGCTGTGTGGATGCACCAAGGATTATTTGACACTCCTTCCCTGATGCACAGGGAGGTTGTTTCCATTAGGAAAGGCGCTGGGTGAACATTCTCTGCAGACAGATCTCTGTATAAAATGATATTTTTATCCTATTTTTTCCTTAGGACTAGGAGAAATAAGGTCTTTGTTACTGATCAGAATAGTAGACTATGGGACTCACCAGGAAAATCAAGGCCTTCTAAGTTACATTCTAAGAGGACAATGAAGATCTCTTTGGTGTGGGTGCAAGAGAGCCCTGGAGTTATATTAGAAGCATCTTTACTTATCCAAAAGGAAAGCACCTGTCCCAGAGAAAAGGGCAGGAATTACCCCGTCAAGTGATAATGCAACAACAGTAGACTTCCAGGCAGTGTCAGGGTGAGACCGTTCATTAGAGACCAAGCACACAATTGCCTTCCTCTGCTTGCAGCACACTGGTATTCCTTAGAGGACCCTTCCATCCCCCCAGTCCAGGCATGTGGGTAGGGCTGACTCTTACCCCATCCTCAAATCCAAGAGTGGATAAAGACCTGGAAGTTCATGACTGAAATTCCATTGACTGAGCTGCACTCACTCAGGTACACATGAGCCAGTGACTCAAGATAATGGTGTCACAAAAGCAGCTGGCTGGGGTCCTTTTGCTCTACCCAGATGGAAATCGTGGGTAGTTGAGGAGAAGCTCCTCAAGTTCTGTTCTTGACAGTTTCGTATCCCTCAGTGTTTGACGGCAGCAAGCAGCAGCAGTGAGCAGGTGGCAGCAGCAGGGTGCCCTCTGGTGTGGCAGCTCCCCTGGGGGCCTCTGCAGTTGTTACAGCTCTTATCTCTGCCTAGAAGTCCAGGAAGTGGAAGTGTTCTTGGAAGTGACCAGTGTTACAGCTTCTGGACCTGGAATGTCTGAGACACTTGGTCCTAAAGCTCTCTGGGACGCTTCCAGTAACCTGGGCCTGCAGTTTCTCTTCTCTGGTTTTCAGTCCGTTGGCCTCAGCTCTCTGCCTTGTCTCTACTTCTCTCCCTTTTATTTCTGCCCTGAAGACTCTGTCAGACTGTTCAGCTGCTTCTTGTTGCATGGTTCCCGTCACGGTCGGCTGCTGCTGCTGCTGCTGCTGCTGCTGCTGCTGCTGTCCACCCGTCTGTGGTCCTGCCTCTTCAGCTCTGAAGCAGCCGTGCACCACTTCTGCCGCTCAGCGTGGCAGCGTGCTGCTCACTGCCCCTGTTGCTCTGTCGCCTTTGCCACCATGGCCACTCCGCTCTCTGCTGCTTCTTTCTTCATCAAGAAAAGGCCACTCCAGGGCTGGAGACATGGCCCAGCGGTTAAGAGCACTGACTGCTCTTACAGAGGACCCAGGCTTGAGTCCAAGTACCCACATAGCACTTATCAATCGCCTGTAACTCCAGTTCCAGGGGATTGGATGCCCTTGTTTGATCTCGGGCATCGCAGGACACAGCTGCACCTACTTACCTACATGCAAGCAATGCATTTGTACACATAAGAAATAAAATTAATAAAACACTTTAAAAAAGAAAAGACCACTCCAGAGAAACGTTTTGGGGGCCTAGGATTGCAACGCCAGGGGAGGCACAGGGGGGTATCCCAGCGCACTCACCGAGTGGAGTTGAGAGCTTGCTTATCAAGCTCAAGAAGGGGTGTTTGCACCATTCACAACAAACCTTTCATGCAAATGAAGGTTTGTATTTGCACCAATCACAGCCTCACCCCTTTGTACCAGGCACAGCTAAGCCACTAAGGGTAGTGCTCTCCCTCTAACCTGGGTAGAAGTGCTTGCAGAATCATCTAGAGTTCATCAAGGCTTCTGATAGGAAAACGCCCAGTACAGATTGAACCAGCCCTGTGTAGAGCTGCACCTACAGGAGCAAATGTAAGCAGCTGACTGCTGTGTAGTGCAGAACAGCTGGTGCTGGCCCAAGGACAGACCAGGCGGCTGTTTGACTGACAGTCTGTTCAAGGCAAGCAGAGCAGCAAGGGGAAACCCAGCACCAGAAAATTAGTAGGTTAAATTGCTCTGTACTCCAACTGCTTATTTACGTGAAAATGAGTATCAGAAAAAGTGCTTACAGAAAGAACTTCAAGAACATAGTATTAACAGTAATAATGATTTTGACAGTGCTTTAGCAACGCTTAACGCCTACCCAGCGCCCTCTGTAGGTCCCCCTCTGCCTCATTTGGACTCTTCTTTTTTAAAAATGAATTTTCTAAGTTAGCGTTTCAAGTAATGGGCTTCATTGTGGCACTCTGGTACATACTGTGAGCTTGCTCATCTCCCTTCCCAGGCCCCACCCCTTCCTCTGCTCCAGTCCTGCTGACGCTTTCTCCCCAGCTCTCCTATAACCCCCCTGTGCACTCATGTCCTGTCCATCCCATTACCCTCTCCTTCCTCCTTTAGATCTCTTCTTCTCTCTCATGGTCTCTTTCCTAGTTTCATGACCTACACCCCACCCCCACACAGATTTAATTCTAGAATACGCATATGAGAAAAAACACGCATGTAGTATTTGTTTTTCTGAGTCTGGCTCGTTTTACCTAACCTAATGATTTCAAGTTCCATCCATTTTCCTGCAAATGTTATGCAGTCTTGAAGGTTTCATTTTTCTTTACTGCCGAATAAAATCTCATTTTCTATTTGTATCATATTTTCTTTATGTGTTCATCTGCTAGTGGACAGGTTTCATTTTGTCTCTCAGATCTCTTGCTGAAACTATCAGGGCTATCAGGGAAAAAAATCCAATCCCTATGGTAAAATGTCAGACCATCACTCCTGGCAACCGTTTCCTGCCATGGAGGACAGCTTGGGTAAGCCGAAGCCAGCATACCACCAGTGAATGACAAAGTTCGAAATGTCCTTGCGTAAACACCTGGACCCCACAGGACTGAGTTGATTTTTTTTCCCTTTGTTGATAAACATGACATGAGGCTTTCTCAATTCACCTTCATCTGAAGTTCCAAGGGCTTATAAAAGTATAATTAAAGGACTGAAGTATTTCTGTATCCTAAAGTTGAGGTGCTATGTCCTCTAACCACTGACATAGTAAGAGACAAAACAAACTATGCCAGAAACAGTGCTGTCCCACCTCCAGCCTTAGGAAACTAAGGCTTGAGAACAAGGGGCTGAGTTGTTGGGGCACTGTGCATTTTTTTCTTACCACCAACCTGAGGGAAGGAGGGTAGGAGGATGTTTGTATTCCCTAGAAGCCAAGAAACAGGGACTTTAAAGGATGATTCAGTGATTGGAAAAATACAAGCAATGTCCAAATCCCAGTCAGAAGAAAATAATAGCAAACACTTGCGGAAGAGCTGTTTATTTAATGTCAGACACCGGGATGTCCTTGGGACACATGCCACATTTACAGTGGCAGGGTTGGCATGCTGGAGTCATGGGCAAAGGTATTAGACAGTTAGAGAACAGCAGGAAGCTGGACCAGCAGATGCCCAAAGGTTAGAGGTTGGGCTCAGTGGACACTTAGAGTGGCACCTGTCCTATCAGGGGAATTCCGTCAGACCCTTCAGCTGGAAAAAAATCTCTGAAAACAACCAAACTTGAGACAGGAATTTCCCATGATAAAGAAATATTGTGTGTATCACATCCTGAAGGCACCAACTGGGATTACCTAAGTCTCTTTACTGAGTTCTGTGCCCTTCGCTCTTCTTTCCCTCCAGCCTGAGCCTGGCGGGGTGGATCAGAAACCTAGCCAGTACGCGAGGACTTGAAAAACCCAGGGGAAACATCAGTGTATTTCAAATCCTAAAGCAAACCAAGCTGGTATTTAGGAAAACAGTAAGCGAGATATGTATGTGCTTAGAATTTTTTTAAAAGATTTGTTTTATTCTAAATTATGTAAGTTCATGTGTGTGTCTACTTGTCAGCATGTGCACATACATGTGTGTGGGTGCCATAGAGGCCAGAAGAAGGCGTCAGATGCCCTAGAACTGGAGTTATGGGCAGTTATGAGCTGGTCACTGAACTCAGTCCTTTGCAAGAACAGTATGTTCTCTAAACTGCTGAGCCACCTCTCCAGCACCATGCTTCCGTGCTTGATTAGAGTTTTAACGATCACTCTGAACTGGACTGACTCTTCTGAACTGCTCATGGTGGAAAATTTCAAACGGATTCTAATGTAAGGAGAGCAGAGTCATAGCTACCCTCCCCCATGTGCCCATCACGCAGCTAGAGCAGTTGTCAGCTCAGAAAGACTGTTCACCTCTCCCTCTGTTGTCCTACCCTGAACCCCAGTGCACTATGATAAAGCAGATCTCTGAAGTTTGACCATTTGATTGATAATTTAGTACATTTCTTTTAAAAGTCCCCTTTTGCCTTTACAAGTGTTATCAGCACACCTTAAAATGCAATCATCATTCCTTAGTGTCATTGGATGCCCAGTCTGTGTTTAAATGCCCCCAGATGTCTTGTAATATCTTTAAATAGTTGGTTTGCTTGGCTCTGAATCCAAAATCTTCCCATGTTGGAAACATCCCCTAAGCTCTTTTTCTCATTAGTTTATTTGCTGTGGATTCAGCCATTTGTCCTTAACGTTCGGTGTATTCTGAATTTCAGCAATTATATCTCTTCCTGTTCTTTGCCATGTTCCTTCATCTCTTGTACTTCCTGGCAGCGCAGATTTAGATCTAGAGCACTGACCAGATTCCTGTGTCTTTTTTCTCTTTTCTGCGTGGGTGGTTTGTGCGCTTCCTTGGCCGACACCGAGGGAGCCAGGCGGCGACTGCCTGTCTGTGATGTGAAGCTGGGTCAGTCTGGTACAGTGCTGTCAGCCTCTTACTGATCACATGGTCAGCTGCATGGCCACTGAAGGTCACCAGTCGGTGTATTGCTCTGAGAACTGCAGCAGAGTGGTGCTCTGTCATTATTCTTCACCTGCTGAGAGGTCAAAGGAGCATTGCATCATTAAGTATGTTATGGCTAAACTGAAACAGAATCCTTCATGAACAAGCAAGAGAACATACTTTCTTCTGTTTCCAGTTTTCAGAATAGTTAATTGCGAGTTCACCATCCCCCCAGAAGTGATCAGTGGAAGGAAGGGGTATATTTTAGTTTTCTTATAAATTCATGATTTTAACATTTTTACTCAATTTGCTGCAGTGATCTTTCTTTTTGGTGTTCATATTTTTCTGCATTTGGCTAGTGGGAGATCTTCTGTACTGTTGTTTTTTTAATTTCTATTTGTGTGTGTGTCTGTGTGTGTCAGTGTGTCTGTGTACATGCACGTGTATATGTGCACATGCTGAGGCCAGAGGAGGACTTCGGGTATCCTCTTCTGACACCCTCTACCTTTGAATCAAGATCTGTCTCTGAACCTGGAGCTCGCGACTTTCAGCCAGGCTGGCAGCCAACAAGCCCCAGAATACTTCCTGTCTCCGCCTTCTCACAGAACTGAAGTTACAGGCATGCACAAACCATGCCTTACTTGTTCTGTGGATGCTGGGATCTAAGCTCAGGTCCCATGGTCATTCAGCAAGTGCTCTTAACCAGTGCTCCCTCTCTCCAGCCCTCCTTTTCATTTTTGTTGGCTTTCTTTGAGATGGGCTATCCCTCTGAATCCCAGTGTTGGTTACAAGTAGGAGCCTTTTGAATTTGTCTCCTGCGAACTGATCTTTATAAACCAAACTAAAAATAAGACTATTTTCACATGATGGAGAAAATATTGGGGGTTATATTTAAAAGTGGACAACGACTAGTTCCAGTAAGCCATTCTGAGTGCTCTATGGGATTGAAAATACAGTTATCTTTACGGTCCTACATAAAGACTTGGCAAGCAGAAGGTGCCCGGTATTCGGTAGCTCCTCATACTTGCCTTCCTAGATGAGAATACCTTGTGAGGTCTGTAAATCATGCAGCCTGAACCAACTGGGTATAAATCTACCCTTTCCAAGGCCTGGAGATATGGCTCAGTGGTTGAGAGCACTGGCTGCTCTTATAGAAGACTGGGCTTCGGTTCCCATCATCCACATGGCAACTCCAATTCCAAGGATCCAACACCTTCTTCTGGCCTCTGTAGAAACTGCATGCACAAGTGTACTTAACACACACAAGCAAACACTCCTACTCATAGAAGTTTAAAAATTTTTAAAGATCTACCCTTTCCAAAGGAGTTTCGAGAATAGTAGAGAAGGTAGGGTGTGTATTAGAGTCAGGTACACTCCCAGCAGCAGAAACCACACATAACAGGACCCTAGAAAATATTAATATGAATTTCTTTTTATGTAAAAATAAAGGTAAGCCATTGCTTCCCAGCCTTTGGGCTAAGATCAAGTAAAATGTGACCCACAGCTAGCATGGACGACCCATGAGCATTACAGCCCCAGCTCTCTATCATGTCTCCATTGTCCCTAACGTGCAATCTCGATCTCATAACATACAACATGGTTCTTCCAGCTTCAGCTGTCACCTCTGCACTCTATCAGTTAACAGGAAAAAGGAAAGGATGATATGAAGATCCCCAAGAAGGGAGGATCTCTCACCTTTTCTTGAGACAGGGTCTGACTCCATACTTGAGACTGCCATACCAGCCTCCTGAGCCCTGGGATTATATACACCACCACAGCGTGACAGGATGATTCCCTTTCTGCTATAGTGTATTGATCAGAAAAGAGCTTCATGAAAGATTTAAAAAATGTAGTCTTTTTTTCAGGTTGACAAGAAGGCCCAGATAACCTTCCGGAGACTAGTTTCCCTGGGAAAGGAGGGAAAAAGAAAAACTGCAGTCCTTGCTGCAACCCATGATTAAAAGGGAAAAAAACAGTGTATATTTTTTTGTAACTTGTACTTTCATATATCTTAAAAATCTGAGAATACCCCCTTTCCTTTCCTTCTGGGTGTCTTGATTACCCATAAGTATCCAACAGATGACGTGAAATGAAGCTGTAGTCATGTCACTTACATCTAAAAAGAAACCAGAGAACTGCGCCCCCATTCGTCAATGGTGGGCACTCTGTCTCGAACTCTGTCCTCCTCCACTCTGGGCCTTCTCTGCTTGTGCTGGGATTTCTTGTTTATTACCTTCCTGTTTGAAATAATTCTTACAGAAGTATTACTCCTCAACCATGTCCTAATTCTAAGAGAAGACTCATGACTTGTGTGTACTGGTCACAGAGCAGACGAGATTCAGTTCCCAAAGGACCCTCACAAGGAGGTACTTTGTTATTTGTACAAACCACTTCCTTGTGATGGTCCTAATGGACAGATACAAAAAGAGAAGGTATCATGTGAGTATAGTTAATAAGAAAGCCAGGAAGGCTTCCCAGAGAAAGTACCAATATCATTTAAGAGTTAACCAGAAAAGAAAGAGGCAAGGGAAAGTTTTCAGACACAGGAAGCAGCATTCATGTAGTAGCATGCACAGGAGCTGGAGACAGGGACAGACATTATGGTTGGGTGACATCCTTAAAGCCAGGCATGATGTGAGACTGACCAAAGGTCTGCAAAGGAGCCCTATGGTGCCTTATATAAGACCCTGTTGCTTCACAGATGAAGAAACTGAATCCCAAGACATTGGGATTGTAGGCCATTTGCTACATAGTAGACCTGAAATTCAAACTCTGGTAGGTAGCCTAACAGCCCTGCCTAACATCTTTCATGTCCTGATACCAGAATCTGTGACTGTGTGAGGTTGAGTGGCAAAGGGAAACTAAGGTAGCCAATGGACTTACATTGTCACTTGAATGTGATGGGCCCAATATGATTCTGAGGATCCTTGAGTCTAGCAAAGGGAGGAGGAAGAGAGGTTTCAGCAATACAGGACAAGCAGGTTGTCAGCCTACAGCTGTTGGCTTCAAAGATGGAGGAAGAGAAACAAGACCCACAAAACATGATGTCCTTCAGAAGGGGAGACGATAATAGAGACAGAGTCTCTCCCAGAGATCTGCCAGAAAGGATCATAGCCCTGCTGCCACCATGACTTTTCCCAGTAAGACCCATTTCAGACTTCTAAGCTAGAGAACTGTAGGGTTAGCTCATGGCCCTCTGGGCCACTCTCTGTAGCAGTCCATGGTTTACAAAGGGACATTTGTGCACTCTCTGTGCTCTCCTGGCCCCAGGACTCCCATTCTCACCCTTTCCCTGGATGTCTTAACTGCTGTATGGGCTAAACCAGGAGCTGATAAAAATTAAAACTGAATTTTTTGTATAATTTAACTTTCTTCAGACTTTATTTCCAAATCATATAGCCAAGGGTGCGCATATTTTCACATGTGCTTTTAGCTTGGTGAATTTTGAAAGGATGTGGTCGTGGCCTTTGACATCAGAGGAGGAGCTCTGCGGAGAGGCTGGTTGATGTTGATAAAAAGATAACATTGAGGCAAGCTGCCTTTGAACAGCTAACTCTGAAGATCAAC
Organism: Eospalax fontanierii; assembly: GCA_035773235.1. Lineage (NCBI taxonomy): Eukaryota > Metazoa > Chordata > Mammalia > Rodentia > Spalacidae > Eospalax > Eospalax fontanierii. The sequence continues at coordinate 13,106,039 of CM069546.1, forward strand.
CGCCTCCTGTAGCATTCCTGGCTGGCTGTTTCTCTCCACTGGCCGCGCTAAGGGGTGATGCCCAGAACGCATCACTTTTCAAATACTGGATCATGAATAACTTCATCCTCCTTGAAGAACAGCTGATCAAGAAATCCCAACAAAAGAGAAGGACGTCTCCCTCGAATTTTAAAGTCCGCTTTTTTGTTTTAACGAAAACCAGCCTGGCTTACTTTGAGGATCGCCATGGGGTATGTGAGCACTTCTTTTTGTCTCTAGTTTTTCTGTTTGGGCTTTCCTGACTCTAAAAGACACAAATGGAATAAACTAGACCTCTTAGAACACAGGCAAACTGGATTTAGCAACCACAAAGTTCAGTTGAACCAGTCACAGCAAATATTGCAGGAACAAGAGTCGGGTGTTGGGTTATTTGACTTCTAAAATCTGTAGGTTTAACATTTCATCAGCTTTCTTCTCCATAAAGTTAATATTTTATGTGGCAACTACTGTGACCAAATAGAAGTTGAACTTCATATGAAGTTTATGTTTATGGACCATAGAAAAGGTGAATATTAATGTATGCTCAGTAGAACCTAAGGGACAATCTAGCCCAATTTCCCTATTCTGCAGAAGAAATGGCTCTTCTAGTGATGATAGGGGTGCTTTGTAATATTTTCATGACTTGAATTCTATTTGTCTCAGTGATCACCACTTACCTGAAGTCTTAGATCACACTCCCAGTCATGTAATAGTTTGAAAGTTGCAAGACATCAAAACATCAGAAAACATCTCAGGAGCCTAGGAGATGGAGCACGAGGTGTTCTTCATACAGACCAGGGGTCCTTCCTAGAGGGGTTGCTCAGCTAGGGTATCTAAAGACAACCTCATGCTGTACAGCAGGAGCAATAGCAGCAAAATGAATACTTGTTAACATAGTTTGGTAGAAGATGCCCTCGATGGGGTCAGGAGAGCACTCTGCTTCCCACTGAGGGAGTGAGCCTGGGCAGGAGCCTTCTCCTTCTTCAGACTCTTTTTCTTTGTAAAATCAAAGAACGAGAAACCACCCCCCAGTCCCCTTCCTTCAGAATCCTTTGTTTGAAGGCGGTGGCTCTTGGTGAGTCCTCATCAGCTAGTTTTCAAAACATGTTTGTTATTTTGTCATGTCATTGTATTATTTTTACATCTTTAGAGAGGCAGGGCAGAGATGCATAGTTGGGTCTTACTGAAAGGGAAATGATACCTGGAGCTTAGTGGTCACCGAGACAGAGGTGTTCCTACTCCTTATTGGTGTCTGACTAGAAGATGGAGGTGAGAGGTGTCTGGGGAAAACCAGAATGGGAACCTTTTCATGAACCTGGAGCAGGCCACCTAGGTATGTGTGTGAAGCCATTTAGTTGTCAGTACAACTTGCCTCTACTTGAGCAGTGACGAGAATTGCTTGTCTTCTGCAGGTTCTCACTGATAATTTACCGGTTAATCAGAAAACAGAAGGAATTTTGTGCAAGGCCCCATTGGTAGGTGGCCACGAGCTATGTTTTCAGCCTGGGGAATTCATCACATCACACTAATAAATTATATAGCATCAAAATATATTTTTTTTGTGAATGGGACATGTGAGTTTCATGTTTCATAATGAAAGCATAGTTATACACCTTTAGATATTTTTTTCCTTGAAGCACATTTTACACTTTTTACCAGTTTGTTTTCCCGACACAATTTAGTTCTGTCACATTTTGTTTGTGAGCTTTTTGGTAGTAAATTCAGTATATTAGTTACAAATCTTCATACAGCCAAGAGTCTTGATTCAGAACCACATTGAATATAGCTGTATGGAGACAATGTTATTTTCATATATTTTTTTTCTTGAGACAGTGTCTGATTATATACCCAAGCTGGTCTATAATTTTAAATCCTCCAACTTCAGCCTCAGAATTACAGGCAAGCGTCACCACGCCCAGTTTTACTTCTTGATAATCAAGAAAAATTTCTAGGACAAGCTGGGCATGGTAATACATGCTTGTATTCCCAGCTCGAGAGAGACTGGGATCTCTACAGGGATCCTCGAGATCGAGGATCACTACAAGTTCAAGGACAGTCCGGTATACAAAACAAGATCTCTCAAAAAGATTTTTTTGTTCTTCAAGAAAGAAAAATCCCATGGAAAATATTTCCTTCCATAGCCTTTGCTATAGGATCTGATGTTTCCATGTTGGGCATACAAACATCAGTTCTTTGTTTTCTAATATCAATGGTTTATATTCATAAATTACATATTTAAGTTTTTCTTTAAGCATTACAGAAATTCACTAGTTAGAAAGTTATCCAAGGACACTGGGTTATTATTATTGATGCCCTAACTGGAGTACATTCCTTAGTGACACCAATGGACATCACTTACAAATAAATGAATTGCAGTTGTATAGAGAACCTTTTTATTTTTTCGATAAAAAGCTTCAGTCTTCCCATCTCTGAGGTATATGTGATGACAGCTCCCATTTCATAAGACGATGGCAAAGACACAGATGATATATGTAAGTTGAGGATTTGAAGTTATCATTTCAGAGATTTTTTAAAAGTCAGATATTGACTATTTCATGCAGTTCACGTTAAGAAAGAGTGCACTGTCATCTGGTCAGAACCTAATAAACAGTAATCATTATTTGTGTCACGCTGCTATCTCTGAAGGAACAGATAGGGTGACCTGAGATGCTCATCTTCAAATGATAGAAAATGCTTTAGTGAAGGGTTCTTGAAGCCCAGCAAAGAGCAGCGTCCTGGACTCCTATCTTATAGCTAAATGTGACTTTGTGGGGAGTTACACACCCGCCATGAGCTACACAAGCCTATGTCACTTCTCTTAGGCTCTCAGCTTCTTTTTCTCTTTCTTCAATTGTAAAATTAAGCTCCTTGAGGAAAATTCTAATCTTCTGTCAGTTTGTTATGCCATGGGAAAAATATTCAAGAACAAATTCTTTAATTTTGCAAGCCAAGTGTTGAGTCTAATGTAAATACCCATGCCCACTGAGTCGCACTCACAAATGAAATGAGCTTCTTTTGAACATGACTGGTTTCCTATGTCCATCTCCCTGAACTGTGCTGTGCAAGTGGTTCTGGGGTCCAGAAATCTCCCTCATCCTACTGAAGCAGTGGGTCAGAAAGACAGGGAGCACTCACAGGTGGCGGTGTGCATCTGTGTGTTTGAAAGCCTCCCTGTGTCTGCTGAGTATTTTGTTTTGTTTTGTTTTTGGAAGATGTTCTCCAGTGCCTGTGATTCTTTAGCAGAGGAAAAGAATGATAAGGGCCTTGTGGCATATTAGTAAAATGTGACACAATCACTTGAATGGTAGAGGGGAGTCTCAGAGGCCTAGTTTGTAGTGTTTGTTGATTCCTCTGTTATAAATAATTCCCTCACAGGGCTGACATGTAGCACAGCTGGCGAGTGCCTGCCTAGAATGCATGAACTCTGGGCTTCCATCCCTAGCCCTGCACAAACCAAGCATAGAGGTACACAACTGCTCTTCCTGCACTCAGGAGGTGGAACCTGGTGGATCAGAAGTTCAAGATCATTCTCAGCTACCTGGAAAGTTTAAGGCTAGTCTAGGGTATAGGAGATTTTATTTAAATATATATATATATATATATGTTCCCTTGTGGCCATTTCCATTAACAATAGGATTCCTGCTGGATCACAAATTCTTGAAAATTTAGCAAACCTGCTCTCACAGGTCAGGATACGCCAAATCTAGCACACCACTGGCAGGCTGAAGTGCAGATAATCTTGGGAGAAGCTGTTGCCAACTTGAACAACACATTCCACTGCTCATGACCGATATCAGATCCTCCTCAAGGGGGAAAAAAGAAAAACTAGAGGGTCGTGGGCATGGAATGGAGGAGGCAGTGTAGATGGAGACAAACATTACAGATTGGGAAAGCCAGTGTGGCCAGCAAGAGCTGGATTTCAGTCCTGCCTCTGGTGTGTTTTAGATGTGGTGTCTCAGGTACATTTCATCTCTGTAGGCCGATTTCCTATCTGTAAAATGAGAACTCTTATCCCCCGCCTCACAAGATGCTGAGTACATCTTAGAAAAAATACGTCACAAACTTCATGCTCATTGTGACATGGCAAGATGGTTATTTCCCACCAAGAACCATCGTGATCTTCTGATAAACGCTACTGAGGAGTCCTTATTTTAATAAATCTTCACACCTTAAGGATCAAGTTTGCTGGGCTTCTCATGGTGTAGGAGCCACTACAGTTTCATGAGGGACAGAATGAGCAGTCAAGATCACCACCTGAGGCAGGGTCCAGATGAGGGTCTCCTCTCCCTGAACTAAGACGATCTAGCAGCACAATCAGCTCTTGCAGCATGCAGCTTCCCAAATGAAATACCGTGGGAGTGGAGGGAGCTGGTCCCCTTTCTTTACATTTGGAAGCATTATGAAGAATAACAAAAACCAGATTCTGGTATCAGACCCAATCCGGGTAAAAAAAAATCAGCATTTAAACTCTGTGACTGTGTAAACCACACAGCACTATGAGACCCTCTTAAAAGCCAGCTCCATTTTTTGAATGAATGCCTTTTTCCTTCCTTTCCCTTCTTTTCCTTTTAGTTAGGATCTTGTTTTATCCCAGGCTGGTCTGGGATTCAACAAATGGTCACAGATGACTTTGAACCTCTGATCCTCTTAACTCTACCTCCAGAGTGCTCAGATTATGGGCCTGACCTGTCAGGCTGGGTTTTTGAATGTCCCTTTTTTGTTTTGTTTCTTTTTAATGAGATGTGGAGGTCACCCTTTTTTTTTTTCAAATCATAAAATAGCAACTAACATTTACTAAGTGCTTCTTGTGTGTTAATATGTTAATGCGGATTGTTCTAAATAAACATTACAGTCATCCCATAAGTAGGAAGTAGGAAATATTATTTCTCCCATTTATAACTCAGAAAAGAAGAAGAGAGTTTAAATAACTTGTCTGAGGTTCCTATATCCCCAGAACCTACACAGTTCCTTGATTAATGGTGTTTATCCAGCTAGCAGTCATTACTCATTGGGTTATTACAATATGAAATGTGTTCTTGCCCTGTAAATGGTTCTGAACATTGCCACCCCATGTCCCCTCATGTATGTCATGGTGAAGTATAGTATGAGCTCTGTCCCCTCCAGAATACTCCAAGACAGATCGTAGCCTTCATTCATTTTAGGGAGCTTCACTGTGTGTCTAAAGAACATGAACTTTTGCCTCCTTTGCCTACTGAAGTTGCTCTAGAATCTGTCCACATTTCCTTGGTCCCTTCTCCAGTAGAAGTCAGCATGTCTCAACCTGGGACTGCCATTCCTGTAATGGTCTCCTTGACCTTCTTCACCCCACCCTTGCCACTCCAGACTCAGCACGGCAGCCTGGGAGACCTCTCACATGGTGATGGTGATCAATCCACATGGTCTGTGTCATAAGCGAACGTGTTTCTTCAGTGCTATTCCTGTTGCCCTGAGGACAGACACCGAATCCACCACACATGTCCTTCTTTTTCCTATCTCTCTGGCTCCAGTTAACACCACATTGTGTTCAACATTAAATATTCCTTGCTTGCAGAAGTCTTCTTTGAATTCTCTGGGTCATAACCTCCTACTGTGTTCTCCCATAGCAACACACACCCTTTCTTCAGGGTACATACTAACAGCATAACTACCTATTTGCTAATGTGAGCCTCCAGTAGACTCCAGGTTTATGAAGATAGGTATCCAACCCACTGCACATGATACCTTCAGTATCCAAAATAGTGCCTGGCTTGTAAGTCACTGTTTTTCTTGTGGACGGAATAAAAAGACAAAGGGAGAAAAGAGGGAGAAAGGAATTAGATCCAGATCCAGATTGGGGTTAGTTTCACAAATGAACCCAACTAGAAAATGACTGAGTTGAGTGCAAGGCATGGGGCATAGAACATCTAAAGGAGAGCCCCCACCCCGCAACACACACACATCCCACCCCTGTGTAAGCAAACAAGGTTCCCTGGAGGAAACAATCATAGCCTTGAACAAGAAAGAGAATTCAGATGGTTGGAATTTTTCAGCAGGATCAGAGAAGTGTCAGTAAGGAGAACATGCACCTCAGCCCCCGGCTCTTTGAGAACCAAACAATTCTGTTCTCTAAGACCTCTGCCTTCTTTCTGAACCTTCAGTGTTTCAAGTTCAAGTCCCCTGTAGGACTCTTGCACAGGGCCAGGACTAGGGTGAGGCACTTAAAACGTGCACTTTGAATGCTCTTTCTCACCCAAGTACAGACTCCGTGCCAGCTGTTCCCCGTCTTTGGAGCTGCCCAACTGTGCCAGGATTGACTGCTTCTTGCTTCCCACCTCTTCAGGTACTTTCTTCTTTGGCTTTTTAAAAAGCTCACAGATTCTTCGGTCTTTTGTATGTGCACTTAGTCAGGAGGTGTATGGATGTGTTTCCCTGTCTGTACATCAGTGGGCAGGCCAGTTCCATGGACAAACTCTACCACATTCACTGCATGCTAAATGTGTACTGAGCATACAAGACGTAAGTAGACAGTCCGTCAGTGTCTGTTGAATGACATCTTGAGTTCAAATTGAATTTAGAAAAGCATCATGAGTCCTTTCTAGCAGGCAAAGAACGAGAGTATTCTAAGCCAGGCACTTCACAGTACCAGGGTCACAGTGGCTCAGTGGAGTTGAATCATTAACTGATTTTTGCCTACGTGAGGGGATGCTGATATTTTGTAAGAACTTTTCTTATGGAGACAAATTCCCCACATTGAATTACGTCTGATTCCTGCTGCTCAAAGACTAGTACATCCTTTGCTAATCCCTACAGTAAGAATCAGCCTCAGAGAAAAATCCTCAAGTTTAGACTCTAGACACTTTCATATCAGACTCACACACTGAGACCATGGAAAGCTATTTTTAAGCTTGCTCAGATTTTCATGGGTCACCTCATAGTTCTTTATTGAATTTCTTTAACTAATAAAATTTCTAATCCATCAGTGAGTTATTAGGCATCCAGAAAAAGTAGGCCTTCCATGATGTAATTCTCATCCAGGGGTCTCATAAAAAGTGATCCAGAGGACAGAATTCCTCTGAAATGCTTTCCTATGCACATAAGATTCCCGATTTAGATCACATCTGCCCAGTTCCATGAAACTCAATTAAAGTAAAAGAAGAGCTTGCCACAAGGTATTATGTCACCACCTAATTCCCATTAAAGTTATTTATAAGTTGTTATTTACAAGTGTATATTATTCATTTAAAAAGGAACTAATTTAAAGTATGTTTTAGATGACACTAGATGTGAATAACATTCCCAATAAATTTATATAGCAGTGAAAAAGTATGTCTTCTGTAGACATTTATAAGTGTGTTTTATATAACAACAAAACTTTTTCTCTTAAAAAAGGGACTAATACGCAGAATAGATAAGGAACTTAAGAATATATAAGGAACCATAAAACAGAACAATTTTAAAATGCTTAAAGGATGCAAATAGATCTTTCTTGAAAGAATAAATTCAGTGGACAACCAATTTTTTTGAAAAAATGCTCAACTTCATTAGCCATCAGGGAAATACAAATCAAAATTGCAATGAAACATGATTGCACCTCAGAATGATTATCATCGTAAAGAAAAAAGATGACAAATGCTGGCAAAGAGGTGGAGAAAAAGGAATTCCCATACACTGAGAGTGGGGATGTAAATTGGTGCATCTGCTCTGGAGAAAATCATGGAGGGTCCTCAAAAAAAACTAAAAGAGGAGACGGGGAGATGACTCAGCCATCGGTGTGCTTGCTTGGCAAGCATGCGGACCTGAGTTTGATCACCAGAACCCATGTAAAAAGCTGGGTGCAGCAGTGCATGCCTGTACTCTCAGCACTAGGGGGTGAAGACAGGAGGGTCCTGCAGCATGCTGGCCGGACAGTCTAGCAGAATCAGTCAACAGGCCAAGGAGAGACTCGGTGTCTCCTTAAGTGATTGAGGAAGATACCCAGTGTCAACCTCTGGCCTACACACACACACACACACACACACACACACACACACACACACGAAGCTAAAAGAGCTACAGCATAAGATCCAGCTTTCATGTTAAGGTATATATCCCAGAATAAAGTGATACCAGCATATGAGAGAGAGACTTACATACCTATGTTTATTGCTGCAGAATTCACAGCAGCTAAGGTATTAAACCAGCCTAGGTACTCATCAATGGATGAATGAAGAACTCTTACACCATGTAAGATTTCTGCCGTAAGAGAGAGTGCAGAAAGATGGATGAACTGGAGGGTGTTGAGTTAAATAAGTTGGACACGGAAGGACAAATTTCACGTTTTCAGTCATGTGGATTTATTTTTGTACAATGTCATGTAGAATGTATAACAGATACTACTAAAGGTTAAAAGGGGATGGGGGATGGCAGAGAGTGGAGTTAGATAACACGCAACAGGACAGTGAGGTGACTGTAGTGCACAGTAACCTATTCTGTTTTCTGAGTAGCTAGCAGGCAGGAGGTTAAAGGCGCCGAACAAAGCAATGGTAAGGACATAGAAGCATAATTGTTCTGATTTGATCAGAACCCACAAATATGTTCAATTATTCCGTGTTAGTCAAAATGTTTCCAATGTTTGGGCCAGTGAGATGGCTCAAAAGGCCCTTGTTGCCATGCCTGACGATCTGAGTTTAAATTTTAAATTGTTTCAGTGTTTAAGGAGATGGAAATTAATGCTAACTTCATTTATTTGATCATTATATACATTTGTACCAGTTTGTCATACAATCTCCCATAAAGTTGTACAATTAAGATCATAATCTAAGAAATAAAAATACATTTTTTTGACACAGGGTCTCCCTGTAGCCCCAACTGGCCTGAAACTTGCTGTGTAGACCAGGCTGACCTTCATCTCACAGAGATCTGCCCACCTCTGCCTCCTGAGTACTGTAATTAAAAGTTAAAGGTGTGTGCCAGCACACTCAGCTAAAAATACATTTTTAAAGTCACAGACATCATACAAAAAGTTCAAACATAGTACTTTTACATCCAAAAACTATGTAATTTTTTTAAACTAACACTGCATTGAGGAAATGTTTCTGTCTTGGTATATTTAGGTTTATTTGTTAAACATTCTTTTATAAATAGTATTTTAACTCTTTAAAAGTTGCATACGAAGTTGCAGTATAGGATGTACACTGATCATATCCACATCCACTCACCACCTCCCTCAGCTCCGCCTAGATACCTCCACCCCATCTCCCTTCCAGCTTCATGTCCTCTTTTTATTTGTTTTGGGGGTTTGTTGTTGTTGTTGTTAAGGATTTCTTAAATGCTGTGTCCCAGCAATGGGGTGGATGTGGGTAATGCCATGGAAATACTAGGGATGAGATTCTATCTTCTTACGCAGGTAAAGGAGATGGACCATGGGGAATATGTATCAGCACAGGGCAGAACCAGACTGCCAGGTTTTCTATCTAACTAAACAGCCCCAGGAGGTGAGCTGGAAGGAAGGGTGGTTAGAGAGGGAATCTGTATCGAGCCAAAATTTAAATAATGATGGAGGAGACCTGGAAGGGCATTCTGGTCAGCAAGAACTGCAAGTACAAAGACCTTGAGGTAAATAAAAGCTTGACCTGTGGGAGGAGAGAGCCTTGAGCCTAGTTCAAGAGAGGGCTGCACTTGAGGGGCCGAAGCCAGGCTATGAAAGCCATGGTTGGCCACTGCCAGGAGTTTGACTTTATTTCAACAGTAAGAAGCTACTAAATGGTTAGAGCGAGTACATGACACCATCTGTTTTATATTCAGAAGTGGTTGTCTGGACCCCTACAGTGGGGCCAGATTATATAGACAGTGGACTTGAAAGTCAGGTTAAGGCTCAGGCTCAGCACGCAGCATCTCATTCTGTGAGTTATTCTTCAGTTTCATATTTTAACCCTGTGGTTTGCACCTTTCTGATGGCTTGGCTAGAATCAAGGTTAGATGGAGATTTACCTGTTTTATAATCTATGTCAAGATGAGGTATCCTGTAACAACAGAGACAGAAAATAAGTTTAGAACAGCAAACCTTCAAATCCATATGCTGCTAAAAACAGCTCAAAATATTCCACATTGTTTTGTTTCAAATTTTCAAGCACCAAGCATGGCACTAACCTTTAATCCCAGCTCTTAGGAGGCAGAGACAGTCAGATCTCTATGAGATCAAGGTCAACCTCGTCTCCATAGTAAGTTAGGGCTGGCTAGGGCTACAGGAAGACCCTGTCTCAAAAAAATTAGATAGATAGATATAGATGTAGATATGTAGATATAACTTCCATGCTTTTAAGTCAATCATCATGTGTTTATTATAATTTCTATTAGGAATGATTGGTTTAAAATTCATAATGATGAACTTCAAACTTTTCCTTTATAAGTCTGCATATGTGGCAGGAGTGGGAGAGTGAATCAATTTAAGAAATGCTGTCAATTATCTAGTCCCATTTGATGGAATGAAAGAAAGCTCGAAATTCAAGGGCAGATTGGAAAGTGAAGCCTTGCACACTGAATTGTAAACTAACCCCAGGAATCACTGTTCATGGATGTCTGTGCTAAGTGGTTCAGAGGGAAGTACTAGAGCCTCTACAGGACATTTGGAGAAACGGAGGTAGAGAGCTCAGGGCATTTTGAACAGCCTGCAGCTTCAAATTGACCTCACATCTCTCTCAAGAAAGGTGGTTCTAACAAAGAAAAGAAAGGAAAAAAAAAAAAAAAAAACACATGTCCTCACTTTAGCAGCACATGAAGTCAGAATGGTACAGAGAAGGTAAACGTAGAATCAGGCACCCAGAAACAACATAGTTTTTAGCCAGTAAAATATGGCATATTGATAAAAATAAAGAACCTTGAAGCCTAAAAATAAAAAGGTTCATTCCAAAGCTCAGGGACATTGTGCCAGGACCATTCACATTGTGTTACTCTCTGTGTTTCAAATTGATCCAATTGAATCATGAACAGAATTAACTGTTGCTGGAATGGCTGGCCCTCCTCTGTGTCTGTTGACCCTCACATCCATTAATGGCCAATCTCCCTCGTCTTCATCCCTACACAGAAACAGGAGTGGAAGTGTTGTGGTTATAGGCAGGCCATTTTTGAAAGTATTGAGTACATAACATAGTCACATAATTCTGTTTATTTACTTGTTTTATTATGTGTATGAGTGTTATGTCTACATGTCTCATGCAGTGTCCACAGAGGACAGAAGAAAGAGTCATATTCCTTGGAACTGAAGTTATAGACAGCAGTCCAGATTGTTGTTAGCATTCGTGTGGGTTCTAGGAACCCAAGAAGGGTCCTCTGTAAGAGCAACCAGTGCTCTTAACCGCTGAGCCATCTATCCAGCCCTCATAATTTTTAATTAATTTTTTCAAAGTTACAAAAAGTGTTACTGGTAACAAAACTTGCCGCCCTTGTCCCGGGTCACACTGCTTCTCCAACCTGAAATCAACAAATCAACCAATAAGAGCCAGTGAAATAGTTTAGTATAAATAGCAGTACTTGCTACCAAACCTGGTGACCAGAGTTCAATCCCTGGGACCCACATGGTGGAGGGAGGGAATTGACTCATGAAACTTGACCTCTGAAACCTCTTTCTGCACACTCTCTGTGGCACATTAGTGCCCACAGACCATAAATAAATATGAAAACAAGATAATAGAGTCAACCAATAGAATCAGTTTCTTACAAACTTTTTCCACGTAAACACAAATAGATATGCCTCCTTACTTTTTGTATAATGGCAGCCTAGTTATATATACCTTTTCTCCATTGGTTAACAAACAAGTTTTTGGAGATGAATCCATAATGGCTATTCAAGGAGCTCTTTCCTTGAATGGATAAAATACTTTGTTATATATTCAGCGTGTTTCCAAGTGTCACTGTATTACAAGCAACAAGGACTGAAGTGCCTTGCAAGATATGCCATGTTTCGTGAATACGGGGGTGACAGTTAATCAAGGGCAATTTTGCCCTTGGGGCATTTGATACTGTCCAGAGACCCGGCATTCAGTGTGTAGAACTCTGGGCCAAAAGATCAATGGTGCTGAGGCTGGGAAGCCTTGATGTAGAAAACACACCCACAGGTGGAACTGCTGAGTCAAAGAATGTTTATAGCTGTCAACTATGACCAAATCACTCTCCACAGAAGTTGCACCAGCTCACTTTCCCCACGTGTGAGAAGCTTGTTCTCAAAACCTCAATATGGCATTATCAGATGCTTTGATCTTTGCTGGTCTGATGGGGTTAAAAATGCCTAAGTGTAACTTATTTGCATTTCTATTGTCATAGTAACTTCAAACATCTCTTCGTATGTTTCTTACATATGAAGAGAAACATTTACATTGCCTTTGCCCGTTGTTCTGTAACTCTGTTCGTCATTTGTAGCACTTGGCTTTTTGGCTAAGCTGTTGATGCAGGCTACTGTTGACTTACCTTTCCATTTCCCAAAGACTTTTGTTCACCTGCAATTATCCTGTTATTTACATTGAGATTTCTGTCATAGGGTCCACAAAAAATACTTTCTACTGCAACACATATTCTTGCTTACTGTCCTCAGTTAGTCACTTAAATATCGATTAAGCATTGGCTCTGTAAAGAAGTTGTTTCCTAAACAGCAGTGGAGTTGTTCACTATATTCTTTAGCCACTGATTCTTCAGGGCCCAAAAGGAAAATACAATAATATGTTTTCCATGCACCTTAAATCTCTCCCATCTCCTGTTGTGGAAAGATAGAGGACTTCTAACAGGAGTTCACAGAGCAGAGATGCTGAAAGGAACAGTGTGAAGAACCTGGAGACTGACACCATGGTTCTCGCATGGCGCTTAGTTCTTTCCTTTTTATTTTTATTTTTTTCTTGAGATCTTGCTATGGAGCCCAGGATGGTCTGGAATTGGTGATCCTCCTGCCTGAACCACCCAAATACTGAGATTATAGACATGTACAAACATACACAGAAATGCCTAGTTCTTATAAACACTCACTAAACTAACACATTTTAAAGATTATATGGATCTGTGTGTCTACATGTGGGTATGTGCATGTGAGTTCAGGCGGCTGTGGAAGCCAGAGGCATTGGATTCCCCTTGAGCTGGAGTTCCAGGCAGCTGTGAGCCATCTGACCTGGATGCTGGGAAGTACTCGAGTCCTATGGAAGAGCAGTTAAGTTTTCTTAAGTCTGCAGCTATCTCTGCAGCACTAAACTCACAATTTCCCCCATTCTCAGATCATGTTCTTTTATCTAACATGAATTAGGCTTAGAAATTATTGCAGAATAATTGCCTCACTTACAAGATACCTATGTCCACACAAAAGCTCACTGAATTTCTTGAACAAAGTTTCATGAAGAAAACAGTGCCCCTTTAGAACCTAAGAGGGGACGCCACGAGCTTGAACCCCCAAGGACACAGAGGAGCAGGTGGCAGGTGCTTCCTGGCTGCTGCTTCTCCTAACAGGGGCATGAGGTCACGGGGGTAGAGCTACACCGTCTCGCATGTGATGTGTGCCCCTTTGTATTCTCCCCCAACCGTCTGCCAATGTTGCATAACAATGTGGTATTTTTCAAATACTTCTGACTGCTTTATTGTTTTCAGTGTTGTGCCCTTCATCTTTTCTCATGCTGACTCTTTAAAAGAAATCTTTCAGCTATCATAGAACCATGTGACTATGTTAACTTGCTATGAAATTCTGCTGTGCTGACATCTATTGAAAACTAGCATCAGCGGCTTGAAATAATTTTCCCCTGTATTACTTTTGTGGCTATTACCTATCTAACGTATATTTGATGTCTCTTTTCTAAAAGGACATGATTCAGCTATTACTTTAAATCTGCTTTTTACATTTAACATATGTTCTTGTTGCTTCATTTTTAATATTTTATTGTTTTTATTTTATGTGTATGAATGTATTGCCTGCATTGTGTTTAAGTGCACCTGTGTCGTACAGTGCCCACAGAGGTCATAAGAAGGCTCTGATCCCCTGGAACTGGAGTTATAAACGGTTTTTAGCTACCATGTGGGCTCGGGGAATCAAACCCAGGTCCTATGCAAGGAGAGACAGTACTCTTAACTGCTGAGCCATGGCTCCAGGTCCTGTGTTGTTATTCCTTTATATAGATCAACCCTCTTCCTTATTAGTGGTTGCAGGATGCGTCTTACAGTCGCAGAATGGGTGATGCATGACTAATATAACCATTTTTCTATTGGTGGATGTTTAAGTTTCTCTCATTGTTCCTAGTATAGTAAATAATGCTGTTGTGAACATCTTTTTTTCTTCGTATCTTTATACATTTTTTGAGCAGTTGTTTCCGTAGGATATACCCTATATAAGAAATGTATTTATTTATTTTAGCTAATTTTTTAGACAGTAAGAGGAATGCATGCTTGCAGTAAAATGTTCAGACACCATAGGAAGATATGTAGTGAAAAGAAAAGCCCTTTTTTGACCCTTACTTCCAAATCCTAGATCCATCCGACTGGTCTCTGTTTTAATATTTCTTATGAAAAAAACTGTGTTTACAATTTGAACAGAAGCTCTTAAATTGCCCTCTGAAAGTTAAAAGAGAGAATAGTTGCAGTATACTTCTTTTTCTTCCATTTTTTTTACTTTTTGCAAAATTCTCTCCTTTTGCCTCTGGGCGGTGAGGGTGCTGCTATTGAAAAGATGACAGAGCTTAAAGAAAGCCAGGTGCTTTTCCCACAGCCAGCCCCATGGCAACCACAGTATACAAACTGAGTGGTGGTGATAACCAGAAGACTAGGGCTGACCTCAGTAAGACAAGGGAAAAAAAGACAGATATAGGATGGATCATAATTTCCTGGTTTGCAGTTGACGCCCAGAGCTTCACCGTCCGCTTTGACATCTGCCTCAACTACCTCCAGCTTCGAACATTAGCTGAAGAAACAGCAACAGCTAAAACAGAGCACAGTTTATCAAGGTGGTGCCTTTCCACAGAGACAGTAAGGAGCCATCTCATCCTTGCTGTGGGCCTTCCCGTAGCTCAGGTCACAGTAACCCTGAGTGGCAGCCATCAGCATCTCCTCAGTACTGAAGGAAACAGGAAGAGACGGGAACCCCAGGCACAGTAGCCCACCCAGTGTTAATGTCACTGTAAGGACGCAAATCCAGACTTTCTCAAACCTACGTCAGTGTTTTCCTCCCCTTACTCCTTGAGGCACAGAATGGAAATGAATTTGTGGGTACCCTCTGGCGAGCTTTGTGGAGAAGATGAAACTAGAACCAAAAAAGGTTTTTAAAGCCTGAAGTTCCATCCTCGGCTGTGATGAGGGAAAAGCCCCCCAAATCAGCCACTTGAGTTTCAGATCATATGACATCAGTTTTTCATTTCCTGAGGACCGTTGCAAAATTTCAGTAGCTAAACTGTGCCCAGAAGAGGCACTGAGCCGAACCCTTGAAATGCTGTATTAAAAAATCATCAAAATAGTGCCATTGTAGAGAAGCTCTGAGACAGCTGCCCGTGGCTCCTTTCACAGCCTGACCCCAGGGATGTCTGAGATGCATCACCCTTAGGTGATTCACCATGAAAACACTCTCAACTGATGCCTAAAATCCCATTACCAAAGCACCATCTGGCATATGTCCTAAATGAGCTCCTCGGAGACAATCCAAGCTCCTCCTGTCGTTTAACGTATGCTTTAGGAAAATGAGAACTGTGGCAATTTTGATAGGAAAGTGGAAGAGAATGCAAAAAGCTAAGGCCTTAGGACAGCAGGATGGCATGTCTGAGAAGGCCAGGAAGCGCCCCACATCCCGTGCTTTCCTCTGATTTTACAAATAACTGGCAAAATAAGCAAATTAATTCATCACCAGCTAAATGTTACTGTTTCCTTTCCGGTGATGTTTCTTAATTGCATACATGCCTAAAAGAACATCCAAAGGCCGGGTGTGGCACACACCTTTAATCCCAGCACTTGCAAGGCACAGGGAGGCAGATCTCTGAGACCTAGGTAAGCCTGGTCCATATGAGGAGTTCTAGGCCAGCTGGGCCTACAGGGAGACCCTATCTCAAAAAGACAAAAAAAAAAATGTGGACATAAAGGCAAATGAACCAGGGCTTCTTTCATGGACAGAGAAAGAAGGAAAGGAAAAATGAACAGAGACAGGAGAGGGTGAAGGAGAAGAGAGGAGAGGAAGGGGAAACGTCAGTGACAGTTTACCACATTAGCGATTTCAGTGTGCTAGGGGGTTTACGTAGTTGTTTTATAGCCTCTAAATTAACTTGGTGATTGAGGAATTATTAATATGCCACTTTTTAAAAAACAAGATAACTAAGAGATGGAGACATATGCCTAAGGATGTAGTGTGTGGCTGGTGAAAAACACAGTTGGGATTTGAACCCTCGTCCGCCAAATCCAAAGGCTTCTGTTCTTCTCCATTCTGCCTCCTCATCAGAGCACGAAGAGCTGAAATCCTGTTGTTTTCAAGAAAAGTGGAACTGTCCTCTTTCTGAGGGTATCTGACATGTAACTTCTCCTTGATATCGAGCCACTCAGTGACAGAGCCAGGGTTACTGAAGAAAGAGAAGCTGCCTTCTGAGGAACCAGAGAATGTCTGTCCCTGAAGCCCATAACAGGTCAATGGGCCAGAAATCAAACTCCACTAGGCCACAGCTTTAGGACACACAACTAGGCTGCATTGGGTTTGGGTAATGAGAGTTTCCTGTGAATTGTGAGAGGCACTGTGGTCAGAAACTTTTCAGTACCTAAGGAAGCTGGCTTCTCAACCTCAGTTTTCTTGCCTACATAATGGAGGAACACTACTTTGTGGGGCCATGTTAAATATAATGGAGTGTAACGGTAAGTAGAAACAGTCTTTTTTACTGTTTCCTGACCTTCTCTGAAACTCACAGTCCATTTTATTATCAACTGTTAATGCAAAGAGACTATAAAAGCCAGTTGTACAGGCTTGAGTGTCCAGCACATCAGATGTCCAGGTAAAATGGTGGCCTATAGGGACAGTGTAGCATGTTTAGAAAATATTTGTTTTTATTATAGTTTTTCACTGTCGGTATTCATATACATGGTGTTGTAAGGACATTTTCATACAAGCCATCCCTTTGCACCCCCTCCCCTCCCCCGTTAGTCCCCTTAGACAGCCTGTCATCAAACAGGCTGATTTGGGGCAGTTACATGAAATCTAGGAACCGAGCATGAGGGAAAACATACGTGTTTGTCCTTCTGAGACTAGCTTCATTCGCTTAACATGATGATCTCCAGTCCATCTGCTCCTGAAATGACTTCACTTCGCTCCTGGCTGGAGAGATTCTGCTGTGTATCTGCGCTTCTGTTTCTTTATCCAGGCCATGGCTGTTGGACACCCAGGTTGGCTCCATACTGTCACTGCTGTGGATAGTACAGCAGTCACAGGGGTGGGGCCTCGGCATATGTGGATCTGGAGTCCTTCAGGTCAGTTCCCAGCCTGGTGTAGATGGGTCACATGAAAGATCTGCTCTTAGATTTGAGAAACCTCCAAGCTGCCTTCCATAGTGCTAGGCTGGTTTTCACTCCCACCAGGGCTGTATAAGGGTCCCTTCTGCATCCTCCTCTCTGCTCCGTCCTCCTCACTGCCTCCTCCTTCACCTCCTCCTCACTGCCTCCCCCTCACTGGCATGTACTCTACTTGTCTTAATGACTGACATCTGACTGGAAGAGGTGGAATGGAAAACCCTCACTGGAGAATTTTTCATAGATTTATTTTCTAATATTTTATTTCTTATTTTTATTTTTTATGTATGTGTATATTGCCTGCATGTATGTAAGTGCACCTATCTCATGCTTCCTTTGGAGGTCAGAAGACGGCACCAGATCCCCTAGAACTGGAGTTACGAACAGTTGCTAGCCATCATGTGTGTGCTGGGAACCAAACCCAGGTCCTCTGCAAGAGCAGCCAGTGCTTTTTACCCCTGAGCCATCTCTCCATCTCCTTAAGATTTATTCTTATTTTAATTTATTATTTTTATTTTATTTTGTGTGTATGAGTGTATTGCCTGCCTGGGTGTAAGTACACCCATGTTGTACAATGTTTGAGGTCGGAAGAGGGCATCTGATCCCCTGGAACTGGAATTACAGATGGTTGTTAGCCACCATGTGGGTGCTGGAAACTGAACCCAGACCCTCTGTTAGAGCAGCCAGTGCTCTTAACCTATGAGCCATCTCTCCAACCTCTGATTTACTCTTATTTTTGAGATTTATTGTTATTTATTTATATTTACATGTATGTGTACGTGTCTGTGTATGTATATGCCATGTATGTGTAAGTACCCAAGGAAGCCAGAAAAGGGCATTGGATCCCCTGGAGCTGAAGTTACAGAAAGTTGAGAGCTGCCTGACGATGCTGGGATGCAAACTCTAGTCCCCTGAAAGAGCAATAGGTGCTCTTAACCACTGAACCATCTCTCCAGCCCCCTCAGTATATTTTAATTTGCAGTTCTTTAATGGCTGCGTTGGGGTTGGGTGTTGAATATTTAATGACCAATTGTGTTCCGTCTTTGGAGAACTATCTGTACATTTCACCGTCCCCTTTATTGTTGAATTGTTTGCAGTTTTGTGGTTTAGCTTTTTAAGTTCTTTGTGTAGTCTAGATATTAACTCTCTGTCAGGTGTATGGCTAGCAAAGATCCTCTGCCGTTCTGTAAGCTGTCTCTTCACTTAATTAACTACTCCTTCAACTGTGCAGATCTTTTTAGTTTCATGAGGTCCTATTTGCCAGTTGTTGGCATTGTTTCCTGAGATAGTGTAGCTTTGGACATGGCAAGAACAGAGACAAGGCTGGACAGAATCGTGTGACCTTTGCCGCAGACAGAATAAGGAAGTGAAGACAGCCTCAGGCTGGTCTCTCCCTTCTGGTGACTTCTGTGTGGTTTTCTTGGAAGGCCTTATTCTGGAGTTTTTCAGAAATAGTCCAGTCGTTTGTGATGCTTGCAAGCAGTCATTGTTTCCGAGAGGCTGAACTGTGTTTAGCTCCTGACCCACTGCTCCTAGGGACCAACTGGGGAAGCACAGCTAGCTGCTCCTGCTGTTGACCAGATCAGATCTTGTGAGATTCAGGGAGAATCACCGTCAAGGCCTCTGGGGAGTCTGGCAGGACAGATGGATTGTAAGGAGAACCCAAGTAGTTATGAAGGACTGAGAGTGAGATTAATTGTGGATGACGAGATTGTTCAGAGAACAGATCTGAGAGCAGGTTCAACTGACTGACAGCTGAGGCACAAATGTTTCTTTAAAGTTCATGTTCAGAATCAGTGGATATTAGAAAATCAAAGATCATCCAAGTGGAAAGGGAGGATCTTCCTTGGAAATCATATGACTTCTGGGTACATAAAATGTGGAAAGTCCGAACAGACATGTGTAGAAAATGCATGATTTCAAAGGCTTGGGACTAAAGAGGAATACACCTGATCGATTTTATGCTTAGCTTGACATGATAGAATTTGAGATATTTGGGTTAAATAGCATAATTGTCAAAATAATTTTATTGGCTCCTACTGCTTTTCTGAATATGCCTTAGAAAAATATTTTTTAGGAAGGATAACATTGGCTCTGTAGCCCAAGCGACCTGAAACTTGGGACGACCATTCTGCCTCAGCCTTTGAGTACTGGAATTATAGATATAAGCCACTACACCCAACTAAAAATCTTTAAAGTATATGTATGGTTCATACTCTGTTTTGATTTGTATTTTGAGACAGGATCTCCCCATGGTCCCAGCTGACCTGAAACTCACCATGTAGACCAAGCTGACCTTGATTTCACAGGAATTCGCTCCCCACTTTTGACTCTAGATAATGTTTCCCTCCATTCTGTGACCTGATTGCAATGAAATGCTCAACGTTCTTTTCTGCCCAGGCATTTTGCTCTGGTGTCTCTCTCCACCAAGAGTGCTCACTCCTACCGCTCACAGACCACCCTGTTGGACTTTCTGGTTTGTCTCAAGTGTATCTCTCCAGAGGCCTGCTCAGATGAAATGCTCACAACATCCACCTGTTCCAGTCTCTTGTTACCACTCACTGTCCTTTTTGACTTCCCAGACTCATGGGATTACATTCTGCTAAACCCACTGTAGCCTGAAAAGACTGTAAGTCGAAACTGCATTTAGTACACCTGGCCTACTGAACACTGCAGCTTTGCAGTACAGCTCAGCACAGAGAGCCGGTGTCTGCTCTCATGATCACGTGGCTGACTGGCGGCTGTGACCCGCTGCCCAGCATTATAAGAGTATCATACCATACATTGCTAGCCTGGGAAATATTAAAATTCAAATTTCAAATATAGTTGCTTTTCTTTTATTGATTTTTTTTGAGATAAGATCGTGCTATGTAGCGCTGCCTGGTTAGAACTCACTATGTAGATCAGACTGGCCCCAAGTTTATAGTGATCCTCCTGCATCTGCCCCTAAGTCCTAGAATTACCACTGTGTTCAGCTATTTACTTATTTTTTAGACAGTCTTGCTATGTTGCTCAGGTTGGTCTTGAACTCTTGATCTTGCTGCCTTCGCCTGCAGAATGCTGTAATTATAGGCATGCACCACCCCCCCTGGCTTTAAAGTATGGGTTTTCAGAATGCTTTTGTACCATCATAGAGTCAAAATTTTGTAAGTGAGACTATTTCTAGTAGGGACTATATGTTCCTTGCTCTGTTTACTGAGCTCAGCGCAGTGCCTTGCTCTTATCTGGCCTTCAGTGAACGTTTCCACAGTGGCCAAATATACTAGCTTTGAATCTGATTCAGATTGTTTAAACTGGGCCCAGTGTGAGTTGTAAAGTGAGCACAATAAGGGATCAGCACTGTGCTATGCACTGGGGATGTGGCACTGGGTTGTTCCCAGGAACTTGGTTGTGTTCAAAAGCATCAGCAGCCAGAGCTGTCCTACTGCTACTGCGAGCTTTTGTTCTGTTCACATTGAGGAAATAGCCCCACAGGGACGGAAACCCAGCAGCCTCAAAGCTTGGGCTCGCTAGTGGCTAGTCGTTAGTGGCTGGGGACTCGAGAGGCAGTGCATCTGTGGGCTTGTTTCTGAAAATCAGACCAGCCATCCCTGACAATGTGATGATGGGCGGCACTGGGACATATTTTTCTAGCTGTGGAAAACTAAATGAGTCCAGAGGGGCAGGCCTCTTAGCACATCATTAGATTACAAAAGCAACCTAGAGGCCGGTAGGTAGAGCAGATGTTCATTTTTGTTTATGTATACCCTGCAGTTGTGCAGGGAAAAGACAAATGCTTTTCGAGCAGTTAACCTTGGGGAGATGGCTCAATCAGTAAAATGCTTGCTGTGCCGCTATGAGGCCCTGAGTTCCGGTCCTCAACACTCATATAAAAAGCTGAGTGTGGCAATGTGGACCTATGATCCCAGAACTCAGGAGTGGAGACAGGAGGATCACTAGAGCTCATTGGGTTGGCCAGCTGTTCTAGTGAGTTGAGATGCTCTAGGTTCATTGAGAGACTCTGTCTTAAAAAATAAAGTGGAAAGCAATCAAGGAACATAACCTCATGTCAACTTCTGGTCACCACATGCACATGCACATGCACATGCACATGCACACATATAAACACACACTAAAAATAAACAGGAATCTTGGTTGTTTGGGGCCACAGAGACAGGAAGGATAATGAGCACTGGAAATATTTATATTTATATATATTTATATATATAAGCATATATATAAATATATATCTACATCTATAATATAATTCCATATTGTTCTGTTTTTAACCATGATGGATTTTTGTATTTTAAAAATAAATGAAGTTTCATTAAAAAATTGTAAAACACTAAGAAGATTCCCTATGTTTGATAGAGTCTATTTCTTCCATTTTGAATTTTTTATCTTAGTACTATGCCTCAGTTGGCAAAGTGAAGATAGCTCCTGGACTAAGGACAAGTACCCAAGACTGATTTCAGTTCTGGAGAATCTGATGTTGGGACTAACCACATAGACTGCATGACATGACCTGCTGGCAGTCAGCACTTCCATAGCCTCTTTGGAAGAACCTTCATTAGGACACGTGTTACAAGCCAGGCAATTCACTTACATCATCCTTCTCTATTCTCCAATCAACCCCTAAGACACAGGCATTACCCTCATAAGCTGTCAAAAGCAAGGTCCTGAGAGGTTAGATGAACTCCCCAAGTTCATGAAGCTAGTAAGAGGCAAAAGCCAACTTCGATCCTCATCCATCCAATGTTGTGCTCATCTCTCACCTTTTTAGAAAGCATAAGGTCTAATGGCATGTCTAGCAACTAGTGCCGTGGTTGAATGAAACTCTGTCTCAATGGCAGCCAAATTCTAGGCACCTGTGAAAGGCTCTTTCACCCAAAAGTGTTTCCCAAACCCACTTTCTGTGGAGCCTGATAGACCAACTAATAGAATCTGCCCACTGAATAAGGTGCCCTATCCCTGAGGACCCATTTTCCAAGAACAGTGACTCATATACACAGGTAACATCACAACATCATTGTAAAGCAAGATAACACCAATTATTCAGAAAACACATCTAGCAAGCTTTCAAAAGAAGGAGACGTGGGACCAGTAAGATGTTATGGAGGAGGGGAAGAGGAAGGAGGAAATGCCTTCCGGGGTGTCACTGTGGAACTTTGAATAACTAAGGCACACGGAGAAGCCAGAGGCAGGAAAGACAGCACCAGCAGTGTCCCGCACCACCCAGCTCAGGCCTGAGCCCAGGTACTGCACTGATGAGGTCACAGACAGCATGGAGCAGGGAATCTTGTCACATGTGGCTCATTTTCCACAGAGTGCACACCCCATCTCAGCTCTAAGTCCTGCAGATGCTGTGTGTCACCAGGGCAGTAGTGTGTGACACTGTGGCTGACTGAGTAGGACTCAGTGCCTACCATGACCCTTCTCCCTGGAGTCTGCTCAGAGTCGCTCTCAGACTGAGGCAGGAGGCGACTTTGGGATATTTGGCTGGGAACATTGGAAATGGCTAACAAAGGGATCGGACATGTTCTAGTAGTGAATTTCTGGAAGCAATCTGGACCAAAGCATTGTCTTCCCTCTTACTTAAACGAGGTGTGCTTATCTCCTCACAGAAGAAGCGCACGTTGAAGGGCTCCATTGAACTCTCTAGAATCAAATGTGTGGAGATTGTCAAGAGTGATATCAGCATTCCATGCCACTATAAATACCCATTTCAGGTAAGCACATTAGGACTAAAGTGACTAAAGTGAATCACTTCCTGCCCCCGGAGCATGGTTAGAATCCTCTGCCATCGTGAGGAAAGATGGGAAAGGGAGAGTCTCACCCAGGCTGATAACTTAGACCAAACCCAAAAGAAAGCTGCTATGTTATTTTTCCAACCAGTGGCATTCATTCATTCATACTGCAAAGGCACAGACTCTTAAAAGCTCTTTTCCCCCTTAGTGCTGGGGTTGAACTAGGGTCTTACGCATGCTCTGCAAGTGCTATAGTCTTGAGTTACGACCGCAGCTTTGAAGAGGTCCTAACGCCTCTGCTTCTGTGACAACAGACTGTCATCCTTGGCTATAAATTGCCTTGGTTATAAATGGTCTGGAGTTTATGAGATTTCACAATCTGAAAACCATCTGGAGATGACTCTGCTATCCAAAGTAGCTGCCACTCGTTGAATGTGAATGTTTACATTTAAATGAGTTAATCAGAATTAAATGAAAACATCTAGCTCCCAAAATAAAATAATTTTTGAAAAGATAGTGAGATGGCTAAGTGGGCAGAAGCACCTGTGTGCAGACCTGTCGACAAGCTCAATGCCCACATCCCACAAGGAGGCCGGAGAACAGGCTTTGCAGAATCGTCCTCTGCCTACCACTCATGTGCTGCGGTAGAAAGAGAGAGAGAGAGAGAGAGAAAGAGCGGAGAGGGAGAGAAAGGAAGGGAGGGAGGGAGGGAGGGATTGATTTAAAAATTCAACTCCTCAGTCCCACATCCCACAAGGAGGCCGGAGAACAGGCTTTGCAGAATCGTCCTCTGCCTACCACTCATGTGCTGCGGTAGAAAGAGAGAGAGAGAGAGAGGAGAGGGAGAGGAAGGAAGGAAGGAAGGAAGGAGGGAGGGAGGGGGGGGGAGGGGGAGGGAGGGAGGGAAGGAGGGAGGGAGGGAGGGAGGGAGGGAGGGAGGGAGGGAGGGAGGGAGGAAGGAAGGAAGGAAGGAAGGAAGGAAGGAAGGAAGGAAGGAAGGAAGGAAGGGAAGGGAAGGAAGGAAGGAAGGAAGGAATTTAAAAATTCAACTCCTCAGTCATTCTGGGCCACACATTACATGTTAAGTAACCACTGCTGCTAAGATGCCCTGTGTTGACAGCACAGATCACAGACATTTTTCACTGCCAAAGACTCCCTTGGGCAGAGCTAGTTAGTGTACCTTTAGTTTTTATCTTGCTTACCATCTTTGGGGTTTACATTTTAAAGGAGTAATATCACCTCCCACATCCCAGGGTAGCTTTCTTGTTTGCCAACCTAAAGGACAAATATTCCTAGATATTTTTTTTCTACTGCTGGGAATTGAACTCAGGATATTGTGTGCTTCTTAGGCATGTTCTTTACCTTTGAGCCACACCCCCAACTCAAACATTCCATTTTTAATTAAGTACAGAGAGAGGGTTCTTTTTTTTTCCTATTAGAAAAAGTAGTCTCCATGAACTGGACTTTTCCTTCCCTCCTGCCTCCCTCCTTCCTTCCCTGCCTCCCTCTTCCTTCCCTGGTTACCTCCCTCCCTCCTTCCTTCCAAAGTTACCTCCTTCCATATCATTGTGTAGTCCAAGCTGGCTTGGAGCCTGAGTTCCTCCTGCCTTAGCCTTCCAGGCTTCCATCCTTACAGGATGCAACCCTGAGTTGGAAGTTTTAAGAATGAAAGTAAAAGGGTGACAGGAATCCCTCAGTAATTAAAAATCCCCAATCATAAATGAGTGTGTGGAAAGAATGATGAAATTTCAAAGACTTGTGGCTTTTATACCCGTGTCAGCTTCTGCGAGATGTCGTCATTGAGGGAAGGTGAGTGAGCCCATGTGGAAAGAGTACTGTCTGGGGAACTACTTGTGGATCTGAAACTTTAACAAGGAAGAATTTTTAAAACATCTTGATTACATGTTTGCCATCTAATAGCTTACTCTCACATAAGCTAGGAAGGGTTCTGAAAACTTAAGATGAGAAATAAGTATGTCTGGTCAAAAGGAGAATTTTCTCTTGCTCTTTAAATTGGGCAAACACCCAATGGTAGCACAGTATTTCAGGTGGACCACCTGCACCGTGGAGGGCTGCCCTGACGCCACAGCATCCAGACATTCAGATGAGCAGGACCCTGGTTGCCTAGTCACCCAAAATGAGGGCAATTACCAAAGATCCCACTCTCTGCCCGGAGGCTGGCGGGCCTGCTGCATTTCCTCATCAGCAGGCACCTCTCTCACCTGGACTCTTGTTTTTCTCCAGGTCATGCATGACAACTATCTTCTGTATGTGTTTGCTCCAGACTGTGAGAGCCGGCAGCGCTGGGTACTGGCCCTTAAAGAAGGTAATTAAACTTCTGTGCCAATGAGTCACTGGGATCTTGGTCCTGTGCCGGACCTGAGTGTCATGACAGTGCAGACTGGAGTCTGTGAGCAGCTTGTATGAAAAATTTCTCCCTCCTCCTGTTACCGAATGTTTTGAGTTTTTATAATGGGTCCAGCAGCATCAACGAGTATAATTTAGGGATTGGCCAAATCCGGCCTGCCACCTGTTTGGGTAAGGCTCCAAGATAAAAACAGTTTCTGTATTTTTAAATCATTTCAAAAGACCATAGACGAACCCACACACAATATCCTTGATTTTGCCTCTTGGCCAGCCAAATCCAAAATATTTACTGTCTGGCACTTTAAAAACAATGTTTGCTTACTCCTAGGATACTGAGAAAGATAAAGAATGGGAACCCCCGACAGGTTAGGGCACTGGGTTCACATTCTGGCTCTTCCATTTACTGTGTGCTCTTGGGCAGGTTCTTAACTGCTCTGGGCTTTAATTTCCCCATCTGTAAACAAGAAAAGGAAGAAGGAATAACAGAAACCTGTCTCCAGAGCTCATGTGGGTAAAACTCTTAGAACTAGTGGCATAGCCAGATAGCCAGTGGCCAGTTAGTTAGTTAGGTAGTTAGTTAGGTAGTTTTTGAGACAGGAGCTCATGTGGCCCAGTCTGGCTTCTAACTTGCTTGTAGCTAGAGCTGCCTTTGAACTCCTGATCCCCTTCACTCCACCTCTCAAATGCTAAAGTTGCAGGTGTGTGCAACATGCCTAGCTAGCTAACTATTTTTTAAGCTTCACATTCTCAACAGCATAATTAGATCCATGAGATATGGGATCAGACTGCCAAGGTTAAAAAAAAAATAACCCTTAACTGGCAATTGTTAGTGTTTGACAGTGACCAAGTCCCTTGACCTTTACATGTCTCAATTTCTTCAGCCATAAATTTCAACTAAGCACAATCATAGGGTAGTTATGAGATTCAAATGAGCTAGGACATGTAAGGCACATTTAACAATCCTTACATCACAGAGCAGCACTTGATCAGTGTTGCTAGTCTTATTTTTTGGCCTGAAGCACAGAGTGTGTCAGGAGACCTGGGTTCAAATATTGCCTCTTCTCTAAGTAGCTGTCAAGAGTAAGAACAAGCAAGTCCCTTACTATCTCTGGAGGCACAGTTCCTCTGATTTGAAAAATAAGGGTAAAATAGCAAGTCTTATCTGCTTCCAACATCAAAAAAAAAAGTGCAAATTTGCTGTTGTTTAAGGCAAAAAAGACAGAAATTCGGTCCTCTCAGTTCCCCTTCACTCCCCAAAGCACTAACTTGGAGCATACTCATCTGGCTTAACAACACACAGCCAGCTGGAGGAAGATCCAGAGACATACCCAGATCTGTCCCTGCCCAGTCCAGCCCGTGCTCTCTCAGTAAACAGCATAATGGGTTGATTTGGCATTTTTCTTTCTGTTCTGAGCAAACCTCCCCAGGCCACACAGCAGGTCTGGTCTCAGGGAATTGGTGGTCCTTGATACGCTGCCTTGGAAATAACTCTTCTGCTGGTGCCAACCTCTTTCAGAAACGAGGAATAACAACAGTCTGGTGTCCAAGTACCACCCTAACTTCTGGATGGATGGGAGATGGAGGTGCTGTTCCCAGATGGAGAAGCTTGCAGTAGGCTGTGCCCCCTATGATCCAACCAAGAATGGTAAGACTTTGGGAAAGAGCTAAAAAGGAAAGGATCTCGGCTTTCTATCAGCAAGGTGTCAGAGACTGGATGCAAAATTCTCCGTTCCAGACTCTTCAGAGGGTCATCACCTGCCCCCACCTGCACTCTGCTCACGTACTTCCATTCAGAGCTGACATCTGTGTGCCTCCCTCCTGATCCTCTAAAGTGTGCTCCCCAGTCAGCCATCCTTACCACCTGGGAAGTAGAGGTGCAAAACTCTGGTCCCACCCGATGTTCTGGATCAGTGTGCATGCTGACAAGCGTGTGACAGTATTTTTTTTTCTTTGTTTGTTACAGTGACATCATGTCACATACACATCCCATTATACAAATTCAACTCTATAAACGGGAAGGAGAGGGAGAACTTGTATATTTTCATTCTGTCTCTGCTCTGTCATGCCTTGACTTACTGTCAGGGGAAAGGAGCCTATAGTCTAAAGGAAAATGAAAACAGAAGCAGCTCATTCTTGGCCTTTGCTCAAGTTCTGACAAGACTCAGTTCCCGAGATTGGACTGTGTACTAATTTTTACCTAATGTGATGGTGACTTGGGGACCTCAGCCTCCAACAAATTGCGACCACACTTGAGCACACTTCCACAGCCTCGTGCTCTTGTTCTCCGAAGCCTGCCGTGTAGACGGTAAAGAAGTGGATAGCCCTGGACTGTTCCGCATGCTCTCAGGGCTGCATAGCTAGGGAGAGTGCAGTACAGCCAGTGCTGGATGGAACAGCGGATTGATCTGCATTCGTTTTCCTCTCCTCTCCCCTCCCACCACAGTCAGCACTTCTCATCCTGGGTTCCTTTTTCTTTTTTGGAGTGTGTGTTGTTTTAAAGGATTTCATACACAATTGCTGTATTTACATCATTTCTACCCCTCCCTCCCCTCCTCCTCCCACATCACCATCCCACTCCCTCTCAGCTTAGTGACCTTTTCTTATTAGTTACATATATACATATATTTATACACACACATATATACACAACTTATTTAGTCCATTTAGTGTAGCTCATATGTACATGTGTTTAGGGCTGATCACTTGGGGCTGGATAACCTATCAGGGAGCTCATCCCTGGAGAACACTGAGTCTTCCTGTCTCAGCAGCCATTGGTCACCTGTAGCTCTTCATCTAGAGATGGGATCTTGGGACATTTTCCCATCCATGTTAGCATGTCAGCTAGTGTTGTCACTATGCTGGTCTTGGTTAGACACCATACTGTTGCAATTTCATGGGCGCAGCTTCCTTGTCATGTCTGGAAGACATTATCCAGTAGCCAGTGTCCTGGTCCTACACCCTCTTCTGCAATTTTTCCTGAGCCTTGGACCTTGAAGGAATCTCTTGGCTGCCTAGGACCCTTAAGTCTTCAGCTCTAAAATGGTAGGAGATTCCAGGGACCCAAGATGACATGACCTCCATATCCTCTTCAAGTGTGGCCCTCTTTGAATCCATTTTGCAGTTTTCCAGTTTGTAGCTGTTCCTCTGCTGGGTCTGCAGACTTCCCCTCACCCTGAAACATGTGGCCAAGGTGTCAGGAGCAGTTGAATAACTCACCGTGACTACCCTTGGGGAACACTGGTCCTGGTGAGCTTCCCCCAACTGACTGCAGCTTGGGAACAGCTCTCAGCCATGCTATGAGCGTGAGATGCAGCTGGTCAGCTGAAAGCATTGCTTGTCAGAGTAACCCCCTGCCTTCCTTTTTGAGTTAGCTAAACAACCTTACTCACCATAGCTTTGGCAGGATTGTGAGCAGTTTTTGAGAACTGCACTGTGCTGTGTACACAGCTTATGTTTGTGTTCCTGTGGTGAAGGCTCAGAAGATTCCTTGTGTTGGGTAAATTGACAGTATGAGATCTATGAGCACAGAGCTTCGGAATAAGAAAGAAAATGCCTGGGATGTGTCCCAGCCCCATTATTTCCTTGTTGTGTGACCTTATGTGATTCTTAACCTCTCTGAGCCTCTGAGGCAGTTTCTTCATAAATGGGGAGAATAATAGGCAGATATTTGGGTGATTGTTGGGAGACTCACTGGGGTGATAGAAAGCTCTTAGCACAATGCTGGTTCCTACTGAGCTCTCAATAAATGGCGGGCATGTTGACACTCTTTTCTTACTTGCGGATGAAAGCATCTGAGGCTGAGATCACAGTATGGATGTATCTGGGAAACAGCAGAGGAAAGGGATGAGAGGAAATGACCCCACTATAACCAGTCCATGCAGCCCACATTTCTGCCCCCGGACCCAGTCCTAGCCACGTTACATCCCAGATCACACAGGGGATGGAAAGAGCAAGACCACAGGAGGAAAAGAAAGTGACCAGTCACAGGGTGTCCAGGGCTAGAGGGCGTTCATGCTGGTGATGCTAAGGTTAGACCAACTTCCTGACTCCAGATTGCATGCTAAATAGAAACTGGACCTCGTGTGTGTATGTGTGTTTGTATTTTGCTGGTGCCTGAACCCTGAAACAAGGGCTTTTGCATGCTAAGCAAGCGATATACCACTGAGTTAGACACCTGGCCCAGAAACTGGACTTTTGATTCTGTGTGATTGTTTTCTCTGTTCACTATATACACAAGGCAATATCCCAGCCTGCCTTTGCTCAAGGAGCCAGTGTGGAGCCGGGTGCTGGTGTCAACATGTGAATCTTCTCTACCTCATCCCTGATGTGGGCTAGCCAGCATCAAGTCTACTGCATGTAGGGATGAGAATTTCCCTGTCCATCTACATGGCCCATTTTCTTGTCTCTGATGTTTAAAGAGATCTTCATACTGAATTGAAAGCTCTGCACACCCTTCCGGTTCCTCCCTCACACTCCCAACACACACACGTGCAGTTGTGGTCCATTGCTTCTAGATCTGGACTGTGATGATACTCTGAGTGTGGTCCACAGATCAGTTGAGAGACAGAGATGAAGTGGTGAAAGGAAACAGAGAAGGATAAGAGGAGAGACAAGGAACACAGGGAGAGAAGAGAAATAAGCTCTAAGTGGAGGGAGATATGGAGGAAGAGAGAGGGGGCCCTGAAGGGTGTAGTTTAGGGGCAGCATGAACATATATTTAAAAGCCTCAAGGCGACTCCAAGCAGAGCTCAGCCCACTCAGAAAGCACAGTGCCCCCGCACCTCACCTGCCCCTCCTCAAGCCCACAGTGTCGTCAGCAAGTGTGAGTCACTGTCCCTGAGTCACAGATCCCCACTCCTAAGCCCAGCAGGTGGCCGATACATATAGGAAGTCCCTCTACCTACAGAAAAGGACCCCAAATCCTGACACCCCCCACGTGAGGAGATATAGAAGGAGATCCCAGAATATTGTCTTCAGGAAGTTTCTGGTACCTTCTAGAAAAGGAAGTTGGAAACCGACAACTGCAAGAAATGAGGCGGGTTGTGCCAAGGTTGCCTCTGGTTTCTGTGTTTGTCATCTTCCTTTTGGTCTGTTGTTTTCCTTGGGCCCCTTTTCTCTGAAAGCCTGGGGGTTTCATGCTCACCTCCTGTCGTTCTTCTTTCAGCTTCAAAGAAGCCTCTTCCTCCTACTCCTGAAGACAACAGGGTGAGTGAGGGCCCAAGCCCGAGTGGGGTGGGCCTCGTGCTATAACCGGACTGTGTTTCTCAGACTGTGAACAGTGTGGTCGCAATTCAGCCATACTCTTGGGCCATTCTGTGGGTCTGTCCACTTAAAGGACCACTCGGCTTCTGAGCTACCACCTCACTGTATTGAAACACTGGCACCAAGCTTTCTTTACTCCTGACTTGACACAGAACACTTCAGAGGCATATATCAGATTACATTTTATTTATTTCAGAGTGCTTCCACAATGCTTATTCTCTATGTTAAAACTCTCTTCCATCCACTTTGGAGGACTATAATTTTATTCTTACTTTTAAACTTGGGATATCAAGTACAAGAAAGGTCTTGAGGTTTCCGCAAGGCCATTCAGCCACTAATGGGATCTCAAGTTTCTGATGTGGAGGTTCAACTGGAATGGTGGTTCTCCAAGCCTGGTCCGTAGGCTGCCAGGATCAGTCACACCAGGAATGCAGAGCCCAGGACCCACCCAGACCTGCTCCTACCACAGCTCTGGGAGAGAGATCTTCACTGCATTTTAATAAGCTCCTGTGACTCTGAGGCACATTCAAATTTGAGTCACTGGTCTGTAGAATACTGAATTATAAGACTCTAATATAGAAATAACTCTAGAGAAGACAGGGGGAAAAAGATAGGAAAATGATCACTCTTCACCTTATGGTCATGTTAACATCAGTGCCCACCTCCAAGTTCTTGCCCTCTATTCTTGAACCTACCAAGTTCTCCTCTCACACTTCTTCCTGAAGAGTAAGCTCTGATATTCCCCTCCAGCCAAGATGGTAACATTTCAAAACTGTCAGCCTCCCCATAAGGGAAACTCTGAATCCTACACCTCAGGCTAATTTTTAGGTCTCATCCGCTGGCTCTCAAATACCACGTCAGAGATGCACTTGTACTGTCAGAGAAAATGGGATGTCTGTCTGCTACTGTCTGTCCTCGCCCTTCTGAGGACCGCTTTAACAGCCTTCTTGCAGGTGTGATTTGGAAGACCCCTGCCCTCTCTTGTCCCCCAGGGAGGCCCACCCTGACCTACAGCTCTTTCTGAAGTCAGCCTGTCCCTTCCTTGCTCTGAGGGGTAATGAAGGGGAAAGTCAGAAGATGCTGCCTGCCCGTCACTCCACGGGCTCCGCTACTGGAATTTCAAGGTTTTGTGGCGGTGAGCATCTGTGCTCTATGAGCACTGTTACCACAAGCGTCAGCCGCATGTCTAGAGCCATTGCGATGTCCCGCTTGCTCGTTGTACTCTAAGTTCTTTCTCTCTCCCCCAACCTTGTCTTACTTTCAGGACAATGGCATCTCAGATTGTCATATAGAAAAGGCAGACAAATCTCTGTGAGTTCAAGGCCAGCCTGTTCTATATAGCAAGTTCCAGGTCAGCTGGGGCTACAGGGAGACCCTGTCTCAAACGAAAGTAAAAGAAAAAAGGATGTTTTAACATGCTTCCACAGCCCATGCCCTTTTCCAGTTTCATTTCTGTCGCTGTGGTAATATACCCTGACCAAAACCCCAAACCAAAAGGGTTTATTCAGCTTACAGTTCCAGGTCATAGTTCATCGCTGCTGGAAGTCAAGGCAAGAACTTGAGGCAGGCCTGCTTCCTATTCCACGCAGCATTACCTCTGACCCAAAGATTCACTTTACAGCCAAAGAAGTGCAGCAGGAATCATGGAGGGTGCTGCTTGCCGGCAGGCAGGCTTATGCCCAACTAACTTTCTCATACAGTTCAGGACCACCTGCCCAGGGAGTGAATGGTCCTGCCCTCAGTGGGTTGGGCCCTCTTACATCAGTTAACCATCAGGACTGTGCCCCATAGACATGCCCGCAGGCCAATTCGATCCAGGAAATTCTTCAGTTGAGAGTCTCTTCCTAGATAATTTTAGATTGTGTTGTCAGTTAAAGCTCACTGAGATATGCTTTATATGAGGAAGACTGTAGAGCGAACCTCCAGGTGGGCAGTCAGGAGGCGGGTGTTGTTGGTCAAGATGGAGGATATCCATGGTCAGAGGGCTGACCCACACTATCAGGCTCTCTAGCCTGTGGGTACAAATGAGGCCATGTGCTAATGTTCAGACTCCAGTTCCCGTGGTCCTGTCATCCACAGGAGCTCAGTTCTTCATGTCAGGTCTCTCATATTCAACCCTGAAAAGCTTCCTGAGGGCCACATGAGAATCTCTGCTGGTGCCCTTGTCCCTGGCTCCCAGTCAAGGAACCCTTTCCTTTTGTTGCTGCCTGGGCTATGAGGTGTCTCAGCACAGGGGAGCACTCCCTATCTACGGACAGGAGAATTCCTGAGGGCCAGGACGCTTCTTATCCCTTCAGTAGAGTGTCCAAGGAGCAGGACCCTCATATACTCCAAGCCTCCCCTTCTCACCTGAGCCCAAACATGTCCTTCTTGAGCCCACAGACTCTCAGTTTCTCTAGACACCAACTCTTGGTGGGGCTAGAGAGATGGCTCTATTGCTTAAGAATGATTGCTGTTCTTCTAGAGTGCTGAATCCAGGAGATCCAGTGTCCTTTTCTGGTCTTCAATTCTCTCTCTCTCTCCCTCCCTCCTTCTCTCCCTCTCTCTCTC
Source organism: Eospalax fontanierii (assembly GCA_035773235.1). NCBI lineage: Eukaryota > Metazoa > Chordata > Mammalia > Rodentia > Spalacidae > Eospalax > Eospalax fontanierii. Next base: position 13,139,413 of record CM069546.1, read on the forward strand.
TCTCTTTCTCTCTCTCACACACACACATACACACACACAAGTAAAAATTAAAAATATTTTTTAAATCACAAATGAAGAACTGGAGATGACTCAACAGATCAGAGCCCTGGCTTCTCTTGAAGAGGACCTCGCTTCAGTTCTCAGCACCCACATGATGACTAACAACCATCCGTAGCTCCAGTTCCAGGGGATCCTCACCCTCTTCTGGCTTCTGTGGGTAGTGGTTGTACTTGATGCACTTACATGCAGGCAGACAAAATAGTAATACACATCAAATAAAAATAAATTATAAAAAATTTAAATCATAAATTAACAACTTAGTAAACAAATGCTTCATAAAAGAATCAAGTAATTCTCCAACTGTAATATTAAAAACAGAGAATAACTATATAATGCTGTGATCCTACATGAGAATATTGGGGCAGGACTGTATTGGTAAATGTGATAAAAGAGCCAAGTACTCAAGTAGGTAGATTCCCATTGAATTTGGTCCCTCAAGTGCAACATAAATGGGAATGTTTTATTGATGGCTCAAATGGTATTACTGTAAGTCATAGGATTTTACAAAATGGTGAACAATTCCCAGTACAGTTCCAAGTTAAAGCAAACGTAAGCCCCCCTCAGTCCACAGGTAATGGCACTCCTGGGAAAACTAGTCCTTTGTATTGGATAGAGATGGCCTCTAAGCTTTAGGTCTTCCTGTGTATTATAATTATGTGCATGATTTCTAACACATGAATGTCTCTCAGGACATTTAGAAGTTGTACAAGATGTGGGATAAATGGTAGAGCATTTTACAGTCTTGGCCCTTGCCTACTAAATAGCAACAACATACCTCAAACTTTGTAACATTCTGATCAACATGTGATCAGCATGATCCCTGTGGAAATGTTCTGTCATATTCTGAGAACTTTGCCCTGGTCCTCCTCTTGTAGGGGCTAGTCAGGGAGTTTGATCTACAGAGAGTCAAATACCATGCCACATCCCTCCAGTATCTTTCTCTTATCTGGAGGACTCAGTCCACCACCATCTCACAAGCTCCATAAACACCTAGACTTCAGTATACTCAGAGAGCTTATGACTTCCTAACACGACATCTCCTTCTAGCCAGCAATTCAGCCTTTCCCCATCTTTACTCTACCCCCAAATCTGCCACCCGTCTCGGGTATGCTCATCCCAAACTCTTGCAGTCATTTGCTTTATGAGCTGCTCTTCATGTTCTTGTGGTCTCATCATAACTAGAGGGTGCTATGGGGCAGAAGCATAGGCCAGAGTTCCTGCAGGAGGAAGGAAGGAGCCATGTGCTATTGTGGAGGAAGTGCTGAGATGAATTCTTAAGCTGGCCGTGTTCATTCCTGCTATGGGATCTGATTCTTCATCCTAAATGAGAGAGTGGGCGAAATGGTCTGTCAGGGAATTCCAGCTCTGGTAGCCTATGATTTGATGGGTCTGGGAATACCTGTAAGTTTGGTGAGCAAAGCTTGGACCAGGAGACTTAGCCTTGGTTGAATCTCCTTCTCAAGAACATGATGCTTCCAGAAGGAAGGCTGGACCATATGGCCTGGGGCCAAAAGATAAACTAACAGACTTCTGACTTCTTGGATTTCACTGTAGTCATAATATATCTCTTAGAATTGATTCCTGATGTCTTTGTATCTGTGCAGCACCATGATTCTAACTCATAAAGAATGCTAAGTTGAGGGAAGCAGTTTTCTCTGCAAATCCCCCTGTAAATGGAGGGATCTGGTGTGTTGGCCTGGCCTAGATCTAGGGTCAAGTTACAGCAAGAATTTTGTCACCTTGCTTTGTGTTTCACTTCCGTTTTCTGTCCATGTTTGGTTTTGTTGTCTCTTCCCCAGCGGTCATTTCAGGAGCCTGAGGAAACCCTAGTCATCGCCTTGTATGACTACCAAACCACCGATCCCCAGGAGCTGGCGCTGCAACGCGATCAAGAGTACTACCTTCTGGACAGCTCCGAGATCCACTGGTGGAGAGTTCAAGACAAGAACGGGTGAGACCTGCTCAGGGTGCTGCCGCATGTGCCAAGTACCTTGGGAGCAAAGGAATGTGGGAACGTTTGCCCGCCTCTCTCGGCTGCCCCCAAGTTAAATTAGGAGAGCTGAGCTGGGCATAGTGGAAGGGAGAGTGACCCCAGTGAAGGGGTCTTTCTCAGAAGTGACTGGGAGGCCCCTCCCAGTACCTCCATGTGACACTGCCCTGCTGGAAGCACATCTCAAAGCCCCTGTGCTTTTACACTCACAGTGTGAGAGGTTGGTAATTCGCTCTGCAAAACGCTGGTGTTCTTGAGTGTTTAAGCACAGCCAAAAGGACATCACATTGTAAAGCCAGTAGAAGGAAAATGTATATAAGATAGGCAATTGTGTTTGAAAGTCTCAGATGGGGGAGCTGGAGAGATGACTCAGCAGTTAAGAGCACTAGCTACCCTTGCAGAGGACCTGAGTTCGATTCCCAGCACCCACATGGTGACTAACAACCATCTGTAACTCCAGTTCCAGAGGAATCCAATGCCTTCTTCCGAGTCTGCAGGCATTGCACGACATAGGTGTACTGACACACAGGCAGGCAATAAACTCAGACACATTAAATAAAAATAATAAATGAAACACTTCTTAAAAAAATGAAAGTCTGACATGGTACCAAAGATTTAGTTATTTATTAGTGAAATCCCTGAATGATTAACAGAGAAAATAAGATTCTATAAGTAATGATTGCCTACTGTGGGATTTTGGAATGAAAACATCTCTACAGCCCTTCTCTAATCTGAAAAAATACAAAAATTCTTATATTAAAAAGTGTCAAGATTATGAGCTTATTATCATTAATTTTAAAATATGAGAAAAAAATATTAGTACCCCATGTCAATATTTCTCTAAAGACTAAACAACCTAGAGGCTGGGAGAAGAGCTCAGGGGTCGTGTTTATATAGCATGCACAGTGCTCTGATGAGAAGAAGAGATTTAGGAAGTAAACTAACTGTGGAAAGAGGAATGCCAGCTTCTTCAGTCCCCAGGTCGCCAGTACCACTTGCTTGTGAAATGAACGTTCTCTATAACAGACAAGTTCCTTTGTGTTTGCACTTACACGATCTGTTCTCTTCTTTGTCTTTCTTTGATCCTTGAATTATATATCTTGAATTTTTTTCTTCTCAGTAATACAAACTTATCTCTGTTTACCATAGCTGTAGAGTGTTAGATTATATAATAGAATTGTAAGTACTTTATTAATCTTTTATGATGAGACATTTAGTTTCCAAATGGTTTATTTCTCTTTTATTTCAAAGCATCAATGAAATTCTTGAAGTATTTATATACGAGCAGTCTTCTGAATGCTTCCATATAGATCACAATTCCTAACTGGGGAACTACTGGGGTAGAGTATATATTTCTTCATTTTGATACATGATTTCCTCTGAAACCATAGCAAAGTTACAGGAATATAGGCGAACAAACCTGAGTAGCCTGAAGTGTGGAGAAGGTCGGAGGAAAGAAAGGGAGGGAGAGAAGAGGGAATGGTGTAGATCATGAAACTATGAAAGGGCCCTGGGGAGAGGAAGGTTTATAAGGTGAGGAAGAGAGAGAATGGAATGCAGGTGATCAGAAGGCAGAAGTGGGACACTGTTGGGAAGGAAGGGAACCAGTCAGAGGGTGGTGCAGGGGGGCTGAGAGGGCAGTGGGGGAAGGGGGCGAATGAGAGCAAAGTGTTGACACACAAGTCCATAAACGGAAATGCCATGATGTGACCCATTACCTTGTGTGCTAATCTAACACTTTAAAAAGAAGGAAGGCTGATCTGGAGGTCTGCAATAGTCTTTAACTAAAGGCTTGATTGCCTTACACTCACTATATCTTACTTCCTCAAGATGTCTTCTGTCTTAGTTGCCTTGTTGGGATGGAGGGAGGAGGCAGAAGTAAGATAGGTAAAATGTGATTAGATCAAGAACTGTGGTTTGAAAGGCAGAGTAGAGCCCAGAATCCCTCACCTGGAACTTCTCTGTCTAGCTGATTTTCCTGCTGTGGGGAGGCTTCTATAAGTAGCAGATTTGAGATGATCCAGTCTGTAAATACTAAAAGAATTTACTCAGAAATTCACCAACTGTCAACTGGCCTTATTTAGCACACCTAATGTACCAGGAAATGTTTTCTTGTCGGTCTTTCCCAAATGACAGTTTACCCTTTGATCTGAGGAAAGGCTCAAGCCTGCACCCGAAGGGAAACCAAATAGGACCTCCAGAGAGCAACTAGTGGTCTGGTAATTGCCTTAGCCAACATTTTAATAGCCTCACATAGAGAGAGGAGAGAGAACTTGGACCATAGGATCCACTACCCTTGTAGAAGGCAAACCTAGGCAAGTCATTGGCGCTCTGCGAGTCCACTTAGCTATAAAAAGATGATACCAGCTTTGCTATTTCCACTTTATGCCATCATTTTAAAGTAAGGAAATCAGTGAGATCATGGAGGCAAAAGAGCTTCTAAGTTCTATGTGTTAATGTACAATTAACAAGAATTGTTGTCATTTGTATAAATAACACAGTGTGTGTGTGTGTGTGTGTATTCAGGTATGTAGGAAAGACAGAAATAAACACTGAATGTCTTCTGCAGCCCTCTCTGTCTTATATTCTGAGACAGGTCCCTCACTGAACCCTGAGCTGGGCTGACCGGCTGGTGAGCCCCTGGGATCTGCCTGTCTCCTTCCCGGTGCTGATAACAGACACATGCTGTAGCATCACTTTTTATGTGAGTTTTGAGGATCCACACTTAGGTCGAGCTTGCACAGAAAGTGCTTGAGTAACTGAGCCATCCCTCTAGTCCCAATAACACAGCTTTGTTTAGCATATTAAAATATTTATTATAGTGGGGCATTGTGCTATGCACCTTTAATCCCAGCACTCTGGAGACAGAAGTGGCAGATCTCTGTGAACCCAAGGCGAGCCTCATCTATGTAGCAAGTTCCAGGCCAGCCAGGGCTACATGGTGAGACCTTGTCTCAAAAATATTATTTTAGTCAATAGCAAAAATATTTATTCTGTTAACATAATTATACGCATACACACATATGTGTGTGTATATATATATAATGGCAAACAAATAAATTAGGAAAAGAGAGAGAGACTATGGAATAGCAAATTTCAGAACAAACTAACTGCCAGCCAGCACTTGACAATAGATCCTTGAATCTTGTGTTAAGGGTAACTCTAAGGTAAGACCATGATTGATTAGTTGTGTCTGTCTAGGCAATAGGATATAAAACAGTCACCCTGTGTTTGACGTCTCTAGTCTTGATTTCTTCAATCTACAAAATATATCTGACATATACATTCCCTGTTAAACGTAATGACTGGGTTGAAAACTTGCCTTACTTATAAAAATTAGAAGACTTTATAGAGGAAAAAGAAAGAAAATATCAGACATCTTTTTACACATTGGTGGAGTATGGAGGGATTTTTATCTGCAATCAGGGTTAGATCCCTCATTTCATAGGTACAAACCAGAAGCTCAGAGAGTTGAAGAGACTGTTCCAGTTTCTGGTTGTTGAGACAAATACAAAAGGATTTCAAGACCTACAAAGCTAGACACAATGTAAAAAGTGTTGAGTGCCTTATTAATTTCTTTATTATATTTTTTTTTGTTTATACACTATTATTAATTTTTGCCCAAAGGTGACTCCCCACCTCTGAATCCAGCCTGACTTTTTTTTTTTTTTTTGGTCTCACACAGAGTACCAAGGCTGGCCTGGAACTCACCATGTCACTAGGCTGGCCTTGAATTCACAGCTGTCCTCCTGTTTCAGCCTCTGAAATACTGAGGTCACAAGCATTCGCCATTGTGCTTGACTTAACCTTTTCCTTTTTCTCATGGTTCTGTTCTGAAGAGGCTCAAGTAGGGGCACTTTGAATTTAAAAGCTTATAGTACCAATAGGGGAATGTCTTGTAGGACCTGTGGTTGGAAAGTCTTTTTTTATCTTAATAATCTTGATTTCCTTACTTTAAAATGATGGCATAAAGTGGAAAGAATGCCAATTATTACGAAAGAAAAACAGGATAGAAAATAAAGACTAATGGTATTTTTTTTTCAGGTAGAGGAAATTTCACAATGAGAGCATCAACCAGAGCCTTTTAAGTAAACTAGCTCCTTGTTATTTATTCTATTTTACATTTTAGTGATAAAATTCATTGCTTTCAACAGAGAGCACACTGTTGTCGCTTCTGTTGTTTTATTCTTAAAAGTCAGATAATGTGTACTTTCCTCTTTTAAATGACTCTAGGTAGATTAAATGTATGATATGAAGATGTAAAAATCAGTTCTCTGCTACTCTAAACTAGCTTCCCCTTTTACAGGCACGAGGGATATGCACCAAGCAGTTATCTGGTGGAAAAGTCTCCAAATAACCTGGAAACTTATGAGTAAGATATTTTGTTATTTAAAAATATGGTACTAAGGCTTCCTCCCTAGGTCAAGTGTAAATTATTAATTGGCTATAAAAATACGTTTTATTTCCTTTCTTGGCCTACTTTTTTCTCTCCCAGTCTCTGATCACTAAAACAGTAAAGGTTTAGCCCAAATAAGAGGAGGGGTGTATTTTCTATGCTACTCTCCTATTATATAGAGAATAGCTTTCAGGTACCTTGAAAAGATGGTGTAAAAGAGAAATCTTCTACTGGGAATCCCAGAAATATTAGTGTCACTGGAGAAAGAAGTTCCCTATGGGCCTTGAATAAACTGTAAAGTGACTTAAGCATGGTTTAACATAATATTGCCAATAGAAGGATGAGATTCAAACCGTAGATATTAAGTATGGATAGCGCTAAGTATTTGTCTCCAAGTTGTCGTTTAAAAGAAGAGTTTATTGGCACAGTTTTAATAGAACGTGTTTGTTTGATAAAATCGGATTATGATACACAGAGTACCCTCTGTGTACAAGGACTCCTACCTTGGGGGCTAGAAGCTCCACAGTGCCAGTGTGCACACCTACCACTTAGATCTTGTTTCTGAATAACTCTCCCCACTAAAGAAATCATAGGGAGAGCAATGCCTAACACAGATTCCAGGGTTGAGACAGGGAAAGAACAAGGTGATCTGGGGACATCTTTTTGCACTAAAAAATAAAGAAGTAATTTTTAAGATTATTTTTTAAGACTGGGTATGGTAGCTCATGTCTTTAATCCCAGCACTCAGGAGGCAGAGGAGGGCTGATCTCTGTGAGTTCAAGTTCAGCATGTCTGCATAGCAAGCTCCAGGCTAGCCAGAGCTATACAATGAGACCTTGCCTCCCACCCAAAAAAAGGAAACCCTGTTTCAAAACAACAAGAACAACAAAGTGAACCAAAGAAAAAATTCTTTTTAATAATGTGATCACATCAAACAGGCATGAAGTAAAATTTAAAAAGCTCTCATTGACCAAAGTGGAACAATTTGAGTATAAAAATAGGTAAAGATAGTAGTGGACTCACTGAATAAAATAATAGTCTATAATAAATGGATTGATAGATAAGTAAACAAGGCAAAGTTAGTGCTAACTAATAAATGCAGAAGGAATGATGACAAAGCTTGAAAACCACTGTTTGTACCTCCAAGTATCAATTCAAGCAAAATTTATCAATGAATGTCACAACCAGGGAGTGAATTGTGATAGTGCACGGTATACTTGCAGTTATTCTTTCATAAATTAGTTGTGACTACAAAATGGAGACAACTGGTAGACCTGATCTTATAATTAATATATCAGTATGGGTTCAAAATATTGTCTATTATTCCTTTCCCAAAGCATATACATGTTATTGTAATCATGAGAATAAATTAGACAATCCAAATTAAGGAATATTTTATCAAATAAGGAGGCTGTGTTATTTTTAACCAAGTACGGAAGCCACAGAAGGCTGAGAAATTGATCCTTGTTAAAGGAAATGAAAGAGTTATGGTAACTAAATGCACAGGTGATCCTGGATTGGACCTGAAACCATGAAAATATTATATTACTCACATATATTGGGGAAACTGGTAAAAAATTTGTAAGGGCTACAATTAGACAAAGTATTGTGTAGATGTTAAAATTCATGGAAATAAGCAATA